>CP136056.1:214478371-215190871 GCA_032464435.1 Aegilops umbellulata | reverse complement strand
AGCCAGATACATACTTCACCCCTCACGAGAACCTTGTTTCCGAACAACTGGATTCATCCCCGGCCACGGACTCCGAGCCGCTTGCGTCCGTGCCTATCGAATCCCGATTGGGCACCGATCATGGAGTTCACCTCCGCGGATATCTTTCAACACTCGTCTTTCGGCGACGTGCTAAATTCATTAAGGTCTCTCTCCTTGTCTGGAAAAACGTTGGCCGAACTGTGTCCGGCTAGAATGGGATGCGGAGGACGAAGAAATTCGCTCCCTACCCACCACCCACTTAGTAGCCACTGTCGACGATTTAACATACATGCTCGACTTCGACTCCGAAGACATCGACGGTATGGACAACGATGCAGGAGACGAATTGGAACCACCGCCCACGGGGCGCTGGACCGCCACCTCATCATATAATATATATACATGGTGGATACCCCCAAAGAAGGCAATGGCGATAAGACAGCGGAGGATGACCCCTCCAAGAAGCAACCCAAGTGCCGACGTCAGTGGCGCCGCTCTAAGTCCCGCCATAGCAAAAGCAGTGATACCGGCACAAGAGACAATGACACTCCTGATAGTGCTGAAGACGACGAAAATCCCCTCCGGCAAGATTTAGAGCAGGAGGATGAACAAGCTAGCCCTCCAGAATGGGCAGCAGATGAAGAACCAGAGGAGGACAATTACATGCCTCTCTCCGAAGACGAGGTGAGCCTCGGCGACGAAGATTTATCGTGCCTGAGGATCCCGTCGAGCAGGAGCGCTTCAAGCGTCAGCTTATAGCCACAGCAAATAGCCTGAAGAAAAAGCAACAACAGCTTCGAGCTGATCAAGATTTGCTAGCAGACAGATGGACCGAAGTCCTTGCGGCCGAGGAATACAAACTCGAACGCCCCTCCAAGAGTTACCCAACGCGCAGGTCGCTACCCCGACTCAGGGAGGAAGCATTAAAACCTACATCACCAGCGTACGATGCGGCTGACCGGCCACCTCGTGGCCGAGACAGAGAGGCGTTTCAGCCTGAAGATTAGCCTGCACCCCGCCGCCACTTAAACAAAAATATCAAGACAAGGGGCAACACGCGGGGCCTGCGAGACATACTGGAAAGCAGGGCAAAACATGCAAGATCGATATACGGGCCACGGGGGCGCGCACCAACACGAGACGATGACCGTCACGCCGGATACACTAAAAGTAAATCCGGCTGGGCCGAATACAGCAGACAAGACTCATATGAACTGCGTCGCGATATAGCCCGGCACAGAGGCGCCGCACACCCCCTATGCTTTACTGATGAAGTTATGAATCACGAATTCCCGGAGGGTTTCAAACCCATAAATATCGACTCGTATGATGGTACAACAGATCCCGCGGTATGGATTGAGGATTTCCTCCTCCACATCCACATGGCTCGCGGTGATGATCTACACGCCATCAAGTACCTCCCATTAAAACTCAAAGGACCAGCTCGGCATTGGCTGAATAGCTTGCCAGCAGACTCCGCCGACAGTTGGGAGGATTTGGAAGATGCATTCCTTGACAACTTCCAGGGCACTTATGTGCGACCACCGGATGCCGATGACTTGAGCCATATAACTCAACAGCCAGGGGAATCGGCCAGGCAATTCTGGACATGGTTCCTGACTAAGAAAAACCAAATTGTCGACTGTCCGGATGCAGAGGCCTTACCGGCATTCAAGCATAACATCCATGACGAGTGGCTCGCCCGGCACCTCGGCCAGGAGAAGCCGAAGTCTATAGCAGCCCTCACGACACTCATGACCCTCTTTTGTGCGGGCGAGGATAGCTGGCTGGCTCGCAGCAACAACACATCACGGAATCCAAGCACTTTAGATGCTAACGGCAGACCACATCGTAACAGACACAAGCGCCGCAGCAACGGTGATAAGGCCGAAGATACGGCAGTCAACGCCGGATTCAGAGGCTCTAGATCCGATCAGCGAAAAAATCCATTCAAAAGAAGTACTCCGAGCCCGTCCAGTTTGGATCGAATACTTGATCGCTCATGTCAAATCCACGGCACTCCCGATAAGCCCGCGAATCACACTAACAGAGAGTGCTGGGTGTTCAAGCAGGCCAGCAAATTAAATGTCGAACACAAGGACAAGGGGCTGCATAGTGATGACGAGGAGGAGCCCCGGCCGCCGAACACGGGAGGACAGAAGAAGTTCCCCCCATGAGTGAAGACGGTGAACATGATATATGCAACCCACATTCCCAAGAAGGAATGGAAGCGTGCACTAAGGGACGTCTATGCGATGGAGCTTGTCGCCCCAAAGTTCAACCCATGGTCCTCTTGTCCGATCACCTTCGATCGCAGGGACCACCCCACTAGTATCCGTCATGGAGGATCCACCGCATTGGTCCTAGACCCCATCATTGAAGGATTTCACCTGACTCGAGTCCTCATGGACGGCGGCAGCAGCCTGAACCTGCTCTATCAGGATACAATGCGGAAAATGGGTATAGATTCCTCGAGGATCAAACCCACCAAAACCACCTTTAAGGGTGTCATCCCAGGTGTAGAGGCCCATTGCATAGGCTCAATCACACTGGAAGTGGTCTTCGGATCTCCGGACAACTTCCGAAGCGAGGAGTTAATCTTCGATATCGTCCCGTTCCGCAGTGGCTATCACGCACTGCTCGGGCGAACCGCATTCGCAAAATTCAATGCGGTACCGCATTACGCATACCTCAAGCTCAAAATGCCAGGACCTAGGGGGGTCATAACAGTCAATGGAAACACAGAGCGCTCGCTCCGCACGGAGGAGCACACTGTGGCCCTCGCAGTAGAAGCACAAAGCAGCCTTTTAAGGCAAACCGCTAATTTGGCGATACAGCCCCCAGACACCGTCAAGCGAGTCCGGAGTAACCTGCAGTAGGATCGCCTGGCACGTTCAGAGCTCGCATAGCAATTCGGCCCCCGTCCTAGTCCCAGTCAAGCGACGAAATACATGCCGCGCGTACATAATTACACACTAAAAATACCATGGGCATAGGCGGGGGCACAATCAGGGCACGTCCCGCAATGCAGCTCAACCGCCCCAGGGGCTGCCTACCTTTATCACTTTTTACCATTTTAGGACCTTACTCTGGAACCCTTTCCGGCAGTATGATTGCCGGACACATTACGGGAAGGAACAACCAAGGAGGCACGAAGCTAAAGTCGTACAAGGGAACCCACATGTGGTCTTTAATAATAATCGACATATCCGTTTTTAATACCCATACGCAGCCTGCCCTTGGATAGGACATGTCAAATAGTCCTGTTTTTTGCTTATTGCACTACTTGTATCAGTACGCTTCACCGTATTATTTAAATAACAATGCATAGCATCAGTTTATTACTGCATCATACATCCTTTTTCTTATATGATTTGCACCCGTACATCCTGGTACGACCAATACGCTAGGGGATTTCGTATACCCCATAATACGGCGTGAGAAGTCCGAACACTCTCGACAGTGCGGCACCCCGAACTTATAGCATTATATGCATCAGCTCCGAATCATGTCTTGGGTCAATGGTTGGGTTTGCCCGGCTCCTATGTTTTGGTACCTTACGTTCCGCTATATCGGCTAAGGTAGCGCTAGGAGAACTACTGCGATTGTGTCCCAGTTCTCCCGGACGAGCACCTCAGTAGAGAATGCCGAAAACTGACTGTCATGATACGGCGAGAGCTGGTCGCTGTTCGAGAGGTCTCAAGTCCTTAAAGACTTCTTCCGCTTCGGGCGAGGAGTCGGCCTTGCCCGACTTAGGCGTATATAGCGCCCCAAATTCGGCCTTTCGAATACTAGGGGCTTCGCCAAAATTTAAAATTGTAGACTTCTATTGCTAAGTGAGAGTGATAAAGCCTTATAGTCAGATTGTCTGGTTCGTTGTGCTGAGCACCTCCCTCGAAGGACCCAAAATTGGGAAAAAGAGTGCTCAAGTTTATCCCGAACACCCCAGTACTAATTACATGGGGGCAGAAGCCGACGACTGGCCAACCCTCAGATTTTATAAACGGCCGCACAGAAGGTAATATTTTAAATTCAAAAGGCGTTGCATACCGCAAATGAACTAGTTTCACATTACAGGATCACATGAGCACGTTCATTCAAAAATTACATCTTTAGAACATTCCTCCGCCACAAGACGGGAACCCTTCACGACACTGTCATAATACATTTCGGGGCGGCGATGCTCCTTGCCCTCCGGAGGTCCCCCCCTTCACCAGCTTCACGGCGTCCAGCTTCGCCCGGTGCACCTTTGCCGGGGCAAAAGCCCTGCACGCACCCTCGATGCAAACGGACCGCTTGATGACTTCAAGCTGTGGGCAGGCATCCACAAGCCGCCTCACCAGACCGAAGTAGCTGTTAGGCAGGGGATCTCCAGGCCACATCCGGAATATAAGACCCTTCATGGCCTGCTCAGCCGCCTTGTGAAGCTCGACCAGTTGCTTCAGCTCGTCACTCAAGGGCATTGGGTGTTCAGTCCCAGTATACTGAGACTAGAACAACTTTTCCGTCGAGCTCCCCTCCTCAGCTCGGTAAAACTCCGCGGCGTCTAGCACACTGCGGGGAAGATCTACGAACGCTCCTGGAGAGCTCCGAACTCGGGTAACTAAAAGGAAAGTTTCCTTCACATGCTTGCTTTGCATAATGAATGCCTTACCCGCTGCTATCTTATTAACCGCCTCAATTTCCTGGAGGGCCTTTTGGGCTTCGGCCTTGGCATGTTTTGCGCTTTCGAGGGACTTCGCAAGCTCGGACTCTCGCGTCTTAGAGTCAAGCTCCAAGGACTCGTGCTTCTTGACGAGAGCCTGGAGCTCTTGCTGCACCTCGCCTACTCGGGCCTCTTGTTTTCTCGCTCAACATGTTCCTTGGCCGCTTTGTTTTAGGCCTCGGACAACGCCTTCTTCAGGGTCGCCACTTTGGTCGTGGCCCCTAGCAAATTCATGATGATCCTATTATTTTACAACCAACTTCCTTTTTAATATATATGGACAAGGTATTGCTTACCTTTGCTCTCCTCGACCTGCCTCTTGGCAAGGTCGAGCTCTTCCTCGGACCGCTCAAGGTCCTGCTTCAGTGCAGCGACCTTCGCAGTACGTGCGGTGGCGGCCAGCAGCGAAGCCTGCATATGCACATAGACATATTCTGATTAAACTCCTGAGTCATGATTTGATCCTCTATTCGGCCTTTCTTCGCGAGCGCCAAACAGAGCATCAGGGGCTACTATCTATGCGGTAATATTTTCCTATATTTTCAACTTACCTCAAAGCCTGTTAGAAGGCTGGCACAAGCTTCAGTTAGTCCGCGCTTGGCGGACTGAACCTTCTCGATCACCGCACTCATGATAGTGCGGTGCTCTTCGTCGATGGAAGCGCCGCGAAGCGCTTCCAGCAAGTTGTCCGGTACCTCTGGATGGACAGAGGTCACCGACACGGGCGGCTTGCCCCTCTTAACGGGGGGTCGCCTGCCGGAGTCCGGAACCACTGGAGGTTCCGGCACTGTGTTCGGCTGAGAGCTGAACTTGGAGCCCATGGGAGTCTTTCTCCCTTTGTGACCGGGGTCTGGAAGGTCGCCTCGAGGCACCTCCAGGACTACCTCCCCTCGGCTTGGAGCCTTTTGAGACAACACCTCGGCGTTGTCCGTAGGGCAAGGGGTGGAGGCGGTCGGAAGTGAATCGCTATTCATATCCGACGAGTCCAAAGAACCGTCCGACGAAGATACGTCGATACGGGCTCGGGATGGACTGCATAATCATATTCGGCGTAAGGAGAAGTAGTGCAATAGAATCATACCATGAATTACTATGGTATCCGGATACTTACGACTTCGCCAGGGGCTTGTCCCTGGGCAACCACTCGTCGTCACTGTAGGCGGCGGTCGTGGAGCAGTCCGGAAGGAGGGTCCTTCCCTTCTTGGAGCCTTCGACCTCCCCGGTTGGGGCGGCCTTCCTTTTCTTGTCTCCCCCGGATGGGGGGAGAACTTTCCTCTTCCTCCTCCTCGTTTTCGTGGGAGGAGTGCGCTTCCAAGTTATCGGACGATGAGTTCGATATAGCCTTGCGCCGGAGACCCTTTCGGGTCCCCGTGGCCTTCTTCTTGGCCTTCTTCACCGGCACCTCGTAAGGCGCCGGAACCAGCATCTCCGTTAGGAGAGCGTCTGCAGGATCTTCAGGCAGGGGGGCTGGGCAGTCAATCTGCTCCGCTGTCTCTACCCAGTCCTGTTAAAGGCCTGGAGGCTTAGATCCCGCATATGATTATACTGGGGAAAATAAACACCCTACAACATATAAAGAACTTACCGGACTGGCATGGCGCTGTGCGCTGAGTCCACGGTCCTCGGTAAGGGGAGGAGGAACCTCGGCGGCCTTGAACAGCACCCTCCAGACGTCCTTGTGCGTTATGTCGAAGAGCTCGCGTAGAGTCTGGTGCTTGGTCGGGTCGAACTCCCACAAATAGAATGCCCGTTGTTGACACGGGAGGATCCGGCAGAAGAGCATGACCTGGACCACGTTGACGAGCTTGATTTTCTTGTTCATCATGTTCTTGATGCAGGTCTGGAGTCCGGTCAGCTCTACCGGGGGACCCCAGGCCAGGCCCTTCTCTTCCAGGAAGTGAGCCACGTGGGGATTCCGGATCGAAACTTGGGGGCCGCCACCCAGTTGGCGTCACGCGGCTCGGTGATGTAGAACCACCCCGATTGCCACCCCTTTATGGTCTCCACATAGGAGCCTTCGAGCCAGGTGACATTAGGAATTTTGCCCACCATGGTGCCTCTGTACTCCGCTTGCTGGCCAACCACCACCTTCGGTTTGACATTGAAGGTCTTTAGCCACAGGTCGAAGTGGGGCTTGATGCGGAGGAAGGCCTCGCACACGACGATAAACGCCGAGATGTTGAGGATCAAATTAGGGGCCAAATCATGAAAATCCAGCCCGTAGTAGAACATGAGCCCACGGACGAAAGGGTGAAGGGGAAATCCTAATCCGCGGACGAAATGGGTAAGGAAAACCACCCTCTCATGGGGCTCTGGCGTAGGGATGATCTTCCCCTCATCTGGGAGTCGGTGCGCGATATCCGCGACTAGATATCCGGCTCCCCGCAGCTTTGTGATGTTCTCCTCCGTGATGGAGGACACCATCCACTTGCCTCCCGCTCCAGACATGCTTGGAGTGGTTTGAGGGGGGGAAACGCGAACTTGGGTGTTGGAGCTCGAGTGCGCAAGAATGGATGAGCAAGGAGGAAGAGGGCGTGGGTGAAAAGAGTAAATCCCCGTCCCTTTATAAGGGCGGAAGAGGCGATGCGCCTCCCCACTTACCTAGTAAAACTCGCTTATTCCCCAAGCATCATAATTGATGGCGTGGTTGGGTTATCCACGTCCGTATTGATGAGAATCCCGTGATAAGGGGACACGATCTCTACTTCGACAAGACGTGCCAAGGAAACCGCCTCGCGATATATGGGGTGGCTGGTTGAGAAAAACGGTTCGAATAATGACCGGGTCGTGGTATGATGTCGTGCTGTCAAACATGTCAGCAGAGTAGATGTGTGTAAATATTATTCTCTCTGCGGTGGTATGTGGAACTTATTTTGCGGAGCCGGACACTATCCTGGTGTTCAAAGTCTTCTATGGAGTATTCGGAGGAGGAACCCGCCTTGCAATGCCAAAGACAAATCTACGTGCTGGACTCATCATCATTGAAGCCTGGTTCAGGGGCTACTGAGGGAGTCCTAGATTAGGGGGTCTCCGGACAGCCGGACTATATCCTTTGGCCGGACTATTGGACTATGAAGATACAAGACTGAAGACTTCCTCTCGTGTCCGGATGGGACTCTCATTGGCATGGAAGGCAAGCTTGGCAATACGGATATGTAGATCTCCTCCCTTGTAACCGACTCTGTGTAACCCTAGCCCCCTCCGTTGTCTATATAAACCGGCGGGTTTAGTCCGTAGGACAACAAACCATAGGCTAGCTTCTAGGGTTTAGCCTCTATGATCTAGTGGTAGATCAACTCTTGTAATACTCATATCATCAAGATCAATCAAGCAGGAAGTAGGGTATTGCCTCCATCGAGAGGGCCCAAACCTGGGTAAACATTGTGTCCCCTGCCTCCTGTTACCATCCGCCTTAGACGCACAGTTCGGGACCCCCTACCCGAGATCCGCCGGTTTTGACACCGACAGCTATTATGATGAAGACAAAGAAAGTGATATTGACTTTGAGGAGACTATGTGAAACCCTAGTCTGATGGACAACTTTCGTGACTACATGGCCGGAGGAAAAGAGTGGATTCTCGATAGTGTATGTACTGATCATATGACCGGAGATAAAGATATGTTCTGTGAGCTTGCTAAAAACGATGGCCCACGCAAGTATGTAACTATTGGAGATAACTCCAAGGGTAAGGTACTTGGCCTTGGTAAGGTGGCCATATCCAACGATAGCTCCATTCAAAATGTTATGCTCATTGAATCTCTTGGTTACAATCTCCTTTCGGTATCTAGACTAGCCGACTTTGGTTTCAATGTTCTATTTACCGAAGTAGATTGCCAAGTGTTTCATAGAGATAATCATAATATGATCTTTACTCGTATTCACAGAGGTGATCTATACATTTTTTATTTCACTAAGAGAGCCCAATGACGTACTTGCTTAATTGCTAAATCTTCTAAAGGATGGTTATGCCATAGAAGGTTAGGTCATGTGGGCATGCAAAATCTTGATAAGCTAATTAAAGGTGATCATATCCTTGGTGTTAAAGATGTTATATTTGACAAGGATAGACTTTGCAGTGCTTGTTAAGCAGGGAAAAACTTGGAGGAAGTCATCCCGTGAAGAACATCATGACCACGAGAAGACCACTTGAGCTACTTCACATGGATTTCTTCGGTCCCAATGCTTATAAGAGCCTTGGTGGTAACTCTTTTGGTTTGGTCACTATTGATGACTTTTCAAGATTTATGTGGGTCTTCTTTCTTGATGACAAATCGCAGGTCCAAAAGATCTTCAAGAACTTCGCCAAGAAGGCCTAAAACCAATTTGAAGTGAAGATCAAGAAGGTTCGAAGTGATAATGGAACGGAGTTCAAGAACGCCAATGTGGATACCTTTCTTGATGAAGAAGGCATTTCACATGAGATCTTGGCTACGTACGCCTCAACAAAATGGAGTTGTCGAGAGGAAGAACCGGACACTTATCGAGATGGCGAGAATGATGCTTGATGAATACAAGACGCCAAGACACTTTTGAGCGAAAGCGGTTGAGACAGCTTGTCATGCTACGAATCGATTGTATCTTCACAAGCTTCTCGGCAAAACAACATACGAGCCACTCACCGGTAACAAACCCCAAGTTGGATACTTTCAAGTATTTGGCTCAAAGTGCTATATTCTTGATAAGCATCGTCACTCAAAATTTGCTCCTAGATCTCATGAAGGTTTCCTACTTGGTTATGGCTCAAACTCTCATACCTACCATGTCTAAAAAAAATTCACCCGGAAGGTTGAAGATACGGTAGATGTGAAGTTTGATGAATCTAACGGCTCGCAAGTAGAGCAATTGCCAATTTAAGTAGGAGACAAAGATCCATCGAAAGCAATCCAAGATTTGTCCATTGGAAAAATTCACCCAACGGAGGTGAAGGAGAGTACTTCGTCCATTCAAGTGGGAGCCTCAAATTCACATCAAGGTGAACCACAAGTTGGCTAGGAGGCATCAACAAGTGGAACACGTCAAGACGAAGGAAATGAGGAAGTACAACAAGATGAACCACCTCGAACTCCTTCTCCACGTCCACAAGCGAACAACAACGTCACCAACAGTGAAGAAGAAGATGATGATGAGGATGTTCCACCCCAACCCAAGAAAAAGCTCTCACAAGTTAGAGCAGGAGTCTTAAGAGACCATCCCATCGAACAAATCTTCAATGACATTCAAACCGGGAGAATCACTTGCTCTAAAACTCGTTTGGCTAACTTTTGTGAACACTACTCATTCATTTCTAGTGTTGAACCAATGAAGGTAGAAGAAGCCCTTGAGGATCCGGATTGGATAAATGCTATGCACGAAGAGCTACACAACTCTGAGAGGAATCAAGTGTGCACATTGGTAGAAAATCCCAATGACGATCACAATGTCATCGAGACCAAATGGGCGTTACGGAATAAGCAAGATGAAGATGGACAAATTGTACGCAACCAGGCCCGTCTTGTCGCTCAAGGCTACACTCAAGACGAAGGTATGGGCTATGGTGAGACATATTTCCCCGTTGCTAGACTTGAGTCCGTTCACATTTTACTTGCTTATGCCAATCATCATGATATCACTTTATACCAAATGGACATTTAAAGTGCTTTTCTAAATGGTGAAATTGAGGAGGAAGTTTATGTTAAACAACCTCTCGGCTTTGTTAATCCCAAGAAACCTAATCATGTCTACAAACTTCACAAAGCTCTTTATGGTCTTAAACAAGCTCCTAGAGCTTGGTATAAATGCTTGACTAAGTTTCTCATTGAAAAAGGCTTTGAAATTGGGGAAATTAATTCTACACTTTACTAAAAGGGTTACTGGTGAATTATTTGTGTGCCAAATTTATGTGGATGATATCATATTTGGTTCTACTAACCCCCATTTTAGTGAAAAGTTTGGAAGGCTAATGTCGGAGAAGTTTGAGATGTCTATGATGAGTGAACTCAATTTTTTCCTTGGTTTGCAAATCAAGAAAACTAAGGAAGGTACCTTTGTCTCACAAACAAAGTATACCAAGGATCTTTTAAAGAAGTTCAACATGCAAGAAAGCAAAGGTATGAAAACAGCCATGCCTACTAGTGGACATCTTGACTTGAGTAAGGATGGCAATCCAGTTGACCAAAAGGTTTACTGTTATATGATTGGTTCATTGTTATATCTATGTGCATCTCATCCAAATGTTATTCTAAGTGTGTGCATGTGTGCACGATATCAAGCGGCTCCTAAAGAATGTCATCTGAAGGCCATGAAAATGATAGTGAGATATTTAATTCAGACACCAAACTTTGGCATTTGGTGTCCCAAGAGGTCATCTTTTGATCTTGTTGGCTATTCCGACTCGGACTATGCCGGTGACAAGGTTGATAGGAAGTCCACTTCGGGTACTTGCCAATTTCTTGGTAGATCCCTTGTCTCTTGGTCCTCCAAGAAACAAAACTCAGTATCCTTATCCACCGCCGAAGCGGAATACATTGCCACCGGATCATGTTGTGCTCAATTACTTTGGATGAACCAAACTCTTAAAGATTATGGGATACATGTGAAACATGTTCCATTGCTTTGTGACAATGAGAGTGCTATTAAGATTGCTCACAATCATGTGCAACATTCTCGAACTAAGCATATTAAAGTTCGTCATCATTTCATTCGTGATCATGTTGCTAAAGGAGACATCAATCTTAAGCATGTTCATACCGATAAGCAATTGGTGGATATATTCACTAAACCACTTGATGAAAAGGTTTTTTTCCATTTGAGAGGTGAATTGAATATCATTGATGCCTCAAACTTGGAATAGAGATTCCATTTGGATACATGCAAGGCATGAGCCTTTGTGACTAATCCTTGATATTTCTCTTATGATGATGATCATTTATCTTGGATACATATATTTGCACCCTTGCATGTTATCTAATCCATGTAGGTACTTGTATGAGCCTCAGTCTAGGAGATTTCGAGTCACTCACATCTTGAGCAATCTCTACATCACCAAGTATCTATGAATTGGTTGTTGAATTCAAGGAAGCATGGACTCACTCAACATATCCTTTGAGTATTTCAATATGTCAAATTTCATGATTGTAAATTTGGATACATAAGTGCTATTCCTTGCAAGACTAACCCATCTAGGAAGATGAACTTCAACTTCAAAGGGTGCTCCGAACTCTTGATGGTCTACATCAACCTTGAGCATCCAATAAATGTTCAACTACATGATCAAGATCAACACCACAATCCAGGGTATGTCTTTCCATCTTAGAGAAGCTTTACTCCAAGTCATGAGTTAAAGCAACTCAACAAGATGTGAATACATCAAAATGCTTAAATGAAAAATGGCAACCCCATTTTGAGCTTAAACGATGAGTATGACCTATGGTCAAGTGATCTCACTTGATTCCTAAGTCAATATACTCTAACATAGGTGACCTTGTCGTTGACCATCTCTAGATGAAGTTCTCTAGTGCTCTTTTGTATATTGTATTTTCATTTGCATGTTTTCTTGCTATTGTGTTTCCCTTCTACTCTAAAAAAACTTCATCTAGATCTCTTTTTCTATTTTATTGGTCTCTTTATCTAAAGTTAATTTATTGCAAATACTTATGAAAATTCCTTGAAAATCATTGTGAGGTTCCATTTGCAAAGTGAGCTAAGTTGACAAAATTTTCCTCTGCGTTGAACTCTGTCTCACTGATCCAAGCCCATCGGCTAGACCGAAATACAATTCCTTGTACACAGTTCATCGGTACAACCGACACGGACTGACTCGGCCTCACTGATGAGATCTTCTGTGGCTCTACTATCTCGGAGTCGCCGGTTAAAACAGATCGGCGTCACCGATTTCACTGCTAACAAAACATTCTGCCAGTTCATATTGCCTATTTCTTCAACTACACTCAATGATTCTTTCCCTCTACCAGCATCTTATGCTGCACTCTGCTTTGTCGTGACTCTTAAGGACCACACATACTTGACTCATGCTCCTGAAGTTGCCCTTCCTGGAAATTGATGTCGAAGGGGGAGAGAGAGAACATCAAAGCTTATCAGGGGAGAGAGAGCACATCTAAGCTCTTCTAAATATGCATGTTAAAAAGATGAGAGAAGTCACATGTCTTTAAGAGGGGAAAGACATGTTAGTATAATTGATTCTTTTTTGCTCTATTTTAATTGATTTATCTTTGATCTGATTTTATCTCACCATACCTTCTCCCGTTATCAAATATTAGGTTCAGGTGGAGAAAGAGTATATGCTTAAGGGAAGAAAAATTCTTAGTGCTTATTTCAAATTTTTAAATCTTTGGGGACATGTCTATATCTGAACAAGGTACTCACTCTGTAGTACTCATCTATTACATGTCATCCCAGTCTTGGTATTCTTGTGGATCTTGGAATCCTTCTTGTTTGGAGTGTTCTTGTATTATCTAACCCTGTTTTTCTCAAGTTTACTCCTTCAAAAGTCAGCTCAAGACCACAAGGTAAGTATATGCATCACTCATGTGCATGATGATCTCTTGCTTTTGCACATATTATTTGCAAGAGGGATTCATAGACATGAAGGTACATCTTTCAACCATATTGTTTGCTCTGATGCATATAGCCACGATACATGTAACTCATTACCTACTCTATCATGCTATGCATTCACATGTTCTTATATCCTATCTTCACATGATTGCATACATGTAGGGGGGGCTTATGCATGTTACATGTTCCTCCAATGCTTTGCTTACTACTCTTCATATCACTTACTTAAAGCTTTGATGTATGTTGTCATCAATTACCAAAAAGGGGGAGACTGAAAGCACAAGTGCTCCCTGGGTGATTTTGGTAATTAATGTCAAGGTATTTCTTGTTGGACTAATAGTCTTATCTAGTGCATTTCAGACAAGTTCAACAATGGTGTGGCAAAGACAAGAGGATGTGGAACGCCTTCAAAATGCTAAGGACAAAGATTAGCAAAAGCTCAAGACTCTTCATTTCTATTTTAGTGATCCAAGATCAATTGAGTCCGAAAGCCAATACTATTAAAATGGGATGAGGTGTTGCTTAATGACTTACTTTCTCAAGTGCTTAGTGATATTGCTCCAAAACCCTCAACCACTTTCTCCATCCAAATATGTCCAAACCCTGAACTCCAACTCGGCCCCACCGATTCTTTCTATCTGGAGCCATCGAGTTCATATGACATAGCCACTGCCAGAAACCCTAATAGTTCGGTCTCACCGATACGGATCTTGGTCTTACCAAGATGGCCTTGCCAGCGCTCTGTGATCTATTTCATTCACTTCAGTCCCACCGAGTCTATACAATCGGTCTCACCGAGTTGGCTTGATAGATTCTCTGTTGCTTATTGCTACACTTTGGTCCCACCGAGTTGATGCAATCGGCGCCACCGAGATGATGTTTGCCCTAAGCCCTAGCACATCGGTCCCACCGAGTTCTTCTAGTCAGTCCCACTGAGTTTCCTAACGTTCACATTTTTGAACTATTCGGTGCCACCAAGTTCAACCATTCGGTCCCACCGAGATGAGTCAAATGTGTGTGATGGTTGGATTTTGTGTGGAGGCTATATATACCCCTCCACCCACCCACCCCCCTTCCTTTTCCATTTGTAGAGTGCCATCAGAACGTGCCTACACTTCCACCATTCATTTTCTGAGAAAGAGCCACCTACTCATATGTTGAGATCAAGAGATTCCATTCCTACCATTTGAATCTTAATTTCTAGCCTTCCCCGAGTTGCTTTCCACTTAAATATTTCTTCCACCATAGCCAAATCTGAGAGAGAGAGTTTAGTGTTGATGAGACTATCATTTGAAGCACAATAGCAAGGAGTTCATCATCAAGACACCGTCTATTACCTTTTGGAGAGTGGTGTCTCCTAGATTGGTTAGGTGTCGCTTGGGAGCCTCCATCATGATGTGGATTTGAACCAAAAAGTTTGTAAAGTTTGTAAGGGCAAGGAGATCGCCTACTTCGTGAAGATCTACCTGAGTGAGGCAAGTCTTTCGTGGGTGATGGCCATGGTGGGATAGACAAGGTTGATTCTTCATGGACCCTTCGTGGGTGGAGCACTTCGTGGACTCGCGCAACTGTTACCCTTCGTGGGTTGAAGTCTCCATCAACGTGGACGTACGATAGCACCACCTATCGAAACCACGCCAAAAATTCTCCGCGTCTCCATTGCGTTCGCACACTCCAATCACATCCCTTTACTTTCTTGAAATTTGCATGCTTTACTCTTTTCGTTGCATATACTCTTTGTCATGCTTGCTTCAAATGTACTATGAGTGCTTTAACATGTGCTAAACTCAACCTTAACTTGAAGAAACTAAAAACTACCACCTTTACTTATTAAGGGTCTAATCACCCTCTCTCTAGACCCTTCTTCTGATTCCTTTCATTTGTCGACCTTAAATTCTTGATTTTGTGTTCATGCAAAGTGTCTGGCCGGAGTAACCAGCGCCAGCAGGCTCCCTAGTCGCCTTCTTCCATCCCGAACCCACTAACTCCCTCGCTGCTTCCGTCGCCGGCACAATTCACTAGTTGAGGAGCTCTGTAGAGGCGCCATGGCCTGTATTGATTGCTTTGTTTGATTAGCTGCTGGTGATTCCTTGACTTTCGGTTGATTAGGATGATTAGGTGCTCGTTGTTGCCGTGGTTGTTTGGCTATGTCGTTCTGTCGGCTCACGGATTAGCAGGATTAGGTGCAAGATTAGTTTCTGAGCTGACCAAGCTGTCCCCGCTCTCGCCTATGCGAGCGGACGATAAGCGATGGGCGCCGGTGGCGGCGGTGGTACTGAAGGTGCAGGACAACTCAGCGGCCGAGGCGTACGAGTAGCACCTGCGGGCTGCGGCTGTCGGAACGTACGAGCAGTACCTACGGCTGCAGGCATTGAAGATCACCTTCTGCTTCATTTTCGTCATGCTCTCCGACCAGTGGGGCTACGCCAGCCGTCACGAGCTCACGTGGCCGCTCGAGTCGCTCGCCGCATGGGAGGTGGAGGTGGTGGCTGTGCTCTGCGAGGGAGACCTCGGTGCGCCGCTGATCGAGCAAGACGACGGCGCGGCACCGAGTCCGACGATGGTCGCGACGTCGAGCCCGACGGCAACGGGCGAATTAGTTGTTGGTGTCATCACCACCGTCCACCGCAGTCGCCCGTGGCGCTAGAGGCCGCACCGCCCACGGCCTGGTAGAAGGTGTCGGAGGCGGAGTGCGTTCGACGATGGCCGCGGTGAACTAGTCTGACGGCGGTATGGCGAATTAGTCCCGGTATAGATGTTAGCTCTTAATCATATACCGTGTATACAACCAAATACCGTGTAGTTGCGTGTGACGAGCCAATGCAGGACACCAAACACCGTGTCAAAATTGATCCCCTAATGCAGGCAGCCTGGATGCAATCAACTAAACTAAGTGCAGATTTTGGTTTTTTGCGTGTTTTTGCTCAACCAGGCTGAAGTGGGACAAGTATGCAATGCAAACACTTTCAGAGATTTCAACCAAATGCATCCTTAGCTTACGTCGCATGACATGGTATGTATTTAAAAATTTGTTAATGAGGTATCCAGTTGTGGACGCTGACATTTGAGAGATATGCGAGAATTTGCTAATGAGGTACCCATTTATGAACCGGACATTTGGGAGATGTCTGGTCTGTCCACGGACATTCAAGGGCGGATTTGTTAGGCCAACTCCAACGCGTGACCTCAAATAGTCTGGCCGCATCAGTTTGGGGGTAAACAGACAGAATAGGCCGCCCAACGCACGGGAGCAAACGGACCGTTGTCCGTTTTTGGTCCGCTTTAGACCCATTCCCGGCCCAAAGTTGGGCTGCGTTTGCAGTTGAACGGACACGCGCGGACGGGCGGGATGCGCGCCCTAGTCCCCCCTGGCCTGCCCGTCGGGGACACAGCCATTTTTCTCTTCCCCTTCTCTTCCTTCCGGCCACCGACCTCCGACCCCGCCATCGCCGCCGCCACCCCCGTTCCCGGCCACGTCGCCTTCCATCAAGGTCGTCTGCCCCACAACCACGCCATGTCATAGCCGCCCCACACCTGCGTTTTAGTAGAGCTTTTGCCGGTGTTCGTGGTTCCTTGTTGCTGGTGGGAGAGAAGCTACGGCCGCCAACACCGACCGTCGACCCCAACAACTTCCGGCAGGCGCTGCATTGCCGCAGGGCGCCCACCCCACCAACACCGACCTTGCTTCGCTTCATCGACTTGCTCTGTTCGGCCGTGTCTCCACCACGACCGCAAGGTGTTCGACGCGCTGCTCACAAGGTATCATGGATAGCGGGGATGAGTTGTTCTTTCACAACTTCATTTGTTCATCGGATGATGAAGAGCTTGTAGCGGCTGCATTCGTCGTCCACAACCACATTAATAGGAAGTGGCCTCAGTTCAGGGGATCAATCCCCGGCAATGTTCCGGCCTTGAACCGCAATAGGGAGAGAGGCCACACCCTTCTCTATGCCGACTACTTTGAGAATAGCGCACTCTTCAAACCACACAAATTTCACCGCCGCTTCCGTATGGCGAGACATGTGTTCAATCGTATTCGGGAGGGAGTGGTAGCGTATGACCCATACTTTGAGTGCAAAGAGGATGCCCTTGGCAAGCTTGGCTTCTGTTATTACCAGAAATGCACTGCGACTATCCGCATGCTTGCATATGGAATTCGTGGTGATCTTGTGGATGAGTATATTCGTATGAGTGAGTACACATGTCTCCTCTCAATGTATAATTTCTGCAAGGCCATGGTGAAAGTATAATTTTAATTGGGTGGTAAGACTATTTCAGATGTGAAACTATTTGCTTTGTTTGATTTGAACTATTTAAAACCATACTTTATGTATGTTGGTACGGACGAGATGCGGTCGAAATGCGGCCACGTATTGGGCGCACTGCCGCCGCACCCACAAATTCGAGTGGACATGGGCTCATTGCCACCCCAAACGAACGAAAGGAACGATGGACACGGCCTCATTGCCACCCAAACGAACGAAAGGAACGTCCGCTTGAGGCCGTGCGTTGGAGTTGGCCTTAGGTCCGGATGTAGATGCACTGAGGACGTAACAGTGATAAGAGGTGGTCCTGACTGTAGGAAGGGCAGGTCCATCGGATTTGTTGTCCAAGTCTGAATTTAGGCTTGCAACCGACTGACTGATAACTCGCGGGCGCTTGAATGAGCTTTAGCCGGATTTGCAGACCTAACGTTAGTGGTAGGACACCCACCAACCATTCCTTTGGTTCGTCGTCTATGGACCAGCTAACCATGAGTGGGCAGCGGCAGTTTAGCGCAATCGCAATGTTTAATGCACAGGTTAAACCTAGCCGTAAGAGAGCGAAATCTACTCGTAACAGGTCCACATTCTGATGCACAAGCCAGAGAAAGCCTTGTCAGATAATTAAGTTAAAGATACGGGAAGCTGCCTCCAATCCAACTCTTATTTTTATTGTTGTCACGGATCAGCGATCCACATGCATTTCTGTATCCCTTGTGTTCAAAAAGATAGGGCAGTTCAAGTCTATATCACAGAAGTCGTTTCTCTAGAATTCCAGCATTCGGCCCCTCAGGATGGCCTCCGCCTTTCTGACTTCCTTCACTGGTCCAATGATGAACACCTACATTAAGCAGGCATGAACAAGAGGATTAGTAAAGCTAAGAAAATCAAGGATATCATGTTTTGACTTTAGCCTTATTGACAGAGGAGAATCAAAGACTATTTTATGTTTCTGCGGGTACTTAAACCACTTTCTCACTAGGTGTTGGCGATTGCATATCCATACAACTGAAAATGACTTGCATATATATAGTATGATAACACGACAGCTAAGTTGTATGCATACACATCAAGCCCTGGCACCCTACTGCAATCACCTCAGCCAGAAGCTAGATATATCTGTCCGCGATCAGCTAAAAATAAGTACGACTAGATTATTGTAGGCAGTGGAGAATATAAATGATGAAACAATAAGGACAAACCAGAACAGCCATATTTTGCACGATAACTATAAATCATTTACAACTAAATTTGTGGAGGAGCATGCATGTGTGTGAAGCCCAAATGTCTTCTGATATTAGAAACAGCCGAAATGGATTAGCAACATGATGTGCCAAGCTTAATGCTTGACAACAATAATTTCCCAGTAAATAGACCTTGTTGCTAACTCAACAAACCCCATGACTACAAACTGCAGTAGTGGCTATCAATCAATCTAATCAAGGCAGGAAAATGCATCGACGCAGCAGAGCAGTTTTGGTACTACAAGCCATGTTGCTACAAAACTATAGCTATTGCTGTTAACCAATTCAAACATGGACTGGATAAATTCAGTGGACCACGACTGCACAGTAATAAATATGCCAGCTATGGCAAACCTACCCTATCTGGAGGTCCCTTTGCACCACCGATATGGATTTCAACACTGCAAATAGGAGTGAAAGCAAACCAGGGAAGACCAAATTAAATTTTGCAGCATAAATATCATGCGATATCTGAAGAATCAAGCTTAAGATGATTACTTGCAAGATTCTTTCACAGCCATTATTGATGATCCTTTTCTGCCAATAACACGGCCCATTTTTCCAGGAGGCACATCTAAGAGTGAAAGGATATCCACTTCAGGAACACGAGCTTCAGCTTCAATGTCATCTGTCAACAATGTTCAATCAATTTTGTTCTATAACTTGAATATATCAAAACTTCATAAATAAAATGAATTAAGGAATGCAAAGCAAATACATCCATTGTCATTCCATATCAGTAATTATTATATGACGATCTGCACCTACAAGGCTACAATGCTGAAACATAAAGCAAACCCCAATCTTTAGGTTACAAATTTATGATTTATATCTGGAGAACCAAAAGTAAAACTGATTTGGCCATACAGTAGGGAGTAACACACTGACCAGGGACAGTTGGAAGAGGCGGCCAATCTGCCTGCTGGTTGTCATTTATGCAAAAGCACCTACAGTATAGCTCACTTCGTACTGCCAGACGCCATGAAGATACTTTGCTTAACTTCTCCATCATTTTCTCATGTATATTGAGAAGGAAGCGCACATCATCTGTCGCTGCTCGAATCATCATTTCAGACAAGGGCCTATTTTTCCAGAAATTTGGGTCCTAAAAATCCATCAAATTACAATAAATTGTTAGTTTTTTTCAAAAATATAGTGGCACAATGGAAAATTGTGTGCCAGGCCATTATCTAGGAACTCCACAAGACTCCAGGCCTGGAGAAAATAATATTCTAAATAGGAGTTCTATAATTTTCTTCACAATGCTAACCTGCCTTAGAAGGGTACGGACTTCTTCCTTTTCAGGATATGGCATTCCTACATAAAGAAGTACAACAGTATCACACCACACAATCAATCAAATGCAAAGCACAAAAGAAATTGAGGTTCAATCCTTCATAGATTTAGTAAACATCGGCATGATGTTTAGAGCAGAAAAACTATTTGGCATGATGTTTTACAGAAGCAACACACTGTTAGCAAGAGTAACGGAACCACAATACATTACTTCCATATTTACTGGATTTGATACAGAGCACCACGAATCTTGTATACCACGCAATGTACGCAAACCCATTATGTGAGCTGGGTTCCAGGTTCCCGGCAATTTGGAGGAAAATGCAGCCTACTGAGAACCCAAACACCTTAAGTTACAGTCAAGTCAGATGGACACCTTAAGTTAACTAGTTAAGGCAAGTCAGATGATCCACGAACCCAAACACCTCAGTTTGAGACAATAAGATAGCCGGGGCTCTGTAAGGATCAAGTGTGGATAATGAAGAGCTCAAGCAAGATGCAACACCACTACTAAATTGAAACAAGGGTATAAAAACCAATTTTACACCCAATTTACAGCACCTCAAGCACTAGTCCTACTAATAACATACATTCTTAACCACGGTACTCAAGGCAGATAATCATGGGATCACAAGCACAATCTACTCGAGTTATTCCAGGTTCTCAACATGTGTGCAAACCATTTTGTACAACACAGAAGTGGCCAACTGAAGAAGACATGCGTTAGACAAATTGTATAAAAAGCATTAGTTTTAATCACAGACAAATGAACATATGCAACTTCATCATATTGTTAGACTGCGACATACGATGAGACATGGTGCCCACCCAGCAATAAAGATTATAGACTACCTAACAACCATAACATGTTGAGCTTACAGTAAAATGAACACAAAAAAGAACTTGGATTGCATAACATATACGTCAAGGTTAAAGCACTAGCTGCAGCGCAAGTAAGGTCTGTTCAATTGTATTAAAAAGCGACCCCATCTTTCTTAAGGACAAGATTTACGATATGAATTGGACTCCACCAAGATAAATATAGCGTGGCAATACATTATAATATATGCTAAATGTTTGATGTTAACATGTGTAGATTAAATTAAAGCACTTGGAAGACAGCACAAGCGAATTACCAATAAGGGGGATTAGCCGAACCTATATAAGTTATGCCCAATTAGAAGAAAAAGGACAATAAAATATGAGCAAGCGTCATATGTTCTGAGAAAACAAAGCAAGGCTAAAACCATGTACACATAGGTTCTCTCCCAATCATGTAAAACTCAACAATTTAATCCAGTGAAGTGTAGAAAGTACCACAATAACGAGGATCGGCAAGAAGGCTCACGAAGGATATGTAAACATCATATGCTCTCTTTTTACCTTCCTGCTCTTCAATCAGGGAATAGGCTATCTGCAAATGAAAGTGATGATCGGAAGCTCCCTTTACAAATAAAATCATCTTACATGTAGCTGCTATAATAATTAACATATACTAGTATATCTCTGGGAAGGTAGAGGATCATGTAATGCTTTCAACCCTGTACAGGGTTACTGGTCCAAAGCTCAGGATAATGGTTAAATTTGAAATAAATTAACTGAGAAAGCAGCAGACACGGATTCATTCATATATTAGAAGGAAAATATTAGTGTTTTGCTTACAAAGTTATTCCACTATATCATAGTACATATGTACGGTGATTACCTGCGTATCCATCACATTATGTAATTTAATGCCAAACTGGAAATACAATGCCTGCAGCAGAATAAATTGTAAGTTTACCACTGGTCAGATACACAATTTTTGCAACGCTTATTTTAATACACCAAAAGAATATCACATCTCACAGTTAGGCACCTCACTGTCCCTTTTACAGTCATGAATAACTTTGGTGACATGATTGGACTCAAGTGCTGGTTTGCAAGCTTCAACTAGTTCTTTTCCACCCTCAATAGCATCGACCAAGTAAACAGCATCAGGAAATGCAATCTGAAAAATCAAAAGAACCAACAAAAAACAGTCATGCCTTAACATTAGTACAACAATGGTGACCGATCAGACCAATCTTTTTTATCTATATCAGCAGAAATACATGCATGTGCAACCAGTTCCAATAAAATAAGAGGGGTTAGGTACACTAAGTCTAGGTTCATCAAAAGGACTTGCGTGGGTAGATCATGGCACTATAAGGTAATGAAGCAGCATTTCAAGTAAGACCATTGTAATGTGGGGTCAGGTGAGAGCATAATAATTGTCCGATGTAGGAGAAGGTTGTCTCATGACAGTTCATGATAGCCACAATTCATCCATGATGAAACAAAAGATTGCAGGAGTATAAAAATATTCCATGCCACGTGAGATTCAGTTCAGCTCACCTGCATGATACAGAGAGCACCATGGCGGCAAAGGTCAACACCTTCACAGTCAAATCCAATCACCAATTTCTTGGCAGCAGAGGGCTCAAGAAACTCAACTGGGAGTTGACTAGGTTTAGTAACAACATGAAAGGGCAGGGATGGCAATTCCGCGTTATTCCCTGCAAAAGAACACATCGAATTACAAGTAGAAACAAATAGTTCCAGTTGATAGGTGCTTGCACACAAGCAAACACAATAAGTTCTGAATTTCTAACCAAGGTAACATAGTGTTGGTATAGCTAGATGCAGCATAGTTTCCTCACCAATCAGGAAAAAAACATTTTAAAACCACTGTGGTCAGCACAATCGCCTTAGTTCAGTATCTCATATACAGGAATATTGTTGGAATAAAAGCAAGGTCTAGCCTGATATAGATTAATACAGCTATTGAACTCTAAAGGACGACTAGCACACGAACCAAAACAGAATCAAGCAGAAAAGAAAAAACCACCGACCATGAATCCCCTCCACATGCTACTATTGCCCTACTCTTGATTAAAACCATTGATCAATAGAGGCAAAATCCAGGCCTGCAAATCAACCTACAGGGAACGGAAGCTGCACGAGTAGCAGCTACAAGTCCCAACATTACCTGCCCTAAAACCCTAGCTAGGACTAAATCATGACGCGAAAACACGAACTAAAAGGGCGGGGTAAAGCAGAGATATAGCAAAGCGCAGCGAATAAACGTGAACTCCAGGAAACCCTAAGTTCGGGCGACGCGCACGCGCACGCACCGAGCGGAAGCAGCGCTACGCTCCGAGCGAGCGAGCGAGCGAGAGAGATGGAGAGAGGGAGAGGGAGAGGGAGAGACAACCTGCGGGGTCCTCGTCGTCGGCGGAGTTGGGGGGATGGGAGGCCATCCCTCGCCCCTCCCGATCGCTGACCGGGAGAGACAGGACGCGGACGCACCGGCAACGGAAGAGGGAATGAAGAAAGGGGAGGGGGAATCGTCTGGCCCGGCGGCGTCAAGACTCTACTAGTCTATATCTATACTTCTATACTTCTATACTTCTATACTACTATTAAACAATCAAACTAATTCTTTCTTAATGCCACCCAGCAAATGTACACAGCCTAATTATCACCGTCAGATTAGCCCCACTGGATAAAATCTAATGGTTACAATTAATCTAATTCCGAGCTATGTGTGCAATTAGCAATTTAGTAGGACTGAACGCACTCCACCGCGGAGGAATATTCCACGCGCGTCCGCATACGACGCTTCGTCAACGCAAGAGGCCTTTCCAAATCGCAACAACCACGTCCAACTAAAAAGAAACAAATCGCAATTACCACGTTACCAGGCAGGCGTTCCTTCCCTCCCCTACCTCCTCCCCATCTTGCCGCCGATGGAGGGTGCCCCGGGGCGAATCCAGAGCCAGCCTGAAGGAGGGCGACGGCGGGGCACCTGGTTCCTGTCGCCTTGGCGCAGGCGCGCGACGAGCGCTTGGTGCAGCGGCGCTGAGGCATGGGCTACGGTGTGCAGGAGCGTCACCTGCGCGAGTTACTGCCTGGCTTAACGGTGAGCGGGCAAGGCACCATGATGCCATCTGACCACCCCCCGCCTTGCTTTCGCCGGATGCGGCTTCTCTCCACTCCTCATGCATCCGCCATGTCTGCCCAAGCAGAGGATGAAGTCCATCCGTGGCCAACAAGCTGTTCGTCACACGCCCACGGTAATATACTGACTCTTCCTTTCTTCAATCAACATTTTTTCTGTTCAATGAATTTCCGAGAAGAAGACATTTCCATTCCCAATTGTAATGTATGGGAGAAGGAACTGAAGAACAATACATCAACTAATCTCTGTAAATTTCATATTACATGAGACAGATGCATCAATTTTTAGATAAAAGTGAAACAAATCCTACTTAATTAATAGATGCAAATTACAAGATAGCAAGATATGAACTACTTGATGTGGATATGGACAGTATTATAGGATGGACAGTGCAAATCCATTGCTAGACTTCCGCGTCCAAGCGATATAGGATGTCCGACAAAAAACATGACTGGAATAAACTTTTGGCTCGCTGAACTTATGAGACCCAACTTACAAATTTATAGTTTGGTAATATATAGAAGAAATGAACTTTTGGCTTGCTGAGCTTGGTGTTTCTTTTTGCAGCATGATGATTTCAGAAGTACAGTCAAATGTAAGGCTGGAGGAAGATTTTTGAAATGGCAAAGTCGTCAGCAAGGACATGAGACATGAGGTAATAATCATTCTTCTATGTGTTACCATCTGCTATTAGATTGTACTATTCTCTTTGCAACATGATGATTTCAGAAGTACAGTCTATCATGGTGTTTGTTTTGCTCTTGAGATATATGAAAATTGGACATATATATGCAGGTCTGACTTGTTTCTTCATAGGGGACAAAGGTGTCCTCTTCATAATGGTCAGGGACAAAACTTCCAGCTTGACATATTTGGGTTTTAACTATCTCTTTTGTTTTTTGCCTTCACTATTATTGCTTTTGTCATATATCTTATTTCTTAAAGTCAGACTCCAAAGTTTTGTCAAGACGTGCATTGACCATTGATCCTTACTTTAGAGGCTTTAGTAATTAGTAATTACCTCAGTTTTATACGATTGACAAGGTATCAGTATTCTTCTCCTTCAGCTATGTATAGTCAGGATTCACAAGTAAGGAGAAGAGGCAAGAGGCTATTGATGGAATCATATTTTTGTTGTTTGTCTTGTTTCCTGATATTCAGTAGCATTATAATTAGCAATTTGTGAGTGAGTTTGCCTGCTTCGCTATATTCGGTAGTTCTCTTACATGCAGTGGTTACTGATTGTGAGGGTCACTATTTTTATATGGTACTTGGGTTGATTTAGCCGAGAATGATTCACATACTTAACCTGACAAGACGGACGTCTCTGTGCTCGCCCACCATTATTTAACCTGATAAAGTCACCCATAAGCGCAGTATGCCCCAACTTTTTTTCTTTTTCCAAATTCATTATTTTTCGATTATCGATTGTCCTTTACTGCTATCAATCCATGGCAAGAAGCAATGCAACTAAACTACTTCTCCGAGTTTGGTGGGCAGTAAATCAATAGGATTATTGCCGCATAGTTGATTATCTGATGTAATAGTGTGTTTATGGTCAGATAATTCTCGCACTGGTTATTTGAATAATAAATGTAGAATTTGGCGTGTTATGTACCTCATCAAGCAAGTACTTGTTCTTGATATGCCACCCATATATTTTAAGTTAGTTGTTTTAGTTGGACAGATAATTTGGTACTGCAGACAAAACACATAATGATTGGGTACATTGAAAAGCATTTTCAGAAGGCATAGGGTGATTTACTTCATGTTAGCAGTAAAATAACCTTTCACTGTCATGATGTCATCAGTTTACAAAGTGTGCAACCTGCCCTTCTAATGTCTGGGTTTTTATGTGCTACTATGTTTACTGTCTACCTTGGTGATGAGGCAGGGAAGGTAAGTGGGCCTAACCTATTGGCCGGAGCAAAAATAATGACCAAGTTTTTCATTAATGTTTGAGGGGCGTAAGGTCTTGGTGTTGCTTAAGCTTGGTCATATGGCTATCACTGTAGGTGTTTCTTGAGTCATTGTCATCTTCTTCGCCGCCGGTTTGGTAACCATCTCGGCTTCCTTCTCTGCTCCTACATATGTGTCATGTTTCTAACGAGAAATGGAGAGGAAGTTAGTAATTATCGATAATAATAATGTGATGTAGAAATGCATGTTGGCTACACAACTGTTCCCTCTAAGGAATTATTTTACAATAGAAATGCATACATTATGGATTCATGACTAAACAAGTTTGCATGCACATCCCTAAAAATATAGCAGAGCCTTCAATCTTGAGAGTTATGAATTCTTCCGGCGTTGCTTTGGAAATGAATGTCATATTTGAATGCTTGCTTAATTTAGGTGTATATGTAAGATCTGAAATTGATCAATACTGTTTCTAATATGAAATTTGGGCATATAAATGGCTCTTAATTATATACTCCCTCCGTCCAAAAATACTTGTCGTAGAAATGCATAAAAATGGATGTATCTAGAACTAAAATACATCTAGATACATCCAGTTCTTCAACAAGTATTTCCGGATGGAGGGAGTATAAAATAAAAAATAGACGTATGGTATCAGCATATGTTCAAGTTGAGGGTATCAAACGACGTGTGTTTTCACATATATAATAGTAATATTAGTTGAGACGTGCGTGCACGTGCACGTTTACTAGTACTGGTAACTGCCAGTTGCTCCGTCCGACAGTTTCAGTACTGTGCAGGTTGGACTCTTTTTCTGGGCCTGAAGCCCTCAACCAAATCTGGCCAAATGGGCTGGCCCGGCCCGGTCCAGGCACGGCAACGCCCACCCATGCATGCTAAATTTTTTTAGGGTTAGGCATGCTTTCCATGAGGGCTGCCCTCACCGGCCAGGCATGGCCCCCTTCTGTTGGAATATTAACGTGGGCCTGGCCCATCTAACTATTTCAGAAAATCTCTAAGGGCACATGTAGGTTATATCTATATGGCACTAGGTGTGGTGAGAAGTTTAGCCTCATATCACTAGTTCATATCACTAGTTGGAGAGGAGTTGAACCCTCTTATAAAGGATTCTTTTTCACATGGTATTGGAGCTTGAGAAAAGAAGTGGTTTTCGCGCGCTCCTACTCCGCCGCCACTCATCGTCTCGCCACGCCGCGGGTTGAGGGAATGAGCCGAGCCGAGCTCACACCTATGCGTTTATTTCTGCCGCGGGTGTCAAGTCGTTTTTATCTCAGAACTTTGAGATGAAGGACCTTGGGGTGGCTGATGTTATCTTGAATATCAGGCTACTGAGAGATGAAGAGGGTGGGATTACGCTTCTGCGATCTCATTATGTTGAGAAGGTCTTGAGTCGTTTTGGATATTCGATCTGCAAACCATCTCAAACACCATATGATCCTAGTGTGTTGATTCAAAATTCGAAAGCACGGCTAAAGTTCAATTGAGATACTCTCAAATTATTGGTTCACTCGTGTATCTAGCGAGCGCAACGAGGCCTGACATCGCGTTTGCTGTGAGCAAACTGAGCCGGTTTGTTTCCAAACTGGGTGATGTACATTGGCATGCTATTGAAAGAATTATGTGCTATCTGAAAGGTACTATAAAGTGTGCACTTCACTATATCGGATACCTGTCGGTACTCGAAGGGAATAGTGATGCGAATTGGATCTCTCATGCTGATGAGATAAAGGCCACAACTAGGTATATGTTTACTCTTGGGGGTGGTGATGTTTCCTGGAAGTTTGTCTGGGATTCATGAGGCCTCACGACTAAGTCCTTTCACGAGGACATTTGTCATGACAAAACCACGACAACACACGAGGCTATACATAAAATTGTGTGGAATGTACATACGAACGAAAATGTTTGGTTGGGATTTACTGTGGGGATGTGCATACGAACGGAAACGTTTCTCTAGGATTCACTGTGTGGGATGTGCAGACGAACGAAAAAGTTTCTCTGGGGTTCACTGTGTGGGATATACATACGAAGGGAAGTGTTTGTCTGGGATTCACTGTGTGGGATATACATACGAACGAAAACGTTTCTCTGGGTTTCACTATGTAGGATGTACTTACGAACGGAAACGATTGGGCCTGTATAATTGTATGCGATGGCTAGCCCGATCGCACACGATCTCATTTTGCCTATCGTGTGTGACCGGAGGGCCTATCCCCGACGTTTTCTGAGTCATGTGGAAAGGACCCCCTATCGCCCACACTCACTAAGCGACGGTTTAAAATGCCATCGCGGAAAGGGGTTAAAAACCGTTTGTATAGTAGCTCGTTGTACGCCTGTACCAGTGAGATTTGGATAAACTACCTTATATCTTTATTTCCCTTGTTGTCTTTGGATCTTGATGCACCTCTTGTATTGCTTGGATTTGAGGAGTACTTGGAGTGAATCTTGTCCATTAGAGTGTTTTTCCCTTTGATTTATCCACATTTTCCCCTCGTATTCTTCGTGTTTCTCCTTGAATTCACCTCAATTCGTGAACATCTGGCCACCTAAGGTTTTTCCCTACATCAACTTTTGATGTGCAAAGATGGTCGGTGTAGATATGGTTGCTACTATAGCTTGTTGATCATTCTTCTTATCGCTTCGAACTTGTTGATCATTCTTCTTATCGATTCGAAGTTTTCCTTTTGCTCCACCTAGGTATAGGTTTATGGCGTGTTTGGTAGTCTGCATGAAGACCGACCAGTCCAGGGATGTTTTTTTGGCTTTGGATGTCTGACCTGCATCAGAAACTTGGCTCGCACAAAACTTAAAGCACCTCTGGCCCTGGCTCCGGAGGAATGGTCGAATAGCAAGTCGAGCCTGAGGGGATCAACCTATAGGGCATGTGGACGGGTCTTTGGGTGCGAACTCGCACATAGTGTATGCGGGATTTGCACATGCCTGTGTTTTGATTTTCGGCCGAAAAAAACAATTTTCGGCCGAATTTCGGTCATCTCGCCTAGGCCCGGTATATGTTTGTGCCGGCCAAAAATTTCGGCCCACTTTGAACTTTTTTCTGGCCCAATCCAACTTCTGGGCCTTCCCACGGTTTGCCTGAGTTAAAAGCATCAATGTGAACTCCTGAACCCTAAACAAATCACGATCCCCCTGTGGCCCCTGTGTTTGCGGCGGCGGTGATGCGCCCGTACGCGGCTCCTCCACTCATCGGCGCTTGCCTCCCCGCTCGAGCAAGACGCTCCTGCCCCAGTCGCGTCGTTCCTACGACCCGGCCCCTGCTGCTGACCTCTGCCGGCTGTGGGCTGCGGCTGAATCCATCGGGAACTCCTCAACTCTGGAGCACCTCTCTGTATCCTTGTTTCAATCTTTTCTTTGAGTTTTCAATCCCCAAAGCTAGTTTGGTAAACGTATATACGTACTCCTCAGTGATGTCCGACTGTTGTACTATTGCTCTGCTTGATTTCAAAAATTTCGGCTGAATTTTGGCCAATTTTTAGTCAAATTTTGTTTAAAATTCAAATTTTGGTTTTGTAATTTCGTCCGAAATTTTACGGAAATTTTTAAAATGGCCGAATTTCGGCCATCTCGTTCAGGGGCGAGAAAAAACTCAAACCGAAAACCAAAACACACCACATGCTCTATTCTCCTCAGCTTCCTTAATCCCCTTCACATAATTCCTTCTAACCTGCAAAACGTGTTTCAATTTGAAAAAAGCTATACGCGAGAAAGATGCACATTGATGTTGAGGTGCCATTCAGGCAATTGGCTACTGATTTCATGGATTATAGATCTTCAATTTCATGCTCATATTTGGAGGTTCTTTAGACGAATTTAGGCAAATTCTTCGCACATGATCGACCATTTGAAATTTCCTTTTACCACTAGCTTCATCTCGATGCTTCACCAGACTTCCGTACGATACATTTTCTGTTTTCACGATCATAGAAGAGTAGATCTACATCTTCTACTGGACTGATGAATGTGTTCATGTGTGCATGTTATGAACTAATGAATTTGGTAAAATGTTCGCACAGGTTTACAGTTTGAAATTTTCATTTGACCACTAGCTTCATCGCACTGTTCCACACAAATTTTGTGTTGTATGTTTTCTATTAAGAAGGTTGTTGACGAGTAGATAATCATCTCGTATAGGACTGCACAAACGTGTTCATGTGTGTATGTTATGAATCGATGAATTTGGGAAAAATCTTTGCACCCCGTCGACCGTGTGAAATTTTATTTGACCACTAGCTTCATCTTGTTGTTTCACATAACTTTGGTGTTGTATCCTTTTTTATTCGAAGGGTGTAGATGAGTATATCCACATCTTCCTACTGACTGTAAAAACGTGTCACATTCATGGCGTCAGTCGCCTGAAAAATTATTCGCACCTAGTCGATTTTATGACCGTTGGATGAGCATTGGAGGGCTGTCATACCTTCTACATCGGGCCGATCTTTCTCTTTTTTCCTTCAACACTCCTCTGCCACGTGAGGTAAGTTCACCACATGAATAAGAGGTGACACTAGTTCTTCGTGATAGAAAATGATTGTGTTTCCTCTCAGCTAGATTAGGAGGATGAAATCAACCAAACCGTGTGCAAAACATGTTTTATTGTGTGCATATATGACCCCAGCCGCACTCTACCCAGCCGACAAAAAATGTGCAAGTTGCCGGTGTGATATTTTGTCTTTTTTAGCCAAAACCATAGAATAATAGTTCTACAGTATTTTCATTAATTTAAATATGTACACTAAAAAGTTTCAACCAGAACCACCCAACACCCGTGCGATCAAACATGGAAATTAAATTACAAGTTTTGTACTATCCAGGAACTAAGTTGTACTTCTTTGGTGTGCTTTGCTCTTAGCCTGGTAGCCTGGAGTCCTTCTTTAAGATAGAATTTCCATGAGTATGAATGAGGTGGTGCTCTTCTGAAGATTTTGTCATTTTGTGTCATCCAAGAGCTCCAACATCCCATGATAATGATTTCCATGGCAATGTCTGGTGGCAGTCTCTGTCTCAATAGGCGGACCTCTTCAAAAGTGGATATGCCTCTGTTTCTGTTGGGGATGATTGAGTTCCAGCACAACCAAGTGAATGGACAGTTCTAGAAAAGATGTGAAATGGTTTCCTTTGTTCTATCAGAACACAAAGCATAGTTGTAATCTTCGAGGTGCATGTTTCTTCTGTTAAGCATATTCCTAGTGCTTAGCATGTCATGCAGTAGAAGCTAGAAGAAGATTTTGTGTCTAAGGCGGCAAGCAGATTTCCAAACCATCATGAAAATATTGTGTGAAGTACTCACTCCCATCGTTGATCTGTAAAGTTTCATTGAAGAGATTTTTTGGGAGGCTGGGTGTATGGTCCAGACATCTGGTGCAGCAGTGCTTGCTCCGGCAGTAACCAATTCTTCGAGTTCATTGTATTGAGTATATGCTTCAAGTGAGAGGGGTCTGTGGAAATGGTGGCTGAAGTCTGATTGTTGCTGAATTTGGAAGAGAGTGGCCTCATGATTGACTGCAAAAGAGTATAGCTCTGGGTATTTCTCCTTCAATGGGATCTCTTTCCATCTGTCATTCCAGAAATTAACAGTATCACCCTTGTCTGCTATGCAATTTGTTGTTTGCTTAAAAGATTGGAGCAACTTGAGTATTTCTTTCCACCAAAAGGATGTTGGGGAACGCAGTATTTAAAAAAAAATCATACGATCACGCAAGATCTATCTAGGAGATGCATAGCAACGAGACGGGAGAGTGTTTCCACGTACCCTCGTAGACCGAAAGCGGAAGCGTTTACTAACGCGGTTGATGTAGTCGAACATCTTCACGATCCAACCAATCCAAGTACCGAACGTACGGCACCTTCGTGTTCAGCACACGTTCAGCACGATGACGTCCCTCGAGCTCTTGATCCAGTTGAGGACGAGTGTAGCGACCCGACCCAAATGGATCAAGTCTCTGTGCTTAAGTGTCATCCCTGGATCGGTATGCTGACACACACAGTACTCGAAGGATTTATAACAGAGGTAAATCACATGTATAAAGTAACGTAAATACTATTACCTCAGTCCAAATATAGCGGAAGAAACAAGGTTGTGGATTCCCATCAACACCAACGGCAAAGTTGAGTGTAGAAATCGTAACCCTAATGTATCACTTACTCGTCGTAAGAAACCTGCAACATGAGACGTTGCAGCCCAAAACGGGTCAGTACATTGAATGTACTGGCAAATTCACACCAGAGAGAAAATGATGAACACTGGCTATGACTACATGCATATATGGCTGGTGGAAAAGCTCCATGGTTATAATGTTTTGCGAAAAGCCAATTTTTCCCTACTGCAAAGGAATAAATTTATTTAACTATCATGGTGGTTGTTAAACATTGAGAATGGTTGACAGCATTCTCAATCCCAATTAAGCATCATCATTAAAACCCAACAAAATTAATTAAAGTAACATGATGAGATCAACAGGATAATCCAAGAACTAGATACTCAAGATGTCCATAACAGGGGACACGGCTAATCATGATTAGTTTGTACACCCTGTAGAGGTTTGCGCACTTTTCCCCACAAGACTCGATCGCCTCCGTTGGTTTTCTCGCACTACATGGTGTTTGAGAAACGGATGACCGAGACATAGTCTTTCAGAAGCGCCAGCACCTTACGTTGGATAGACCGGTACACCTACTTTCCCCTACATCTGCTAGTCTACCCTGTAAGAGTTCGCACGACTTAATCAACTATGCCAGAGCCCATAATGGCTTGTGGCTGCACACGGAAGTTTCTAGTTTGAATAATCTTATGATCCCTTTGAGCCTGGGTGGCGGTCCAAAAGAAAAACAGGCAAGTCCTGGAATACCCAGGTGCCTCAATCCACCCAGATGTGTGTTTAAGTTGCCACCTTAAGTAAACCATTAATTAACAATCTGACCTCTGTCATGAATACTCTCAAAACCCAATCCACGTCTACGAGCATAGCATGGCAATATAAGCATAATGTAATAGTAACTCCCAAGGGTTTGGTAATAAACAGGTAATAGGTACTACCTGAACTACTTCCCATCCCACAATTTAATTAGATCCTAATCATGCAATGTTTGAGGATGGATCTAATGCAATAAAACTGGGTATGAAAAGGGATATGATCAAAGTGTGAACTTGCCTGCAATGTTGATGAAGATGATTCGCACTCAAAACTCTTGATAGATCTACTCGTCACACTCCGGTCAATCTATCATAATCAAGCAATAGTAACCGCATATAAGCAATCACTCAAAAGATCAGAAAGATCGAAGAAGACGATTCGGAAAACATCAAAACCAAGCAAATAACTCTTGCAACATAAAACAATTTCTAACAGTACCAAAATTATGTGAATTTGGCCTTATCAGAAAGTTTTAGGTCAAGAGCTTCGATTAGCAAAAAGAATCAACTAAAACGGAGTTGTAAAACTCAAGTTATGAACAAAAGAAGATTCAAATTCAAATCTGTTTGAAATCATATTTTAAATTTTCAAAAACATGTTTAAGTTGTTTTACTGGATAGAGGAGATCATAACGAAGAAGTGGGCATTGGTTTTGTTTAATTTGGATAAACGAGTAAAAAGTAACGAAGGTTTGAAAAACAGGGGCTAAACGGTAAATAAACTAATCACGGATAGATCCTTGAATAAAACAAACAGAAAAGGAAAAGTCTAAATAGCGAACGTTCGCTACCGAGTCTAATCTAACGAAAACCGTTCGTTACAGAAGCGTAACGAATGAGCGTTCGCAAAATAAAACAGATCAGAAAAACCAGAGAAAACCTAACCCTAAAAATAAACCGGACCAGGCGGTTTTATTACCGGTTCGGGGTTTTCCTTCGAAAACCGGGCGGCGGTTAGTGAGTCCGGCGGCGACGGCAGATCGGCTCCGGCGATGGCTGGCAAGGCGCTGGGCGGCAGCTCCACGCGGCGGCGGGGCAAAGCGCGGGCGGCAGCGCAGGCAACGGTGGCGAGGGGCGGCTGCGGCGTCGCGGCAGAGGCGGCAAGGAGCAGCGGCAAGATGCGGCTCAAGTGCGGCGGCGCGATGCGAGAGATGCGGTGGCGGCGCGAGGTGAGGGGCGGCGCGGCGAGAGAGAGAGGGGCCCGGGGCTCCGGTATTTAAGGGGAGGCGAGGCGTGGATAAGGGGGCGGGGTAAGGCGGCGGCTGCGGCGTAGCCGAGGCGGAGTCGGCGGCGTGCGGCGTCGGGAGTCCGCCCGAGCTCGGGGACGAGCGGGGCGCAGCGCTGGGCTGCGCCGGCTGGCTGGGCTTCGGCCCAGTTGGCTCGGCCTCGCGCGGGGAAAGTTTTTTTTTTATATAAAGATTTTTTTCCAGACAAACAAAACAGTTAAAAACAATTAGAAATAAAAAATTTATATAGGCATATAATATATCAAAATTTTCAGAAAAAGAATATCTACAACGTGAACATTTTTGTAAAGTCAAATAAAATCCAGAAAAAATCAAATAATTCAAAGAGTGCCTCTGCTCTAATACAATCCAGTAAAGTTCATTTTAAAAATACCAAAATGACTTCAAATTTATTTATCTCCAATTTTCTGATGTAGGGAATCATGTTACCCTATTTTACATATATTTTATTTTTGGAGAAAAATAATTTGAATAAAACTCAAATAACTCCAAATTGAAAATAAATTCAAAAGAACTTTGAATTTAATTCTTTGAAACTCCCAACTCATATTTCATATAATTTGAAGAAGTCGTTTTATCTTCTCTCATGAAAATCATTGAGTTGCGTGAAATTTCTGAATTGGAAATATTCTCAAATGTAATTCAAATATTTTTAACACCTTTTTTCATTTAATTAAATGGAAGAGGTCATGTCATCTTCACTCTATGGTTTTGTAGTTGAAAAGAATTTGAATTCAGGAGATCATAAAATGCAAATGTGGAAGTTTGGGAAAGTCCTTTTATTCCCTCTCATTTAACTTTCAAAAGTTTCGAATTCACTCACTTTCAGTCAATCAAACAATCAATCAATCAAATCTATCTTTTTATTATAATATTCCAAAATTTAGAATTTTCGGATGTTACAAACCTACCACCCTTAAAATGAATCTCGTCCTCGAGATTCGGAGAGGCTAGAAAGAAATAGGTTAGGTTTTGGGGGTCTTCTGAAAATCCATCGATCAACTCCGGGGTCTCGGGTGCTACCACCCTTAGAGACATGGTTACGGTTCCATCAAAACTCATATACTCCATCCTTATTGCTGACAGTGTCAGTCTTCTCAGATCTCGGGAAAATTCCGTCTCTGGGCTCTTCTGGTAGCGGCATAACCTTTTCGTCAATTCTTCTTTCCTTTCCTCTTGGTAAGGTTATTCCGAGATTGGGTCTTCTTAGCTGACGGTTCTGGCGCCAATACTAAACAACTATCGATATCTCATGGTGGTCAACAATTATGGTTTCTCCTGCAGGAAATGGGTCTGGTTGAACCTCACCGTATAACCTACGGTTGGCAAAAACTGCCTTGTACAAGGGGAAAAATTCTTATACCATTCTAAGGTTTAAACAGGGTTTTGATCGTCGTCTCTCTACTATAGGTAAGTCACTCAGATTTACCATCCCATATAGCAAAGCGAATAATAAGAGTAAGTCGGTATGGTGATCAATCCATCCCGCACCCAAATCATTACCATGTATATGGTTTAGCGAATCTCGCATTCTAACACTCGGTCATCCTCACAAGCATTGCAGAGTTTCTCTTGTCAACGAACCAGGTTCGGAATAAATCCATTTATTCTGCAAGCCAAACAAACATCTATCGTTCCTTCCCAACCCTCAGGTTTGCGTAAACTCCTATAAAATCGTCTGTCGATAAAATCGTAACTTCTTCCAGGTTTTTTTCCTTTAGCAAGAATGTGATGGCTTCTTGGCAGGTCATGGGGCTTATGGGTTATGGCCCATCTCATCACTTGCAAACCTTGAACTCATCGTCGGGGCAACTGGTCCTTAATCCAACATCCAACTTCATAGCATACTTAAATCCATCCAGTTGTACTGTCCTTCTTCCTTCTATTAGCACCAAACTAGGACATGATTACTCAAACTCATCATGGAATTTCCATTGATCCATATTTCCGACATCATACCTCCTTTATATCCAATAGTAATTTATCTCTTCATCCTCGTGGGATATCCCTCATACCGAGATAAAACTTATACTTATGAAGTCCATATTCCACTTCGTGGAACATCATTTATCCTTTCTAGGGTCAAGCGTCCTTACAGGCGAATATTGGCCATCTCTACATGGCACTTCTTCAACTGGGAAACGTGAAACACATCACGAACTCCTGACAGTCCTTCGGGTGACTCCAATTTGTTGGCCACTTCTCCCATACGCTCCAAAACTTGGTATGGTCCTACAAATCTCGGGGCTAACTTTCCCTTAACTCCAATTTGTTTAACTCCTCGCAGAGGGAACACATGAAGACATGCTGTGTCTCCAATTTCATAGACTACCTCCTTGTGTTTTTGAGTCTGCATAACTCTTCTGCCTGGACTGAGCTACCTTCAGTCTATCTCGAATCAACTTAACATTCTCTTCTGACTCCTTGATCACATTTGGTCCAAACAACTAACGATCTCCAACTTCATCCCACACACTCTTGGGGTATCAAACATATCGAGACAAACTCGTATTCATTTTGTCCGAAATCCACTCAGTGGAGTATCCTTATCTTTTCCAGGGGTCAACGGTTCTTACAGGGTACTATCACCCTTAAAATGCTCCAATATTCCATAGACCATATTTCTCATATCCTCGAAAATGGTCAACATATTTCCTCATAGAGTAACTCATAAAATCCAAATCAGTACCAACACTGCTAACTTTATTGATTCTCAATTATTACAATCTCCTGTTTTTCCATTACATGCCTCAACTCAACACCTCAATATAAAGGAAAATGTTCTCACTACTACTACTATATTTCTTCTGTTACAAACTCAACTATTTATCACAAGTCTCCTTCTCCTTCGGACAAATCTCTGGCAAAGTGCCCTGCTTCATTTCAACGGAAACATATTACTTCCGACAAGTTTCGAGGTTTCCTTGTGATTATATAGCCTCCTTGGGTCCTTGGCTTCCTTTTTGGGCAATTGCTGAGGTAGTGCCCTGACTCCTTGCACCTATAACAGGTGATATGACTCAGATCCTTCCTGGAATCCAATCTACTTCTCTTTCTGGACTTTTCCTTTCCAATCAAGGCTTCTATTTCCTGTGGGTCATACTCTACTTCCTCCGTCGGGAATTCTACTAGATCCCCATTCATACAATTCTGGGAGATGTGTCCTTCTTCTCCACATGAATAGCAAGACTTGGTGCAGGGTTTAATTGGTTCCTCTTTGGGTGTGTCCTCCACCTCTTCCTTTATCACAGGTTCTTCTAAACTTTCCATAAGGGCTCCTTTCATTGCTTCTTTCTTCTGATCGATGGTTCTTTGTACCATGGGGTAAATGTGACACTGTGCAAGGTAGTGGGCAGTCCCTTCACACAAGAAACAAGTGATCTGCCTAGTTGGGCATTCTTCAGCTGGGTGACTTCCTTCACAATTAGGGCATTCATCCTTGTGTTCTTTATGGTTGTGTCCTATTTCTCCACAAAGCTTGCATGCACAAGTTTTCTTCATATCCTTTCCATAAGGCTTCAATTTCTGTGACACAAACTGAGACTTTAGCAAAGTCAACTTAAATTCTTTCCAAGTGGTTACTCCTTGCCATCCATTGATGGTTTGTGTGACGCCCCCGATTCAATCGTACACTAATCATGCACGCAAATGTGTACGATCAAGATCAGGGACTCACGGGAAGATATCACAACACAACTCTACAAATAAAATAAGTCATACAAGCATCATAATACAAGCCAGGGGCCTCGAGGGCTCGAATACAAGTGCTCGATCATAGACGAGTCAGCGGAAGCAACAATATCTGAGTACAGACATAAGTTAAACAAGTTGCCATAAGATGGCTAGCACAAACTGGAATACAGATCGAACGAGGCGCAGGCCTCCTGCCTGGGATCCTTCTAACTACTCCTGGTCGTCGTCAGCAGGCAACACGTAGAAGTAGGCACCTCCAGAGTAGTAGGAGTCGTCGTCGACGGTGGCGTCTGGATCCTGGGCTCCATCGTCTGGTTACGGCAACCGGGTAGAAGGGAAAGGGGGAAAAGGGGGAGAAAAGCAACCGTGAGTACTCATCCAAAGTACTCGCAAGCAAGGAGCTACACTACATATGCATGGATATATGTGTAAAGGGCCATATCAGTGGACTGAACTGCAGAATGCCAGAATAAGAGGGGGATAGCTAGTATTATCGAAGACTACACTTCTAGTCGCCTCCGTCTTGCAGCATATAGAAGAGAGTAGACTGAAGTTCTCCATGTAGCATCGCATAGCATAATCCTACCTGACGAGGATACGTACCTAGGGTAGGGTAACTTATCATACCTGAGGTACCCAATCAAGGACATGACTCCTACAATGAAGGACATTCTAAGAAGTATCAACATTTCAGTCGACCTGGTCAGCCCAGTCGACGGACACGAGCGTACTCGACCAGAAGCACAAGCAGTCGACCATGAAGACAACCACTCGACTATAAGAAGACCTAAAGGCACTGCCTACAAACGGTCATCTCATAAGTAGCTTTTATGGCCTTCATGGTCCTTTATTGCAGGCGTTACCAGTAACCCCCTCTCTTTATGTACATTAAACTCCTTGTAACGTGGGCCGGCTGGGGTCCTGGCGAACTCTATATAAGCCACCCCCCTCCACTAGGACAAGGGTTCGCAACTTTGTAACACACACACACACATAATCCAGTCGACTGCCTCCGGGCTCCGAGACGTAGGGCTGTTACTTCCTCAGAGAAGGGCCCGAACTCGTAAAACTCCTTGCGCATACAACTACTCCATAGCTAGGATCTTGCCTCTCCATACTTACCCCCCATTCTTACTGTCAGACTTAGAACCACGACAGTTGGCGCCCACCGTGGGGCTGGTGTTCTAGCGATTTGTTGGAGGAGTTGGGATTCTTTCACCCCACATCATGTTTTCGAGCGAAGTCATGGTCGAGAGCCGCGAGATCCGTCTCGGCGCTCTCTCCTTCATCGTTGACAACTCTGCTTGGCTGCAGGAGGCTCCACTCGACGTGGACGCGCTTCCCGCCCGCGGAGCCACGCATTTTCGCGCATGCGTCCGCGGCGTCCTCCTGCGGCAACCGTCGACCCAGTACGGGTTGGCATTCGTTTCGCCATCGTCGTCATCAGTTTCTCACCAGCGCAAGCGCACCGGTCGATCGAGACTCCAGCGGTGGGTGAAGCATGCACTGGCCCGCCAGTCAGCCATCCCCCAAGTCGCGGCAATCGAGCCCGACGAGTCACTCTACGGCCTGTTCGACCTGTCGATTGGCTCCGTAGAGACTGCGTCCGAGTGCGACAGCAGTGATCCAGCGGCGGAAGTACTAATGGTCGACGGACCATGTAGTCCCCCCGGATTCCCCCACACCGAAGAGGTTGCCGCAGGGGGGATTCCGGCGCGGGGCCACGAAGAGTACAGGCCCGAGCCCCTTACCTCAGTGCAGAGGGAGGAACTCCGTCGCCGGAACATGGACGCCCTTCACACTCCTATCGTTGGAGAAACCCCTGAGGCACGAGCCCTGGAGGAGGTGCGCTTGGCCAACTTGGCTGAACGTACTCGACTGGAGAATCTTCAGAGAGCACTCGACGAGCGCGCACGACCGCCCGTTCCCGAGTCCAGTCGTCGTCGCCTCTTCCAGCCGCCAACCCAGGTATACCGTACCCCGATTCAGAATTTGGCAGCTGCGGCTCGCATAGCGGAGTCGATCCAGCCTTCACAGTCAGAGGCAGGGAGAGGTCTGTTGCAGATCAGAGATTTGCTCCATGCAGCGGGTGACCAGAATTCAGCCGTATCTCAGTCGCGCAACAGGATTCACAGTCGATCCGTCACTGCGAATTCCGTTCAGTCGGCTTATAGTCCAAGGTCGCCCCCGAGGCGTGAAGGACACAGGGGCCGGCACGAGGATCAATACCAAGGGCACGAGCGATATGAGCACTGATTCGATCGCAACGATCAACGTCGAGTGCCTTCTCCTGCCCCAAGAGCGGGGTCGTACGTTCCTCGACGGCAAGAGGACAGGCGCCAGTTCAGTACTGGGCGGAGGGTCCCAGTCGACCCCAGGGAACCAGGCTTTGATGCGAGATCCATCATCGTTCAAGGTCTGGTCGACCAAAATAGAGCTCACCGAGAAGACCGTGACAGAGGCGCGCCGTCCAGCAGCAGAGTTCACGTCTCAGGTCCCGAGTGTTTCAGCAGAGCAATCAGAGCTGCAGTGATTCCTCCCAACTTCAGGTTGGCGACTGGAGTCAGCAAGTTCACCTGAGAGTCCAAGCCAAACACATGGCTCGAGGATTATCGAGTGGCTGTTCAGATCGGAGGCGGCAATGACGAGGTGGCCATGAAGCATTTGCCCCTCATGTTGGAAGGATCAGCCAGAGCGTGGTTGAATCAGTTGGCTCCCAGCAGTATTTATACTTGGGAAGATCTAGCCCAGGTGTTTGTCAGGACATTCGAAGGGACTTGCAAGCGACCGGCAGGGTTGACAGAATTGCAGTCATGTGTTCAGAAGTCGAGTGAAACCCTGAGGGATTATATTCAAAGGTGGATCACTCTGAATCACACGGTCGAGAATGTGTCCGATCATCAGGCAGTTTGCGCCTTCAAGGAAGGCGTCAGAAACAGGGAGTTAACTTTGAAGTTCGGTCGAACCAGGGATATGACCCTGAGTCGAATGATGTAAATCGCCACCAAGTACGCGAACGGAGAAGAGGAAGATAGACTCCGGAGTGGCAAGTATAAGGCAGCCGCTAACGAGGCCGGCGGAGGACACTCCAGTCGGAAGCAGAAGCGCAAGGCCGAGCCAGTCGCCCCCGGGGAAGCCTTAGCTATGACCCCAGGGAAGTTTAAGGGGAAACCCAAGGGTCCTTGGAACCCCAACAAAGTGAAAGACCAGGACGGGAACGATGTGATGGACTTACCATGCCACATTCACACGAAGAAAGATGAAGAGGGAAATCTCATTTACCCTAAGCATACCACTCGACAATGTCGACTCCTGATGCAACAGTTCCAAGGGAAGCAGGCCAAGGACAAAGAGAAAGAATCAGACAAAGTTGAAGACAGGGAAGACAGCGGTGAAGAATACCCCCAAGTCAATTCCACTTTGATGATTTTCGCTGATGTCGAAAGTAAGAGTCGACTGAAGGTCATCAATCGCGAAGTAAACATGGTCGCTCCGGTGACACCCCATTACCTGAAGTGGTCCCAGACCGCCATCACCTTCGACCAGTCCGATCATCCGACTCATATTGCCTCCCCAGGGAGGCAAGCGTTGGTGGTCGACCCAATTATTGAAGGCACTCGACTGACCAAGGTTCTGATGGACGGCGGCAGTGGGCTAAACTTGTTGTATGCAGAGACGTTGAAGGGGATGGGCATTCCGATGTCCCGACTCAGCCCCAGCAACATGAGCTTCCACGGAGTCATTCCTGGGAAGAAAGCTGAGTCACTCGGTCAAATCACTCTCGACGTCGTCTTCGGTGACTCGAAGAATTTCCGGAAAGAAAAGTTAACCTTTGAGGTCGTGGATTTTCAGAGTGCGTACCACGCCATTCTTGGGAGGCCAGCCTATGCTCGTTTCATGGCTCGACCATGCTACGTATACCTCAAGCTGAAGATGCCTGGCCCCAAAGGTGTAATCACCATCGTTGGCAATCGGAAGAAGGCAGAGGAGTGCTTCCAGAAAGGCGCCAAAATTGCTGATGCTCAGATGGCCAAGATAGAGATACAAGAGTACCAGAAGACTGCGGATCCGAGTGAGTTGTTACGAGCCAAGAAGCCCGCCACGGAGTCAGCATTTCAGTCGACTGGTGAGACCAAGCAAGTCCACATCCACCCGACCGATCCAAATGCGGCTCCAACCAACATCTCCACTACACTCGACTCCAAATAGGAAGAAGCGCTCGTCCAGTTCCTCCGTGAGAACTAGGACATCTTTGCATGGAAGCCTGCTGACATGCCAGGTGTGCCCAGGGGACTGGCCGAGCACCGCCTTCGAGTCGACCCAAAGGTCAAACCAGTCAAGGAGCATCTCCGACGGTCCGCCGTTCAGAAGAGAAAGGCCATTGGCGAAGAAGTGGCCCGACTCCTAGCAGTAGAATTCATTCGCGAGATCTACCACTCCGAGTGGCTCGCCAATGTTGTAATGGTCCCTAAGAAGGACAAATCGTTGCGCATGTGCATCGATTTTAAGCATATCAATCGGGCCTGCCCGAAAGATCATTTTCCTCTTCCTCGCATCGACCAAATAGTCGACTCGACTGCAGGATGCGAGAGGTTATCTTTTTTAGATGCTTACTCTGGATACCATCAGATCCGTCTGTATGGACCCGACGAAATAAAAACAGCCTTCATCACCCCATTTGGGTGTTTCTGCTATGTTACCATGCCTTTCGGTCTCAAGAACGCCGGAGCTACATTCATGAGAATGATTCAGAAGTGCCTAATCACTCAAATCAGTCGGAATGTAGAAGCATACATGGATGACATAGTGGTCAAGTCACGAAAAGGTTCCGACCTGCTGACTGACCTAGCTGAAACTTTTGCCAATCTCAGGAGTTATGATATCAAGCTCAATCCGTCGAAGTGCACATTTGGAGTCCCTGGAGGAAAGTTACTCGGTTTTCTTGTTTCCGAACGAGGAATCGACGCTAACCCCGAAAAAGTTGGCACCATACTCCGGATGAAACGCCCCGTGCGTGTGCACGATGTCCAGAAACTTACTGGATGCTTAGCCCGGCGCTGCCTCTTTACCGACTGATGAAGAAGTCAGACACGTTCAAATGGACTCCAGAAGCTGATGCAGCATTTGCAGAGCTAAAAGCTCTGCTCTCCACCCAGCCGGTGCTTGCTGCTCCTGTCAGCAAAGAGCCATTGTTGCTTTACATAGCAGCCACGGGACAAGTCGTTAGTACTGTTCTTACGGTCGAGCGGGAAGAGGAAGGAAAGACCTTCAAAGTTCAACGCCCAGTTTATTATCTCTCTGAAGTTCTGACCCCGTCGAAGCAAAGATATCCCCACTATCAGAAGCTTGTTTACGGGATTTACATGACCACGAAGAAGGTTGCTCATTATTTCTCTGATCACTCTATCACAGTCGTCAGCGACGCTCCATTATCAGAGATTCTTCATAACAGAGATGCAACCGGTCGAGTGGCGAAATGGGCAATTGAACTTCTTCCTCTTGATATCAAGTTCGAGGCAAAGAAAGCTATTAAGTCCCAGGCAATAGCTGATTTCCTCGCCGAGTGGACCGAGCAGGAGCTTCCGACTCAAGTTCACTCGGAGCACTGGACTATGTTTTTCGATGGCTCCAAGATGCTGAACGGATCCGGTGCGGGGGTTGTACTGGTTTCCCCCCGAGGAGATAAGCTCAAGTATGTCCTCCAGATTCACTTTGATTCCTCCAACAATGAGGCAGAGTATGAAGCGCTTCTATACGGATTACGTATGGCCATTTCACTCGGCGTCCGTCGCCTCATGGTCTACGGCGACTCAGATCTGGTTGTTAATCAAGTGATGAAGGAGTGGGACGTCCGAAGCCCATCCATGACGGGATATTGCAGCGCAGTGAGGAAGCTGGAGAAACGATTCGAGGGGTTGGAGCTCCATCATATACCCCGACTGAAAAATCAAGCTGCAGATGATCTGGCGAAGATAGGGTCCAAAAGGGAGGCCATCCCTAAAGATGTGTGTTTGAAGCACATTCACACACCATCAGTGCAAGAAGATCCTTTCACAGAAGAGCCCCCACAACCAAAAAGCGCCTCTGACTCGACCGAAGTGGAGGTTCCAGCTGTGGTCGACCTGATTATGGAAGTTATGGTCACCACTCCCGATTGGACAGTGCCGTATATTGCGTATATCATGAAAAAAGAGCTCCCAGAAGATGAAGAAGAGGCTCGACAGATCGTCCGTCGATCCAAAGCCTTTACAGTAATCAAAGGGCAGCTATACAGTGAAAGCGCGACTGGAGTTGGTCAGAAGTGCATCACACCTGAAGAAGGACAGATAATTCTCGAGGACATCCACTCGGGGACCTGTGGCCATCATGCGTCCTCTCGGACCATCGTGGCCAAAGCATACCGAGCGGGTTTTTACTGGCCAAAGGCGAACGAAATGGCAAAGGATATAGTTGACAAGTGCGATGCCAGTTTTATTCCAACATGTCTCACAAGCCCGCCTCCGCCTTGAAGACCATTCCACTCGTCTGGCCTTTCGCTGTCTGGGGTCTAGACATGATCGGACCACTGAGAACTGGTAGGAGTGGCTTCACCCACTTGTTGGTTGCAGTCGACAAGTTCACGAAGTGGATAGAAGCCAAACCCATAAAGGACCTCGACGCAAGCACTGCCATCAGTTTTATCAGGGGATTGATATTCAGATATGGAGTTCCGCACAGCATCATCACGGATAACGGATCAAACTTTGATAATGACAGATTCAAAGCCTTCTGCGCCTCTCAGGGCACTCGAGTCGACTACGCTTCAGTTGCTCATCCTCAGTCAAATGGACAGGCCGAACGCGCGAATGGCCTCATCCTCAAAGGACTAAAACCCCGACTGATGCGTGATCTCAAACACGCAGCAGGCGCCTGGGTCGACGAACTTCCGTTAGTTCTATGGGGGTTGAGGACCACCCCTAACCGGTCGACTGGAAGAACACCATTCTTTCTGGTCTATGGAGCCGAAGCGGTTTTGCCGAGCGACCTGCTCCACAACGCGCCTCGAGTCGAGTTATATTCCGAAGCAGAAGCAGAACAGGCCCGGCAAGATGCAGTCGACCTCTTAGAGGAGGAAAGAGAGATGGCTCTAATCCGCTCGACCATCTACCAGCAAGAGTTGCGTCGGTTCTACGCCAGAAATGTGAAGGGTCGAGCCTTTCAGGAAGGAGATTTGGTCCTCCGCGTGGATCAGCAAAAACCTCACAAACTTGCCCCGACCTGGGAAGGCCCCTTCATCATCACCAAAGTCCTGCACAACGGAGCGTATCACCTCTACAACATCGATCGACGGATCGACGAGCCTCGAGCATGGAACGCGGACCTGCTCCGTCCTTTTTACACTTAAAAACTCACTCGACTGAGATGTAATAAAAGTACCTCTGTAGTTCTTTTGTTTCAAGCAAAAGACTGATATTTCTTTTTCTGTTCGTTTAAATTTCCCCCAGTGGGTGACTTAGCTGCGAATCCGCTCCGCCTAAGTTTTCAGGAAATCCTACCGAGTGGAGAGCAAGTCTCCCACTCAGGGGCTTAGCTGCGAATCCGTTTCGCCTAAGAAATTAAAATCCTACCGAGTGGAGAGCCAGCCTCCCACTCGGGGGCTTAGCTGCAGTCCAAGGACTCGCCTAAGTAATTGAAATCCTACTGAGTGGAGAGCAAACCTCCCACTCGGGGGCTTAGCTGCAGTCCAAGTACTCGCCTAAGTTTGAAAAAATCCTACCGAGTGGAGAGCAAACCTCCCACTCGGGGGCTTAGCTGCAGTCCAAGTACTCGCCTAAGTTTGAAAAAATCCTACCGAGTGGAGAGCAAACCTCCCACTCGGGGGCTTAGCTGCAGTCCAAGGACTCGCCTAAGTTTGAAAAAATCCTACCGAGTGGAGAGCAAACCTCCCACTCGGGGGCTTAGCTGCAGTCCAAGTACTCGCCTAAGTTTGAAAAAATCCTACCGAGTGGAGAGCAAACCTCCCACTCGGAGGGCTTAGCTGCAGTCCAAGTACTCGCCTAAGTTTGAAAAAATCCTACCGAGTGGAGAGCAAACCTCCCACTCGGGGGCTTAGCTGCAGTCCAAGTACTCGCCTAAGTTTGAAAAAATCCTACCGAGTGGAGAGCAAACCTCCCACTCGGAGGGCTTAGCTGCAGTCCAAGTACTCGCCTAAGTTTGAAAAAATCCTACCGAGTGGAGAGCAAACCTCCCACTCGGGGGCTTAGCTGCAGTCCAAGCACTCGCCTAAGTAATTGAAATCCTACCGAGTGGAGAGCAAACCTCCCACCCGGGGGCTTAGCTGCAGTCCAAGGACTCGCCTAAGTAATTGAAATCCTATCGAGTGGAGAGCAAACCTCCCACTCGGGGGCTTAGCTGCATCCAAGGACTCGCCTAAGTAATTGAAATCCTACCGAGTGGAGAGCAAACCTCCCACTCGGGGGCTTAGCTGCAGTCCAAGCACTCGCCTAAGTAATTGAAATCCTACCGAGTGGAGAGCAAACCTCCCACTCGGAGGCTTAGCTGTAGTCCAAGCACTCGCCTAAGTAATTGAAATCCTACCGAATGGAGAGCGAACCTCCCACTCGGGGGCTTAGCTGCAGTCCAAGCACTCGCCTAAGTAATTGGAATCCTACCGAGTGGAGAGCAAACCTCCCACTCGGGGACTTAGCTGCAGCCCAGTGCTCGCCTAAGCCATGTTGACAGACACCATCGCGGCAATAAGCATCGTGCAAACCAGGCAGCCTCTGAGGGAACAACGAATAGCAGCCTCTGAGGGAACAACGAATAGTAGATCGGCGGATCAAGTCACAAAGACATTCAACGTCGAGCCATGTTCGGATAAAATCAAAAAGATCCTAGATCGCAAATAAAAGTACTCGAGCTATAAGCTCGACGGAGTTTATCGGTTACATAAACCACTCGGCATTCCGAGGCAAATTTAAGGCAAGGAACAATAGTTTTTTACTCCTCCGGTGGAGGACTGGATGGTGCAACAAATTCGTCCAAGTCGATCCCATCAGAGATCCGAGTGGCAGCAGCGATGAAGGTCTCCATGAAGTCCTGAAAGTTATGCTTCCTCGTATTGGCAACTTGGAGGGCGGCCAACTTCTCTTCTCGAGCCTCCTTGCAGTGGACACGAACCAGCGACAGAGCAACATCGGCACCACACCTGGCAGAAGACTTTTTCCATTCTTGCACTCGGCCTGGAACCTCACTTAGTCGAGTGACCAAGGATTCAAGGTCGTTCTGAAGCGTCTCCTTGGGCCAGAGTGCGGAGTCGATCCGCGACACTGCAGCTTTCAGTCGAGCCAGGTAGTCCACCACACCAGCGATACGGGATTCCAACCGGAGGACATTCATGGCCACTTCATCCTTCACAGGAGAATTGATAGGGTCCAGGCTGGTCTCCACTCGACTGGTCTCTTCCTCAAAATTCCGACAGAATTCTGAAAGAAGTTTTGACAACGCAAAACTGTAACCAAATGATGAGTCGACAACAACAAGATTAATCGCACAAAGAGGGTTACCTTCAAGCATGAGGTATAGCTTCTTGGCAAGACCCCCAAGATAATCCCCCAAGTCCTTGTGCTTCCCCGCCAGCTGGCCGATCTTGTCGTTCAGAGTACTCTTGTCAGTCTTCAGTCGACTCGCTTCCCTATTGGCCTCATCAAGAGTAGACTTCAGCCTAGCGTTCTCGTTCTCAAGATGGCTGACTGAAGCAAGTTTCTCTTCAGCGAGCTTTAACTTCTCCGCAGCTGCCTTTTGCGCCTCCGCAAGGTCAAGATCTTTCTTCTTCAGGGCCTTCTCTAGTTCGTCTGCAAAGCAACAACAGACACAGAGTTCAGAACGGGCAGAGGAACAGAGATAGACGTCGAGTCCTCACCAGCCATACCTTTTGCTTCATCCTTCGCCTTCTGCACGTTTTCCTGAGCAAACTATAAATCAAGATTAAGCTGGATCTGCTTATCCTTCAGATCAGCGAGCTGAGCAACAAGCTCACAAGACTTCTGCAAAGAGTCAATCGACAAAGGGTATCAAAGACAAGTTACTCCCGAGTGACTGAAAGAAAGAGCACAACACTTCTAAGACTACAGCCGAATCAAAACATTCGACAGTAGCCTCGGGGACTACACCCAGTGGGTGCACTCAGCGTGCCCCCACCGGTTTTCCTTGATTTCCACTCGACCCAATCCGATCAGCCGAGTGAGGAAGTTTGAAAGCATAAAGACCGCAGTCGACTGCCAGCAGTCGACCGTGGCCTTGGGGACTACACCCAGTGGGTGCACTCAGCGTGCCCCCACCAATGAAAAATTTCAGATCAACAACACCCACTGGGATCAGTCGAGTGAGGAAGTTTGAAAGCATAAAGACCGCAGTCGACTGCCAGCAGTCGACCGTGGCCTTGGGGACTACACCCAGTGGGTGCACTCAGCGTGCCCCCACCAATGAAAAATTTCAGATCAACAGCACCCAGTGGGTGTACAACGCAAGTGAAGACCAACTAACCTGGACGTTCTGCTGCAACGCCGAGCTGATGTCATAGGCCGCTTGACTGGCATCCCGAGCCGCTTTGGTCTGCTCCATCACGAGCCCCGCCTGACGTATAGCCTCCTTAGCAGCACTCACTTGATCCTCCGGGGTCTGGTAGGCGGCGAAGAACGAGGGCGGGTCGACCAGTGGGGGAGCAGTCAACGACGAAGGCCGGGCAGTCGTCAGTGGTTCAGCAAAAGTCACAGTAGTCCGGGCGGTGTTGTCACCCCCTTGGACCACCGCCTCAGCAGTCGACGCGGTCTGAGGAGCCTTGTCGACCGGGGCCCTCCGGCCTCTCCTCCCAAAAGGCCTGAGCGGCACTTCCGCCTCCTCCTCATCATCCGGAAGGTCAATAATGTTGGTCGGAGCTACAAAAGTTCAGAAATGAATATCCAATCGATTCAACAGTTAAACAGTCGGATCGTGTCAAAGATTATACCTAAGTTGGAAGTGACGGCGTCCTCCATCATCTCATCGACATTCTGGATGGAAGTCTCGGAAGTAGCGGCGCTGCACGATTCCAAGCAAATAATTTGAAAGTGAATCGACTAAGAATCCGTTCTAGTCGACTCAAGAAAGATAAAAACAGTCACTTACCCAGAGATGACAGGGATGGCGACCCTAATCTTGGGCAAGGCCTTGGGTGGCTTGGTCGGGATGGTTCTGGGCTGCTTGGGTGCCTTCTCAGTTGGGGCCGGCGACGCGGTCCGAGGGCGCTTGGATGACTGGCCCACCGGAGCACTCGACTGACTGCGCTCCACGGCGGGATCCTGAGCGTTCTTGGAGCGTCTCTCGCGTCGAGGAAGGTCGACCTCCACCTCTTCATCTTCATCACCCGAGTCGTCGTTGGCCTCCTCCTCTACGTCATCATCAGATTCCCACTCCTCGACTTCACCTTGTCGGTCTCCATCCTCACTTCCTTCGCCTCCACTCCCTCCTCCTTCAGATACTTGCTCCTGGTTCCCATTCGGCATCGAATACATGTCGTTGATCTCCTGCAAGACAACGGGCAGAGCAAGGATCAGTCAACTTATCGCAAACCAGTTACTAGACGGAGTGAAAATTTCAGTCGGAAGAAGTAAAACGTACCTTGTCTGTCTCCATCATCCCATCAAGCGGAGCAATCCTCCTAGAACCCCTGGGGTTGTCCTTATTCCCGGTCATGCTGGTCAGCCAGCTCTCCAGTACAGAAGCCTCGACCCCCTCCGGGTGGATCCGAGTGGAGTCGTCGGGCCCGGAATACAACCACATCGAGTGATCCCGAGCCTGGAGAGGTTGGATTCGTCGCTGGAGGAAGACTTCGAGCAAGTCCATGCCGGTCACGCCTTCCCGAACCAACTCAACCACTCGACTGACTAATACCTTCACCTGAGCCTTCTCCTCTGGAACCACTTTCAAAGAAGCGGGTTTCTGCACTCGGTCCAAGGTAAAAGGAGGAAGGCCGGTCGAGTGGCCAGGGGTCGGCTGGTCCTTGCAGTAGAACCAAGTCGACTGCCACCCGCGCACGGAATCGGGAAGTGTCATGGGAGGAAAACAACTCTTACCCCTCGTCTGGATCCCGAGGCCCCCGCACATCTGGATCACCTGCGTCCTTTCCCCGTCCGGGTTAAGCCTTTTAACCGACTGGGATCGGCAAGTGAAGATATGCTTGAAGAGGCCCCAGTGAGGTCGACAGCCTAAGAAACACTCACACAGAGACACGAACGCAGCAAGATAGACTATGGAGTTGGGCGTGAAATGGTGGAGCTGCGCTCCGAAGAAGTTCAGAAAGGCCCTAAAAAAAGGACTCGGGGGCAGGGAAAACCCCCGGTCGACATGGGTGGCTATCAGGACGCGCTCACCCTCACGAGGTTCCGGCTCCGTCTCCTTCCCAGGGAGGCGAGCAGCCTTGTAGGGAATGAGTCCCCCCTCCACCATGTCGTCGATATCCGCTTGAGTAAGAATGGAGGGCATCCAATCCCCCTGTAACCAGCCGGACGGCAGAGCGGCCCGCGAGGACGACCCGCCTCGGCCAGATTTCTTCCCCTTACCCTTTGCCGCGGCCTTCTTCGCGCGTTCCGCCGCCGCCGTCTTGTCCGTCCCCATCGTCTCGAACGAGGTCTTGGCCGAGCGACGGTGTCGAGATTGCAGCGGAGAGCGAGGCGGAGGCTTACGGAGGAAGGGAGAAGAAAAACAAGGGCGCACAGTAAAAGAAAATCGGAATCATTACCTTATATAAGGCCACACCCGAGTGGCTGATCAGTGGGCCTGCGCCCCCCAGTCAAATCCCGCAGCGGACGCACGCGCGGTACGTGGCGAAAAAGGCGGCGCGGAGATCGAGGCGCCCTTGCCTTATCCAACCGATTCGCGCGATTTTCTCCGTCCGGAGCGCTTCCCAATTTTCAAATCCCGCAAGATCCGCGATCGACAGGACGGTTTGTCAGATGAAAAGATCCGTTTCCTTAAGTCTCCCAAGAGACAAGTCACGTAAACACACTCGACGGTAATATGAAACCACTCGACGGACATCTGAATGGATCAAGGCAACTGAAGAATGGGTTCCCACCGTAACTTCCATTTATCCAAAGACAGATGCAACCGAAGCATGGAGGTTGAGTCGGAAGCATAGGCTCGGCCCCATTCTCACTTAACCCCTGACCCATTCGGGGGCTAATGACGAGGATACGTACCTAGGGTAGGGTAACTTATCATACCTAAGGTACCCAATCAAGGACATGACTCCTACAATGAAGGACATTCTAAGAAGTATCAACATTTCAGTCGACCTGGTCAGCCCAGTCGACGGACACGAGCGTACTCGACCAGAAGCACAAGCAGTCGACCATGAAGACAGCCACTCGACTATAAGAAGACCTAAAGGCACTGCCTACAAACGGTCATCTCATAAGTAGCTTTTATGGCCTTCATGGTCCTTTATTGCACGCGTTACCAGTAACCCCCTCTCTTTATGTACATTAAACTCCTTGTAACGTGGGCCGGCTGGGGTCCTGGCGAACTCTATATAAGCCACCCCCCTCCACTAGGACAAGGGTTCGCAACTTTGTAACACACACACACATAATCCAGTCGACTGCCTCCGGGCTCCGAGACGTAGGGCTGTTACTTCCTCAGAGAAGGGCCCGAACTCGTAAAACTCCTTGCGCATACAACTACTCCATAGCTAGGATCTTGCCTCTCCATACTTACCCCCCATTCTTACTGTCAGACTTAGAACCACGACACTACCCGGCGATCCCCTCCTCGATGCCCTGTTAGAGAGCGATCACCGGGTTGTATCTGGCACTTGGAAGGGTATGTTTTATTAAGTATCCAGTTCTAGTTGTCATAAGGTCAAGGTACAACTCCGGGTCGTCCTTTTACCGAGGGACACGGATATTCGAATAGATAAACTTCCCTGCAGGGGTGCACCACATAGCCCAACACGCTTGATCCCATTTGGCCGGACACACTTTCCTGGGTCATGCCCGGCCTCGGAAGATCAACACGTCGCAGCCCCACCTAGGCACAACAGAGCGGTCAGCACGCCGGTCTAAACCTAAGCGCGCAGGGGTCTGGGCCCATCGCCCTGAGCACACCTGCACGTTGCGTACGCGGCTGGAGAGCAGACCTAGCAACCTCCATTTCAAAGGAAGTCACGTTACGTGGTCCAACCCGGCGCGCGCCGCTCAGTCGCTGACGTCACAAAGTGCTTCGGCTGATACCACGACGTCGGGATACCCATAACTACTCCCGCGTAGGTGGTTAGTGCGTATAGACCAAATGGCCAGACTCAGATCAAATACCCAGATCTCGTTAAGCGTGTTAAGTATCGCGAACGCCGACTAGGGCCAGGCCCACCTCTCTCCTAGGTGGTCTGAACCTGCCCTGTCGCTCCACCTCAAAGTAACAGTCGGGGGCTGTCGGGAACCCAGGCCCACCTCTACCGGGATGGAGCCACCTGCCCCTTCAGCCCCCATCTCCGAACAGTATCACATGTAATGTTATAGTGTATAGTATATAGTATATGCCCGTGATCACCCCCGAGTGATCACGGCCCGATAGTATAGCATGGCAGACGGACAAGAGTGTAGGGGCATTGATGGAACACTAGCATCCTATACTAAGCAGTAGGATTGCAGGTAAAGGTATCAACAGCATTATCAAAGACAGGCTATGCATCAGGATAGGAATAACGAAAGCAGTAACAAGCTACACTACTCTAATGCAAGCAGTATAGGGAAGAGTAGGCGATATCTGGTGATCAAGGGGGGGCTTGCCTGGTTGCTCTGGCAAGAGAGAGGGATCGTCAACTCCGTAGTCGAACGGGGCAGCAGCAGCGTCGGTCTCGGTGTCTATCGAGAGAAGAGGGGGGAGAAACAATAAATATTTAAGCAAGTAGATGCATAGTGATGCATGACATGACAAGTAACGGCGTTAGAGGTGCCCTAACGCGATATGGGATGATACCGGTGAAGGGGGGAAACATCCGGGAAAATATCCCCGGTGTTTCGCGTTTTCGGGCAAAGGAGCCGGAGGGGGAAAGTTGCGAGTTGGATAGGTTAGGGATGCGTGGTGGACGAACGGGCTGCGTAGCCGGATTTGTCTCGTCGTTCTGAGCAACTTTCATGTTGAAAATATTTTAATCGGAGTTACGGATTAAAAGATATGATTTTCTAAAGTTTTAAATCACTTTTAGAATTTATTTAATTAATTTAATTCGAAATTAGATTTATGACATCAGCATGATGTCATGCTGACGTCAGCAGTCAACAGAGTTGGCTGGGTCAAACTGACATGTTGGTCCAGTGGGACCCACCTGTCATTGACACATCATACTAACTAACAGATTAGTTAGGTTAATTGGTTATTTATGTTAATCAAGTTTAATTAGTTTAACTAAACATGATTAATTAAGGTAATTATTTAGTTAATTAATTAATTAATTATATTATTAATTATTTATTTATTATATATTTTTTTAATTCTTTTTTTATATAATCCGTTCTGGGGGGCGTGGGCCCTGTTTGTCATAGGTACAGGGGCGGGCCCAGCTGTCTGTGGCCCCTGGGGCCTAAGCGGGCACGCGGGTTTGCGGGCACTGGTGCCCAGCCCGAACGGGCGTCGATGCAGCAGCGGGCACCGGTAGCGGGCGCTAGGCGGCGGAGGAGCAGCGGGGCGCCGGCGGCGAGCGGCGCAATGGCATAGACCGGAGCAGCAGGGCAGAGCGAGTGGGCGTGCGGGAGGGAGAGTAGGCGGTCGCGCGGGAGGGAGGGCGCGGTCGCCACGGGTGCTGGGCGCCAGCGAGGCGCCGGTGCGGGCGGCAGAGCACGGCTAAGCGCGCACGCGCGCGAGCAGAGGCAGGAGGTAGCGGTGGCCAGCGAGGGGTGGCCGCGGGCGCAATCCCGAGCGGCGCAGCGAGTGCGGGTCGGGCGCGCGGGCGTGAAGGCACGGACGTGGGCGCGGCCAGGGTGGCCGGCGCGCGTGCGGGCGTCGGTGAGCGACGCCATGGCCGAAGTGGCCGGAGCAGGAGAGAAGGGGGAGATGCTGGGGCCTCACCACGGGGCCGTGGGGTCTATGCAGCGGTGCTCAGGGAGGTTGACGGGGACGCGAGATCCGGCGACAACGGAGGAGCTCCGGCGAAGGCGCTCGGCGACGGCGGTTCGAGGTGGCATCGGGGCGATGAGCACAACGTCCTGCGGAGCGCGAGGAAGACAGGCGCGGTGCAGGAGGGTGAGGAAGAAGGCCGGGAGGGGGAGCGGCGAGGACGAGGCGTTCGGCGAGATGGGGGGGAACACGCCGGGCAACGGCGTCGGCCTTGTCCGTTCCCCCCTTCCCGGTCCAGATCGGGATCGGGGTGGGAAGGAGAGAGCGGCGTGGGGGGAGAAGTGGGAGCGAGTGGGGGGTAGCGGGCTCTAGGGTTTCGGTCGTGGGGGGGGGGGGTAAAGGGAAGCGGGGTGGGACGGTTGGGCCGTGCGGGATGGGCCGAGGCCCATGGGGAGTTGGGGGGGGGCCTTCTCATTTCCTTTTTATTTTGTTAGTTTTGCTTTTCCTTTTTCTGTTTTATTTCTAGTTTCTTTTTCATTTAGTTTTTATCTAATATTAAAATGATCCCTAATTTAGTAATACATTAAAACCCACTACAACAAAAGGTTTTGCCCCAAAGTAATTTAGTTTAGTATTTTGTTAATTATAATAGTATTTATATATTATTTAAAGAGCATTTAAATAATTGTTTTACAACTGTTTTAATTATTTTAGTGCATTTAGATATTTTATAAAAATGTGAGTTCTCCATCATAATTACCTATACATTATTTGTCACCTCTAGAACATTTTAGTTTTAAGGTTTGAAAACTTTTGTTGTTTGTCTTTACTTATTGTTTGAATTTGAATCGGTTTGGAACTAACCCGAGATTAACTACAGTGACATCGGTGACATGGCATCATTAGGAGAGGGTTACTGTAGCTTAATTATCCGGGTGTCACAATTCTCCTCCACTACAAGAAATCTCGTCCCGAGATTTAGGAGGGGAGTAAGGGGGAAAGTTCTGGTTACGATATTCTAACGGATCTTCTCGAAGAAGTTAATCCCTTCGTTGATGTCTTCAATTCTTTATTCCAATGCATCATGATAAACTTGTCATTATTTCTTCGGGAACTCCATCGTACTTACGAAAGGATAAGGGGCAGCTTAGCTACGACAGAATGCTTTTGAGGGAAACAATCTGGGGTTAACCCATGAATGAGTACAAGATTATCTCTCGAGTTAAACATAAGAAATACATCGAGAGTAAGGTTCCAAGCGGATAGATAGTTGCTCGAAGTCTGAACCAGAGTGAGAAAGGGGTTCAGAGTAGCGAGAGTAAGTATTGCGTCTGATACCAGAATAGATCAATAGGACGGTGGCCCAGGAATTACATACGAGGTCACGTGCGAGGAATAACTTTGGAAATAGGGGGTGTACAGGACAGTCAGGTTTCAATCCTGGGACCTGTGGGTTATGGCCCACCAGGTGTTTTTTTATATATAGAAACAGTGACATCTTGCCCGGTCATGATAGCAAGGCATGTCAGAGAGTACCATGTCAGTTATGTCGGCAACAACGTCGGTACCAAGGGCGAGGGACGAAGAGAACCATTTTCCCGCTCGTTGAACGAGGCGGACCAATAGGCAATGTTCTCGTCCATCGGTGGCTATCAGAATGTCGTCAACAATAGTAACAGAGTCTTACAGACAGAGTGGTACAACAAGGTGCCTACCTAAGCAGGGAATTATCACTGCTTAGTTATGTAGATTACAAGAATGGTTATACAAACCAATGGAAAGTTAAATGTGATTATTGGATTAAACAGAACAACGGGAAGGAAAATGTGTTTAAACACGTATTTCAGGGGTATATCCTTCCCAAGGACAGGCAGAGCATGATATCCAGGACATGATATAATGTAGAAAAGCCTCTAGGTAAGAGGAGAGAAATTTCATGACATTATCCATACAGCGGTGTTTGGATAATTGAACAAGAAACATTTAGCATTGGGCTTCAAAGGTTCTTGTTGAAAATCGGAGTACCATAGACATGCTTCGAGATAGCATTGACATGGTATTCAAGCAAAGGTCAGACTCTGGGATACACAAAGAATTCATCAGGAACAACTCATAGAATAAGTCTTACAGTTTCCTCATGGAAAAATGGATAACTTTGCTAAAAAGTAAAGTATAACAGTAGGTCATCCGACCAGGTGTGCTGGGCATGCCATCGCTTTACCGGGTCCTAAAAGTCCAGTGTTATCACTCTTGGAAAAATGTTCCAACCATCATCTCTGACCGAGATTCGAATCTGATCGGTGTTAGGATACCTCAGACTCAGGATGCCTGAGAAGTAAAGGTGCAAAATAAATTGATGAGACGACATTGTAAGATTCTCGGGAAATTTACTACGGAAGCGAGTTCCGAAAGAAAAGCTCATCATTAAAACAATGAAGGGAGAAGGAGGTAGCTGATGAATTCAACGACAATTCATCGAGTCTTCCAAAAGATGGGTTTCCACAAGTATGTGAACAAGGAGATATCATTAGTCAGATGAAATGATATAAGGGGATATGCTCGAGGAAAACATACCCAGTTTAAGCATTGGTTGATAGGTGCACCCGAAATATGGGTTGGGTTGCACGACCAACGTCGGAATGGTGATTCAATAATCAATAGTCTAAGAATGACGGCCGACCATTAACTTCAAAGCAATAGGATTGCTAGAAGGGCAGAATCCAAACAGCACCGCTCACTTGTTGGTACCCCGGATGGAATCAACATGAGGACCCAAGAAAGAATGGTGATGGTGAGAAGTATCACCATACCAAGAATTCTTAAGCGGTGGTGAAATCCTCACAACATTGATGTCGTAAGAGATGTTAATGTTCCAAGGTAAGGGAGAACAATTCCTGGATAGCAAGGAACTCAAGGTATAGCCACAACACGAACAAGTTTTGTGTTGAACGGAAGGCAATAAAAGTGGTCGATGATAACACAACTCATCGAGGGACAAGGGTGGTACTTGTCATCATGAATTTGATTGATATTCTGGAAGGAGTCAAAATGTGATGATCACGACAAATTTTGTCGAGAGGCTCCACGAAGATGTAATAAATCGGTGATGACACCAAATCAAAGGAATGATGAAGCAAAAGGTTAATGAAACCAAGGGTACGACACAAACTCGAAATCAAGTTTGTTGTTCAAGGAGAAATGATATGGTGGGGAAATTGACAAAATCTTAGTTCATCTCCGTAAATTTTGCTCCGAGAAGGACCAGGTAGCACCGTTAAAATTTAGCACGATAATGATATAGCCAACCGGGCTAGGAATGACTTGAAGGATTATTAAGCTCATAAGCAATGAAAATTACTTATAGTTATTGAGCCAGAGCACAGACTCGATTCACTGTCGGTGTCCTTGAGTGTCTAACTACTCAGAACCCGGGGAAAAATTTGGAATCAGTGAGAAATAATACTTGAAGAAGAACTCATAAGAAGTTATGCAGTTCCGTGATAATCTCGAGATAACAGAGGGGGTAATACTCGATGACAGATCAAGTAGAGGTTGGACTGGGGTATTGCTCTACAGAAGACAAGCGCTTAAACTTGCACGCGAAATGGTATATAAAGGAGAACATGGTCGGAACCACGATTGAAAAATGCCAGATCCCAGATATAAGATGAACTTATACCAAGGGAATAATTAATTTGAGAAAAGCTTAAATGTTAAGATCTACATCGTGTCCATGGGCATGAACACAAAGTTCAAGGTCGACTCCCACTTCTTCAATGTATAACCTTCCATTCACTTTTCGCTTTGATAAAGGCATTAGTGTTGAAAGTTTTGTCTGGTGAAATACCAGATGAGTATGACCCGTGAAATCTTTCGGGTTCACATAGATTAAGGAAGGTATAGGTTCAACCCATCAGGGTCTCTTAGGAACATATACCACAAACTTCAGGAGTAAATAACACAAGCTCGAAAGCAGAGCATGTTTGACCAATCAGAGGATACAATTTACCAAAGGCATTATGTATCCGAGAAAAGACTCACAAGGTTATTGAATATAAAGGACGTCGTCGGATCAAATCCAGTAAGGATCTGGTGGTCCATAAGGGATCTGATGTGAGTATCGGTACTCAACTAGAAGAAGAAAGGAAGCAAAGAGATCGGATTATCGAAACAACTGACTAATCCAAGCTCAAAGGCAAAGGAGTTATGATCTTCAAATCAAGGGATCAGAAGCAAACACTCTGATCAAGGATGGATAAGTCGAATAGGCTTAGGGTACCATCGATGGCAAATTTGATGGGTCAAGAACCAGCTCAGGTTTGAAATGACGTCTGAGCCGGAAAGATGAATTCTAGGATATGAATGAGGATTGAGAGCATTCACATCATATTGGATCAACAGACTTAAAATGATAACGACAGAGGATGCCAATAAGGTTACTAGGCTTATAGGATTTAATCCCAATGCAAGCAACCAAGAATTTCAAGAGCAATAGGATGTTGAGGATCTTCGGAAGATCGAATGGTATTTCAAAAGCTTTTGTGAAATACCAGAATCAACTGGGGATGAGCGGATACTCGGTAAGTGCGAGAATTTATCCGTAGGGGTATTCAGGTGACAAAGTACAACAAGGCACTAAGCTCAAAGGATTCTCGGAACAACAGAGTATTTCGGGACATCTTGTAATAACAAGATCAAACGGGAATGATTGTCTGAATGGCAAGTGTATGCAGTTTTCATAGGGGTTGACGGTGGAAGGAAATCGCAAATGCGATGTCATAAAGACTCAAAAGAACATCGTAGAGTAACTTCGGAATCTTCTAGTGCATCAGGCGATCATCTGAAGTGAGGGGCTCTCCGGGAGAAAGTATTATCGAGAACCTAAAGTTAGTTTTGTTTTAGCAAAATCATTTAACCCGAATAGAAGAGAGCTCAGAGTCCCAGAGTATAGATCGAGGAGTAAAAGATCCTAATACCACCCAATGGCAACGTGGGCCCGTAAGGCACACAACCATGTTAGTAAAAGTTTTGTAATGTCTAGACTCGACTTCGACCAAGGAGTTGGAAAGGGGGATTCCTACAGGCAGTCGGCTCTGATACCAACTTGTGACGCCCCCGATTCAATCGTACACTAATCCTGCACGCAAATGTGTACGATCAAGATCAGGGACTCACGGGAAGATATCACAACACAACTCTACAAATAAAATAAGTCATACAAGCATCATAATACAAGCCAGGGGCCTCGAGGGCTCGAATACAAGTGCTCGATCATAGACGAGTCAGCGGAAGCAACAATATCTGAGTACAGACATAAGTTAAACAAGTTGCCATAAGATGGCTAGCACAAATTGGAATACAGATCGAATGAGGCGCAGGCCTCCTGCCTGGGATCCTTCTAACTACTCCTGGTCGTCGTCAGCAGGCAACACGTAGAAGTAGGCACCTCCAAAGTAGTAGGAGTCGTCGTCGACGGTGGCGTCTGGATCCTGGGCTCCATCGTCTGGTTACGGCAACCGGGTAGAAGGGAAAGGGGGAAAAGGGGGAGAAAAGCAACCGTGAGTACTCATCCAAAGTACTCGCAAGCAAGGAGCTACACTACATATGCATGGATATATGTGTAAAGGGCCATATCAGTGGACTGAACTGCAGAATGCCAGAATAAGAGGGGGATAGCTAGTATTATCGAAGACTACGCTTCTGGTCGCCTCCGTCTTGCAGCATATAGAAGAGACTAGACTGAAGTTCTCCATGTAGCATCGCATAGCATAATCCTACCCGGCGATCCCCTCCTCGATGCCCTGTTAGAGAGCGATCACCGGGTTGTATCTGGCACTTGGAAGGGTGTGTTTTATTAAGTATCCAGTTCTAGTTGTCATAAGGTCAAGGTACAACTCCGGGTCGTCCTTTTACCGAGGGACACGGATATTCGAATAGATAAACTTCCCTGCAGGGGTGCACCACATAGCCCAACACGCTTGATCCCATTTGGCCGGACACACTTTCCTGGGTCATGCCCGGCCTCGGAAGATCAACACGTCGCAGCCCCACCTAGGCACAACAGAGCGGTCAGCACGCCGGTCTAAACCTAAGCGCGCAGGGGTCTGGGCCCATCGCCCTGAGCACACCTGCACGTTGCGTACGCGGCCGGAGAGCAGACCTAGCAACCTCCATTTCAAAGGAAGTCACGCTACGCGGTCCAACCCGGCGCGCGCCGCTCAGTCGCTGACGTCACAAAGTGCTTCGGCTGATACCACGACGTCGGGATACCCATAACTACTCCCGCGTAGGTGGTTAGTGCGTATAGACCAAATGGCCAGACTCAGATCAAATACCCAGATCTCGTTAAGCGTGTTAAGTATCGCGAACGCCGACTAGGGCCAGGCCCACCTCTCTCCTAGGTGGTCTGAACCTGCCCTGTCGCTCCGCCTCAAAGTAACAGTCGGGGGCCGTCGGGAACCCAGGCCCACCTCTACCGGGATGGAGCCACCTGCCCCTTCAGCCCCCATCTCCGAACAGTATCACATGTAATGTTACAGTGTATAGTATATAGTATATGCCCGTGATCACCCCCGAGTGATCACGGCCCGATAGTATAGCATGGCAGACGGACAAGAGTGTAGGGGCATTGATGGAACACTAGCATCCTATACTAAGCAGTAGGATTGCAGGTAAAGGTATCAACAGCAGTATCAAAGACAGGCTATGCATCAGGATAGGAATAACGAAAGCAGTAACAAGCTACACTACTCTAATGCAAGCAGTATAGGGAAGAGTAGGCGATATCTGGTGATCAAGGGGGGGGGCTTGCCTGGTTGCTCTGGCAAGAGAGAGGGATCGTCAACTCCGTAGTCGAACGGGGCAACAGCAGCGTCGGTCTCGGTGTCTATCGAGAGAAGAGGGGGGAGAAACAATAAATATTTAAGCAAGCAGATGCATAGTGATGCATGACATGACAAGTAACGGCGTTAGAGGTGCCCTAACGCGATATGGGATGATACCGGTGAAGGGGGGAAACATCCGGGAAAATATCCCCGGTGTTTCGCGTTTTCGGCAAAGGAGCCGGAGGGGGAAAGTTGTGAGTTGGATAGGTTAGGGATGCGTGGTGGACGAACGGGCTGCGTAGCCGGGTTCGTCTCGTCGTTCTGAGCAACTTTCATGTTGAAAATATTTTAATCCGAGTTACGGATTAAAAGATATGATTTTCTAAAGTTTTAAATCACTTTTAGAATTTATTTAATTAATTTAATTCGAAATTAGATTTATGACATCAGCATGATGTCATGCTGACGTCAGCAGTCAACAGAGTTGGCTGGGTCAAACTGACATGTTGGTCCAGTGGGACCCACCTGTCATTGACACATCATACTAACTAACAGATTAGTTAGGTTAATTGGTTATTTATGTTAATCAAGTTTAATTAGTTTAACTAAACATGATTAATTAAGGTAATTATTTAGTTAATTAATTAATTAATTATATTATTAATTATTTATTTAGTATATTTTTTTTAATTCTTTTTTTATATAATCCGTTCTGGGGGGCGTGGGCCCTGTTTGTCATAGGTACAGGGGCGGGCCCAGCTGTCTGTGGCCCCTGGGGCCTAAGCGGGCACGCGGGTTTGCGGGCACTGGTGCCCAGCCCGAACGGGCGTCGATGCAGCAGTGGGCACCGGTAGCGGGCGCTATGCGGCGGAGGAGCAGCGGGGCGCCGGCGGCGAGCGGCGCAGTGGCATAGACCGGAGCAGCAGGGCAGAGCGAGTGGGCGTGCGGGAGGGAGAGTAGGCGGTCGCGCGGGAGGGAGGGCGCGGTCGCCACGGGTGCTGGGCGCCAGCGAGGCGCCGGTGCGGGCGGCAGAGCACGGCTAAGCGCGCACGCGCGCGAGCAGAGGCAGGAGGTCGCGGTGGCCAGCGAGGGGTGGCCGCGGGCGCAATCCCGAGCGGCGCAGCGAGTGCGGGTCGGGCGCGCGGGCGTGAAGGCACGGACGTGGGCGCGGCCAGGGCGGCCGGCGCGCGTGCGGGCGTCGGTGAGCGAGGCCATGGCCGAAGTGGCCGGAGCAGGAGAGAAGGGGGAGATGCTGGGGCCTCACCACGGGGCCATGGGGTCTATGCAGCGGTGCTCGGGGAGGTTGACGGGGACGCGAGATCCGGCGACGACGGAGGAGCTCCGACGAAGGCGCTCGGCGACGGCGGTTCGAGGTGGCATCGGGGCGACGAGCACAACGTCCTGCGGAGCGCGAGAAAGATAGGCGCGGTGCAGGAGGGTGAGGAAGAAGGCCGGGAGGGGGAGCGGGGGGAAACGCGCCGGGCAGCGGCGTCGGCCTTGTCCGTTCCCCCCTTCCCGATCCAGATCGGGATCGGGGTGGGAAGGAGAGAGCGGCGTGGGGGGAGAAGTGGGAGCGAGTGGGGGGTAGCGGGCTCTAGGGTTTCGGTCGTGGGGGGAGGGGTAAAGGGAAGCGGGGTGGGACGGTTGGGCCGTGCGGGATGGGCCGAGGCCCATGGGGTGTTGGGGGGGCCTTCTCATTTCCTTTTTCTTTTGTTAGTTTTGCTTTTCCTTTTTCTGTTTTATTTCTAGTTTCTTTTTCATTTAGTTTTTATCTAATATTAAAATGATTCCTAATTTAGTAATACATTAAAACCCACTACAACAAAAGGTTTTGCCCCAAAGTAATTTAGTTTAGTATTTTGTTAATTATAATAGTATTTATATATTATTTAAAGAGCATTTAAATAATTGTTTTACAGCTGTTTTAATTATTTTAGTGCATTTAGATATTTTATAAAAATGTGAATTATCCATCATAATTACCTATACATTATTTGTCACCTCTAGAACATTTTAGTTTTAAGGTTTGAAAACTTTTGTTGTTTGTCTTTACTTATTGTTTGAATTTGAATCGGTTTGGAACTAACCCGAGATTAACTACAGTTACATCGGTGACATGGCATCATTAGGAGAGGGTTACTGTAGCTTAATTATCCGGGTGTCACAGTTTGGTACATCCTCCACCAAGTAGCAGCACCTCTTTCAAAGCATTGAAGAGCATGCTGGGCCATATCCTTTCCGACTATAGGGTTGTTCTCCATATGATCCTCCATGTTCTGAATCCATCAGTCTGTCTCCAATTGGCTCATCGGCCCCGAAAATACAAGCTCATCTCCATTCATTATCTATTGGGTCCATGGGTTATGGGGTGAGATAAGAGAGATCGAGAGGGATACACACAATACAAACAAAAGGTTTTGAAAAGACAGATTTTATTGTGGTTGTCGGAAAAACATCAAACAAATGACAGCTCACAATCGTCGCATCTAACATAGGTATATAACAGGGGTTTGGTCTTCTAAGGTCAATAAATCGTCAAAGTCATCAAACTCCTAAAATCTTGTTCATGCCTCCAATGGCTTCTTCCGGTCATGCTTGACCTTCTAAAATTCTTTTGCCAGATCATCTCTGTTGACGCGAAGTCTCTCGTGGCGTCCTTTAATATTTCTGGAGTTGCATTCCAAACTTCTGGGTTTCAACCTCCTTGGTATGAACCATGTCCTACTGTCCTTCAGTTCTTAATGAATCTCCGATATCTCGAGGTTTTGCTCCTCCAGCTCGGCTACTTCAGCTTCTTGGTCCTAAGTTCTTCACAAAATGCTTTCTCGTCAAAATACGGCTTCTTGTTGGTCCATCTTAACTTCTTAATGTAACATTCCAGATCTTGGTGATACACCGGCTAAAGTTAAAACTTCATCTTGCTGATAAGTGCTTCATCAACTTCCTACCATCCAATCCTTCCATGCATATGCATGCTTAACTCAGCACGGTGACAATAGCATAAGCGGGCGACAACATCATGGATAGCCGTGTTTCTGCTCTTGTCATTTCCATGAGGTATCTCTCCATAGTTGATATCTCCTGTCTTTGGGTTTTCTTGGCAAAACTTTGAGTTTTTATGCTCCATGTTCCGGTCTTTCTCCAACACACCTTGATCTCGGGTATTGACAGCTTCCTTTCTTCTAATGCATGGTAAAATCTTCTTCATTCCTAATGGTCTTAGTTGTCCGATATCTTGTACTTCTTGGAATGGTCTCATCCATCGAATCTTCGGGTGGTCCAAAGGGGAAAGGGATATGGTCTCACTAAAAGGGAATATTTGAATAAGCTTAGAAGAGAAGAGAGGTAAAAGATCTTTTGAAAAGAAAGTTGTAGAGAAAATCTTTCCTATGGGCTTGCCAGTTTCTAGGGTCACGTCCTACAGTCAACATGTGCTCTGATACCATCTTGTAGCGACCCGACCCGAATGGATCAAGTCTCCGTGCTTAAGTGTCATCCCTGGATCAGTATGCTGACACACACAGTACTCGAAGGATTTATAATCCATGGAAGGGTGAGAGTGCGTATAATCCATGGACTCACATTAGTCATAAAGAACTCATATACTTATTGCAAAAGTTTATTAGCCCTCGAAGCAAAGTACTACTACGCATGCCCCTAGGGGGATAGATTGGTAGGAAAAGACAATCGCTCGTCCCCGACCGCCACTCATAAGGAAGATAATCAATAAATACCTCATGCTCCAACTTCGTTACATAACGGTTCACCATACGTGCATGCTACGGGAATCACAATCCTCAACACAAGTATTTCTACAACCCACAACTACCCACTAGCATGACTCTAATATCACCATCTTTACATCGCAAAACTACTGCAAGAATCAAACATGTCATATTCAGTGATCTACAAGTTTTATGTAGGATTTTATGACTAACCATGTGAATGACCAATTCCTGTCATCTCTCTAAATACATATAAGTGAAGCAAGAGAGTTTAATTCTTTCTACAAAAGATATGACCACGCTCTAACAAATATAAGTGAAGCAAAAGAGAATTCTACAAATGGCGGTTTTCTATGTGAAGAGAAACAGGCAATCCAAACTTCAAATGATATAAGTGAAGCACATGAAGCATTCTATAAAGCTATACTCCAAAGATATAAGTGAAGTGCAATGAGAATTCTACAAATCAACCAAGGACTATCTCATACAGCATGGTGCATAAAAGAAAGTGAAAACTAAATGCAAAAGACGCTCCAAGATTTGCACATATCGCATGAACGAAACGAATCCGAAAACATACCGATACTTGTTGAAGAAAGATGGGATGCCTTCCGGGGCATCCCCAAGCTTAGACGCTTGAGTCTCCTTGAATATTTACTTGGGGTGCCTTGGGCATCCCCAAGCTTGATCTCTTGCCTCTCCTCCTTATCCTTATATCGAAACATCCTCGATCTTCGAACACTTCATCCACACAAAACTTCAACAGAAAACTCGATAAGATCCGTTAGTATAATAAAGCAAATCACTACTCTAAGTACTGTTGCAAACCAATTCATATTTTGTTTTTCATTGTAGCTACTATAATATAACTTTTCCATGGCTTAATCCACTGATAGAAATCGATAGTTTCATCAAAACAAGCAAACTATGCATAAAAAACAGAATCTGTCTAAAACAGAACAGTCTGTAATAAAATGAACATTCACCAAACTTCTGCTACTCCAAAAATTCTACCAAAATTAGGAAAAATAAAAAAATTGTATAGAAAGACAGTGCAAAAATAATAAGATCCGTTTGACATTCCAGTAAAATATTTAAAATCACGCACTACCGCCAAAGTTTTTGTCCTACACCGTACAAACCAACAAGCATTGTAAACATCCTAAAGGCAAACCTTGGCACATTATTTTTATAATACAACGGAATTGTACAAGGGGATAATTATTTTTGTTGAAAAGTTTATATAATCAAGAATCACAAAGTTTCCGTGAGCATGAATAAAGTTCAAGGAGCTCCCCCACTTCAACAATGCTTGTCTCTCTCACTTTCACTTTCCTTTTTGAAAATTTTTTGGGTTCCCCTCTTTATTTTTCTGTTTTTTAAACTATAAAAAAGCACTCAACAGAAATAAATGACTCTCTAAAACTTCCGGGTTGTCTCCCTGGCAGCGCTTTCTTTAAATCCATTAAGCTAGGCATATAGTGCTCAAGTGATGGATCCACCCGGATCCCAAGGTATATCAAAGCCAATTTTAATTAATAATGATTTAGCATTTAGTAGGGAGCACAAAGCAACAACGGAGTCTAACTCTCTTACTATGCATCGTCATGCCATAAAAGAACAATTCATGCACACAAAGTAAAGGCCAATGCATAGTATAAACAGTTTCTTGCAATTCTATCATGTTGGAAACATAGAGAGGTGGAGATATAGTTCCTCTCTCATAATAATTGCAAGTAGGAGCAGCAAGCACATGCATATTATATTCATCAAAATCATCATGTGCAATCGTAAAAGGCAACCCATCGATATAATCCTTAATAAGTGCAAACTTCTCCGATATAGTGTAGTCGGGAGAATTCAAAAAGATAATAATCATCATAACAACAATCATGCGTGGGTGCAATAACAACAATTTCATGTTTAACATAAGGAACTATATCAAGTTCATCTCCATAAGCAAAATTCATATTGGCATCTTGGCCACAAGCATAACAAGCATCATCAAAAAGGGATATTTCAAAAGAATCAACGGGGTCATAACAATCATCCTTCGGTAAGCACGAAGGGAAATTAAACAATGTATGAGTTGAAGAGTTACTCTCATTAGAATGTGGGCACGGGTGATCAATCCGCTCTTCCTCCTTTTGTTCTTTGCTCTCCTCCTCATCTTTTTCATCCAATGAGCTCACAATGTCATTAATTTCTTCTTCCATAGGCTCCTGCAAAATATTAGTCTCTTCTTGGACAGCGGAGACTTTCTCAATAAATTCATTAATATCGGAATTGAATTCATAATTATTGTAGCAATATTTAAGGATACCTAAATTTTCAGGTCTATAAACAACATCATAAAGATTTTCACACTCTTTGAACAAAGATTCAATTTCATAAGCACCCATAAAAGCAACGAATTCTTCTATTTTTTCCACATCATAGTAATCATATATACCATTAGCATAAGAAGCCAAGGTTTTATTATCATTAAATTTGCATAAAGAGGAAGGTGTGGAGCCTTCATCCTAGAGCAACAAGTATAATCATAACTCAAGCATACTTGCCGAGCATACCACATCAACATATAAATTTGATCCCATAATAGTTTCCCTTTTTGAGTCAAGCGATAATCCCTAAAGTATTCACGTTGATCTAACGTGTCTCCCATTACCAGATTGAATGGGGTTTTCTTAGGATTATCAAAGTAGTACATAATATCTATTACATAATGAGCATCAAGGGTTTTAGGAGGTTCCCCATCTCCATGAGTAGCAAGTAAACCTAATTTTTTTTGGTATTTCGTGTTCCATATCCATGACTAAAGATAGAGAACAACTAAGAACAGCAAATAAAAAATTACTTAGTGATAAAGCAAACAAGCACACACGGGAATATTCACCCCACGCTATAACTCCCCGGCAACGGCGCTAGAAAAAGGTCTTGACAACCCACAAGTATAGGGGATCAATTGTATCCTCTTTCGATAAGTAAGAGTGTCGAACCCAACGAGGAGCTAAAGGTAGAACAAATATTCCCTCAAGTTCTATCGACCACCGATACAACTCTATGCATGCTTGGCGTTCGCTTTACCTAGAACAAGTATGAAACTAGAAGTACTTTGTAGGTGTTGTTGGGTAGGTTTGCAAGATAATAAAGAGCACGAAAATAAAAAGTAGGGGCTGTTTAGATAAAGACACAACTAAATTAGTTTTAGTAAAGAGCTTTTTGTTACGAGAAAGTTATTTGTCCCTAGGAAATCGACAACTAGACCGGTAATCATTATTGCAATTTTATTTGAGGGAGAGGCATAAGCTAACATACTTTCTCTACTTGGATCATATGCACTTATGATTGGAACTCTAGCAAGCATCCGCAACTACTAAAGATTATTAAGGTAAAACCCAACCATAGCATTAAAGTATCAAGTCCTCTTTATTCCCATACGCAAACAACCTACTTACTCGGGTATATGCTTCTGTCACTCACGCCACCCACCATAAGCAAATCATGAACATATTGCAAACCCTACAACAGGGATCCCTCATGCTTGCGCGACACGGAGGGCACCATAGGACAACACCAATAAAACATGCAACTAAAACCAATCACGATCATCAATTAACCCATAGGACAAAACGGATCGACTCAAACATCATAGGATAGCCATACATCGTTGGGAAATAATATATAGCGTTGAGCACCATGTTTAAGTAGAGATTACAGCGGGTAAAAGAGAGGTTACACCGCTGCATAGAGGGGGGAAGAGTTGGTGATGATGGCGGTGAAGTTGTTGGTGAAGAGTTGGCCCCCGGAAGCGAGGGGGAGAGAGCCCCCTCCTCCTTCTTCTTCATTGACCTCCTCCCTAGATGGGAGAAGGGTTTCCCCTCTGGTCCTTGGTCTCCATGGCATGGGAGGGGCAAGAGCCCCTCCGAGATTGGATCTGTCTCTCTGTCTCTGTTTCTGCGTTCCAGATTCTGCCCTTTCACTGCTTCTTTTATAACGGAGATCCATAACTCTGATTGGGCTGAATTTTGGACACGATCTCTATCCGGATATTAGCTTTCTTGTGGCGAAAGAAGGGCTCCAACCGCCTTACGGGGTGGCCATGAGGGTCCAGGGCGCGCCTGACCCCCTGTGGCGCGCCCCTGCCTTGTGGCCCCCTCGGGCATCGTATCGCGTTGATTCTTCTTCCCAAAAATCATAAGTATTCCAAAAAAATCTCCATCAATTTTTATCCTGTTTGGACTCCGTTTGATGGATTTTATGTGAAACAAAAATATGCAACAAACAGGAACTGGCACTAGGCACTGGATCAATATGTTAGTCCTAAAAATAGTATAAAAAGTTGCCAAAAGTATATGAAAGTTGTATAATATTGGCATGGAACAATAAAAAATTATAGATACGATGGAGACGTATCACCGATTCCTCGACGGACAGAGTCTTCTCTACCTCGACCTCGGCCACACGCAACTCCTTCTCCCGGCGCTCCTCGATTTTCGCCGCCTCCTGCATTTCCAGCTCCAGCTCGTCGACCTCATGAGGAAGCAGGTGCTCCATGGCCATCGCCGCCTTTTCAGACATGGGTTGCATGCTGGAGTCCAAGGTGGCCTGGAATATCTTGGCGTGTGCATCCTCGATCTTGCAGTGGATGGCCTCGACCCGGGCCAAGGCGACATCAACGGCACGAGCGGCAGCTCGAGCGCTCTCGGCGTTTGCAGCCATCGTCGCAGCAGCAGCTGCAACCGTCTCAGCTGCCACAGCTGTCCCGTCGGCTGCCGCAGACGTCTCCCGGCGGAAGTGTCCACGCTCTATGCGGACACGGCGGCACTCTCAGCATAGGCGACCGCGCTCTCGGCATAGGCAGCGACGCTCGGGGGGGGGGGGGGGGGGGACACGGCCATCGTACGTGCCTTCATGAAGCATTCCCGCGGTGTCATCTCTGCAAGAAGGGGGTGCGGGAATGGGGATCGAGATTCGTGGATTCGGGGGTTGCCGGCACTAGAGCAGACGAGCCGGCGAAGCTTAAGGAGGGAGACTTAAATAGACCCAGATATTTTCATCCCAAAGGGTTTCTAGAAAACAACTCTGTGTGATGTTGTAGATATTTTTTATTAGCTGTGAAAGACGAATTTGGAATAAAGTGTCAACGGATGGTGTTCTAAATGAACGAGAAGTTTTGTAGTACTAATACAACTGTCATGTCAAAATTTGGAAAATTTCAGGGGTCATTTGACCTTCTAAGACATTTTAATGTTTTTCTAGCCATTTAATGACCGTAATTGAAATTTGAACTACATGTACATGCAACAGCTAACCATAACGGTTTGAAAACTCATATTTCTTGTACTTGTGTGCGATTTAATTCCATGTGCAGTAAATTGGAAGGAATTTTCAAACATATCAGTCTAACGGCTATGACACAATTAAGCATGGAGTGACATGGCATTTTAATTCCAGAAAAAATCAGAAACACATGAAACCTTGGTTGATGTAATGTCATGCCACCAAGATGATGTGGTAAAAAATTTGGCATGTTTGACCAAAGTTTGGACACACACCCCTCACAAACTCGAGCAACTCACTAGAAGGCTCGTGGTTCCGAGAGGGAACAATGCATGTTTGATGACGAACGGGAGATAGATTCCTCTTACGGCCTTCAAATTTTTTCTACGTCTAACATGCACTAGTACAATTGTAATGTGAATTTTTTGAAAATTCTAGGGGTCATTTGACCTTTTGAAGACATTTAAGTGATTTTCTAGCCATTTAATGACCGTAATTCAAATTTGAACTACATCTACATGCAACACCTAACCAAAACGGTTTGAAAAATCATATTTGTGTACTTGTGTGCGAGTTAATTCCATGTCCAGTAAATTAGAAGGAATTTTCAAACATATTTGTATCACGATATGGACACATATGCATGAATACATATGCATGGAGTGGCATGGCATTTTAATTCCAAAAAAAATTCAGAAACACATGAAACCTTGGTTGATGTAATGTCATGCCACCAAGATGATGTGGTAAAGAAATTGGCATGTTTGACGAAAGTTTGGACACACACCCCTCACAAACCGGAGCAACTCGCTAGAAGGTTCGTGGCTCCGAGAGGGAACAATGCATGTTTGATGACGAACGGGAGATAGCTTCCTCTCACAGCCTTCAAATTTTTTTTACGTCTAATGTGCACTACTACAACTATAATGTGAAATTTTGGAAAATTCTAGGGGTCATTTGACATTTTAAAGACATTTAAGTGATTTTCTAACCATTTAATGACTGTAATTCAAATTTGAACTACATTTACATGCAACGCCTAACCAAAACGGTTTGAAAATCATATCTGTGTACTTGTGTGCGAGTTATTTCCATGTGCAGTAAATTAGAAGGAATTTTCAAACATATTGGTCGCACGACATGGACACATGCATACGTATGCATGGAGTGACATGGCATTTTAATTCAAAAAAAAAATAGAAAAATGACCAGAAACACATGAAACCTTGGTTGATGTAATGTCATGCCACCAAGATGATGTGGTAAAGAAATTGGCATGTTTGACGAACGTTTGGATACACACCCCTCACAAGCCGGAGCAACTCGCTAGAAGGTTCGTGGTTCCGAGAGGGAACAATGCATGTTTGATGACGAACGGGAGATAGCTTCCTCTTACAGTCTTCAATTTTTTTTCCTACATTTAACATGCACTAATACAACTGTCATGTGAAAATTTGGTAAATTTCAGGGGTCATTTGACTTTTTAAAGACATTTAAGTGATTTTCTAACCATTTAATGAACGCAATTCAAATTTGAACTACATCTACATGCAACGCCTAACCATAGCGGTTTGAAAAATCATATTTTTGTGTACTTGTGTGCGAGTTAATTCCATGTGTAGTAAATTAGAAGGAAATTTCAAACATATTGGTGTCAAGGCATGGGCACATGCATGGAGTGCATGCCATGGCATTTTAATTCCAAAAAATTAAAAAATGATCAGAAAAACATGAAACCTTGCTTGATTTAATGTCATGCCACCAAGATGTTGTGGTAAAAAATGGCCTGTTTGACGAAAGTTTGGACACACACCCCTCACAAACCGGAGGAACTCACTAGAAGGTTCGTGGTTCCGAGAGGGAACAATGCATGTTTGCTGACGGACATGAGATAGCTTCCTCTTACGGCCTTCAATTTTTTTCCTATGTTTAACGTGCACTAATACAACTGTCATGTGAAAATTTGGAAATTTTCAGGGGTCATTTGACCTTTTAAAGACATTTAAGTTATTTTCTAACCATTTAATGACCGTAATTCAAATTTGAACTACATCTACATGCAACGCCTAACCAAAACGGTTTCAAAAATCATATTTTTGTGTACTTGTGTGCGAGTTAAAAAATCATCAGACGATGTAAATATCTGGTGTTCAAAAAAGAAAATGTAAAGATCTGGCAAGACAACCGGCCCCCACATGATCGGCACTCTATCTCGCGGCTCGAGGTTTGGTAGGTGATTGGCGGGGATCATTAATCAGACACGATTCTGTATTGGAAACCATCAGCTATTATGTTCACACACGGATTTGCCACGGGAATTGTGTGTAATTCAAACTACAGTACTCGTAAATTCTGGCGACCGGCGTGTGTACTTTCATCATCGATCTAGATTCCGGCCACCAATAAATAATACCTTGCTCACGTCGTCCCGCCTGCATTCTCATCTACATCCTCCCCTCGCTCGCCCTCTCTCTCTCTCTCTCTCTCTCTCTCTCTCTCAAATCTCTTCCATGGCGCCGCCGGTCTGCCCACGCGCCGATGAGGAGTCGCTGCCCCCCGAGGACGCTCACTCGATTAGCAGCGATGAGGACCCCTACGCGCAGCCTGACGAGGTTGTGCCGGACCCCCCAACTTTGGATTGGTTTTGGGGCCAGTACAATCTTTGTATGTGGAAGTCGCTACCGCCAGCTGAGAAAGCCAGGCAAGTGGCCTTCAAGAAGGAGATGGCGGAGGAGGAAGCCAGGTACCAGGCGGCCTGTGAAGCCCGTGATGCCGCCTGGAAAAAGGAGGCGACAGAGCTTTGGGGGCGGGTCCGTCGTCGTGCCGAGGAGGTGTACGAAGTCGGGTACTTCGCGAGGAAGGTCATAGGCGCTGGGCGCCTCGTCGCTGCGTGGAGGTGGGTCGATAAGCTCCAGCGTGCCACCGATGAGGAGCTCCGGTGGGCGCCCAACGAAATGGTAAGATCGACCGCGCGCGTCCGCCAGCAAGAGGCAGATCGGTACATCAAGCGCTGCGAGGCGGAGGAGTCGGAGTACTGCCTCCGCACTGGGAAGACGCTGCGCACCAGGGAGCTGTTGGCGAGGGGCTGCCGGAATACTGGCACTAGGAGGGATTATTAGTTTTAATATTGTTCGCTTTCAATTTTATGCATTGTACCTAGTAGTTAAGTATCATCACGTATATGTGATGATATTATATATATATTCTGTGATGATCTAATGAACAATTAATATATGCTTTCTATTATGAATTTCATCTTCTATTTGTTTTTGTAAACTAATTTGAATCTAGCTGTTATCATCCAGATATACAGAATGGAAAGCGTATATACACACATTGAAATAGAACATATAAGAATGGAAAACAGAGTACACACATTGAAACAGAGCAATAAACAAAGCAATACTATGATTGCTGTGAATACATAGCTATCCACGTCGAAATGACTTCTCAAAATAAAACGCGTCCATCAGACCATGACCAGCAGCCCTTGCCTAGGGTAGCTCTTGGCTCTGCCTGAACTCGTGTAGGCATTCGTCCAAGCAGTCGACACGCTCGCGGTACATCTGGAGCGCGACCTCGAGCTCCAAGTTGGCTATTTCATCGGAGATCACCAGCTCGAGGATGCGACAGCCATGTTCCTCTATTGCGCCTAGGTGGACACCTGGGCCAAGGAGGCGGTCGAGACTACGGACCAGCGCGTTGGCATCTAGCAGGCCGCGGACAACGCGAACGGTGGTACCCATGCGAACGGCACGTCGGGCGTCCGGTGTAAGTACGGTGCGGCCGGCCTCTAGTGCAAGTATGGCACCGAGGGCCTGTGCCCACTCCTGGCGAGGAATGGGGGTACTGACGGGACGTGTACCCAGTTGTGACGCCGTGTCGACAGCAGGAAAGCGCCGATGGATCCACTCTTCCTGTGCGGCGCGCCGCGCCTCTTGCTCTGCGGCGCTCCAACGGTCTCGCCGTGCGGCGAGCCTCAGCCTATCGGCGCGAACGCGCCTAGCTTGCTCTGCGGCGCACCATCGATCATGTTGTGCGGCGAGCTGTGATGACCCACAAGTGTAAGGGATCTATCGTAGTCCTTTAGTAAGAGTGTCGAACCCAACGAGGAGCAGAAGGAAATGACAAGCGGTTTTCAGTAAGGTATTCTCTGCAAGCACTGAAATTATCGGTAACAGATAGTTTTGTGATAAGGTAATTTGTAACGGGTAACAAGTAACAAAAGTAAACAAGGTGCAACAAGATGGCCCAATCAAGGTTGTCAGAATCGCGATTCTGTTATACGATTCTACGACTTTACGATCCAAACTAACCCCTCTGATTCCACGATTTTAGTTCATAGAATCTACGTTTCTACGATCCTGATAGTGAAGATTCTACGATTTGCGATCCTACCATCGGACCTCCGATCCGATTCAAAATCACGATTCTGACAACCTTGGGCCCAATCCTTTCTGTAGCAAAGGACAAGCCTGGACAAACTATTATATGAAGGAAAACGCCCCCGAGGACACATGGGAACTATCGTCAAGCTAGTTTTCATCACGCTCATATGATTCGCGTTCGTTACTTTGATAATTTGATATGTGGGTGGACCGGTGCTTGGGTAATGCCCTTCCTTGGACAAGCATCCCACTTATGATTAACCCCTACTGCAAGCATCCGCAACTACAAAAGAAGTATTAAGGTAAAACTAACCATAGCATGAAACATGTGGATCCAAATCAGCCCCTTATGAAGCAACACATAAACTAGGGTTTAAGCTTGTGTCACTCTAGCAACCCATCATCTACTTATTACTTCCCAATGCCTTCCTATTTGCCCTAATAATGGCGAAGTGTCATGTAGTCAACGTTCACATAACACCACTAGAGGAAAGACAACATACATCTCATCAAAATATCGAACGAATACGAAATTCACATGACTACTTATAGCAAGACTTCTCCCATGTCCTCAGGAACAAACGTAACTACTCACAAATCATATTCATGTTCATAATCAGATAGGTATTAATATGCATAAAGGATCTGAACATATGATCTTCCACCAAATAAACCAACTAGCATCAACTACAAGGAGTAATCAACACTACTAGTAACCCACAGATACCAATCTGAGGTTTTGGGACAAAGGTTGGATACAAGAGATGAACTAGGGTTTTAGAGGAGATGGTGTTGGTGAAGATGTTGATGGAGATTGACCCCCTCCTATTGAGAGGATCGATGGTGAGGACAATGGTGATGATTTCCCCCTCCCGGAGGGATGTTTCCCCGGCAGAACAGCTCCACCGGAGCCCTAGATTGGTTCCGCCAAGGTTCCACCTCGTGGCGGCGGTGTTTCATCCGGAAAGCTTCCTCCTGATTTTTTCCAGGGTGAAAGACTTCATATAGCAGAAGATGGGCACCGGAGGCCTGCCAGGGGGCCCATGAGGCAGGGGAGCGCACAGGGGGGTAGGGCGCGCCCCACCCTCATGGCCAGGGTGTGGGCCCCCTCTGGTTGATTCTTTCTCCAGTACTTTCTATATATTCCAAAATGTGCCTCCGTGAAGTTTCAGGACTTTTGGAGTTGTGAAAAATAGGTCTGTAATGTTTCCTCCTTTTCTAGCCCAAAATTCCAGCTGCCGGCATTCTCCCTCTTCACGTAAACCTTGTAAAATAAGAGAGAATAGGCAAAAGTATTGTGACATAATATGTAGTAATAACCCATAATGCAATAAGTATCGATATAAAAACATGATGGAAAATGGACGTATCAACTCCCCCAAGCTTAGACCTCGCTTGTCCTCAAGCGGAAGCTGATAACGAAAAATATGTCCACATGTTTAGAGCTAGAGGTGTTGATAAAATAAAATGTGGACATGAGGGCATCATGATCATTCTTATAGCAGCAACATATATATATATATATATATATATATTATATATTTTCATTTGATTTCTTATGCTAAGTAACAATCTATTCACAATGTCAAGTATGAATCAGAAACTTCATTGAGAAGTAACAAACTACAATCTCGGTCATTGAAGCAATTGTAATTTATCATAATATCAGAAAGAGTCAATATAAGAGCTTTTCAGCAAGTCCACATACTCAACTATCATTTAGTCTTTCACAATTTCTAACACTCACGCAATACTTATGGGTATGGAGTTTTAATCGGACACAGAGAAAGATAGGGGCTTATAGTGTTGCCTCCCAACCTTTTACCTCAAGGGTAATGTCAACAATAATAGTTCATGATAACTCACATCCAATTGGATATATATATATATCAGGATCTTTCCAACACAATGTGCTTGCCAAAGGATAAAATATAAAAAGGAAAGGTGAAGATCACCATGACTCTTGTATAAGGTATAAGACAAAAGTAAAAGATAGGCCCTTCGCAGAGGGAAGCAGAGGTTGTCATGTGCTTTTATGGTTGGATGCACGAAATCTTAATGCAAAAGAACGTCACTTTATATTGCCACTTGTGATATGGACCTTTATTACGCAGTCCGTAGCTTTTATTGCTTCCACATCACAAGATCATATAGAGCTTATTTTCTCCACACTAATAAATCATACTCCCTCTGTTCCTAAATATAGGGTGTATAGTTTTTGGCACGGAAATTAAAGAACGCTCGTGGAGTGAAAATTTCACAAGTTTTGGGCGAGATTACACCTGACTAATTGACATGAGAAAATAGAGGAGCTTGCCTAATATAAGTAAATGTAATCAAATCTCTAAAAAAAATTATCCAAATGAGTGGTGCAACGCAAGGCACCTTATATTTCGGATTTTTTCTCAAAAATCTATACACCTTATATCAAGGAACGAAGGGAGTACATATTTAGAGAGCAATTTTTATTGCATGCAACAATGACAACTTACTTGAAGGATCTTACTCAATCCATAGGTAGGTATGGTGGACTCTCATGGCAGAACTGGGTTTAAGGATATTTGGAAGCACAAGTAGTATCTCTACTTGGTGCAAAGAATTTGGCTAGCATGAGAGGGAAAGGCAAGCTCAACATGTTGGATGATCCTGACAATATACTATATTTCGGATATAAGAAAACATAACCCATTACATTGTCTTCCTTATCCAACATCAACTCTTTAGCATGTCATATTTTAATGAGTGCTCACAATCATAAAAGATGTCCAAGATAGTATATTTATAAGTGAAAACCTCTCTTTCTTTATTACTTCCTATTAATTGCAATGATGACCAAAACTATGTTTGTCAACTCTCAACAACTTTTATTCATCATACTCTTTATATGTGAAGTCATTACTCTCCATAAGATCAGTATGATCTCTTTATTTCTTTTTGTTCTTTCTTTTTCTTTTATTCTCTCACGATCATAGCAAGATAATCAAGCCCTTGACTCAAAACTAATCTTTATTATATATAGCTCGTGGACTCGAGTACATAGAAGGATCATAAAGCAAAGCTCAAAACTAGATCATACTAAAACTTTATTCTACTAGATCAAGATATTACTAAAAGGATCGAACTAAGAAAAATGGTAAAGATAGGAGTGTGATGATGATACGATACCGGGGCACCTCCCCCAAGTTTGGCAGTTGCCAAGGGGAGTGCCCATACCCATGTAATTATGTCCCTTTCTTCGGGGGTGGTGATGGTGGATTTGTTGATGATGTAGGCTTGTCATCCATCTTCCAAGGCATAGGCTCACCATTGTAAAAGGATGATCGAGTCTCCGGGATCCTCAAATCTACAGCCAAACTCACCCTCTTGAATCTATATTCATACTCATAGTTTTGGTTTCGTAGGTCATAGATCTGGGCTTGGAGGCGCTCAATTTTCTCGTGAAGCTTGAAGATGGCCTCTCCAATGTTCTTGGCATCCAACTTGTGGTTGTTGGTGAACTCCGTGATCATTATATGATTGGCGTCGAGTCCACGTCCCACCATCCCCTGGCACTTGAAAACTTGTTGCTCCATTGCCTCGAGCCTAGTCTCCACGCTTCCGATCCTCCTTGGTCCCTCAACATCGCGGATGTGCAGCAACCCCTCACGCATCTCAATGGTTTGAGGATGTTGCAGCACCTCCACGAGGTAGGGGTTGATGACCTTCTCGAAGAACTTGTCCTTGGGGGCACTTGGAGACATCATGGTGATCTAGATCTGTCAGAAAAACAGCTTGAAACAAAAAAACAGAGGATATTTGCATGGTGTGGTGGTCAAAACCTTCGGGAGATTATATAATGAATTTTTACCGACTAAAAGAAGTATCGTGCAAGAAAACGGAGTCCGGAGAGCACACGAGGTGCCCACGAGGTAGGGGGGCGCACCCAGGGGGTAGGGCGCACCCTCCACCCTCGTGGACGCCTCGTGTCCTTCCCGGACTACTTCTTATTTTCCTATTTTCTTAAATATTCCAAAACAGAGAAAAATTGCCATTAGAACTGTTTTAGAGTCGGTTTACTTACCGTACTACATACCTATTCCTTTTCAGAGTCTGAAACGTTCTGGAAGGTGTCCCTTATGTATTCCTCCGGGGTTACGGTTTCAATAACATTAGTTTCAACATTTATAGGATTACCTGAGATAGAATGTTTGATTCTTTGACCGTTCACCACCTTCGGATTTGTGCCTTCAAAGTTGTTCATTTTTATGGCACTGGAACAATAGACCTCCTCGATAACGTAAGGACCTTCCCATTTAGAGAAGAGTTTTCCTGCAAAAAATCTTAAACGAGAGTTGTATAGCAAAACATAATCACCTACATTAAACTCACGCTTTTGTATCCTTTTGTCATGCCATCTTTTAACTTTTTCTTTAAACAGTTTGGCATTCTCATAGGCCTGAGTTCTCCATTCATCAAGTGAGCTAATGTCAAATAGCCTCTTCTCACCAGCAAGTTTGAAATCATAACTGAGCTCTTTAATGGCCCAATATGCCTTGTGTTCTAGTTCGAGAGGTAAGTGACAAGCTTTTCCATAAACCATTTTATACGGAGACATACCCATAGGATTCTTATATGCAGTTCTATAGGCTCATAAAGCATCATCAAGTTTCTTGGACCAATTCTTTCTAGATCTATTAATAGTCTTTTGCAAAATTAATTTAAGCTCTCTATTACTCAGTTCTACTTGACTACTAGACTGTGGGTGATATGGAGATGCAATTCTATGATTAACGTCATACTTAGCAAGCATTTTACGAAAAGCACCATGAATAAAATGTGAACCACCATCAGTCATTAAATATCTAGGGACTCCAAACCTCGGGAAAATAACTTCTTTAAGCATCTTAATAGAGGTGTTATGATCAGCACTACTAGTTGGAATAGCTTCTACCCACTAAGTGACGTAATCAACAACAACTTAAATATGTGTATATCCATTAGAGGAAGGAAATAGTCCCATATAATCAAAGCCCCAAACATCAAATGGTTCAATAAAAAGTGAATAGTTCATAGGCATTTCTTGACGTCTACTAATATTACCAATTCTTTGACATTCATCACAAGATAAGACAAACTTACGGGCATCTTTAAAGAGAGTAGGACAATAAAAATCGGATTGCAATACCTTATGTGTAGTTCTATCTCCAGCGTGGTGTCCTTCATAAGCCTTGGAGTGACACTTGCATAGGATCTGTTCCTGTTCATGCTCAGGCACACAACGTCTAATAACACCATCTACTCCTTATTTATAAAGGTGTGTGTCATCCCAAAAGTAATGCCTCAAGTCATAGAAAACTTTTTCTTTTGCTGGTATGTGAAGCTAGGTGGTATAAATTTAGCAACAATGTAATTAGCATAATCAGCATACCATGGAGCAGTACGAGAAGCATTTATTACAACTAATTGTTCATCAGGAAAGCTATCATCAATAGGTAGTGGGTCATCAAGAACATTCTCTAACCTAGACAAGTTGTCTGCACCGGGGTTCTCAGCTCCCTTTCTATCAATAATATGCAAATCAAATTCTTGTAGTAGGAGAACCCATCTAATAAGTCTAGGTTTAGCATCTTTCTTTTCCATAAGATATTTAATAGCAACATGATCAGTGTGAACAGTTACTTTAGAATCAACAATATAAGGTCTGAACTTATCACAAGCAAATACAACTGCTAAAAATTCTTTTTCAGTAGTAGCATAATTTCTCTGGGCGCTGTCTAGAGTTTTACTAGCATATTGGATAACATTTAATTTCTTATCAACTCTTTGTCCTAGAACAACACCTACAACATAATCACTAGCATCACACATAATTTCAAAGGGTAAATTCCAATCAGGAGGCTGAACAATAGGTGCAGAAATCAAGGCTTTCTTAAGTATTGCAAATGCTTCTACACAATCATCATCAAAGACAAAAGGAACATCTTTTTGTAAGAGAATAGTCAGAGGCCTAGAAACTTTTGAGAAGTCCTTAATGAACCTCCTATAAAAACCGCCATGACCAAGGAAACTTCTTATACCTTTAATGTCCTTAGGACACGACATCTTTTCAATAGCATCAACTTTAGCTTTATCAACTTCAATACCTCTTTCAGTAATGTTATGCCCCAAGACAATACCTTCATTAACCATAAAGTGGCACTTCTCCCAATTCAAGACAAGATTAGTTTCTTCACATCTATGCAAAACTCGATCAAGGTTGCTTAAGCAATCATCAAAAGAAGTTCCATATACAGAAAAATCATCCATGAAAACCTCAACAATCTTTTCACGAAGTCAGATAATATAGCAGTCATACATCTTTGAAAGGTAGCAGGTGCATTGCATAAACCAAAAGGCATACGTCTATAAGCAAAGGTCCCGAAAGGACAAGTAAAGGTGGTCTTTTCTTGATCCTCTTTTGACACAGATATTTGAGAGAAACCAGAATAATCGTCTAGAAAGCAAAAACGTGTATGTTTGGATAATCTTTCTAGCATTTGATCAATAAAAGGTAAAGGGTAATGATCCTTTTTAGTAGTAGCATAATTTCTTTTGAGTAGTAGCATCATTCCTTTTGAGTAGTAGCATAATTTCTTTGGGCACTGTCTAGAGTTTTACTAGCATATTGAATAACATTTAATTTCTTATCAACTCTTTGTCCAAGAACAACACCTACAACATAATCACTAGCATCGCACATAATTTCAAACGGCAAACTCCAATCAGGTGGCTGAACAATAGGTGCAGAAATCAAGGCTTTCTTAAGTATTTCAAATGCTTCTACACAATCATCATCAAAGATTAAAGGAACATCTTTTTGTAAGAGGTTAGTCATAGGCCTAGAAATTTTTGAGAAGTCCTTAATGAGCCTCCTATAAAAACCGGCATGACCAAGGAAACTTCTTATACCTTTAATGTCCTTGGGACACGACATCTTTTCAATAGCATCAACTTTAGCTTTATCAACTTCAATACCTCTTTCAGAAATTTTATGCCCCAAGACAATACCTTCATTAACCATAAAGTGGCACTTCTCCCAATTCAAGACAAGACTAGTTTCTTCACATCTCTGCAAAACTCGACCAAGGTTGCTATCATCAAAAGAAGTTCCATATACAGAGAAATCATCCATGAAAACCTCAACAATCTTTTCACAAAAATCAGAGAATATAGCCATCATGCATATTTGGAAAGTAGCAGGTGCATTGCATAAACCAAAAGGCATATGTCTATAAGCAAAGGTACCGAAAGGACAAGTAAAAGTGGTCTTTTCTTGATCTTCTTTTGACACAGGTATTTGAGAGAAACTAGAGTAACCATCTAGAAAGCAAAAACATGTATGTTTGGATAATCTTTCTAGCATTTGATCAATAAAAGGTAAAGAGTAATGATCCTTTTTAGTAGCTTTATTTAGTTTACGAAAATCAATTACCATTCTATAACCTGTAACAATTCTTTGTGGGATCAATTCATCTTTATCATTAGGAACAACAGTAATACCTCCCTTCTTAGGGACACAATGGACATGACTTACCCACTGACTATCAGCAACGGGATAAATTATACCTGCCTCCAGATGCTTTAATATTTCTTTTCTTACCACTTCTTTCATCTTAGGATTTAACCTTGTTGGTGATCAACAACTGGTTTAGCGTCTTTCTCCAATTTTATTTTGTGCTGGCGTAGAGTGGGACTAATGCCCTTAAGATCATCAAGAGTATATCCAATAGCAGCACGGTGCTTCTTCAGAGTTTTCAATAATTTCTTTTCTTCATGCTCTGAAAGGTTGGCACTAATAATAATAGGATATATATTTTTCTCATCAAGATAAGCATATTTAAGAGTATGAGGTAATGGTTTAAGCTCAAACACGGGATCACCCTTGGGTGGAGGAGGATCCCCTAGGATTTCAACAGGCAAGTTGTGTTTCAAAATAGGTCCCTGTTTAAAGAATACTTCATCTATTTCCCTTCTTTCATTCATAAACATATCATTTTCATGGTCGAGCAAATATTGTTCTAAATGATCATTAGGAGGCATGACAATAGTAGCAAGACCAATAATTTCATCTTTACTAGGCAATTCTTTATCATGGGGTTGTCTACGAAATTTAGCAAAATTAAACTCATGAGACATATCCCCCAAACCAATAGTAACAACATCCTTTTTGCAGTCTATGCTAGCATTAACAATATTCAAGAAGGGTCTACCAAATATAATGGGACAAAATTCATCTTGTGGGGAACCAAGAACAAGAAAATCAACAGGATATTTAACTTTCCCACACGAGACTTCAACATCTCTAACAATCCCAACTGGTGAAATAGTGTCTCTATTGGCGAGCTTAATTGTAACATCAATTTCCTCTATCTCAGCAGGTGCAATATCATGCATAATTTCTTTGTATAAGGAATGAGGTATTGCACTTGCACCAGCACCCATATCACACAATCCATGATAACAATGATCTCCTATTTTAACAGAAATAACAGGCATGCCTACAACAAGTCTATGTTTACTTTTAGTATCACGTCTAGCAATTCCAGCGGCTTCATCACAGAAGTAAATGACATGCCCATCAATATTATCGGCCAAGAGATCTTTAACCATAGCAATACTAGGTTCAACTTTAATTTGTTCAGGGGGTGTAGGTGTTCTAGTGTTACTCTTACGAAACCACAGTTGAAGCTTTAGCATGATCCTTTATTCTCACAGGGAAAGGTGGTTTCTCAATATAAGTAGTATGAACAACAGGATCAACATTATAAGTGATAGTCTTTTCTTCAACTTTAATAGGTGCAACTACTTTTACTGCAATGGGAGGATTATATTTAAACCACTTCTCCTTAGAAAGATCAACATGAGTAGCAAAGGATTCACAGAAAGAAGCTACTATCTCAGAGTCAAGTCCATATTTAGTGCTAAATTCACGAAAAACATTGGTGTCCATGAAAGATTTAACACAATCAAACTTAGGTGTTATACCTGACTCCTTAACTTCTCGAGATCCCAATCTTTAGAGTTGCGTTTAATTCTTTCCAATAAATCGCATTTGAATTCAATAGTCTTCATCATAAAAGAGCTAGTACAAGAAGTATCGAGCATGGAGCGATTGTTGAGAGAAAGCCGAGCATAAATTTTTTGAATAATAATTCTCTTGAGAGCTCATGATTGGAGGATGAATATAAAATTGAGTTAAGCCTCCCCCAAGCTTGAGCGATGCTTTCTCCTTCGTGAGGCCAAAAATTATATATATAATTATGATCACAATGAACAAGATGCATAGGATAAAACTTCTGATGAAATTCCAATTTCAATCGGTTGTAGTTCCATGATCCCATATCATCACATAGCCTAAACCATGTCAATGCCTTTACCTTCAAATATAAAGGGAAGAACTTCTTCTTGATAACATCCTCGGGCATACCTACAAGCTTAAATAATCCACAAACTTCATCCACATATATTAGGTGCAAATCGGGATGCAATGTTCCATCTCCTGTAAAAGGATTAGCTAGCAGTTTCTCTATCATACCCGAAGGAATTTCAAAGTAAACATTTTCAGTAGGTTCAGTAGGTTGAGGAGAAACTCTTTGCTCTACTGGTCGGGGTGAAGATACCCCGAACAAGCCCCTCAAAGGATTACTTTCCATAGTAACAAGTGACCGTAAATTTCAGCACACTATATAAATATTTCCTTACCAAATTCCACTTACCAAAGGCGCTTCACTCCCCGGCAACGGTGCTAGAAAAGAGTCTTAATGACCCACAAGTGTAGGCGATCTATCATAGTCCTTTTGATAAGTAAGAGTGTCGAACCCAACGAGGAGTAGAAGGAAATGACAAGAGGTTTTCAGTAAGGTATTCTCTGCAAGCACTGAAATTATTGGTAACAGATAGTTTTGTGATAAGGTAATTTGTAACGGGTAACAAGTAATGAAAGTAAACAAGGTGCAGCAAGATGGCCCAATCCTTTTTGTAGCAAAGGACAAGCCTGAACAAACTCTTATATGAAGGAAAACGCTCCCAGGGACACATGGGAATTATCGTCAAGCTAGTCTTCATCACGCTCATATGGTTTGCGTTCGTTACTTTGATAATTTGATATGTGGGTGGACCGGTGCTTGGGTACTGCCCTTCCTTGGACAAGCATCCCACTTATGATTAACCCCTATTGCAAGCATCCGCAACTACAAAAGAAGTATTAAGGTAAACCTAACCATAACATGAAAAATGTGGATCCAAATCAGCCCCTTACGAAGCAACGCATAAACTAGGGTTTAAGCTTCTGTCACTCTAGCAACCCATCATCTACTTATTACTTCCCAATGCCTTCCTCTAGGCCCAAATAATGGTGAAGTGTCATGCAGTCGACGTTCACATAACACCACTAGAGGAAAGACAACATACATGTCATCAAAATATCGAACGAATACGAAATTCACCTGACTACTTATAGCAAGACTTCTCCCATGTCCTCAGGAACAAACGTAACTACTCACAAATCATATTTATGTTAATAATCAGAGAGGTATTAATATGCATAAAGGATCTGAACATATGGTCTTCCACCAAATAAACCAACTAGCATCAACTACAAGGAGTAATCAACACTACTAGCAACCCACAGGTACCAATCTGAGGTTTCGGGACAAAGATTGGATACAAGAGATGAACTAGGGTTTTAGAGGAGATGGTGCTGGTGAAGATGTTGATGGAGATTGACCCCCTCCCGCTGACAGGATCGATGGTGATGAGGATGGTGATGATTTCACCCTCCCGGAGGGATGTTTCCCCGGCAGAACAGCTCCGCCGGAGCCCTAGATTGGTTCCGCCAAGGTTCCGCCTCATGGCGGCGGTGTTTCCTCCCGAAAGATTCCTCCTGGTTTTTTTCCAAGGTGAAAGACTTCATATAGCAGAAGATGGGCACCGGAGGCCTGCCAGGGGGCCCATGAGGCAGGGGGGCACGCCCCCACCCTCGTGGCCAGGGTGTGGGCCCCCTCTGGTTGATTCTTTCTCCAGTATTTTTTATATATTCCAAAACGTGCCTTCGTGAAGTTTCAGGACTTTTGGAGTTGTGCAGAATAGGTCTCTAATATTTGCTCCTTTTCCAGCCCAGAATCCCAGCTGCCGGCATTCTCCCTCTTCATGTAAACCTTGTAAAATAAGAGAGAATAGGCATAAGTATTGTGACATAATATGTAATAACAGCCCATAATGCAATAAATATCAATATTAAAGCATGATGCAAAATGGACGTATCAAGCTGCAGCCTGTCGGCGCTGACATGCCTATCTGGATCCGCGGCGCTCAAGCGCCATGCGCCAAAGGTCTGCTCAACCCTGGCGGTGACGCGCATCACGGCGTCGTCCATCGCGTTGCCGGGGAACGCCTCGGCCTCGACGCGCCGTGGCGCCTGCTCGTTTTCCTCGCCGACGAGGTTGATGGCAGAGGCGGTGCTTTGGTGGGTTGGCATGCTTGGAAAAGGTGGATGTGCTACAGGTTGCGCTTGTCACCTCCGTGCATCGCGCGCCCCCTATGCGCACTATAGTAGGGTGGCGATAAACATGTGAGGAAATGGCGGGAAATGGTGGCATGTTCATAAAACGCCATCAATTAATTGAAACTTAGCATCAAGCTAGCACAAGAAGTAGACGATGATCAGATGAACACGGACCACACTAGGGAACCCGTCGGTGATGAATTCATCAATCCAAAACAGTTGAATACTAGCAAGCATTTGCCCACAACACACATGGCCTATTCCATCACAAATAGGTCGGATGGATTAACTGTATGCCACGTATCGCACATTGTCAAAAAGTAATGCGATAGACCTTCTTTAACATGTGTTAAAAAATAAAAAATAAAATAAAAAACAAGGACCTCGAGGTTAAATTAGCTGAGGGAATGGGGCATTTCGGTCATTTGACCGAAATGACCCATTCCATCACCTAATTTAACATCAACATAACTTCCCATCCAGTCACCCATCCGATGGCTACTCCAGCCTAAGCACACTTAACTTGATAGTTTTCTTACATGAGCTACTGGTGGAACAACTAGTCCTTGCTGATAGGAATGCCTCTTCACATCCTTATGGCGTATCGGGATGACCGCCCGTCCCACAATGGCCAATAGATGTTGTGTAGACAGAGCATATCACATACGTCTTATTAGAAGCAATCATCTGCATTATTATCGGTCTTCGCACACATTTCTGATTACAGACCTATTTTCCGCGTATCACACACATCTTGTTATATTGAACCGTTTCTGTTCTCTTGGCTAATCACAAACAGTTCATCCGAGTGAACCGTATGCTGTACATCGCACACACCTTCATATGGCTACCCGTTTCTTTTGTTCCTCCTTATTGCAAAAAGTTAATTGAGCTGAACCGTATGCCCTGCATCACACACGCAACTAAAATCTGAACCGTGTTTGATGCATCCTCCATCGCAAATGTTTTGCACCTTTTTTGACGGTTATTTTACACCACCGTTTGCGATTATGGCATCGCACACAGTTTCGTCGAAGGGTCTCTGATCGTAGTGTCGCGTTAGCGGCAGCCTGCAGTAGTGGTAAATGTTCCAAATGTTCTTCCAAAGATTTGCTATAAATTAGTATATCATCAAAACAGACTACCACAAATCATCCAATGAAAGCACATAAAACCTCGTTCATTAGTCTCATAAAAGTACTAGGTGCATTAGTTAACCCAAAAGGCATGACTAACCACTCATATAAACCAAACTTAGTTTTAAAAGCCGTTTTCCATTCATCTCCCAATTTCATACGAATTTGAGGGTATCCACTACGCAAATCAACTTTGGATAATATTGCAGAGCCACTCAATTCATCAAGCATATCATCTAGCCTAGGAATAGGATGATGATAACGAATAGTAATATTATTAATGCCTCTACAATCAACACACATACGTGACGTACCATCCTTTTTAGGCACTAATAGGACTTAGAGATTCGCGTACATAACCTTTGTCGAGCAGCTCCTGTACTTGACGCATAATCTCCTTCATCTCCTCTGGATTGGTACGGTATGGTGCATGGTTGGGTAGCGATGCACTGGGAATTAAGTTAATTTGATGCTCAATCCCTCGAATAGGTGGTAATCCTGGTGGCGCGTCTTGTGAGAAGACGTCAGCGAACTCCTGCAAAATGTTAGTGACAGTAGGGGGCAAAGAGGAAGGCACGTCCTCGAATGAAAATAATGCCTCTTTGCACACAAAAGCATAGCAAACAGATTTGCTAAAATCTAGGTCATCAATATCAGATTTGGTGGCAAGTAAACATGCACTTTTCAATTTATTTCAGAAACAACACTAGATGGTTTATTATTAAGCTTCATTTGTTGCTCAAATTATTTTGCCACAATCTGATTTTTCACTCTTATTTTTCTCCTGTTTGCTTTATTAGCTCTATTAATATCATCTTTCAAAATGGAATCAGGAGTCATAGGAAGCAAAGTAATATTTTTATCCTTATGAACAAGAGTATACTAATTGTTTCTACCATGGTGTACAGATTTTTTTATCAAATTGCCATGGTCTACCAAGTAATAAGGAACATGCTTGCAGAGGTACCACATCACAATCAACATAATCAACATATGTAGAGATACTAAAATGCACACGAACAGTACGTGTTACCTTAACCTTGCCGCTGTTGTTGAACCATTGGATGTAGTAAGGATGTGGACGTGGTCTTGTGGTGAGAGATAGCTTCTCCACCATCTCCATGCTAACCAAGTTGTTGCAGCTCCCTCCATCTATGACGACGCGGATATAATGTTCCTTCACAACTCCCTTTGTATGGAACAAATTATGCCTCTGATTTTGCTCAGCTTGTGTGACCTGCACACTCAAAACATGTTGAGCAACTAAACATTCATACCTGTCAGCGTCTTCAGGAGACATGTATTGCGTCTCATGATCAGAATCATCTCCACCGTGTTCTTCACGTGTAATAAGAGCCAAAGTCTCCTCATCATAGTCACTAGCGGACTCATACCCACCATCCTTAGTAGCAATCATCACACGCTGAGATTTGCATTCTCTCGCATAATGACCTCTTCCCTTACAATGACGACAAATAATATCACTTGTGTGCCCTGTTGATGCCATGGAAGAAGAAGAGCTCTGTGCAGGCCCGGCAGGTGTGCTCTTGGCAGATAGTGGTGGTTGTGCCTACTTTCTTGTATCACGGCTGGAGGTGGCACCTAATGGAGCTGCTAGTGGAGTGGAAGTAGAGGATGAACGTGGTGTCCATGATGAAGGTCGACCTGCAGAAAAGGTAGTTCGCGCCAATGCCAATCGATCCTGCACTTCACGTTCAGCTTGACAAGCAAGATGGAATAAACGAGTGATATTATTATACTCCTTATAACTCTAGAATGGTCTGAATCTCTCTATCTAATCATGCCAGTTTTGTAATTCCTGATAATATTCTTCGACAAAAAAAAATTCCTTGTCTTAAACGCTGCAATTTTTGAAGTAATTCACGTTGATAATATGGTGGAACCCAATGAGTACGCATAGCAGTTTCCAAAGCAGCCCAAGTAGCTGGAATATGATATAATCTACAATGTTCAAACCACCAAACACATGCAAAGCTAGTGAAAGCACAAACAGCAGCAGGAACACGTCTCTCCTCAGGATATTGTTAACATGTAAATCATTGTTAAGTTTCTAACTCCCAAGTAAGATATATATCAGGAACACATCTACCCTCAAATGGTGAAATATTCAATTTTAGTTTAGGAAGATGGTCATGATCTCGTACCTCAGGTGGTGTAGCCCTACCGTTGCGATGATATGCATGAGGACGACCTGGTGGTAGTGGTGTTGGTGGTTGCACGTAGTTCTGATTTTGATCAACCTCATCCTCGTAATGGTCCTCCACCTCTGCAGCAGCAGCATGAGCTACAGAAGCATCAACAGTAGGTACAGCGACACCAGAAGTTTGACCAAGCTCAAGAGGAATGCGCTGTGCTCGTCCCACTTCATTTGGAAGGCGATGTTGTTGTTGTTGTTGTTGTTGTTGTTGTTGTTGTTGTTGTTGTTGTTGTTGTTGTTGTTGTTGTTGTTGTTGTTGTTGTTGTTGTTGTTGTTGTTGTTGTTGTTGTTGTTGTTGTTGTTGTTGTTGTTGTTGTTGTTGTTGTTGTTGTTGTTGTTGTTGTTGTTGTTGTTGTTGTTGTTGTTGTTGTTGTTGTTGTTGTTGTTGTTGTTGTTGTTGTTGTTGTTGTTGTTGTTGTTGTTGTTGTTGTTGTTGTTGTTGTTGTTGTTGTTGTTGTTGTTGTTGTTGTTGTTGTTGTTGTTGTTGTTGTTGTTGTTGTTGTTGTTGTTGTTGTTGTTGTTGTTGTTGTTGTTGTTGTTGTTGTTGTTGTTGTTGTTGTTGTTGTTGTTGTTGTTGTTGTTGTTGTTGTTGTTGTTGTTGTTGTTGTTGTTGTTGTTGTTGTTGTTGTCGTCGTGGTTGTCGTCGTCGTCGTCGTCGTCGTCGTCGTCGTCGTCGTCGTCGTCGTCGTCGTCGTCGTCGTCGTCGTTGTTGTTGTTGTTGTTGTTGTTGTTGTTGTTGTTGTTGTTGTTGTTGTTGTTGTTGTTGTTGTTGTTGTTGTTGTTGTTGTTGTTGTTGTTGTTGTTGTTGTTGTTGTTGTTGTTGTTGTTGTTGTTGTTGTTGTTGTTGTTGTTGTTGTTGTTGTTGTTGTTGTTGTTGTTGTTGTTGTCGTCGTGGTTGTCGTCGTCGTCGTCGTCGTCGTCGTCGTCGTCGTCGTCGTCGTCGTCGTCGTTGTTGTTGTTGTTGTTGTTGTTGTTGTTGTTGTTGTTGTTGTTGTTGTTGTTGTTGTTGTTGTTGTTGTTGTTGTTGTTGTTGTTGTTGTTGTTGTTGTTGTTGTTGTTGTTGTTGTTGTTGTTGTTGTTGTTGTTGTTGTTGTTGTTGTTGTTGTTGTTGTTGTTGTTGTTGTTGTTGTTGTATAGGTGCGACAGGTGCAGCGGGCGGTGGTTGCAGAAGACGCACGAGCAATTCATTAAACTTGTTATCGAGCTTTGTTTCGAACGCCTTCTCAATGCCATCTATCTTCTCCATGGCCTCTTCAAATATGTTTAGCACATCTTCCACCTGTCCACTCATCATTTGCTGAAACTTATCATGTAACTCTTTGTTCGTCATGTTCTCCCAGTCAGTTTTGTCAGCTTGTGATCCTGCCATGGTTAGAAGCAATAGAAACACACAAGAATATGATCCTACAGACTACTAGGAAGTGGTGTTGGTGTGTCACAAATCCGTCAAGCGAATCTCAAAATCTTACCAGTTCTTACCAAGCAGCAGGTGGTGATCGGCAACCTTGTAGTCAAAACTCTCAAAAGCTTGGATAGAGCAATTGCCAGGGAGAATCGAACACACGACGTAGATGTATGTGGAGCTGGGAAGGCTTATAAGCAAAAATGGTCAGCAATAATCAATTGAGAGATGCAAAGTTGAATAAACGCTCAACGACGGTATTGTGCTGGTCCTAGGCTAGACCGTGCTAGAGTCGCGAGCCTAGAACACTAACAAAATCACGGCGCTGCACGTAAACAAGGGAAAAACACACTCTAGAATTTTTTTTCGCTCAGTTTTTTTGTTTTTTGGCGCTTTTTTTGCACTCCTCTTTTTTTTGCGAAAAATCACTATAACGGCGAGTGTCTCAAAACTCTTTCCAGGTCAAAATGATAGGATGGGCACGAAATTCTTTTGAGTATTTTTTTGGAAAGCAGGGCAGCGACGACGAAAAAGTGCGACAAAAAAATCACTATGATGGCACGTGGTTCAAAAGACTCAGAAAAGCCTAAAATAGGATAGGGAAAAAATATTTTTGCCTGCGAAAATTTTGGCCTAAAAACTGCCCGGGGGTCTCCAGACTCATTTTTTTCCGAAACCTACTCAGGCAAGGAAACATGAACCGGAAAATAGATGGATCTCAAAAACAAACCTAATATGAAAACAACTCGGATTGGTGGTGGATATATGATGGTAAGATATGGCAGCGGTGGTGGTATATAGATACGGATTGGTGGTGGTATATGGATACGGATTGGTGATGGTATATGGATACAGATAGGTGGTAGATAAGCGGTGGTGGTAGATTTAAGGAGCGATGATGATGGTGCGGCGGCGGCATGACAACTTGTAAACAGAACTCAAAACTCTAAGGGAAACTAGACGCTAAGACAGTAACTTGACACGACGATGCAACCACAAATTCAACAAAGAAAAATACTAAAAAAGACTATGCAAAGGCTCAGACTGGTTCGAATATGATGAACTAAACCTATTTTTTTGGCTTTTTCGGGGATAGTAGGTGTCGGTGGGAAACGACACCTATGGGATCACAAGAATCCCTACTACGGTTGCGGGGCGCGGGGTCGCGAGAAGAGCGGATCAAACAGATAGCACACGGTTCCTTTATCCAGGTTCGGGCCGAGAGGATGCGTAAAACCCTACTCCTGCTTTGGTGGATTGTTGATCTGTGTTCTTGAGCTAGCAATGGGCGTCCAGAGCTCCAAAAAGCCGAATCCTCCTCCTGGTCGCCTCGGGCCTCCTTTTATAGGAAAGGGGTTGCCACAGTGGCACACATGAGTGGAAAGGGTACAGTAATGCGAGGTTATCCCTCGCATTACATGACAGGGCGCATTTAATGCGTCTTGCTTTATCGGGGACGAGGGAGAGCCTCGTCTCGTCCGTCGCCGCTCCCTCTTGCATTGACATGCGCCCTGGCCAGCGGTGCTTGTGGTGTCATGTAGGCAGGCAGGCAGCTGAGGTGGCGCAGTGGTGGGTCTCCATGAAGATCTGTTCGCCGCCACGCAGGTGCCTGCCCAACTGGTTGGGTCGGCAGTCTGCATGCGAACGGCGGTGGGGGTGCGACTGGCGCGGGCCTGATGGTGGCCCCACGGGGGTCCATGGCAAGGGCCTTGCTGCGGCCCCGGCAAGGGTCTTGCCGCGGCGCCTGCTGTCATCCCCGGCAAGGCTCTTGCCGGGGGCCTTGCGGTCCTCCTTGGCTGGGATCCTGCCAAGGATCATCATCTTCTAAAGTGTGTATCTGATCTTGAATGTCTTCACAAAGATCTGCAAGCCACCACGGGGATGTCTCCCGAATCCTTGCCCCGTGGGGGTAGTGGACTCGTGGGTGACTTCGCTCCGTAGGTGTGGGGCGAGCTACCACGATAAGGATCTTCCCGGATTAGCTAAAGCTGCCCCCCGGCAAATCTTGCTGGGGGGGGGGGGTCTGCTCTGTCCCCTTTGCTCTTTGTGGTCTTGTTCTTGGCGTCGTTCTGGTTCTCTTGAGCTCCGGCCTTACCTTGGCTTACCTCCCTTGCCGTGCTTGGTGCGGCGGTGCCCGTGGCTCGGACTGCCCGTGCACAGTTATAGGGGTACAAAAAGTGTACCCCCCTTTTTGTACACCGACAGGAGCCCCCGGGCCTGGGCCACACATAAGCGCAACGCGTTGTTGGGCTAGGCCCAAAAATGGTGCGCGGGCAGGTGGGGCGGTTTTTACCGCGGTAAGTTCCTTCGCGCGCTGCGCTTCCCACGCGTCCCGCGCGTGGCGCGGCGTGGGGAGGCGTGCGTGACGTGGGCAGCATGCGTGGGGCTGAGCACTGCACGCATGCGTCACATCGTAGTAAAGGGGGCGGTTCGCGCCTTCCCCATAAACGGAGGGAGGCGTGGAGGCGCGACCCATTCACTGAACGGGGCCGAGGCGTGGTTTTCAAGGCATCCACTCCCTGCGATCACGGGGTGGGGAGAAGTCGCCTCACCCGTCGCCTCGGTCTTGCACGCCTGCCACGTGGCTCCCATGCGCTTGGGGTAGCGATCGGTGGAGGCGGGAAACCGGGCCGTCGCGGGCTGGGGCAGCGGGTCGGTTCGAGTTCCCTGCGCCTTCCGCGTCTTGATTGGCGGAGCAGGGCGGCCGAGCCCCCACCCCATTCCTTTATAAAGAGCGGGAGGGGGGATGGCGTCCCGCATTCCTTCATCTCCTTCTTCCTTCAGCTTCTGCTCCCCTCTCTTCCATTCGCCATGGAGAGAGGGAACCTTGGTCCTTCAACGGTGGCGGTGCGGGTCGCCGCTCGACAACGCGTCCCTCCTTCTCCTGCACCCGTGGTGGCAGAGCCAGCCGCAAGGGGAAGGGGGAGGGGCGAGGCCGTGGGCGAGGCCGAGGTGCTCGGGGAAGAGGAGGATGGGGTGGCGCGCCGGCCTCGCCTCCGCCAGCAGTTCCTCCCCCTATGGAGGGCCACGTTGGGGATGACCCTTGCGAGTTCTTCGTCAGGCTGCGCCGGCCGCCTCGCCGTCGCCTTCGTCTCCCGACCCCATTCGTGCGGAAGATGGAGTTGGATCCGCCGAAATCATTGCGGCTGCACATGAGGGGCTATGGGATCAGCGGTACACAGGTTCGCGTCGACTTCCCAGCCCCTCACATGATGTATCTTTGTCGGGGATGGAAGATGTTCGCTCATATCCACCGCTTGACGAAGGGGCTCACTCTCCATTTCAAGCTGATGGAGGGCGGCCTCCTCTCCGTCAAGGTCTTCGGGTGCTTCGGGACCCGGGCAAGGTGTTGCGTGGAGAGCTCTTCTGATAGCGAAGACTCCTCCTCGGGCAGGAGTGACAAGGAGGACAGCGGCAGTGACGACGAGGGTAGCAGGCAGAAGGACGACGAGTCCGACTAGGCATCGGGCGCCGCCCCGTGCGGCACCGGCGACCCCATCATCCGTGTCGCCGGCTCCCTGAACTTCTCGGGGTCGTCTCCTTGGGCGGCTGGCGTTGGGAGGCTGCGAAAGAGGAAGAGGGCGGGCGGCAAGGCCGTCAACTCAGAGTACGCGGGCACCGACGCCTTCGACGCGTGCTGATGTCCTGCCGCCTCATCTTCGAGCTCTGCTTCCGGCGCCGCCATCACCATCCAGCCTTCGGACGGCCACCGAGATGTTCTCTTGGTGTCTTCTGCCACCCATAGTTCTCCTAGGCGCCCCTTTTGCCCTTTTCGCCTCCTTGACCTGCCTCCTGAGGAGAGAGACAAGAAAGGGATTACGGGCACCTTATCTCTTTTTAGCTTGTAAGCCTTCGGGCCTTAGCTGAATTTAAAACTTGTAATCCCATCATTCATGTTTTTCATTCCCTATGGACTGTACCTGAGTGGAATGTTTTTAATGAAAAAGGGATGCTTGCCGGGTCATTTGTTTGCGGGTAGAACCCACGACAAGGAGTAAATCCTTGATATCTTCAAGATAAACATTTCCTTGCCCGGCAACAGGCCTTGCCGTCTCCCCACTTCACTCGACCTTTCTCACGCCTTTGGCGGAGGCAGGGATGAGGCGGGTTCAGGCTCCTCGTTTCATCCTTTCGCTGCCGCGACCACGACCAAACCTGGCCCCAGGAACGAGTCCTAGGTCCTAGAGTTAGGGGAGCACGGTAGCTTTTAGGAAAAACGAGGTTTCACATACCTCAGTCCAAGAGGGAATGCATGATAAGGGATGAAGAACTTATCTGAGGCTGTAGCCTCCGGCAACTCTGGTTTGCCGTGGGTGAATCTTTGCGCTTGCAGCCCCCGGCAGTACTGGCTTGCTGGGGTTTATATGCCGGCTCGTCCCTCTTCTCTTCTTTGTCCTCAAGTGACCCGGCAAGGATATCAGTGAGTCCTGCGAACCAAAGATGACAAAAGGACGGCAAAAGGACGCACACTCGACCTCTAAGCTAGGGGTTAGTCGCCGCTAAGCACTATCAACCCTAACCAAGGACGAGACTCGACCTAGCATGCATGCTATAACTTAGGGCACAAGCGCTTCATTTATTTATGCTCAGGGTCTGCGCCTGGCTTTGTACAAAGGGTTACATGCATCGTCGGCAATGCTTGTACAAAAGGTGGCTTGCCGGGGGGCCCGGCAAGCCGCGCCTCACGGGTAAAACTTGCGAAGATGCTCAATGTTCCAGGAATTACTCACCGGAACGACATCTTCGGTCTCCAGGCGGACTGCACCGGGCCTGGTGACTCGTATTACCCGATAAGGGCCTTCCCACTTTGGCGTTAACTTGTTGGAATTCTTGGCTGATTGAACGCGCTGAAGGACAAGGTCGCCTTCCTCAAGGCTTCGGGCATGAACCTTGCGGCTATGGTAGCGGCGCAAGGCTTGCTGGTAGCGTGCTGCTCTCACAGCCGCTCGAAGACGATCTTCCTCAAGGAGCAGTGCGTCATCTTGCCGCAGTTGCTCTTGCTCAAGCTCATCATAAGCAAGCACTCGAGGTGACCCGTATATGAGTTCAGTGGGGTTAACTGCTTCTGCCCCGTATACCAGGGCAAAGGGTGTCTGGCCGGTGGCTCGATTTGGCGTCGTCCTGATCGACCAAAGAACCGTTGGCAACTCATCAATCCAGCGCCTTCCGCTCTTGTGCAGCCTGCCAAAGGTCTTGGTCCTTAAGCCTCGCAGCACTTCAACATTTGCCCTCTCAGTTTGACCATTGCTTCGCGGGTGGGCAACGGAAGCGAAACAGACTTTGCTGTCGAGGTCTTCAGTATATTGCATGAAGGTGCGGCTTATGAACTGTGTGCCGTTGTCGGTGATGACCCTGTTGGGTACACCGAAACGGCACACTAGCCCCTTGAAGAACTTGACGACTGACTGAGATGTGACCTTCCTCACTGCTTCCACCTCTGGCCACTTTGTGAACTTGTCGATTGCAACGTACAAGTACTCAAAGCCCCCGACAGCGCGGGGGAAAGGGCCCAGTATGTCGAGCCCCCAGACCGAGAAGGGCCAGGAGAGAGGAATGGTTTGAAGGGCTTGAGTTGGCTGATGAAGCTTCTTTGAATGGAACTGACACGCTTCACACATGGTGACTAGTGTCGTCGCATCCCGGAGGGCGGTGGGCCAGAAGAAACCTTGCCGGAATGCCTTGCCGGCAAGGGCCCTTGACCCGATGTGGGATCCACATATGCCTTCGTGTATCTCCGCCAACAGCTCCAGTCCTTCCTCTCAAGGGATACACTTCAATTTCGCACCGTTCGGCCTCTTCCTGTACAGGACGTCATCGACGAACTGGTACATGGTAGAGCGACGGGCTACTTTTTCCGCTTCTTCCTGCTCCTCAGGAAGTTCCCCTGTTTGGAGGAATCGGACGGTATGATGTGCCCACGCTGGAGCCTGGGGCTCGACGGCGAGGACTAAAGGCATTTCCTCCGCTATAGGGGCGGCTGTCTCGACGGCAAGAGCTTGATGCTCCGCCGGAGCTAGCCGTCCCGTGGCGGGCTCAGCATCCCCGGCAACATCCTTGCCGGCGGCTCCGGGGAGCTCGGCGGGAAAGTACTTGCCGGGCCCTGATTTCCTCCTCTTGTTCTGCTCTGTTGATGGATCAATGGATGGCTGAGTTAGCTGAAGCACAAAGGTACCTGGTTCCACAGGTAGCTTGAGGGCAGCGCATTTTGACAGGTAATCGGCGATATCGTTCTCCGCTCGAGGAACGTATTCAGCCTGTATACTGTCGAAACGCTCTTCCAGCTTTCTCACTTCATCAACATAGGCCTTCATCAATGGGCTCTGGTAATCCTTGTTGACTTGCTTGACGACAAGCTGGGAGTCGCCCCTGACGATGAGCTTCTTGATTCCGAGGTCCGCCGCGATCCTAAGACCGACAAGCAGCCCTTCGTACTCTGCCGTATTGTTTCTTGACACATCCCTGGGGAAGTGCATCTGGATCACGTACTCGAGGTGCTCTCCGGTGGGGGCGACAAGCAGTACGCCAGCCCCGACACCTTGTAGGGAGAAAGCTCCATCAAAGTACATGATCCAATTGCAACTTGCCTCCTTGCCGGGGAGAGCAGTCCCTTGGGCTTCTTCGTCGGGTGTTGCTGTCCACTCTGCAATGAACTCCGCCAGACTCGGCTTTGGATCATCGAAGTACTTTCAAACTTGAGGCCAAAGCTGGACAGCTCCAGTGCCCATTCCACAATGCTCCCCGTCGCATCTGGATTGTGCAATATCCGTTGCAGAGGGAGGCGAGTGACGGCAGTGATCTCTTGTGCCTGGAAGTAGTGACGCAGCTTCCTCGAGGCCATAAGAAGGCCGAAGAGCAGTTTCTGCACACCGGAGTACCTTGATCTAGCCCCTGCAGGAGGGAGCTAACAAAGTAGACCGGGTGCTGCATCATTTTCTTCTTCGGCGGCACTTCGACTGGCTGTGTTGTCTCCGCATTGGTGGTGTCGGGCTCTGTCGCTGCCATCACCTCGTCGTCAACCTCTCTCTGGGCCACTAGTGCGGCGCTGACCACCTGGTTCGTTGCCGCCAGGTATAGCAGCAACGGCTCCTATGGCCTAGGCGCAACTAGTATTGGCGCGGAGGAGAGGTACTTCTTCAAATCTTGCAATGCTGCCTCGGCTTCTGGCGTCCACTCCATCGGGCCCGCCTTTTTCAGGATCTTAAAAAAGGCGAGGGCGCGCTCGGCAGACTTGGAAATGAATCTGCCCATGGCGGCAACGCAACCCGCAAGCCGACGCACATCCTTGATTCGCTTGGGTGCCTCAATCTGCTCTATAGCTTTGATCTTGTCCGGATTGGCCTCTATCCCACGTTGTGACACAAAGAACCCGAGAAGCTTGCCGGACGGGACGCCAAAGACGCACTTCTCAGGGTTCAGCTTGAGATTGATCTTGCGCAGGTTTGCAAATGTCTCTTGCAAATCTGGTATGAGGGTTGCCCTGTCTTTGGTTTTGACCACTATGTCATCCATATAAGCTTCCATATTTCTATGGAGCTGGGGTTCAAAACCAATCTGGACCGCCCTTGCAAACGTCGAACCAACACTCTTCAACCCGAAAGGCATCCGCATGAAACAATACGTACCACATGGGGTGATGAATGCTGTTTTCTCTTCATCTTCTTTTGTCATGAAGATCTGGTGGTAGCCGGAGTAGGCGTCGAGGAATGACAACAGATCACACCCAGCCGTGGAGTCAACAATCTGGTCGATGCGCGGCAATGGGAAGGGGTCTTTAGAACAAGCCTTATTGATATCTGTGTAATCAATACACGGCCTCCACTTCCCATTTGCCTTGCGCACTACGACCGAATTGGCCAACCACGTTGGATGGAACACTCCTCTTACCAAACCCACTGCTTCCAGTTTCCGGATCTCTTCTGTGATGAACTCTTGTCGTTCCAAAGCTTGCTTTCTGACCTTCTGCTTGACGGGCCGCGCATGAGGACAGACAGCAAGGTGGTGCTCAATCACCTCCCTGGGAACGCCGGGGATGTCGGAAGCTTGCCATGCAAACACATCGACATTCGCCCGCAGGAAGGTGACGAGCGCGTCTTCCTATTTGTCGTCAAGGGTGGAGCTTATGGTGAAAGCTCCTCCCGCGCCGTCCTTATTGACGGAAACCTTCTTGGTTCCAGGCGGTATGGCCCTGGACTTCTTGTTCCCGCCGGTGGAGCTCTCTGGCACATCCTCGATGGCAGCGCTATACTCCAAAGAGGTGCGCTTGCCGGAGTGGGTGTCCGAGGTCTCACCGGTCTTCTTCTTCTTCTTCTTCTTCTTCTTCTTCTTCTTCTTCTTCTTCTTCTTCTTCTTCTTCTTCTTCTTCTTCTTCTTCTTCTTCTTCTTCTTCTTCTTCTTCTTCTTCTTCTTCTTTCTTCTTCTTCTTCTTCTTCTTCTTCTTCTTCTTCTTCTTCTTCTTCTTCTTCTTCTTCTTCTTCTTCTTCTTCTTCTTCTTCTTCTTCTTCTTCTCCTTCTTCTTCTCCTTCTCCTTCTCCTTCTCCTTCTCCTTCTCCTTCTCCTTCTCCTTCTCCTTCTCCTTCTCCTTCTCCTTCTCCTTCTCCTTCTCCTTCTCCTTCTCCTTCTCCTTCTCCTTCTCCTTCTCCTTCTCCTTCTCCTTCTCCTTCTCCTTCTCCTTCTCCTTCTCCTTCTCCTTCTCCTTCTCCTTCTCCTTCTCCTTCTCCTTCTCCTTCTCCTTCTCCTTCTCCTTCTCCTTCTCCTTCTCCTTCTCCTTCTCCTTCTCCTTCTCCTTCTCCTTCTCCTTCTCCTTCTCCTTCTCCTTCTCCTTCTCCTTCTCCTTCTCCTTCTCCTTCTCCTTCTCCTTCTCCTTCTTCTTCTTCTTCTTCTTCTTCTTCTTCTTCTTCTTCTTCTTCTTCTTCTTCTTCTTCTTCTTCTTCTTCTTCTTCTTCTTCTTCTTCTTCTTCTTCTTCTTCTTCTTCTTCTTCTTTTGTTCTTCTTCTTCTTCTTCTTCTTCTTCTTCTTCTTCTTCTTCTTCTTCTTCTTCTTCTTCTTCTTCTTCTTCTTCTTCTTCTTCTTCTTCTTCTTCTTCTTCTTCTTCTTCTTCTTCTTCTTCTTCTTCTTCTTCTTCTTCTTCTTCTTCTTCTTCTTCTTCTTCTTCTTCTTCTTCTTCTTCTTCTTCTTCTTCTTCTTCTTCTTCTTCTTCTTCTTCTTCTTCTTCTTCTTCTTCTTCTTCTTCTTCTTCTTCTTCTTCTTCTTCTTCTTCTTCTTCTTCTTCTTCTTCTTCTTCTTCTTCTTCTTCTTCTTCTTCTTCTTCTTCTTCTTCTTCTTCTTCTTCTTCTTCTTCTTCTTCTTCTTCTTCTTCTTCTTCTTCTTCTTCTTCTTCTTCTTCTTCTTCTTCTTCTTCTTCTTCTTCTTCTTCTTCTTCTTCTTCTTCTTCTTCTTCTTCTTCTTCTTCTTCCCTCCCGGGGTCCCAGCGGCAGGAGCAAGTGCCTTAGTGGCGGCAGCTGCTGCAACTGCTTGCTGGTATAGTTGGTCAGCGCAAATCAGCGCATCTTTCTTGTCGGAGGGGATGGTGATGATCGTCACGGGCCCTGGCATCTTCAGGGTGTTGTATGCGTAGTGTGACGCCGCCATGAACTTGGCCAGTGCTGGGCGGCCAAGGATCCCGTTGTAGGGCAAGGGGATCTTGGCGACATCAAACACGATCCTCTCCGTCCTGAAGTTCAGGTCGCTTCCAAAATCATGGGCAGCATGACCTTTCCCTTGGGTTGGCTTCTTCCCGGGTTGACCCCTTGAAACGTGCCCGTCTCTTCGAGGTCTCCGTCAGGAATCTGTTGTTTCTCGATCACGGCAGGCGAGATTAAGTTCAGACCGGCCCCGCCATCGACTAGCATCCTTGTCACCTTGAGGTTGCATATTGTTGGTGAAACCAACAATGGTAAGCACCCGACCGCAGTAGTGTGATCAGGGTGATCCTCAGTGTCAAAGATGACAGGTGTGCTGGACCACTTCAGAGGCCTTTGGGCATCAAACGACGGCTTTGCCGCTGTAATCTCTCGCACCCACTGTTTAAGCCGGCGGTGAGAAGTATGCAGCGAGGCGCCGCCCTCGATGCACATGGCCTCTGTAGCTTTCTGAAACTCTTGGTCGCCGGACTCATCGTCCTCTTCGTGATCGTCGTCTTCTGGCTTTCTGTCACGGCCCCGGGCGGGCCTCTCTTGTTCTTTATCCTTGCCACGACGGCCCGCCTGGCCGTCACGCTTCTTGCCAGACCCCTCAGCACCGTCTCGGCCCTTCTCCTTGTCCCGCCTCTCATATTCAGCCCTCTGATTCTCAGCGAGGAGCTCAACCTGTCGGCAGTCTTGGAGAGCATGGCCTTTGGTGCGATGGATCTTGCAGTACCGCTTGTCGGAGTTTCCTGACTTCTCGGCAGCCGCCAAGGCTCGGCAGGCGACACATCCGGCAATTTCCTTGCCGGGGTCATTTGCCTTGGTTTTCTTGGTGGAGCCGGTGTCATCAGATCCCTCGACGGCAAGCACGGCTTTCCCTTTGCGCTTCCTGTTGCGGCGCCGACCTTTCTTCGCTGGGGCGGCAGTATCCTCATCTGAGGAGTCGGTTTCCATGCTGGCATCTTCGCCGGGGTACTTCCTTCCCTCTTCAGCCCGGGCACATCTGTCAGCAAGAACATAGAGTTCTGCTACATCTTTCACCTTTTTCATCGCCAGCTCTTCGCGCATCTTGCGGTTACGCACGTTCTGATGGAACGCGTTGATGATGGCGGCAGGGTGAACATCAGGGATATTGTACTGTATCCGACTGAACCTCTGTATATACTTGCGGAGACTCTCGCCTCCCTTCTGGGGAATGATGTGCAGGTCGCTCGCCTGGCCATGGGCTTGGTGGCCTCCAGTAAAGGCGCCCACGAACTCATGGCACAAATCCGACCAGGAGAAAATGGTGTCTACAGGCAAGTGCATCAACCATGACATGGCGTTGGGTTTAAGAGCCAACGGAAAGTAATTCGCAAGCACCTTATCGTCGCGGGCTCCGGCAGCTTGCATCGCGATGGTGTAAATGCTGAGGAACTCGGACGGGTGGGTCTTGCCGCTGTACTTTTCGCCCAAGCCAGGTTTGAAAGTGCGGTGAGTGGGCCACTGGAACTGCCGCAGCTCATGGGTAAAAGCCGGACAGCCTACCTCGTAAGGTAGGCCTCCAGGGCTCTCCGGTGCCGGGTTGTTCACAGCAGGCCCTGCTCGCCTGTCTGATTGGTGGCGCGCTCCACGCCGGCGCTCGGTAGTGGTTCGAGCGTCTTTCATGTTCTCGTTCCCGAAGGACTTGGTGCTGGTCATAGTGGGTCCACGGGTCGGACGACGCTATGGAGATTTCGTCGCCCATGACGTCACGACGGGCTGGCGTCCACGGCACCGGGCGAGGAGGGGGTGAGTGCACCGTGGTCGCGGCACCGCCGGCTCTCCTGCCACTGGTGCATGGGACTCCGTCGGAGCATCGACCCGGGGGCTCCACTGGACTCGGTTCGTCTTTGTTGGCCACCGCAACAAGGCTTCGGATAGTGGCTCTCCATTCGTCGAGTTTCCCCGTAGTGGGAGGGAAATCGAGGAGCAACTGCGTGCGCGCCAGGGCTTCTGCTGGCGTTGGTGGCAGCGAAACCTGCACGGATCGCGACGTGCTTCGACTTCTGACCATGTCAGAAGGAGCTCTATCACGACCCCGCGGTCGCATGCCATCTTCGCCAGCGCCTCGGCGAGCGGGAAGGTCTTCTACATCCCGGGAGGGGCGCTCGGGGCTCTTCCCGCAGCGACGCCCGGGGTCTTCGGTGTGATTACGCCATTCGTCGCGCGCCGCTTGAGAGGAGCGCACCGTCGACGCCGGCGTGGGAGTCTGGGAAGCCCTCGCGTCGCCTTCGGGCGGGGTGGCAGGGATCTTGGAAGGCCCCGCGCCACCCGCGGAGGGCCTCGCTCCGTCTTTGGATTTGGCGGCGTGCAACCCGTTACCAGGCGCACGAACATCCCCGCCTCCCAAACTCCGGCTGCTGGGACGGTGTTGGTGTTCGCGAACGGCGCCCCGGGTCCTTTCCGCGACCGGTCCGCTGCTCGCCCGCGTCGGGACGGGATGTCCGGCTTCCGACGGGCCAACCACCACCGTCTTCTTCTTCTTGGGCGCCATGACGATGAAGGAGCGTCGAACTAACTGCTAAAGCCGATTCTCACAACTGCGCTGCCCCCTACCTGGCGTGCCAAAGATGTCGGTGGGAAATGACACCTATGGGATCACAAGAATCCCTACAACGGTTGCGAGGCGGGGGTCGCGAGAAGAGCGGATCAAACAGATAGCACACGGTTCCTTTATCCAGGTTCGGGCCGCGAGGATGCGTAAAACCCTACTCCTGCTTTGGTGGATTGTTGATCTGTGTTCTTGAGCTAGCAATGGGCGTCCAGAGCTCCAAAAAGCCGAATCCTCCTCCTGGTCGCCTCGGGCCTCCTTTTATAGGAAAGGGGTTGCCACAGTGGCACACAGGAGGTGGAAAGGGTACAGTAATGCGAGGTTATCCCTCGCATTACATGACAAGGCGCATTTAATGCGCCTTGCTCAGGTGTCCTTGCTTTATCGGGGACGGGGGAGAGCCTCGTCTCGTCCGTCGCCGCTCCCTCTTGCGTCGACACACGCCCTGGCCAGCGGTGCTTGTGGTGCCATGTAGGCAGGGAGGGAGCTGAGGTGGCGCAGTGGTGGGTCTCCACGAAGATCTGTTCGCCGCCACCCAGGTGCCTGCCCAACTGGTTGGGTCGGCAGTCTGCATGCGAACGGCGGTGGGGGTGCGACTTGTGCGGGCCTGATGGTGGCCCCACGGGGGTCCATGGCAAGGGCCTTGCTGCAGCCCCGACAAGGGTCTTGCCGCAGCCCCGGCAAGGGTCTTGCCGTGGCACCTGCTGTCATCCCCGGCAAGGCTCTTGCCGGGGGCCTTGTGGTCCTCCTTGGGTGGGATCCCGCCAAGGATCATCATCTTCTAAAGTGTGTATCTGATCTTGAATGTCTTCACAAAGATCTGCAAGCCACCACGGGGATGTCTCCCGAATCCTTGCCCCATGGGGGTAGTGGACTCGAGGGTGACTTTGCTCCGTAGGTGTGGGGCGAGCTGCCACGACAAGGATCTTGCCGGGTTAGCTAAAGCTACCCCCCGGCAAGGATCTTGCCGGGGGGGGGGGGTCTGCTCTGTCCCCTTTGCTCTTTGTGGTCTTGGTCTTGGCGTTGTTCTGCTTCTCTTGAGCTCCGGCCTTACCTTGGCTTACCTCCCTTGCCGTGCTTGGTGCGGCGGTGCCCGTGGCTCGGACTGCCCATGCACAGTTATAGGGGTACAAAAAGTGTACCCCCTTTTTGTACACCGACAGTAGGTATGAAGAACAGTCTCGATCTAAACTATGAAAAAATGTAAAATCTCACCGAGCAACCTGGAAATCTGATACCACTTGATAGAGGCAAAGGTGTCCCGTCTTTCGGTGAGATGATGGCTATCGTTTTTTATGGAGTAGACTTTGATGATCCGACTACGAACGTGCGAGGATGTCGCGCCTTAGCAATCGCTAAACTAACTCCGAGAGGTTATTGACCACACCGGAGCACAATCAACCTGATCACGATGGTGTATTTCCTGCAAGCAAACGAAGAACAAGCAAGAAACTAAGATTTGCAATCAGGATATTGCGAATATAAGAGGAAAGCTTTATTGATCAAGGTGGGGTTCTGTGACGCCTTGGTCTAGTCGTTGAACACACACGAAGTACGCGAAGTTGCAGCTATGGCGAACTTTTAATCTAAACAAAACCAAAAGTCTAAACGATGCCCTAGGGGCTGTATGTATGGACGAAGAGGGGGGGGGGATTTCATGGGCCTTGGGGAAGGGGTCCGAAACCAACCCTATCTCTTGTTTTCCCACACATACGGACTCTAAAAAAGCCTATACTATAGTATTTCGAAATTACATGGGCCTGGCCCAAGAATAAGGCGACGCAACACCTATAATAGCCTCTGGGCGAAATTTAGGAAGTGGCATCTTGTATATATCGTCCAACCTTCATACAATCATTATGGTGGCTTCAAAGTCCTGAAATCATCACTTGAAACTCCAGTCTTATTTCCCTTGCGCATGCCATCATCTCCATGCTTGATCTTGCTCAGTTGATCATCCCTCTTGTCCATGCTAAGCCCTTCATTTGTAAGCAAAACAAACGTATCCAATTTAGGCAGCGTCATATTCTCATTAACATTAGAATCGTTACCAAGAAATGAAAGTACCTGGTAATTAAATTGGCATGCGTGACACTACAAAAAAAAATACACTTCCGTGATGATACGTGTTTGTCACAGTAGGTCGCGTTTTTTGTCATGCATGTACATCCATGACAAATTTATGACAGAATCAAGATAGTCATACCTGTGCTGTCGTAGAAGTGTTCCATGACATTACCAAAATTATCATCACGGAAGTGTCCACTTCCATGACGATACATCGCGCTTCACAGAAGTGCTTTCGTCAAGGGTGACCGACACGTGGCATCCACCGTAACGGAACGCCGTTAAGCTATCGGGTCCGGTTTTGGATCTGATAACCCGTTAACAGCCCGGAATAATGGGGATTTTCCATGTGTAAAATCATCATTGGCCGCAGGAAACACGTGTTGCCTCACCGTTGGGACAGATGTCATCCACTCATTGGACAGGAGGCGCCTATGATAGGCCGACACGTGGCACGGCCCAACAGTGGCCCATTCCGACGAAAAAGGCCGGCCCGGTAAAAATTAGCAGGCCAGCCCATATAGGGCCTACTTGTGTCAGGTCCATTTAAGCCCACGACCCATACGAGATGTGCCAATTCGGCCCGTCAACGGCCCGTTAAAGATTTGACACCGTTGCAGCCCATCGTCAGTTCGAGCCCGTTAACAGCCCACTATATATTTGGGCTCAATATCGGCCCAATGAGATTTCGGCCTGTTAACGGCCCATTTAATGGATGGGCTATTTTTCAGGATGTACATATTTCAGCCTTTTAGCGACCCATTTAAATGTTGGGCTAATTTCCGGCCCGGTGTGTCTTTCAGCCTATTGACGGCCCATAAATCTGATGGGCCATTTGTAGTCGGACCTGAGTTTCGTCCTTTTAGTGGCCCATTTAAGTGTTGGGCCAATTTCTGGCTCGGTGTCACTTTCAGCCAGTTGACGGCCCATAAATCAGTTGGGCCATTTGTAGTCGGACCTGAGTTTTGGCCTTTTAGCGACCCATTTAAGTGTTGGGCCAATTCCCGGCCCTGTGTGCCTTTCGGCCTGTTAACGGACCATAAATGAGTTGGGCCAATTGTAGTCGGACCTTAGTTTTGGCCTTTTAACGGCCCATGCCCTTCATGGTCCAATACCAGCCCGGTTTCTCTTTCGGCCTGCTAAAGGCCCACAACACAGTTGGGCCGTTTACAATACGACCCGACTTTCGGCCTCTTAGCAGCCCATGCTCTTCATGGTCCATTACAAGCCCGCTGTCTCTTTCGGCCTGCTAAAGGCCTACAGTATAGTTGGGCCATATGTAGCCCAAACTTAGTAACGGCATGTTAACGGCCCGTGAAATAAATTGGGGCCACCTGTTGCCCGCTTCGATGTCGGCCTGTTAATGACCCGGGAGGTAAGAGGGCCGACCATTAACTTTCGGCCTAGTAACGACCCATTAACTTAATGGGCCCACTAAAGTTCGTTCATGTCTTTAGGCCAAATTAGATAATTTGAGCCCATTACGACGAGCAACTATGCACATGACCAAAACCGATCAAGAAAAGGTACGACATACAGGGAATAACGTTGCACATCCAGCATATATTACATGAAATTACATCCACTAGGCAATCAAAGATTGATGCCAGTGCAAATAAATGAGCAGAACCTAACCATCTACAACGTCACAATCTGCAACCTAAGCACAGATGACACCCATAAGCATGTGGGCAAGTTCTTGCTGCTTTGCTACACTGTCTCTGAAAACATTGATCAGTTGTTGTGTTGCACGACTCTGCACCTCTGATTCATCCACCATTTCCATCATTGCTTCAGCCATTAATTGGTTCACAAACATACATTTATTCCGTTGCATTCAAGACAGAGGATACTGAACAGATTCAGATGGCGATTTTGGCAGGCTTGTATTATTGATAGTGGAGAGTGTCTCGACCACAACATCATAACATAAATTAGGATGGGAACCAAACAGATTAATCATGAGTTATTGCCGTATTACCTGGCCTAGATTTACTAGAAAGAAACAATGGGGTTGCCTTGCTGTTTTCAGAGTTTGTCTTCTTATATTCAGCAGCCTGCACAAAATTAACACACTAGCATTGCTATCATTGGCCAAGTCCGATAATAGGAAAGCAACATTGACACAACGAACGTTTGGGCAACTAGCCTACACCAAATTAACACAATATGGCACAACTATCATCAACGAGGTAAGGTAATACGAAAGCAACATTGACACAATGAATGAATGGGCAACCAAAGAAGCACTACAATTCAGTAATGTGCGTGATATGAGATAGTACATTCATGCAGCTCAGTATGCAAAACTACCAGGCAGTTTTCGTTACAAAAATCAACATTGGCGCCTTTAACATTTTGCTACAACTAATTTTAAATCAGATAAAGGTTAGATTCACGCCGATTAACAAAATACATGCTGATGTAAAAATATAGTGATATACAACAGGTACTTACATCAGCATTGGAGCACAGAGAATTCCCGCAAGATATTTTCCTCGAATACGATCCCAATGGAGGAAGTCTTGTATCGTTTAACCTTATTTTCTAAAAGAGAGATGGGTAAGAAACATGTAGAAAATATGATCAGAATGCTATAAAATTTCATGATGCGAGGATACGCACACGCTTCTTAGAATGGAGTTGACATTCTTTTGCTGGACTGGAGCGGACTAGTTCTTTGGCCATTGGAATCTGCTTATTATCAGTGGGAGTTGGGTTTCTCTGTGCTGGAGCAGTATCTATGAAAAATGGAGTTCGTTTATTATCTCCTGGCATTTGGATCTTTTGCAAAGACCTGGTTTGTAACCCTTTAGATTCTAACATAGCCGACTTCCCCTTGCATGCCTTATATAGAAGAATGGTGATTCAGTTATAAAACATGCTACAACAGAGATGGAATAGGTACCGAAGAATAGAAAGGCATGACATATTGACATGTATTCCCTCCATCCGGAAATAAATGGATGGGTCTAGGCGTATTTCAGTTCTAAATACATCCAGTTTTATCCATTTCTGTGACATTTAATCCGGACAGAGGGAGCATGATGTAAGAGCTAGGGATACGACAGGACAACACAGTAAAAAAACACTGAAAAACCCACTACAGAACCAAAGTATTCAAACCCACTGATATGAGATAGTACACTCAGGCAGCTCAGGATGCATAACTACCAGGCAGTTTTCCTTGCAAAAATCAACATTGTGGCCTTTAATCATACATTTTGCTACAACTAAATTTAGATCAGATAAAGGTTGGATTCACGCCGATTAACAAAATGCACGCTGATGTAAAAATATAGTGATATACAACAGGTACTTACATCTACATTGGAGCACAGAGAATTCCTGCAAGAATCTTTCCTCATAAACGATACCATTGCAGAAATTCTTCTATCTGTTAAGCTTATTTTCTAAAAGAGAGATGGGTAAGAAACATGTAGAAAATATGATCAGCATGCTATAAAATTTCATGATGCAAGGATATGCACACGCTTCTTAGAATTGAGTTGACATATTTTTGCTGGACTGGAGCGGACTAGTTCTTTGGCCACTGGAATCTGCTTATTATCAGTAGGAGTTGGGTTTCTCTATGCTGGAGCAGTATCTATAAAAACTGGAGTTGGTTTATTATCTCCTGGCGTTTTGATCTTTTGCAAAGGCCTTGTTTGTAACCCTTCAGATTCTAACATAGCCGTCTTCCCCTTGCATGCCTTGTATAGAAGAATGGTGCTTTAATTATAAAACATGCGACAGCAGAGAGATGGAATAGGTACTGAAGAATAGAAAGGCATGACATATTGACATGTATTCCCTCCATCCGGAAAAAAATGGATGGGTCTAGGCGTATTTCAGTTCTAGATACATCCTTTTTTATCCATTTCGGCAACATGTAATCCGGACGGAGGGAGTATGGTGTAAGAGCTAGGGATACGACAGGACAACACAGCAAAAAAACACTAGTTGAATGTAAAACTGTATGCTAGCGGAATACGTACAGAAATAACTAAGGCAACATACACGTGTATGATTGGGAAAATAAGATGCATTCCAACAGAGCACTAGAACAACACTTCAATGTAAAAAAACATGGTATGGTAGACAGATGAAGTACACACTGATGAATAACAATGCATAAGATATTCAGAAGCATGATGTCCAAATTAAGCAGATGGCATTGCGATAGAGTAGAATGACAGTACTTGAATTTGAAAACATGTTATCATGAATGGAATAGGTACTGAAAAACAGGAAGGCATGACATATTTACATGCATGATCAGCATGCTAAGCACATGGCATTGCAACAGAGTAGATACACTCCAGGACATTATATGCATGTTGTACCCATATCACAGGCCAAGTTAGAGCAAGGACCTTGTGGGGTGAAGAGGATTCATCATCTTTCTGCAAGTCTTCTGAAGAACTGCCTTTACATGTTCCATCATATTTGGTATCATTGACATCAACTTTATTGGCCTTTACATTTCTCCGTGAGGTTCTTGTGGATATATCAGTGTGTGCAATTATATCTGACATGCATGGAAGACAACTAGTAGTTAGATTTATGTAATGAGTGCCTGTAGGAGACGACATAGATAGTAGGACTGGGGTTAACTAGCAGCAACAGGTCTCATAAACTAAAGGGGCACAGATGAAAGCTACAGAATATGTATCGTTTGCACTCGAGATTAACTAGATGGCACACAAAAGTATTAAAGAACAACATAGGTAATACTAGAAGTGGTATAATACTATAATCACCAGCCTGTGGGATAGCATTGGCTGATGGATGATAACTATGGAACAATGTTACCTAAAGAACAAGTATCTTAGCTGAACTATGGAACAACGTTAACTCCTAAACAAGACCCGTAAGAGATCAACATGAATATACAATGAAATGTGATGATCTATTTTCCATGCTTAGATGAATAACAAAGCCATAAATGTTGCACACAAGTAAGATGAGGGTACAACCTATCTGGCTGCCATCCATAGGAGTGAGCATCATGTGCTGACTTGTCGATGGCCCTGCAGTTGTTGTGGTTGTCCATGTGGGGCATGCACATTTGATGTAGGGAACTGTTGAGTGGGGACTATAGCTCCCTTCTGGTGTATGCTTCCCTTGTTGGAGCAGCTGCGGTGAGTCGGAAGACGGTGTGTCTGAAGATGCAGATAACACATAATGTTAAGAACGACATATCTCTTTAATCTGAAGAAATACACTAAGAGATCAGCGGCAAGGTACGAGAGTGGTCACACGTGTGTTGACTGAAGACTAAATTGGGGTCACACGATTTTATTTTGTTTTGGTACCGTCTGATCTACGCCGGATGGCTGGCCGTCTTGTGCCTCCCGGCTGACACTGTTTGGAATCTTCCCCGAAGAGCCAGCGACCAACGGCATAGCAGCCTGCCTCCGCCGTCCATGGCCCCGGCCAAAATCCCGCTCCCCGCCCTACCGCACTGCCGTGGTTGCGCCGCCCCCGGGCCAATCCACAAAGACTCTCCTCATCCAGATCCGGCGGCGGCAGTACCTTCAACCCACGCAACTCTAAAAGATAGCCATCTAAGCGCTGCTTCCGCGGCGAACTTGCGGCCCCGCACCCTTACGTTAGACACCAGCCAACCGGCAGCCTAGGAGCTTCGCCGCCTCGAGGGGTGCTGCTTCCCATTGGGAATCGATTGGCCCAAAATAAAAATTCAGACAACTGACGCCTAAATAAAGTAATTTGAGATGAGGGTGCGACCTATCTGGCGGCTTGGTGAAGTAGGCAGGTCCAGCTGCCGAGTCGGTGAGGCTGATGCGGTTGCGGTGGTGACCGGCGACAGGGAAAGAGCGATGTCGCGACGGTCGACGGCTATGCGGAAGCAGCGCCAGGACTCTCGACGGATCCGAAGTTGGAGCCGCTCCGGCGTCGTGAACAACGGAGGGGGTGAATCGGCTCCAGTACGGTTCACGCGGCCGTCGTCGAGGCAGCACCAGCAGCATGGAGTAAGAGGCACACGTCCCAGTGCACGACGACAAATGGACAGCGTCTCCGGCATTAGGGAGGAGGGCGGCTGTGAAATAGGTGCGGTGGGGGGCGCCATGGAGGTGGGGCTGAGGTTTCACGGCTCAAGAGAAGGTGATTTGGCGCCCACGAGGTATGAATGGGGGCGGGCGGGGGGGGGGGAATTGGGAGGGGAGTGGAACCATGTCTTACGGACGCATTTGTCTAAAATGTGAGGGGGAGTTACAGTTCTACCCTTGCCTATAGGATTCTCGGCTTGGGTCTATGTACTGAGGGTCAGGGATAGTAGAGTAACTTTGCTTCTCCCCAAATAGTGGGCGGGAGCGATTTCGGGCGAGGAGGGCGTGTTTTGAACTATAGTGGGTGCGAGCGATTTCGGGCTAGGAGAGCGTGTTTTGAAATAGTGGGCGCGAGATATTTCGGGCGAGGAGAGCGTGTTTTGCTGACCATGGTTTATGAATTATTCGGCACATGTCATTTCGGCTGAGGAGAAGGCGCGCTTGGATGAAGTTACGAACCTACCATCGATGTACAACGGGCCAATTGATGAGTGTCCCACATAGGACGGTAATTTTGCGTTCCCATTTATTTTCTCGGGCGAATTCCACAGAGCAGAGAGGATGTTTAACGGTTCGTTCAAATTTTGGGAGAACGAGCATCCACGTCTACCTTACCAAGTCGATTCGGATCAAATTTTGAAATATTACCTTGCCACTTCTTTTTTAGATGGAGAGATGATGCTCGGGAGTAATGTGTTTTTACATGCTCGTTGCTAGCGATTTACTATATGAAAAATAGTTGACCCACTCAAAAACGCGAATCAAACCCAAAATGAAATATCTCGATTCAATGAAATAGCTCGTTCAGTAGGTCAAAATAGTGAACTAAATCCAAAATTGAACACCTCAATCGAGTAGTATGTTGTACAGTATTATAATACTCCATGAACATGTTGAAAGTCAAATCAATGAACTTGTTTGATATACGCATATATCCGTTCATGTGTGGATTGCAGACAACATGTTCTCCAATTTAAATATTTGAATGCAAGTTTATATCGAAACATGGTTTATATCAGTCTTTGATGCATAAAACGCGACCTCCCCCTCTCCCGGACTCCTGTTCTCTCTCTCTCTCTCTCTCTCTCTCTCTCTCTCTCTCTCTCTCTCTCTCTCTCTCTCTCTCTCTCTCTCTCTCTCGCCGACAACCTTCAATTCTGTTGCACGCATCGGAGTTCTTCCCCCCTTCTCTCAAACTCTCCATCCACCTGGATCACACATACACATGCATATCTCACTCGCACTCAGTAGGCCCATCTAAAACTCTATCTCCCCCCTCGTTCTCTCTCCATCTCACACGCGCACACACACAATCTCATGCCCAGCTAGCCAAGTATGATGGTCTCTCACTCAATTGTAGGCACACGCAGTCCCTCCTATATGTATATGACTAGCTAATCTTAGTCTCCATCACAAACATGTGCATGGTCTATCTCGATTTCTCTCGGGGCATCTTTCTATCGCGCATGCACTCCCTCGATCTCCCACCCATATAGTCCCCTCACGATATCGACGGGATCTCTCTATCACAAACACACCCTCTCTCCCTCCCCATGCGTCCATGCCATCCATGTGTCCCTCTCGACCTTTGTTCCTTGTTGGCCAGACCTCTATTGGACATGTGCTACATGGGTGTCTCTCTCCGTTGCAAACAATCACACACTAGCTATCTTCGTGTATCTCCTCACCTCGCTTTTCCATCTCGGAGATGCATGCGTGATATGTTCGCATAAGAAATAAAAAAACACACACTCTCTCTAATTTATCGTTTGTTGTCACTTTCTCTTTCACACACATACTCTTTTTGCACACTTACTCATTCTCCTTCACACGCACTTGATCTGTCTCGATTGAGGCACTCTCCTCGGTCCATAGCATATAGATTTATGGAAAAGTCAAACATCACAAAGTTTGATCATGTGCGTGGAGAAAAAGAATTACATATAGTACGACAAACATATACCATTAGATTCACCATGATATGTAGTTTTGTATGATGTATCTTTGGTATTGTAGATATAAATAACATTTGCGTAAACCTGATCAAAGTTTCCAAAGTTTGACTTCTAAAAAATTTACATGCACTGCATTATCGAGCGGATGGAATATCTCTTTCCCCCTCTCAGCTATCTGACGCACCACTCAGCCTTATCGGGGCTCCTCAATCTCTCTCAAACTTTATTGGTCAGTTTGGTTCGTGACCTGACCCTCATGCCTTGATGGCGGTACTGCATGGTGTGGACGTGAGATGTAAAATATTTCTGCCTGGCCAGGCTTGTGTGGTGCTGAAGCGTTTGGTTCATGCCTGGGCCAGGCAAAGCATCAACGTCCCATCAATCAATCCATGCATCAATTATTTAATGCTAATATCCATCCATGTTGCTGTTAGCCTCATGGCCACACGACCATGCACGGCCAGGTGTTCGAAATCGGTCGCCTGGGCCAGGCTACTTGCAGTGTCTGGAGTTCAGCCAGGCTAATTAAAGTGCAAGGGAACCCAGGCCAGGCGGGCTTTCTTTTTCATAGGGTAGCAACCAAACAAGCGTGCATGAAATCTAGCCACAACCCTAGGCCAGGCAAAAGATGCTCAGGACGCAAGCCAAACTGGCCTTATATCTCCTTGGTTCACACATACACATGTCTCGCTTGAGCTATACATATAGACCCATCCAACACTTTCTGCCCTTGTTCTCTCTCCATGTGACACGCACCCCCTAAGTACCATAATCCCTCACTCCATCATAGGCGCAAGCACTCCCCCTCCTAAGTATGATTATCTCTTACTAGCCATCAGGAACACACGTATTGTCTCCTTCCATCCATACGTCTATCTCGATATCTCTCGGGGCATCTTCTATCACGGACAAGCCTTGTCACTTGATCTCCCACCCATGTAGTCCCATCATGGTCTCCAGGGGATCTCTCTATGACAAACATACACTCTCTCCTCCCCATGTCTGCATTTTCTCCGTACGTCTCTCTCGACCTCTCTCCCTTGTTTGTTAGACCCCACTTGGCCATGTGCTAGGGGTCTTGCTCTCTCGGTTCCAAACAACCACACACTATCTCCTCACCTTGCCTCCGTTGTCGAAGATACATGTGTGATATGTTTGCATAAGACACGCACGCTTTTTCTCTACTTTTATCGTGTGTTGTCCATGTCTCTTTCACACACGCACACACACTTTTTTCACTCTCTTTCTCTCTCTCTCTAGTTAGGGACTCTGTCACGTCCATAAGCATATGGATGTTTTGAAAAGTCAAACCTCAGAAAAGTTTGATCAGGTATATGTGGAGAAAAACATTTACATCTGGAACGATCATTAGATTCATCACAACATGTACTTACTTCATACTATCATTTATCTTTGGTATTGTAGATATAAGTAATTTCTTTATAAACTTGGTCAAAGTTTCAAAAGTTTGACTTAAAAAAATGTTGGAACTACATTATCGAACGGAGGGAGTAGTTCTTTCTCTCTCTGCTATCTCTCACGGGCCTCCCCTCTCACTCGAACTCTCTATACCGACGGATTATACGCTCACTGTGTCAGCGTATAGCTCCGTATATTGTTTAGTTGACCGGTCAACCAATCCACATGCTGCCTTGTCAGCTCGTGTTCTGTATCTTCGTGTGCTGGCCCATGTGGCAGTGGGTGAAAATAAGTAAACTAGAGGCCCATCTGACACGCGGTGAAGTAAACAAAGTTGAAACCACTCGGGGTAGCACCCCGCACGCTAGTAAATTGAGGGCGCATTGAGGACAAACTTCTTGCGGGCGAAGGACACACTCGCGCACAATTCACCACTGCGCGGCGGCATGCACAGAAGGACGCACTCGCGCACACCCAGCACACAACACACACCAGCACACGTGTATACCGGCGTCGCCGCCGGTTGGGATGGACGGCGAGGCAGCCAACAAGCGGAGGCGGCTCGAGCCAAAACCGCATCCGGTGAGCCTAGACTTCATCAGCAGCCTCCCCGATGACATGCTGCTCGTCAACATCGGCCTCCTCCCCACCAAATCTGCCGTGCGGACCACCCTGCTCTCCCGGAGGTGGCGCCCCCTCTGGCGCTGCGTCCCCCTCAACCTCACCGTCTGCTATGGGGATTGCAAACGCATGGCCGCAGTCTCCAAGATCCTTTCATCGCACCCTGGGCCAGCCAGACGCCTTGACATCCGCATGTTTAGTACCAACTGCAAGGTCCAACCCAAGTTCGACGAGTGGTTCTTATCCCCCGCCCTAGATCAGCTCAAGGAGCTCAGCTTTGAAGCTGGACGATGTCGCTCTCTGCCGCCGTCCACACTCCGCCTCACGCCAACGCTGCGCCGCGCCAGCTTCAGCTCCTGCTATCTTCCCCAGATTAATGCCGCGCCCGCCCTTCTTCTCCCCCAACTCAAGAAGCTCGACCTCTTCGACGTTGTCATCTCGAAGAAGGCTATGGAGCACCTACTCTGCAGCTGTACTGCGCTCGAGTACCTTCGTCTTGAGCAGATCCACGGGTTCATTAGCCTCCACATCGCCTCGGCGGATCTCTGATGGATTTATGTGTCTTGCTGGCCCCGCAACAAGACATCAATTGGGAAGAGATCACTCCAGTTGTTCCACGTTATGGTCATTGAGAATGCGCCTTTCCTTGAGAGATTTCTTGTATCAGATCTAGAAGGTCCAACAAATATCAGGGTCATTGACGCGCTGAAATTGACAGCGTTGGTGTACTCGTCTGCCAAATTCTCCAAACTCTTTATTTGATCCATAATCGTTCAGTTACAGCACTCATCTTCTTCTCCGTCTTCTTGAAATTCACATTTTTAAATTTCTTCTTGATGTATTTACGACCGTCTTCCAGAAAATGATTCCCACAAGCTTGACCCAGTCCATGCGCACAGTGAAGATCCTAGCACTAAAATCTATCGGCCCCAATCTGGATCAAGTTGTTGGATTCCTTACATGCTTTCCGTGCACGGAGAAGCTACTCATCGAGGTGAAACTTCTTTCCTATAAGTAAACGGTAATCACAACGTTGCTCAATTTTTTCGTAACTTTCCCAAATTACGATGACAAGTGTAGTGTTCAAAACTGTATCTACGCACTGCACCGAAAGAAACGTTTTTAGTATTTTTTCTCACGTGATCACCTACATCGTTTTTATGCTGTACTACTATAGTAGCCTAGGCTACTCATAGTGGAAAGTAACTTAGACTACTCCAGTAACTCTATGGTTACTCTAAGAGCAAGTACTACCTCCGTCCTGGTTTACTCTTCCAATTTTGTAGTGTCAAAATTTGACCATAGATTTAACTGACAAAATGTTAATGCATGTCACTAAGAACTATATTGTTGGATTCGTATTTGAACATAATTTCAAATGGTGTAATTTTTAGTGACATGCATTGGCATTTTCTTAGGTAAATCTATGGTCAAAATTTTATACTAAATACGAGGTAGTATTCCCTCCGTCCCAAAACTCTTGTCTTACATTTGTTTAGATACGGATATATCTAACACAAAAATGTAAGTAGATACATCCGTATTTAGACAAATTTAAGACAAGGATTTTGGGACGGAGGGAGTACAAAAGTGGGCTATGTAGGCCAAAACATGTGCCAAATTCACTTGTGATGCATTTGGCATTGATGCCCCTCCATTGCTCACCTGGTGCCCCAATCTGGATCACCTACTTTGCTCCGGTGCCAAATTAACTCACGCAATGAAAAAACACTGCGTGGGAGAGAGAGAGGACTGAGGCAATAAAAAAACACTTGTTTGGGAGAGTGAGAGGCTGGTGTAGTTGGTTTGATTGATTTGTTTATACATGTGGGTCTGTGTGCACAGCGGTGCCAACTCTCTCACATCGCGAGAGCGGTGCCAAAATCTTTTGATTTGACATCGATGCGTATTATGTGGCATACTTTTGCGAAATATGGCATCGGCCACATAGTGGAAGGCAACAAATGCCCAAGCTCTTCACGTCTCCTAGTTAAATGAGAGGAAACAGAAAGAGAGAGAGAGAGAGAGAGAGAGAGAGAGAGAGAGAGAGAGAAAATATCACTAGCCAGCCAAACCTATCGTATGAGCGAATGATATTGGCACCTCTTGATGACACGACAATCTTATGCAGCCAGCTGCTCTAATATGTTCTCTTCTTTTGCAGATAAAAAATGACCCGAAAGTGAAAAATGTGCTGCACTATAACAATCTCATCGAATGCCTTGATCTCCATCTTATAGAAATTGATTTGATCGACTATCGAGCAGCACATCTGAGATTAAATTGGCTAGGTTCTTTGTTCTAGAGGCAAGTGTGCTCAAGGTAATGAGGTTTGGCGTTCTCTGGCGCAACAACGAATGGCGTGCTGATCACCGCAAGTGTCTAAGCCTAAATGACAAAGTCTCTGCAGAAGCTGAATTTGTTTTTGGAACATCAAGTGGCCAGAGACTCGAAAACTTATTTGCCCATTAGTGACTTGTCAGGGCGGTGGATTTTAGTTCGTACGATAATGCTGCATCGACCTAAAGTAACAAAAGTTATTACGTAAACTTCCTAGTAATTCCCTCTTCGTAGGTGCAGCATTACTCCTAACATTTGTAATATCAGTTTGAAACTTGTAATATTGACGTGTCCTATTCCTGCGTTTTCAAAATCCTGCAAATCAAACAGGTCCTGAGTTAGTGATGATGTTGTGCCTCCCATCTTTCACCAATAGCCGTCGGATCTAGATCTGACACATACAAACCAAGCTTCTCCATTTTTGCAAAAAGATGCCCGCACTTGCTCCCTATTTACAAACAACTCCTTGTCTCTCACAATCAGCCTTATCTCCTCCCCACCACATCTAGAAGGCCGTGGAAAAATCTGGCGCGATGGCCGCTGCCGGAGCCGTCCACCCCCAATCTTGGCGTTCCGTGCAATGCACGGGCATCTACGCACCGGAAATTATGTCGAACAGGGCTAGTTGTAAGCAGGCTAGCTCTACAGCCATGATGATAGTGACTGCAGACGGTGAGGCTGACTATGGTATGCCGAACACGGCGCCTATACTCAGGTGTCATCTCTGGCGCAGGGTCTTGTCACTTCACTGTGAGGAGCAGCACGTAATAATTTGACCAACGGGTAGTACAGTGCTAGTACTCCTACTACTACATTGGTAGTACTACTACTAGTACTAGTAGCACCACCGTCTGGATTTAGGAGTACTACCACGTCCATCTGGATTTTAGTATTTGACAAGCAATATCTAGTAATGCATGTCACAAAAAATGTACTACTCCCTTTGTAAATAAATACATGGTGTTTTATTCCTATCGGCGAGAGAACTTAATGTTTTTTTTGCTAACTAGAGTACTAATAGGATTACATGCAATGAACTAAACACTGCATGTCATGTTTGGTAGTCTCAAGTCATTGAAAGCATGCACGGCCCACATCTCTCATTGGTTGATATGTCACGAAATAAGAAACAAGGAGGGAGTTAATGCACCGTGCCTAAGTATTTTGGGATTATTTGGTTTTCGTAAGGTGACTTACACAACATTTTTGTTTACATGCATTAACATTTTATTAGTTATATCAAAGGTCAAAACTTGGCGCAAAATGCAAAGGGGACCAATAAACCAGTAAACATCAAACTTCTCTCGTTTGGCCCCAACTAGAGGTCCGGTGAGATGACTATACTGCACCGGCATGGAGGGGGACGCAGCTTCATTGACTTACGGCAACTGCCTTTGGGTGAATGACACGTGGGCCCAGGGGGTGGCTGGCCCACCTATCATACAGCCAAAGGCAGGTGCAGTAGAGGGCTAAGGAGTAGTACGAAATCCTACGCACCTACGCACGCTAACCAAGGGCAAGAGTGATCACTCGAATCGCAAGATCAGTTGACTAGAAGCTAAGCTAGACCCATGGAGGCGATGAGCGCGAGCATCAGCCGGCTGTGCCAGATGGTCCACGACGCCGTCCTGCGGCCCGACACCGAGGAACGTCTCCAGGTAGTATTGCTTGAGGCCGCCAGAGCGAGGGGCAGCTTGGACGACAGCTTCGTCTCCTTGTTCGACGAGGTCCTCGTCGGTTTCCTCGACAAGTTCACCGTCGTAAAGAAGCTTGCGGACGACTTTGACGTAAGCCTCCAGCCGACGCGCCCAGGCTCTGCGATGCCCGCCACCCTCAACGGCCACTATGGTGACAACCTCTCTGACGCACTGGTGGCCTTGCGACTGCCCGCCGTCGCGCCGGAGAATGTCCACCTCGAGGTCGCGCTCGCCGCGCAACGCCTGGCACAGCAAGACACCATTGACATAATCACCCACGTCTACGCGCAAATCATCCACAAGGACTACTACATGCAAGGGAAGGACGATAGGACACTGGCCTTCTTGGACCGCAGGGCAACCTTGGACGGCACTGTTCAGAAGCACGTTGAGCTCGCCGCCAATGCCGCTGCTCCTCACACGTCGGATGGTGCCCGACGCACTAGGGCGTGAGGATGACGTTGATGGATACGTATGTATTTTTATCTTTCCATCAAATCTATGTAGTAGTATATGATACTACAGTAATTATATTACCTTTCGGATCAACTTCATAATTTTTGTATGTACTCCATGCATGAACGGCGCCAGAACCAATCTTCTCATTACTCTAGGCAAAATCGTTATTTTCTATCTATCGGTCGCGCCATGGAGCAGAACCAAAATTTACAAGTTACGAGTTCAAAAGGAAAAGCCTGCCATGTTCGCGTCGCACCCCCACACGGTTGGTCCGGCACGCCGCTCAAGCGGGAATGCGTGCAATGTTGCATTTTCACTTACAAGTGGGACCACAGTTGAGCAAACCGACTATCGGCAAACCCCCACCCCGTCCACCGCGCGATGGCTTAGAAAACAGGAGGGAGAAGAGATGGCTGTAGCACAGACTCCAAGAAAATTGGTGTCGGATGGGAGTCGTGTGGGTGGCGTGTGCCGTACTGCTACACGTGAATGCTAGTTATGGCCCATGCCACCCCACTATATCGAGGTACATAGAATAAATTTCCTGCAGTCCATGCTCAGCCCTCCTCTATCTCTCTTCTCAGCCAGCCAGCGGACGCGCGGAGCCCATCGTGTGTTTGCTCACATGCGGCCCCACATGTCAGTGAAAACGCAAGAGGACCCACTGAACCTGCACATCTTTCACCTCGACGTGCTGGTGATGAAAAACAAATCCAATAAAGATATTCGGTGGCCGCTTTTGGAGTTACTCAAGAATAGTAAGATTCTATTTATAGTTTAACCCAACATGCACATCTCGTGGCTTCAACTACCACTCTATTTTCTTTCATGACACAACTTGGATGCTGGATGTCCCACGTGTCGGCAAAAGGAGGAAGAACCTGACCAAATCTTCGGTTCTGCTCTCGGATTAGACTAGTTGTGCTAACTTAAAAATTTTATTGTGTACTCCCTCCGTTCCAAAATACTTGACTTCCATTTGTCCAAAAATGGATGTACCTATATACTAAAACATGTCTAGATACATATATATTTTTACAAATAGAAGGCATGTATTGTGCAATGGAGGGAGTAGAATGGATGCAAGTTTTTGTATTGGGAAGAAGAGTACATTCATATATTGATAGAGTGCAATTTAGTAGATGTTCTATCAGTTTTAGCTAGCACAGAGGCTAGAGATGAGATTAGTGCACTTGTTGATACTCCTACTAGAATAGAGGCTAGACATGAGACTAGATGCGAGGAAGCAACGTCTACTTCTTTACACTCGAAGAAGAAAGAAGGATGCAAGTTCGAGCCTCCGCAGATCAACAATGAATGCATCGAGAAGGCACTAATCCAACTTACAGGAGTAGTAAAATGTATTCTTGTGGTTCTTGTTTTCTTTGGTCTTACTTTTCTAGTCAAAATTATCGTTGGGGTTCATGCAAAACGGAGGTCCATTTGGGGTCGTGCGTTGGAGTTGGCCTTACAAGTGGGACCGCAGTTAAGGAAACCAACTATCGGCAAACCCCCACCTCGCCCGCCATGCGATGGCTGAAGTTAGAGAAATGACGAGGTTGAAGAGATTGCTCTAGCACGAACTCTAAGAAATAATATGGTGTCAGATGGATGTCGTGGTGGTGGCGTGTGCTGTACTCCTGGACATGAATGCTTGTTCTGGCCCATGCCACCCTACTACTCCTACTACTTACTCCTACTATATAGTACTAGTATCGAGGATTCGAGGTGCTGGTTACGTACATCGAACACATTAACATATGGCTACAGTAAAAACACCCGCCCGACGCGTGAAGCATGTGAAGCTAGTACAAATAGAGTACTATTGTTGATTGGCCTCATCCGATAACCTGTTGCAATGGACGTACAATTATGTATTCGGAAAATATTGTTTTGCCTCGTCGCACCACTCACTCAGAGAAGTGACTCGAAAGCCATTCATAAATTTAGTAAGTTTATCACAGGCATATCATTTTATTACATACAATAGGTCATCAACCTACATCGACAGCGAGGATACATTATAAATACCAAAGTTTTCACCACACAACAAATAACAAGTAATGAAATGAACTTCAACTCAACCATTCCTCGGCGTTGGAGACGCTTGCTTTGAACCACAAGTGATTCTATGGGACGGGCCATCCGTTGTCGATCTGGAGACCAACGCAGGACTGATCATCCAGGCTGAAGCGGCCTACTATATTAGTACCAGGGTAGGGAACCACCCAAATGTCCGAGGTATAGACACAGTTGCTTCTCATAAATGGTACTAGTAATGTTGTGTCAACAACAGTTGGTTCGCCTTTCACCATCATCGGATAGTTTTGTCCAAGGAACAGCGAGTTTTCTCCAAGACTATCAATTTTGTACCAGGGAGAAGGAGTTGGCGCTAGCACACTAGTATCCATCCCGAATACCATATAATGGGTGTTGGAATAGGTCCGGAGAGTGCGACCATGGGAGACTACACCTGCTTCCTTAGCAGTAACATCATCAATGGGCTGTATACACACAAGAAGAGGTGATCCATCAGAATTAGTTGCCAGGCGCCACAGAGTATATGGGTGCTGCTCATCCTCATGCTCGTGATCATCACCATCGTCATCTCCCCCTTGGTTATAAATTTTTTCATGTATAGGTGGTGGGATGTTCACAGGACCTTGGAAACACAAGAAGAAGGTTAATTAGTAAAGGGAAACTTGCTAACCCGCATGCATGTGGATGAAACAATTATAATTATGGTGGAAGACAAATGTACCGAAACTAGGAGGATCCCATGCAAAAACAGTGCCACGAGTGGTGGTAGCAAACACAAGGCCCTCGTATTGAATTGCATCACAGTACTCATCCGTGTACAGAAACTGATTTTTGAGCAATATCCATCGAGTCAAACCACCAAGGACGGCAACAAGCTTGTCGAAGATAGCAACAACTTCATAGTTGTTGTAATTCCAAGAGCGGTTGGGAACTCGACAAATTGCTATCTTCCGTAGAAGACACCCGATCTAGGGAAAATGATGCAGCACCCGATCTACTTTGTTAGCTCCCTCCCGCAGGGGGCTAGATCAAGGTACTCCGGTGTGCAGAAACTGCTCTTCGGCCTTCTTATGGCCTCGAGGAAGCTGCGTCACTACTTCCAGGCGCACGAAATCACTATCGTCACCCGCCTCCCTCTACAACGGATATTGCACAATCCAGACGCGACTAGAAGGATTGTAGAGTGGGCACTGGAGCTGTCCAGCTTTGACCTCAAATTTGAGAGTACCTCGACGATCCAAAGTCGAGTCCTGGCGGAGTTTGTTGCAGAATGGACCGCGATGCCTGATGAAGAAGCTCAACAGACTGTCCTCCCTGGCAAGGAGGCAAGTTGCAACTGGGTCATGTACTTTGATGGAGCTTTCTCCTTACAGGGTGCCGGGGCTGGCGTACTGCTTGTCGCGCCCACTGGAGAGCACCTCAAGTACGTGGTCAAAATGCACTTCCCCAGGCAGGCGTCGACAAACAATACTGCCGAGTACGAAGGGCTGCTTGCTGGTCTCAGGATCGCGGCAGACCTCGAAATCAAGAAACTCATCGTCAGGGGCGACTCGCAACTTGTCGTCAAGCAAGTCAATAAAGACTACCAGAGCCCGTTGATGAAGGCCTATGTAGATGAAGTGAGAAGGCTGGAAGAGCGCTTTGACGGTATACAGGCAGAGCACGTTCCCCGAGTGGAGAACGACATCGCCGATTACCTGTCAAAGCGCGCTGCGCTCAAGCTGCCTGTGGAACCAGGTACCTTTGTGCTTCGGCTAACTCAGCCATCCATTGATCCATGAGCAGAGCAGAGCAAGAGAAGGAAATCAGGGCCCGGCAAGTACTTCCCTGCCGAGCTCCCTGGTGCCGCCGGCGAAGATGTTGCCGGAGACGCTGAGCCCGTCGTAGGGCGATCAACTCCGACAGAGCGTCAAGCTCTTGCCATAGAGACGGCCGCCCTTATGATGGAAGAAATTCCTTTGATCCTTACCGTTGAGCCTCAGGCTCCGGCATGGGCGCAGCCTACCGTCCGATTCCTCCAAACAGTGGAACTTCCTGAGGAGCAGGAAGAAGCGGAAAAAGTAGCCCGCCGGTCTGCTATGTATCAGTTCGTCGATGACGTCCTGTACAGGAAAAGGCCGAACGGTGTGAAATTGAAGTGTATCCCTCGAGAGGAAGGACTAGGGCTGTTGGCGGAGATAAATGGAGGCATATGTGGATCCCACATAGGGTCGAGAGCCCTTGCCGGCAAGGCATTTTGGCAGGGCTTCTTCTGGCCCACTGCCCTCCAGGATGCGATGATGCTAGTCACCAAGTGTGAAGCATGTCAGTTCCATTCAAAGAAGTTTCATCAGCCAGCTCAAGCCCTTCAAACCATTCCTCTCTCCTGGCCCTTCTCGGTCTGGGGGCTTGACACACTGGGCCCCTTCCCCCGAGCTGTCGGGAGCTTTGAGTACTTGTACGTCGCAATCGACAAGTTCACAAAGTGGCCAGAGGTGGAAGCAGTGAGGAAAGTTACAGCCCAGTCAGCCGTCAAGTTCCTCAAGGGGCTAGTGTGCCGTTTTGGTGTACCCAACAGGGTCATCACCAACAACGGCACGCAGTTCACAAGCCGCACCTTCATGCAATACATCCAAGACCTCGGCAGCAAGGTCTGTTTCGCTTCCGTTGCTCACCCACGAAGCAATGGCCAAGCTGAGAGGGCAAACGCTGAAGTGTTGTGAGGCCTGAGGACAAAGACCTTTGACAGGCTGCACAAGAGTGGAAGGCGCTGGATTGACGAGTTGCCGACGGTTCTTTGGTCAATCAGAACGACACCAAATCGAGCCATCGGCCAGACACCCTTTGCCCTGGTATACGGGGTAGAAGCAGTTCTCCCCACGGAACTCATATACGGGTCACCTTGAGTGCTCGCTTATGATGAGCTTGAGCAAGAGCGACTGCGGCAAGATGACGCAACGCTCCTTGAGAAGATCGTCTTCGGGCTGCTGTGAGAGCAGCATGCTACCAGCAAGCCTTGCGCCGCTACCATAGCCGCAAGGTCCATGCCCGAAGCTTTGAGGAAGGCGACCTTGTTCTTCGGTGCGTTCAATCGGCCAAGAATACCAACAAGTTGACACCAAAGTGGGAAGGCCCTTATCGGGTAATACGAGTCACCAGGCCCAGCGCAGTCCGCCTGGAGACCGAAGATGCCATTCCGGTGAGCAATTCCTGGAACATTGAGCATCTTCGCAAGTTTTACCCATAAGGCGCGGATCGCCGGGCCCGCGGCAAGCCACCTTTTGTACAAGCCTTGCTGGTAAGGCATGTAACCCTTTGTACAAAGCCAGGCGCCGACCCTGAGCATAAATAAATGAAGTGCTGGCGCCCTAAGTTATAGCATGCATGCTAGGTCGAGTCTCGTCCTTAGTTAGGGTTGATAGTGCTTAGCAGTGGCTAACCCCTAGCTTAGAGGTCGAGTGTGCGTCTCTTTGTCCTTATTTGTCTTCTTTGGTTCGCAGGACACACGAATATCCTTGCCGAGCCGATTAGGAAGAAAAAGGGGTAGACTAGCATCCGGTCCCCGGTAAGCCAGTATTACCGGGGACTGCAAGAGCAAAAGTTCACCCACGGCAAACCGAGGTTGCCGAGGGCTGCAGATTCAGATAAGTTTTCCATCCCTTATCATGCATTTCCTTATGGACCGAGGTATGTGAAACCTCGTTTTATCCTTAGGCTACCGTGCCCCCCTAACTCTAGGCCCTAGGGCTTGTTACTGGGACCGAGTTTGGTCGTAGTCGCGGCAGCGGAAGGGTGAAACAAGGAGCCTAAACCCACTTCATCCCTGCCTCCGCCAAGGGCGTGAGAAAGGTCGAGAGAAGTGGGGGAACGGCAATGCCTGTTGCCGGGCGAGAAAATGTTTATCTTAGAGATATCAAGGATTTATTCCTTGTCGTGGGTTCCGCCTGCAAACAAATAAACCCGACAAACATCCCTTTTTCATTAAAAAAACATCCCGCTCAGGTATAGTCCGTAGGGAATGAAAAACATGAACAAGGGGATTACAAGTTTTAAATTCAACAAAGGCCCGAAGGCTTACAAACTAAAAAGAGGTAAGGTGCCCGTAATCCCTTTCTTGTCCCTCTCCTCAGGAGGCAGGTCAAGGAGGCGAGAAGGGAAAAAGGGGCGCCTAGGCGAGCTACGGGTGGCAGAAGACACCAAGAGAACATCTTGGTGGCCGTCCAACGGCTGGATGGTGATGGCGGCGCCGGAGGCAGAGCTCGAAGACGAGGCGGCAGGACGTCAGTACGCATTGAAGGCGTTGGTGCCCGCGTACTCCGACTTGACGGCCTTGCCGCCCGCCCTCTTCCTCTTTTGCAGCCTCCCAACACCAGCCACCCAAGGAGACGACCCCGAGAAGTTCAAGGAGCCGGCAACACGGATGATGGGGTCGCCGGTGCTGCTCGGAACGGCGCCCGACGCCTAGTCGGACCCGTCATCCTGCCGCCTACCACCCTCGCCGTCGCTGTCGTTGTCCTCCTCGTCACTCTCGCTTGAGGAGGAATCTTTATCATCAGAAGAGCTCTCCACGCAGCACCTTGCGCGAGTCCCGAAGTGCCCGAAGACCTTGACGGAAAGGATGCCACCCTCCATCAGCTTAAAGTGGAGAGTGAGCCCATCCGTCAAGCTGTGGACATGAGTGAACGTCTTCCATCCCCGACGGAGATACATCACATGAGGAGCAGGGAAGTTGACGCAGACCCGCGTGCCACTGATCCCGCAGCCCCTCATGTGCAGCCGCAACGACTTCGGCGGATCCAGCTCCATCTCCCGCGCAAATGGAGTCGGGAGGCGAAGGAGACGGCGCGGCGGCCGGCGCAGCTTGACGAAGAACTCGCAGGGGTCGTCGCCAACATGGCCCTCTATCAGAGGAAGAGCTGCTGGCGGGGGCGAGGCCGGCGCGCCACCCCGTCCTCCTCTTCCCCGAGCGCTGCGGCCTCGCCCACGGCCTCGCCCCCTCCCCCTTCCCCTCGCGGCCGGCTCTGCCACCGCAGGCGTAGGAGGAGGAGGGATGCGTTGTCGAGCGGCGACCCTCGCCGCCACCGTCGAAGGACCGGGTTTTCCTTTCTCCATGACGAATGGAAGAAAGGAACAGAAGCAGAAGGAAGAAGAAGATGGAAGAATGCGAGATGCCATCCCCTTCCCGCTCTTTATAAAGGAACGGGGTTGGGGCTCGGCCGCCCCGCTCGGCCAATCAAGACACGGGAGGCGCAGGGAACCAGGACCGACCCGCTGCCCCAACCAGCGACGGCCCGGTTTCCCGCCTCCACCGTTTGCCACCCCAAGCGCATGGGAGACGCGTGGCAGACGTGCAAAATTGAGGGGACGGGTGAGGCGAGCTCTCCCCACCCCGTGATCATGGTGAGTGGACGCCTTGAAGATCGCGCCTCGGCCCCATTCGGTAAATGGGCCGCGCCTCCACGCCTCCCTCCGTTTACGGGGAAGGCACGAGCCGCCCCTTTATTACGACGTGACGCATGCGTGCGGAAACCAACCTCATGCATGTCGCCCACGTCATGCACACCCCTCCACGCCGCGCCGCGCGCGCGGGTCGTGGGAAGCACAGCGCGCGAAAAATCTTACCATGGTGAAAACCGCCCCGCCTGCCCGCGCACCGTTCTGGGCCTAGCCCAACAACGCGTTGCGCTTATGTGTGGCCCAGGCCCGGGGCCTCCTGTCGGTGTACAAAAAGAGGGGTACACTTTTTGTACCCCTATAACTGTGCACGGGCAGTCAGAGCCACACCCGCGACCACACCAAGCAGGGCAAGGGAGGTGAGCCAGGGTAAGACCGAAGTCCAAGGTAGCTGGAACAACGCAGAGGACAAGACCACGAAGAGCAAAGGGACGAAGCGGGCTCCCCCCGGCAATATCCTTGCCGGGATCAGCCCTAGCAGCCCCGGCAAGACCCTTGCCGCGGCAGCTCGCCCCATGCCTACGGAGCGAGTCACCCTTGAGTCCACAACCCCCACCATGGTCTACTATGTTGGGGCAAGGGCTCGGGAGACACCTCTGTGGTGGCATGTAGATCTTTGTGAAGAAACATTCAAGATCAGATGAGCACTAGAAGACGACGACCCTTGGCGAGATCCCAGCTAAGGAAAACCACGAGACCCCCGGCAAGCGCCTTGCCGAGGACGACAGCGGGCGCCACGGCAAGACCCTTGCCGGGGACCCGGCAAGGCCCTTGCCGAGGACATCTACAGGGCCACCGCCAGGCCCGCGCCGACCAAGTCTCCACCGTCGTACACATGCAGCTGCCGACCCAACCAACTGGGCAGGCACCTGCGTGGCGGCACACAGATCTTCGTGAAGACCCCACCACCGCGCCACCACAGCTGCCTGCCTGCCTACATGGCATCGCACGCACCGCTGGCCAGGGCGCGTGTCAACACGAGGAGGAGCGGCAATGGACGGGACGGACTTCGCCCCCGTCGCCGATAAAGCAAGAGGACACCTAAGCAGACGCATTAAATGCGCCTTGTCATGTAATGCGAGGGATAACCTCATAGCACTGTGCCCTTTCCACCTCCTGTGTGCCACTGTGTCAACCCCTTTTCCCTATAAAAGGAGGCCCGAGGCGACCAGGAGAGGGATTCGGCTTTTTGGAGCTCCTCACGCCCCATAGCTAGTTCAAGAACACAAATATACATCCACCAAACCAGGAGTAGGGTTTGACACATCCTTGTGGCCCGAACCTGGATAAACGAACCGCGTGCTATCTGTTTGATCCGCTCTTCTCTCAACCCCGCACCTCGCTAACCATAGTAGGGATTCTTGTGATCCCATAGGTGTCGTTTCCACCGACAAAGAGCTAACGTTCAACGCCCCTAGCTAGGCATGATGATTTCAATGATGCTCGCATAAAAGATAAGAATTGAAACATAAAGAGAGCATCATGAATAATATGACTAGCACAATTAAGTCTAACCCACTTCCTATGCATAGGGATTTTGTGAGCAAACAACTTATGGGAACAATAATCAACTAGCATAGGAAGCCAAAACAAGCATAACTTCAAAACTTTAAGCACATAGAGAGTAATCTTGATATTATTGCAATTCCTACAAGCATAAATTCCTCCCTCATAACAATTTTCAGTAGCATCATGAATGAATTCAACAATATAACCAACACCTAAAGCATTCTTTTCATGATCTACAAGCATACAAAATTTACTACTCTCCACATAAGCAAAATTCTTCTCATTCGGAATAGTGGGAGTATCATAAGAGACTTGAATACTATAAATTGTTTCCACATTAAAAGAGTAATGTTCAGAGAAAGGCTACTCATAATCATGACAAGTTTTATAAATATAATCATCACTACTTTTTATAGCATAAGTTTTATCACAATAATCATCATAAGTAGCAACTTTGTTCTCATCATAATCAATTGAAACCTCTTCCAAAATAGTGGATACATCACTAAATAAAGTCATGACCTCTCCAAATCCACTTTCATAATTATCACAATAAGATTCAACATCCTCCAATATTGTGGGATCACTACTTCCTAAAGTTGACACTCTTCCAAACCCACTTTCATAAATATAATCATCATAGGTAAAAGGCATGCTATCATCATAACAACTTTGCATATCAAAACTTGAGAGGCTAAAAATGTCATCTTCATTAAACATAGCATCCCAAAGCTTGGGACAAACATTAATTGCAACAAATATATTCTCAAATATGTCATTCTCATCAAACATAGCTTCCCCATGCTTGGGCCTTTTCATATCATAAGCATAATCACTCTCATCATTAATAGTATGGATAGCACCAATAGTATAGCAAACATTATTATCATATTCTTCCAAGCAAGAGCCAAAAAGATTTTCAAGATCATAAGAAGTATCATTCTCTTCCCAATCATAATCATCACAACAAGCAATAGGCATAACGAGATCATCATCAAGTGCATCATCTTCCACAATTATTTTTGATTCATTTTCATGAGGCACAACAATAATATGAGCAACATTATTTGGGAGAGATACCCTTTTACCTCTCTTTTTTCTTTTCTTATTCTTCACCACATGATGTGTGGGTTCAATCCTCTTTTTGGAGCTCCTTATTAATGAGATTGGTTGAGTAGAAGGCTCCTCCTCGTTACCTGATTCATCATAAGAAATAATAGGAGGATATTGGGAAGTCTCTTCCCTTTCATTAGTAGTCTCTTCATCCTCTATTTGTTTTCTTTTCTTTATGTAATTGGCAATATAAGGATTTTCAATACAATTCATCGCACAGTACATATAAATCTTCTCTAGATCAAAATCAAGAAATTTGTCAAGATTAAATTTTGGAATACCCTCAGTTATATATTTCATTTCTTCATAACCCAAAAGAATACTAAGCTCTTTATGATGCTCAAGGGTAATCAAATTATCACAATATTTGGACACGACCTGATCATGAAACAAATAGCATTGGAGCTTTAAATGACCATGTTCATTGCAAAGTTCACAAGGGGCACGAAAAATATTGAATCTTTCAGCGCAAGCAACAATTCAGTTTCTAAGTACTTATGCCTCTTGCAATATCTATCTTCCCTATTTGGTGTGTACATGCAAACCTAATGTACTCCACAAAAATTGACATGTTTATAGGAGACATTTTCTTCATAACTAGTGCAATCATCATTAGTACTATGGATATTCAAGGAGTTCATACTAACAACATTGCAATCATGGTCATCATTCAAAGATTTAGTGCCAAACATTTTAATGTATTCTTATTCTAACACTTTGGTACAATTTTCCTTTCCATCATACTCACGAAAGATATTAAAAAGATGAAGCGTATGTGGCAAACTCAATTCCATTTTTTTGTAGTTTTCTTTTATAAACTAAACTAGTGCTAAAACAAGAAACAAAAAGATTCGATTGCAAGATCTAAAGTTATACCTTCAAGCACTAACCTCCCCGGCAATGGCGCCAGAAAAGAGATTGATGTCTACTATGCAACCTTCTTCTTGTAGACGTTGTTGGGCCTCCAAGTGCAGAGGTTTGTAGGACAGTAGCAAATTTCCCTCAAGTGGATGACCTAAGGTTTATCAATCCGTGGGAGGCGTAGGATGAAGATGGTCTCTCTCAAATAACCCTGCAACCAAATAACAAAGAGTCTCTTGTGTCCCCAACATGCCCAATATAATGGTAAATTGTATAGGTGCACTAGTTCAGCGAAGAGATGGTGATACAAGTGCAATATGGATAGTAGATATAAGCTTTTGTGATCTGAAAATATAAAAACAGCAAGGTAACTAATGATAAAAGTGAGCGTAAACGGTATTGCAATGATAGGAAACAAGGCCTAGGGTTCATACTTTCACTAGTGCAAGTTCTCTCAACAATAATAACATTGTTGGATCATATAACTATCCCTCAACATGCAACAAAGAGTCACTCCAAAGTCACTAATAGCGGAGAACAATGAAGAGATTATGGTAGGGTATGAAACCACCTCAAAGTTATTCTTTCCAATCAATCCGTTGGGCTATTCCTATAAGTGTCACAAACAGCCCTAGAGTTCGTACTAGAATAACACCTTAAGACACAAATCAACCAAAACCCTAATGTCACCTAGATACTCCAATGTCACCTCAAGTATCCGTGGGTATGATTATACGATATGCATCACACAATCTCAGATTCATCTATTCAACCAACACAAAGAACCTCAAAGAGTGCCCCAAAGTTTCTACCGGAGAATCAAGACGAAAACGTGTGCCAACCCCTATGCATAGGTTCATGGGCGGAACCCGCAAGTTGATCACCAAAACATACATCAAGTGAATCACGTGATATCCCATTGTCACCACAGATACGCACGACAAGACATACATCAAGTGTTCTCAAATCATTAAAGACTCAATCCAATAAGATTACTTCAAAGGGAAAACTCAATCCATTACAAGAGAGTAGAGGGGGAGAAGCAACATAAGATCCAACTATAATAGCAAAGCTCGCGATACATCAAGATCGTGCCAAATCAAGAACACGAGAAAGAGAGAGAGATCAAACACATAGCTACTGGTACATACCCTCAGCCCCGAGGGTGAACTACTCCCTTCTCGTCATGGAGAGCGCTGGGATGATGAAGATGGCCACCGGTGAGGGTTCCCCCCTCCGGAAGGGTGCCGGAATAGGGTCCCGATTGGGTTTTGGTGGCTACAGAGGCTTGCGGCGGCGGAACTCCCGATCTATTCTGCTCTTCGGAAGTTTTAGGGTACGTGGGTTGATAACCCACAAGTATAGGGGATCGCAATAGTTTTCGATAAGTAAGAGTGTCGAACCCAACGAGGAGCTAAAGGTAGAACAAATATTCCCTAAAGTTCTATCGACCACCGATGCAACTCTACGCACGCTTGACATTCGCTTTACCTAGAACAAGTATAAAACTAGAAGTACTTTGTAGGTGTTTTTCGATAGGTTTGCAAGAAAGTAAAGAGCACGAAAATAAAAGCTAGGGCTGCTGTAAGTAAAGAAGAAATAAAGTAAATATAGCGAGTGTGGAAAAGTGGTGGTAGGAGTTGCGAAATTGTCCCTTAAGCAATTGACTACTTTACTAGACCGATAGCAAGTTTCATGTGGGAGAGGCCACTGCTAGCATGTCATCCCTCACTTGGAATTCTATGCACTTATGATTGGAACTATTAGCAAGCATCCGCAACTACTAACGTTCATTAAGGTAAAACCCAACCATAGCATTAAGATATATTGGTCCCCCTTCAATCCCTTATGCATCAACTTCTATGCTAGGTTGAAGCTTCTGTCACTCTTGCCCTCCAGTACATAGTCCTATCAACATACAACTAACCCTATTGTGTGATCCACACGCGCGCTCATATGATGGGCACCAAAGGACAACAACATAACCACAAGCAGATTAAATCAATCATAGCAATTCATCAACCACCGATAGGACAAAGAAAATCTACTCAGACATCATAGGATGGCAACACATCATTGGATGATAATATGAAGCATAAAGAACCATGTTCAAGTAGAGGGTACAACGGGTTGCGGGAGAGTGGACTGCTGTAGATAGAGGGGGGAAGGTGATGGAGATTTTGGTGAAGATGGCGGAGGTATTGGTGAAGATCGCGGTGATGATGATGGCCCCCGACGGCGTTCCGGCGCCACCGGAAGCGAGGGGGAGAGAGCCCCCTCCTTCTTCTTCTTCCTTGAACTTCTCCCTAGATGGGAGAAGGGTTTCCCCTCTGGTCCATGGTCTCCATGATGCGGGAGGGGCGAGATCCCCTCCGAGGTTGGATCTGTCTCTCTGTCTCTCTCCATTTCTGCGTTCTGTTCTGCTGCCCTTTCACCGTTTCTTTTATATCCGGAGATCCGTAACTCCGATTGGACTGAAACCTTCGCCGTGATTTTTTTCCGAAAATTAGCTTTCTTGCGGCCGAAGAAGGGCGTCAACCGCCTTACAGGTGGGTCACGAGGGTCAGGGGCGCGCCCTAGGGGGGGGGGCGCCCCCTACCTCGTGCCCACCTCGGACACTGGTTCGCGTTGATTTTTCTTCCAGATTCTCCAAATATTCCAAAAAAATCTCCGTCCGTTTTTTCCCATTTGGACTCCGTTTGATATGGATATTCTGCGAAACCAAAAACATGCAACAGACAGGAACTGGCTCTGGGCACTGGATCAATATGTTAGTCCCAAAAATAGTATAAAAAGTTGCCAAAAAGTATATGAAAGTTGAATAATATTGGCATGGAACAATAAAACATTATAGATATGACGGAGTCGTATCAGCATCCCCAAGCTTAATTCCTGCTCGACCTCGAGTAGGTAAATGATAAAAAAATATTTTTGATGTGGAATGCTACCTAGCATAATCTTGATCATATGCCTAATCATGGCATGATTATTAAGACACGAGCGATTCAAAGCAATTGTCTATCCTTTGACATAAAAACAATAATACTTCAAGCATACCAACCAAGCAATTATGTCGTATCGAAATAACATAGCCAAAGAAAGCTCATCCCTACAAAATCATATAGTCTGGCTATGCTCCATCTTCACCACACAAAATATTCACATCATGCACAACCCCGATGACAAGCCAAGCAATTGTTTCATACTTTTGACGTTTCTCATACCTTTTCAACTTTCACGCAATACATGAGCGTGAGCCATGGACATAACACTATAGGTGGAATAGAAGATGATGATGGGGGTTATGTGGAGAAGACAAAAAAGGAGAAAGTCTCACATCGACGCGACTAATCAACGGGCTATGGAGATGCCCATCAATTGGTGTCAATGTGAGGAGTAGGGATTGCCATGCAACGGATGCACTAGAGCTATAAGTATATGAAAGCTCAAACTGAAACTAAGTGGGTGTGCATCCAACTTGCTTGCTCATGAAGACCTAGGGCATTTGAGAAAGCCCATCGTTGGAATATACAAGATCTTCTCTCTTTTTCTCTCATTTTTTCTCTCTTTTTTCTCTTTTTTGGGCCTTCTCTTTTTTTGGCCTTTCTCTCTTTTTTTTATTTTTTTTTATTTTTTTGTCCGGAGTCTCATCCCGACTTATGGGGGAATCATAGTCTCCATCATCCTTTCCTCACTAGGGCAATGCTCTAATAATGATGATCATCACACTTTTATTTACTTACAACTCAATAGTACAACTCGATATCTAGAACAAAGATATGACTCTATATGAATGCCTCCGGCGGTGTACCGGAATGTGCAATGATCTAGCGTAGCAATGACATCAAAACGGACAAGCCATGAAAACATCATGCTAGCTATATTACGATCATGCAAAGCAATATGAAAATAAATGCTCAAGTCATGTATATGATGATGATGGAAGTTGCATGGCAATATATCTTGGAATGGTTATGGAAATGCCATGATAGGTAGGTATGGTGGCTGTTTTGAGGAAGATATAATGAGGCTTATGCGTGACAGAGCGTATCGTATCACGGGGTTTGGATGCACCGGCGAAGTTTGCGCCAACTCTCGAGGTGAGAAAGGGCAATGCACGGTACTGAAGAGGCTAGCAATGATGGAAGGGTGAGAGTGCGTATAATCCATGGACTCAACTTTAGTCATAAAGAACTCACATACTTATTGCAAAAATCTATTAGTCATCGAAACAAAGTACTACACACATGCTCCTAGGGGGATAGATTGGTTGGAAAAGACGACCGCTCATCCCCGACCGCCACTCATAAGGAAGACAATCAATAAACATCTCATGCTCCGACTTCGTTACATAACGGTTCACCATACGTGCATGCTACGGGACTTGCAAACCTCAACACAAGTATTTCTCAATTTCACAATTACTCAACTGGCACGACTCTAATATCACCACCTTTATATCGCAAAACTATTGCAAGGAATCAAACATATCATATTCAGTGATCTACAAGTTTTATGTAGGGTTTTATGACTAACCATGTGAATGACCAGTTCCTGTCATCTCTCTAAATAGATATAAGTGAAGCAAGAGAGGTCAATTCTTTATACAAAATATATGCCCACACTCTAACAAGTATAAGTGAAGCAAAAGAGCATTCTAAAAATGGCGGTTGTCTATGTAAAGAGAAACAGGCAATCCAAGCTTCAAATGATATAAGTGAAGCACATGAAGCATTCTACAAAGCCATACTCAAAAGATATAAGTGAAGTGTAATGAGCATTCTATAAATCAACCAAGGACTATCTCATACAAGTATGGTGCATAAAATAAAAATGAAAACTAAATGCAAAAGACGCTCCAAGATTGCACATATCGCATGAACGAAACGAATCCAAAAACATACCGATATTTGTTGAAGAAAGAGGGGATGCCTTCCGGGGCATCCCCAAGCTTAGACGCTTGCGTCTCCTTGAATATTTACTTGGGTTGCCTCGGGCATCCCCAAGCTTGAGCTCTTGCCTCCCTTCCTTCTTCTCACATCGAGACCTTCTCGATCATCGAACACTTCATCCACACAAAACTCCAACAGAAAGCTCGGTAAGATCTGTTAGTATAATAAAGCAAATCACTACTTTAAGTACTGTTGCAAACCAATTCATATTTTGTTTTTGCAATGTGTCTACTGTAATATAACTTTTTCATGGCTTAATCCATTGATATAAATTGATAGTTTCATCAAAACAAGCAAACTATGCATCAAAAACAGAATCTGTCTAAAACAGAACAGTCTGTAATAATCTGAACATTCACCATACTTCTGATACTTGAAAAATTCTGCCAAAATTATGAAAACTAAACAATTTGTACAGAAAGACAGTGCAAAAATAATCATAACCATTTGACGTTCCAGGAAAACATTAAAAATCGCGCACTACAGCCAAAGTTTCTGTCCTGCACCACACAAACCAACAAGCATTGTAAACATCCTAAAGGCAAACCTAGGCACAATATTTTTATAATACAATGGAATTGTAAAAGGGGATAATTATTTTTTGTTGAAAAGTTTCTGTAATCAAGATTCACAAAGTTGCCGTGAGCATGAATAAAGTTCAAGGAGCTCTCCCACTTCAACAATGCTTGTCTTTCTCACTTTCACTTTCCATTTTGAAAAAGTTTTGGGTTCCCCTCTTTATTTTTGTTGTTTTTAAACTAAATTAAAGCACTCAAAAGAAATAAATGACTCTCTAAAACTTCCGGGTTGTCTCCCTGGCAGCGCTTTCTTTAAAGCCATTAAGCTAGGCATATAGTGCTCAAGTAATGGATCCACCCGGATACCAAGGTATATCAAAGCCAATTTTAATTAACAATGATTTGTAATTTAGTAGTGAGCACAAAGCAACATATATCATGCAACAACGAAGTCTAACTCTCTTCCTATGCATCGACATGTCATAAAAGAACAATTCATGCACACAAAGTAAAGGCCAATGCATTGTATAAACAGTTTCTTGCAATTTTATCGTGTTGGAAACATAGAGAGGTGGAGATATAGTTCCTCTCTCATAATAATTGCAAGTAGGAGTAGCAAGCACATGCATATTATATTCATCATCATGTGCAACGGTAAAAGGCAACCCATCAATATAATTCTTAATAAGAGCAAACTTCTCCGATATAGTGTATTCGGGAGAATTCAAAAAGATAATAGGACTATCATGCGTGGGTGCAATAGCAACAATTTCATGTTTAACATAAGGAACTCTAGAAAGTTCATCTCCATAAGCATAATTCATATTGGCATCTTGGCCACAAGCATAGCAAGCATCATCAAAAAGGGATATTTCAAAAGAATCAACGGGATCATAATAGTCATCATAGCTATCATCCTTCGGAAAGCACGAAGGGAAATTAAACAATGTATGAGTTGTAGAGTTACTCTCATTATAAGGTGGGCACGGGTAGCTAATCCGCTCTTCCTCCTTTTGTTCTTCGCTCTCCTCATCATCTTTTTCATCCAATGAGCTCACAGTTTCATCGATTTCTTCTTCCATAGTGTAACGTCCGGATAATTAAGCTATAGTAAACCTCTGCTAATGATGCCACGCCATCGCGGTTACTGTTGTTAATCTCACGTTAGTTCAAAACGATCCAAATTCAAATTTGAGTTAAAGGCAAACCACAAAAGTTTTCAAATATTAAAACTAAAATGTTCGGAGTGAACCAAATATTGCATAGGTAATTATGGTGGAGAAACCACACCTTTATAAAATTATTAAATACTATAAGATGAATAAAACAACAGTAAAAACAATTAATTAAATATATTTTTTAATTAATAAAATGTCAAACTAAATTATTTGAGGACTAGACTATTTGTGGCTATGGACTAAGTTGAAATACTAATTTAGATGCTACGTGTATATTTTACTAAAACTAAAATTAGTAGGAAACAAAACTAAAACAGAAAAGGTAATATAAATAAAAAGATAAAGGCAAAACAGAAAATAAAACAAAATTATAAGAAAGAAGAAAAGACCCCCCTCTCTCCATGGGCCGAATGGCCCAAATGGCCATCCAGGCCACTAGGCCGGCCCCCCACTCCCCATAACCCTAGGCGACCGAAACCCTAACCCCCCACGACCGCACACTCCCCCCACTCCCCACGTCTCTCCTCTCCCCCTCCCGATCCGATCTGGATCGGGAATGAAACCGCTCCCCCCTCTCTCTCGCGATGCCTCGCCCATACTCCGTCGCTGGACTTCCCCATCACTGCACGCCCACGCTGTCCCACACCCGACGCACCCACGAGCGCACCTCGGCGCTCGACGCCGCTGCCGCCCGGACCGCCCGGACCTCGCCGGACCTTCCACGCCGGCCTGCTTGCTCTCCAACGCCGTCGTCCCCGTCACCGTCCTTGCGCCCCACTACCACTCCCCTACGACCACCGTGAGCATGCACCCCTCCTCTCTCTCCCTGTCTCTCACACGCTCGCGCACGCACGCCCTCGTCCCACTTCGCCCGCCTCCGATGCGCCGTCGCCCGCACTGGCCTCCCCTGCCCCTGCTCCAGGCCCGGTCGCGCCTTCAGCCCTCCGCTGCCGCTCCGCGCCGTGGCCTCGTGCTCACCACCTCACCTTCCCCCGCCTTCCTCCCGGCGTGACTGCCCGCTGGCTGGCCGCGCCCGCTCACGGAGCGCTCCCGGCCCCTGCCTCGCGCACGTCGCCCTGCGCGCCCCAGACGCCCCCGGTTCGCGCCGCGCACCTGCCCCGCTGCCGTGCTCCACGGCCCACGTGCCCCTCTCGTTGCCGCCTCACACCCCACTCCGCTCCCCGCGCTGACGTCCGCGCTCGTCGCACCCCTGTGCGCATGCCCAGCCGTGCCCTACCACTGCTAGCCGACGGCCGTCCCCTGCCCCGTGCCAGCGCTCACATGACAACGGCGGCCGACCGCGCCTCCGCCGCCTTGTTCCCCTGCCAGCGCAGCGCCCTGCTTCTGTCGCGCGGCCCCTGGCCACCGGCCCTCGCGCCCGTGAGCCCCGTGGCTCTGCTTCGCTCCACCCCCCGTTAACCCGCGCCCGTTAGCGCCCAACCCGCTTTGCCCTTTTGGGTCACTGCCAAACGGGGCCCACGCCCAGAATGTTTAAAAAAAATGAAATGAATGAAAAAGAATTTAAATAAATAAATAAACATTAATTAATTAAGTAATTAATTAACTTTATTAATCCTGTTTTATTAACCTAATTAGCTAATTAACTTAATTAACTTTTGTTAATTATCTAAGCAGTCAATGACCGTGGGACCCACTTCGGTTGACTGCTGACGTCATGATGACGTCAGCAAACACTATTCAGGATAATGTTGATTTAAAATAATTAAGTAAATCCTAAAAATGATTTAAATCTTTTAAAATTAATATAAAATAAACCGTAGCTCAGATGAAAAATACTTTCTACATGAAAGTTGCTCAGAACGACGAGATGAATCCGGATACGTAGCCCGTTCGTCCGCCACACATCCCTAACCTATCGAACTCGCAACTTTCCCCCTCCGGTTCATCTGTCCGAAAACGCAAAACACCGGGGATACTTCCCTGGATGTTTCCCCCCTTCACCGGTATCACCACTTACCGCGTTAGAACACGTCTAGCTCTGCCTGTTGTCCTGTTATGCACTTGCTTGCTATGTATTTATATTTTCTCCCCCTCTTCTCTCCGGTAGACCCCGTGACGATGCTGATTCCCCCTATGGTCGACTACGTCACCGACGACCCTTCCTTCTTATCTGAGCAACTAGGCAAGCCCCCTCCCCCCTTGATCACCAGATATCGCCTACTCTACTCTCTACTGCTTGCATTAGAGTAGTGTAACATGTTACTGCTTTTCGTTAATCCTATCATGATGCATAGCCTGTCCTTGCTACTACAGTTGTTACCCTTACCTGCTATCCTACTGCTTAGTATAGGATGCTAGTATTCCGTCAGTGGCCCTACATTCTTGTCCGTCTGCCATGCTATACTATCGGGCCGTGATCACTCGGGAGGTGATCATGGGTATATGCTATATACTTTATACATGATACATGTGGTGACTAAAGTCGGGTCGACTCGTGGAGCACCCACGTGTGATTCACGGATTGGGGGCTGAAAGGAGCTTTGTCCCAACGGCCCTCTGTGTGGATATTTGTGGCGGAGCGTCAGGGCAGGTTGAGACTACCTGGGTGAGAGGTGGGCCTTGCCCTGGTCGGCATTCGCGGATACTTAAGACGCTTAACGAGATCTTGGTATTTGATGTGAGTCTGGCTACTGGCCTATACGCACTAACCAACTACGTGGGAAAGATATGGGCACTCGTCGTCGTGGTATTAGCCGAAGCCTCCGTGACGTCAGCGACTGAGCGGCGCACGCCGGATTGGAACGTAAGCCTGCTCTTGTATTAAGGGGGCTAGTTCTGCTTCCGGCCGCCCACGCAACATGCAGGTGTGCTAAGGGCGATGGGCCCAAACCCCTGTGCGCTTAGGTTTAGACCGGCGTGCTGACATCTCTGTTGTGCCTAGGTAGGGCTGCGACGTGTTGATCTTCCGAGGCCGGGCATGACCCAGGAAAGTGTGTCCGGCCAAATGGGATCAAGCATGTTGGGTTATGTGGTGCACCCCTGTAGGGAAGTTTATCTATTCGAATAGCTGTGATCTTCGGTAACAGGACGACTTGGAGTTGTACCTTGACCTTATGATAACTAGAACCGGATACTTAATAAAACACACCCTTCCAAGTGCCAGATACAACTCGGTGATCGCTCTCTAACAGGGCATCGAGGAGGGGATCGCCGGGTAGGATTATGCTATGCGATGCTACTTGGAGGACTTCAGTCTACTCTCTTCTACATGCTGCAAGGCGGAGGCTGCCAGAAGCGTAGTCTTCAACATGATTACCTATCCCCCTCTTATTCTGGCATTCTGCAGTTCAGTCCACTGATATGGCCCTTTACACATATACCCATGCATATGTAGTGTAGCTCCTTGCTTGCGAGTACTTTGAATGAGTACTCACGGTTGCCTTGTTCCCCCCTTTTCCCATTTCTCTACCAGATTGTTGCGACCAGACTATGGACTCCAGGAGCCGGACGCCACCGTCGACGACGACTCCTACTACCGGAGGTGCCTACTACTACGTGCAGCCCGCTGATGACGACCAGGAGTAGTTAGGAGGATCCCAGGCAGGAGGCATGCGCTTCTTTCAATCTGTATCCCAGTTTGTGCTAGCCATCTTATGGCAACTTATTTAACTTGTCTGTACTCAGATATTGTTGCTTCCGCTGACTCGTCTATGATCGAGAACTTGTATTCGAGCCCTCGAGGCCCCTGGCTTGTTTTATGATGCTTGTATGACTTATTTTATTTTTAGAGTTGTGTTGTGATATCTTCCCATGAGTCCCTGATCTTGATCGTACATGTTTGCGTGTATGATTAATGTACGATTGAATCGGGGGCGTCACAAGTTGGTATCAGAGCAGACTGCCTGTAGGAATCCCCCTTCCAAACTCCTTGGCCGAAGTCGAGTCTGGACATTGCTAAACTTTTACTAACATGGCTGTGTGCCTTACGGTCCCACGTCGCCATTGGGTGGTATTAGGATCTTTTATTCCTCGTCTTTACTCTGGGACTCTTATCTCTCTTCTATTCGGGTAAAATGAATTTGCTAACTCTGACTCTAGGTTCTCGCAACTACTTCCTTCCGGAGAGCCCTTATCACAGATGATCGCCTGCTGCACTAGAAGATTTCGAAGATACTTTACGATGTTCTCCCGAGACACTTATGCCTACCGTCTTGCAAATTCCCTACCACTGTTATTTCCTTATGGATAACTGCATACACCTGTCATTCTTACATTCAATCCCATTGATCTTGTTATTACAAGGTGCAACGAACTGCTCTCCATTGTTTAAAAAAATCCTTTGAGCCTACTACCTTATAGTTCTTTGCCACAAGAATACCCCCTACGTATAATTCCTCACACTTACCAAGTATCCGTTCTTCCCTCGTTGTTCATATGTTTCACAAGATATATTGAGAGGTTATCCGATCTTCCGGTAATCCTCTGCCAACTATTGCCCTGCAAATACTTGTCTTCTTGCAGTCTAGATAATTCCATTTGTCTAGCAACAACCATTAAAATCCTTGTGATTGACATTCTGATCCTGTTGATTCAACATGTGTGTGAATGCACGCAATCATCAGTTATTCCCTGAAAATTATCCCTCCGGCTCAGATATCTTTTTAAACATGAGCTGGTTCTTGACTAATCAAATTGCCATCGATGGTACCCTAAGCCTACTCAACTTATCCATCCTTGATCAGAGTGTTTGCTTCTGATCCCTTGATTTGAAGATCATAATTCCTTTGCATTTGAGCTTTGAATTAGTCAGGTGTTTCTATAATCCGATGCCCTTTCATTCCTTCTTCCGTTGATAGAGTACCGATACTCGCATCAGCTCCGTTGCAGACCACAAGACCCCTTTTTGGATTATTATCCGACAGTGTCCTTCATATTCAATAACTTTGTGAGTCTTTTCTCGGATACATGATTCCTTTGGTAAATTGTATCCTCTACTTTCTCAACCTTGCTCTGCTTTTGAGCTGGCGATATTTACTCTTGAAGCTTGTGGTATATGTTTCTAAGATACCCTGATGAGTTGAACCTATGCCTTTTCTAAACCGTGTGAACCCGAAAGTTTTCACGAGTCATACTCATCTGGTATTTCACCAGGTAAAACTTTCAACACTAATGCCTTTATCAAAGCGAGAAGTAAAATGAAAGGTTATGCATTAAAGAAGTGGGAGTCGACCTTGAACTTTGTGTTCATGCCCATGGACATGATGTATATCTTATCATCAAAGCTTCTCTTCAAATAAATATTTCCTTGGTATAAGTTTATCTTATATCTAGGATCTGGCATTTTGCAATCGTTGTCCCGGTCATGTTCTCCTTTTAAATGCCATTTCTCGGAAAAGTTGAAGTACTTGTCTTCTGCAGATCATTGCACCTGTCCAACCATTACTTTGATCTACCGTCGAGCATTACACTCTGGTATCTCAAGAATACCACGGAACTACATAACTTATTATGAGTTCTTCATCAACTATTATTCTCGCCGATTCCATTTTTCCGACGGGTTCTGAGTTGATAGAACCCCTCAAGGACACCAATAACTGAATCGAGTCCGCACTATGATTCAACAACTCTTAGTAATCTTCATTTCTTATGAGTTTGTACTCGATCGTGTCATTCCCAGCTGATTGACTACATCATCATCGTCAGGTTGACTGCTTGACCATTCTACCTATGTCCTTCATCCTCGGGACACAATCCCGACAGTGCTCTAAGCTTACATCAAACTTTCACCATCATATTGTTTGTCTTGAGAGACAACTCTAAATTTTGAGATGACATCTTATCTATGGTTATAATAGCCTTTTGCTTCACCATTCCCTTGGCTTGATGTCGTCATTATTCAATGGCAGCCTCATGGAATCTTTCGACAAAGGTGTCGTGAGCATCAACATTCTCAGCTCTTCCAAAATATCTATTGAATTCTTGATGGGAAATACCATCCTTGCCACTCGATGGTTTGTATTATCATCGGCAATGTTGATGCCCTCCCTCCAACACAAACTTGCTCATGTTCTGTGTATTACCTTGAGTTCCTTTCTACCCAGCTTGTGTTATGTTCTACCTTGGAATATTACCATCTTTTATGTCAAGGATGTCGTGGGAATTTCTCCACTTCTTGAGAATTCTTGATATAAGTGATCCTTATCACCATCACCATTCTTTTCTTGGTCCCCTGTTGTTCCTAACAGTAATACCGACAAATGGACTAGTAATTTTAAAACTTCTAGCAACCTTATTGCTTTGAAGTTAATGGTCGACATTTCATTCTTAGACTGTTGATTATTGAATCACCATTCTGACATTGGTCGTGCAACCCAACCCATATTTCGGGCGCACCTTTCAACCAATATTTAATTGTGTATGTTTTCCTCGAACATACTTTGTTATCTACTTCGATGTGTCCAATATTATCTCCTTGTTCACATAATTGTGGCAATCCATCTTTTTGGAAACCTCGATGAATTGTCGTTGATTCCATCAGCTACCTCCTCATCCTCTTGTTGGCTTACTGATGAACTCTTGTTTCGGAACTTGCTCCAATGGTTCGTTTCCTGGGAATCTTAAAATGTCCTTACGTTAATTTGTGTTACACCTTTTCTTCTCGGGCATCCTGAGTCTGAGGTATCCTGACACCAACCAGATCTGAAACTCGGTCAGATATGATGGTTGGAACATTTTCCAAGAGTCATAGCATTGGTCTTTCTATAACCCAATAAGGTGATGTCATGCCACACCTGGTTGGAGGACCTATTGCAAGACTTATTCTATGAGTTGTTCCTGATGGATCCTTTGTGTATCCGAAGTTTGACTTTTGCTTGAAGAACGTGTCAGTGCTATCTCGAAGCATGTCCATGGTACTCCGATTTTCAATAAGAACATTTGAAGCACCATGCTAAATGTTTCTTGTTGAAATTACCCAAACACCGTTGTATCGGTAATGTCATGAAATTTCTCTCCTCTTATCTAAAGGATTTTTCTACTTTATATCCTGTCTTGAATATCATCCTGTACTTGACTTTGGGAAGGATATACCCCTAACATATGTGTTTAAGCACATTTTCCTTTTCGTTGTTTTGTTCAAACTTTCTTATAATCTACTTAACTGAGTAGTGGTAATTCCCTGCTTAGGTAAACACCTCGGCGTACAACTCTGTCAGTAAGACCCTGTTATATTGTTGATGACATTCCGGTAACCACCGATGGACGAGAACTTTGCCTATTGGTCCGCCTCGTTTCAATGAGCAGGAAAATGGTTCTCTTCGTCCCTCGCCCTTGGTACCGACGTTGTTGCCGACATAATCGACAGGCTACCCTCTGACATGCCTTGCAATCATGACCGTGCAAGATGTCACCGCCCTTCCTACCTTAACCCACATGATGGGCCCATAACCCGCAAGTTCCCCAGGATCGAAAAACCTGACTCTCCTTTACACCCTATTGTCAAAGTTATTCCTCATGCTTGGCCTCATATGTAATTCAAGAGCCACCTTCCGAGAGATCACCAATTCTGGTATGAGACACAATACCTATTCCCGTTGCTTGAACCCCTTTCATGCCCTATTTCAGGTGTCAAACAATTGCTTGCCTGCTTGAAACTTCCGATGATACCTCCTTACTTTGCTCTCGATATTTTCTTAAGTTCCAAATCGAGAGTTACTTCCGCCACCTTCCCCGATCTTATCGACCAGACAGTCAATGTTGCAGAGGTCCGTTCTCCCAGAATACCCCCCCCCCTTTTCATTATTTCATAAGTACGATGGAGTTCCCGAAGAAAGGATGCCGACTTCATCATGATGACCTGATGCAGAGAAATGAAGACATCAATGTAATGGATCGACCTCTTCGAGAAGAGCAACCAAGACCGAGAACACTCGCTAGAATTTCGTAACCTAATCTTCCCCTTAACTCCCCTCTTAAATCCCGGGACGAGATTTCTTGTAGTAGAGGAGAATTGTGACGTCCAGATAATTAAGCTATAGTAAACCTCTGCTAATGATGCCACACCATCGCGGTTACTATTGTTAATCTCACGTTAGTTCAAAACGATCCAAATTCAAATTTGAGTTAAAGGCAAACCACAAAAGTTTTCAAATATTAAAACTAAAATGTTTGGAGTGAACCAAATATTGCATAGGTAACTATGGTGGAGAAACCACACCTTTATAAAATTCTTAAATACTATAAGATGAATAAAACAACAGTAAAAACAATTAATTAAATACCTTTTGTAATTAATAAAATGTCAAACTAAATTATTTGAGGACTGGACTATTTGTGGCTATGGACTAAGTTGAAATACTAATTTAGATGCTACGTGTATATTTTACTAAAACTAAAATTAGTAGGAAACAAACCTAAAACAGAAAAGGTAATATAAATAAAATGATAAAGGCAAAACAGAAAATAAAACAAAATTAAAAGAAAGAAGAAAATACCCCCCTCTCTCCCTGGGCCGAATGGCCCAAATGGCCATCCAGGCCACTAGGCCGGCCCCCACTCCCCATAACCCTGGGCGACCGACACCCTAGCCCCCCCACGACCGCACACTCCCCCCAACTCCCCACGTCTCTCCTCTCCCCCCCGATCCGATCTGGATCGGGAATGAAACCGCTCCCCCCCTCTCTCGCGATGCCTCGCCCATACTCCATCGCTGGACTTCCCCATCACCGCACGCCCGCGCTGTCCCGCACCCGACGCGCCCACGAGCGCGCCTCGGCGCTCGACGCCGCCGCCGCCCGGACAGCCCGGACCTCGCCGGACCTTCCACGCCGGCCTCTTGCTCTCCAATGCTGTCGTCCCCGTCACCCTCCTCGCGCCCCACCGCCACTCCCCTACGGCCACCGTGAGCATGCGCCCCTCCTCTCTCTCCCTGTCTCTCACACGCTCGCACACACACGCCCTCGTCCCACTTCGCCCGCGTCCGATGCACCGTCGCCCGCACTGGCCTCCCCTGCCTCTGCTCCAGGCCCGGTCACGCCTACAGCACTCCGCTGCCGCTCCGCGCCGTGGCCTCGTGCTCGCCACCTCACCTTCCCCCGCTTGCCTCCCGGCGTGACTGCCCGTCGGCTGGCCGCGCCCGCTCACGGAGCGCTCCCGGCCCCTGCCTCACGCACGTCGCCCTGCGCGCCCCAGACGCGCCCGGCTCGCACCGCGCACCTGCCCCGCTGCCGTGCTCCACGGCCCACGTGCCCCTCCCGTTGCTGCCTCGCACTCCACTCCAGTCCCCGCGCTGATGTCCGTGCTCGTCGCACCCCTGTGCGCATCCCCAGCCGTGCCCCACCACTGCTAGCCGACGGTCATCCCCTGCCCCGTGCAAGCGCTCCCGCGACAACGGCGGCCGACCGCGCCTCCGCCGCCCTGTTCCCGTGCCAGCGCAGCGCCCTGCTGCTGCCGCGCGGCCCCTGGCCGCTGGCGCTCGCGCCCGTGAGCCCTGTGGCTCTGCTCCGCTCCACCCCCCATTAACCCGCGCCCGTTAGCGCCCAACCCGCTTTGCCCTTTTGGGTCAGTGCCAAACAGGGCCCACGCCCAGAATGTTAAAAAAAATGAAATGAATGAAAAAGAATTTAAATAAATAAATAAACATTAACTAATTAAATAAAGAATTAATTAACTTAATTAATCCTGTTTTATTAACCTAATTAGCTAATTAACTTAATTATCTTTTGTTTATTATCTAAGCAGTCAATGATAATGGGACCCACACGTAAGTTTGACCTAGTCAACACTTCCGTTGACTGGTGATGTCGTGATGACGTCAGCAAACACTATTCAGGATAATGTTGATTTAAAATAATTACGTAAATCCTAAAAATGATTTAAATCTTTTTAAATTAATATAAAATAAACCGTAGCTCAGATGAAATTACTTTCTACATGAAAGTTGCTCAGAACGACGAGACGAATCCGGATACGCAGCCTCTTCGTCCGCCACACATCCCTAATGTATCGAAATCGCAACTTTCCCCCTCCGATTCATCTGTACGAAAACGCAAAACATTGGGGATACTTCCCCGGATGTTTCCCCCCTTCACCGGTATCACCACTTACCGCGTTAGAACACGTCTAGCTCTGCATGTTGTCGTGTTATGCACTTGCTTGCTATGTATTTATTGTTTCTCCCCCTCTTCTCTCCGGTAGACCCCGTGACGATGTTGATGCCCCTATGGCCGACTACGTCACCGACGACCCCTCCTTCTTGTCTGAGCAACTAGGCAATCCCCCCCCCCTTGATCACCAGATATCGCCTACTCTACTCTCTACTGCTTGCATTAGAGTACTGTAACATGTTACTGCTTTTCGTTAATCCTACCCTGATGCATAGCCTGTCCTTGCTACTACAGTTGTTACCCTTACTTGCTATCCTACTGCTTAGTATAGGATGCTAGTATTCCATCAGTGGCCCTACATTCTTGTCCGTCTGCCATGCTATACTATCAGGCCGTGATCACTCGGGAGGTGATCATGGGTATATGCTATATACTTTATACATGATACATTTGGTGACTAAAGTCGTGTCGGCTCGTGGAGCACCCGCGAGTGATTCACGGATTGGGGGCTGAAAGGACCTTTGTCCCAACGGCCCTTTGTGTGGATCTTTGTGGCGGAGCGTCAGGGCAGGTTGAGACTACCTGGGTGAGAGGTGGGCCTGGCCCTGGTCGGCGTTCGCGGATACTTAACACGCTTAACGAGATCTTGGTATTTGACCTGTGTCTGGCTACTGGCCTATACGCACTGACCAACTACGTGGGAAAGATATGGGCACTCGGTGTCGTGGTATCAGCCAAGCCTTCGTGACGTCAGCGACTGAGCGGCGCGTGCCGGATTGGAATGTAAGCCTGCTCTTGTATTAAGGGGGCTAGTTCTGCTTCCGGCCGCCCATGCAACATGCATCTGTGCTAAGGGCGATGGGCCCAGACCCCTGTGCGCTTAGGTTTAGACCAGCGTGCTGACCTCTCTGTTATGCCTAGGTAGGGCCGCGTCGTGTTGATCTTCCATGGTCGGGCATGACCCAGGAAAGTGTGTCCGGCCAAATGGGATCAAGCGTGTTGGGTTATGTGGTGCACCCCTGCAGGGAAGTTAATCTATTCGAATAGCCGCGACCTTCGGTAACAGGACGACTTGGAGTTGTACCTTGACCTTATGACAACTAGAACCGGATACTTAATAAAACACACCCTTCCAAGTGCCAGATACAACCCGGTGATCCCTCTCTAACAGGGCATCAAGGAGGGGATCACTGGGTAGGATTATGCTATGCGATGCTACTTGGAGGACTTCAGTCTACTCTCTTCTACATGCTGCAAGGCGGAGGCTGCCAGAAGCGTAGTCTTTAACATGATTAGCTATCCCCCTCTTATTCTGGCATTCTACAGTTCAGTCCAATGATATGGCCCTTTACACATATACCCATGCATATGTAGTGTAGCTCCTTGCTTGCGAGTACTTTGGATGAGTACTCACGATTGCCTTGTTCCCCCTTTTTCCCATTTCTCTACCCGATTGCTGCGACCAGACTATGGAGTCCAGGAGCCAGACGCCACCATCGACGACGACTCCTACTACACCGGAGGTGCCTACTACTACGTGCAGCCTGCTGATGACGACCAGGAGTAATTAGGAGGATCACAGGCAGGAGGCCTGCGCCTCTGTCGATCTGTATCCCAGTTTGTGCTAGCCATCTTATGGCAACTTATTTAACTTGTTTGTACTCAGATATTGTTGCTTCCGCTGACTCGTCTATGATCGAGCACTTGTATTCGAGCCCTCGAGGCCCCTGGCTTGTATTATCATGCTTGTATGACTTATTTTATTTTTAGAGTTGTTTTGTGATATCTTCCCGTGAGTCCCTGATCTTGATCGTACACGTTTGCGTGTATGATTAGTGTACGATTGAATCGGGGGCGTCACAAGTTGGTATCAGATCCGACTGCCTGTAGGAATCCCCCTTCCAAACTCCTTGGCCGAAGTCGAGTCTAAAGTAGTACATAATTGAATGGGGTTTTCTCAGGATTATTAAAGTAGTACATAATATCTTTCACATAACCAGCATCGAGGGTTTTAGGAGGTTCCCCATCTCCATGAGCAGAAAGTACACCTCATTTTTTTGGTATTTCATGTGCCATATCCATAACTAAAGATAAAGAACAACTAAGAACAACAAATAAAAATTACTTAGCGATAAAGCAAACAAGAACACACGAGAATATTCACCCCACGCTATGGCTCCCCGGCAATAGCGCCAGAAAAAGGTCTTGATAACCGACAAGTATAGGGGATCGCAATAGTTTTCGATAAGTAAGAGTGTCGAACCCAACGAGGAGCTAAAGGTAGAAAAAATATTCCCTAAAGTTCTATCGACCACCGATACAACTCTACACACGCTTGACGTTCGCTTTACCTAGAACAAGTATAAAACTAGAAGTACTTTGTAGGTGTTTTTGGATAGGTTTGCAAGAAAGTAAAGAGCACGAAAATAAAAGCTAGGGCTGCTGTAAGTAAAGAAGCAATAAAGTAAATATAGCGAGTGTGGAAAAGTGGTGGTAGGAGTTGTGAAATTGTCCCTTAAGCAATTGACTACTTTACTAGACCGATAGCAAGTTTCATGTGGGAGAGGCCACTGCTAGCATGTCATCCCTGACTTGGAATTCTATGCTCTTATGATTGGAACTATTAGCTAGCATCCGGAACTACTAACGTTCAGTAAGGTAAAACCCAACCATAGCATTAAGATATATTGGTCCCCCTTCAATCCCGTATGCACCAATTTCTATGGTAGGTTGAAGCTTCTGTCACTCTTGCCCTGCAATACATAGTCCTATCAACATACAACTAACCCTATGGTATGATCCACGCGCGCGCTCATATGATGGGCACCAAAGGACATCAACATAACCACAAGTAGATTAAATCAATCATAACAATTCATCAACCACCGATAGGACAAAGAAAATCTACTCAGACATCATAGGATGGCAACTAATCATTGGATAATAATATGAAGCATAAAGCACCATGTTCAAGTAGAGGGTACAACGGGTTGCGGGAGAGTGGACCGCTGTAGATAGAGGGGGGAAGGTGATGGAGATGTTGGTGAAGATGGCGGAGGTGTTGGTGAAGATCGCGGTGATGATGATGGCTCCCGGCGGCGTTCCGACGCCACTGGAGGCGAGGGGGAGAGAGCCCCCTCCTTCTTATTCTTCCTTGACCTTCTCCCTAGATGGGAGAAGGGTTTCCCCTCTGGTCCATGGTCACCATGGCGTAGGAGGGGCGAGAGCCCTCCGAGATTGGATCTGTCTCTCTATCTCTCTCTGTTTCCGCGTTCTGTTCTGCTGCCCTTTCACCGTTTCTTTTATATCCGGAGATCCGTAACTCCGATTGGACTGAAACCTTTGCCGTGATTATTTTCTTCTAAAAATTAGCTTTCTTGCGGCTAAAGAAGGGCGTCAACCGCCTTACAGGTGGGTCACGAGGGTCAGGGGCACGCCCCAGGGGGGGCCTACCTCGTGCCCACCTCGAACACTGGTTCGTGTTGATTTTTCTTCCAGATTCTCCAAATATTCCAAAAAAAATCTCCGTCCGTTTTTAGCCCATTTGGACTCCATTTGATATGGATATTCTGCGAAACCAAAAACATGCAAAATACAGGAACTGGCTCCGGGCACTGGATCAATATGTTAGTCCCAGAAATAGTATAAAAAGTTGCCAAAAAGTATATTAAAGTTGAATAATATTGGCATGGAACAATCAAAAATTATAGATACGACGGAGATGTATGATGGGTATATATGGGTGAAAGAAGTACGTCGGTGGAGCTTCGGGGGGCCCACGAGGCAGGGGGCGCGCCCTAGGGGGGGCGCCCCACCCTCGTGGCCACCTCCCTTCTTTCCTGACGTGCACTCCAAGCTTTTCCGGTAGCTTTCCTTCCAAAAATAACTTCTCCAGTTGATTTCATTCCGTTTCGACTCCGTTTGATATTCCTTTTCTTCGAAACACTGAAATAGGCAAAAAACAGCAATTCTGGGCCGGGCCTCCGGTTAATAGGTTAGTCCCAAAAATAATATAAAAGTGGATAATAAAGCCCAATACTTTCTAAAACAGTAGATAATATAGCATGGAGCAATCAAAAATTATAGATACGTTGGAGACGTATCACTGTCGTCCACCGCCCTGGTGCTCTCGGCGTGGCATGGTCAACGACCGACATGCATCTGAAGTGGACTGTACATGGAGAGGCTGAGAGCTGGGTCCACGGCCGCACACAAGGAAATGCCTCCTTATTACACGCAAAATAATGATTCCTCCACCTGACATCTGGGATCCATCGAAAGGGCCTTTGTATTTCACGAAAAAAACGTTACCACCGCTGACAGCTCAGACCCACCAGCTATATCTTCGCACGTAAGGAAGTGCCTCCTTATTACGCACAAAAAATGAATACCCCCCCTACTAGCTGGGACCCAGTATAGTGGACGCACTAAATTGACGGGGACGAAGGGCTTTGTCAACTTAGTCAATATGCACGATTCTAGCTCGAGTGACCATACGATGTCCATCCAACGGCCGTAGTGCTTCTTCAACCTCTGGTCTTCTTGCTCCAGCCGCGCAAAGCAATGCCGGTCGTGCCGCCTGCTCGTGCCTCCCGTGGCCGGCTGTGCTGCCGCAGAGGCCTCACCGCCCCCATACTACTCCCACCGCTGGCCAGGCCATCCCTCCACTCCACTCACCCACACCCCCTGTTATTCTGCGGCGACGGCAGCACAGCCGAACCAGTGAACCCTCGTACTCCTATCTGTTGGTGTTCTGCAAATGGGGGTCCCCAGACTTGCCTGCCTGCGGCCCGCGGCGTGGCTCAAAAGGGGACCCAGCACGGCCCATCTTCATCAACACAGACCCAAGACCCTCGCGAGGGGCCAAGCCTCGCGGGGCGGACGACAAGGAGCTTCCTCAGGCACGGCCTCATCAGGCTGGCTCGTGAGGAGGCGGAGAGATCAAGGCGGGGTACCTCACGAGGTGCCCATGACGCAAGCCATGACGACCAAGGGCGCCAGGCGGGCGCCAGCCCGCGCAGTGTCCTCCTTTCCTCTTTGGTGCAAAGGGAACAAGCGCAGGCGAGAGCATCAAGCAAAGGCACCCGTTTCGGTGCAACGAGACCAAGACCAGTCCAACGGCACGGAGGAAGTCATTGTGGAGCCCAAACCAGTGTCACCACCAGAGCCTTTGGCAGGTGAGGACGAACTTCAGTCAGGATAAGTGTACCAGATGTTCCCCTTCAAAATGGCCAATTGTTGGCGCCCTTCCCACTCAATATTTGGGAAGAGGCCCAGGGCCTTTGCCTATAAATAGGACTAGCCACCCCCAGGGTAGGGGCAATTGGAATGAGCTAGGATCCAGAGAATTAATCAGAGAGAGAGAGAAGGGTGACTGAACTCCTCCTAGCAGTTCATCCCCCCAGCCAAGAACAGACCCTCGCGAGGCTGTTCTTCCTTGTATTGCTCATCATCATCAGCCCAAGAGGCAATCCACCACACCACACTGGAGTAGGGTATTACACCACAACGGTGGCCCGAACCAGTATAAACCCTGTGTCTCTTGTGCTATTCCTTCCATAGCTTAGATCTTTGCGAGGCGGAGGGGTGCAGGTAGGTAGAAGGCGAGATCTCCACACGCACCCCAGTGTTCGAACCTCAAGGGTCTGCCGGAACCCGAAATCCGACATTTGGCGCGCCAGGTAGGGGTGCGCCGGAATCCACCTTCTACCGCTTCGTGCCCCGTCGCGTCGCCCTCACCATGTCCGACGACCAGGCGGGGAACCCAGATCCATGGGCGGCATGGCCTGCCCGCACAGAGCCGCTTGCCTCGGGCGACCTCGTGCCCCAGGCAGCTCGCGGTCCGCAGGGCGCTGCGGGCCGCGGGCGACGCGGATAGGCTTCGACAGTTCTCACACCGCGGCAGGCATGGTCGGCAGCAAGGGCCTCCAATCACGCCGCGACCACGACACCGTACACTCGCCGGGAGCAGGCGAACTCGAGGGCCGCGCTCACGGTGGCCCGAGAGCTGCTGCAATGCAGGCTGCTAGAGGGCGGCCGCGACGTGTTGCTGGAGCGGGTGGCAGAGCTCCTGGGCTTTGCCGCCTCAGGGGCTCACCCCTTCTGCACCCAGCTCCCATCTCAAGCCCAGGGCGGCCTGCGCAGGGGCTCCGCGCGTGCCCGCGGGCTCCAAGGCCACTCCAACGCCAGTGAAGCTGCCGGCGCCGGACCGGCGGTGGCACTGCCCCCTCCCAGTCCGCGAAGAAGAAGGACTCGCCATGGCCCACGGCCCCAGCGGGCAGCCGCGCTACCACCCCACGGTGGGCGCGTCAAGCAGAGCTGCATGGCACGCGGAGCACTACGGTGTGTCCTTCGGGATGACGGCGCCAGAAGATTACGTGCCCCACATGGTGGACCAAGGGCACCCTCACGAGGGCGAACAAGGCTCGCTCCTCAGCCCAAGCTAGGGGGACGAGGCGCCAGAAGCTGAGCTCTTCCAGGAGCCCCGGGACGGTCCCACTGGCCACACTGGAGGCAACGAATATCAGGTACTGCTAATTCCTTAGGAGCAGGCATACGCTAATCATGGATCGCAGGAGGTGCAGGTCGCCACAGCGAGCAGCTGCCCCGCTCCCGCAGTCTCCTACCCCTCGGGAGGAGGGCGCAGGGGGCTGCAGGAGAGGGGCAGAGATCGGACATCACCACCGCGGCGTTCGGAGCAAGGCGTTCTCAGGAGGTAGGCCCTCTGCTGGGGAGGTGCCTCAGGGCCTGCCCCTGGCGGAGGACCCGTGGTCGTCGGGGGAACCGCTGGCGACCGCTCTACCCCATCGGCGGCGTCCTGGTTTCCGGTGGTCGTTGATCTCACTAGAATGTGGCGCAAGGCGGGGCCCTCGTCTGGCGATATGAAGCAAGGCCGGTACCTATGAAGAAGGCCCAGTGCCTGTGAAGCTCGCCACCCCGTGACACTCTCACGTAATAATGAGTGGGTCTGTACACGCCCCGGAGTCTCAGGGGTGCCGGCCTCATGCCCTTGGGCTCCCTCCCACGCCCAGTGGCAGCACTTAGCTCCGCGCTGGTGAGAAGACGTCCAAGACTAGATTATGTGCCGGACGCGGCCTTTTGTCTGCTTTCATTGCCTTCCCCTTTGGTTGTCACTTTCCCCTGCTGGATTTAAGTTGGATTCGAATTTGAGATCTGCGTGTGTTCGGGGAAGGGGTGCTTAGTCTCGTTCGAGCAATTTCTCGCGTTTTGATTACCACTCGCCTCAGCTGCCTCCCCTCGTGAGCCCCTCGCGAGCCGGGTCAGGCCAAGCTTGCGCGCAGCCCAGACTGCCGCCGCCGCGTCCTCTCAGGAGGGCTTTTTACTGCAGATTCTACGAACTCGATCAAGGAACACTCGGGACACCACAGCCTCCCACAAGCTGCCCCAGGGCCCGCGCGGAATGAAGGTAAACTAGCCAACCAGCACGTCGCTTAGCCAACCACTTGGCGTGGGCGCATGGGCAATGTAACATCTACTAATACCATGAATGCAAGTTTTACATGAGGGGCTCCCCCTCCCAAAATGCTCTCACAGCCATCAGGCCAAAACCTGAGTTCTATAGATGCAGGGTAAGGAAACAGGAACGATGCATAATCAGTCGGATAAATCCCCTAATGCATCCTCAGGAGCACCTCCCGAACCGTTGCTGGTGTCGCTGGGCTCGTTGTCGCTGTCTGCGTTGCTGCCAGCGGCGTCAGGGCCGTTCACCACGCCCCCCTCGTCGGCAGCCACAATCACGCCATCATTGTCTGAAGCGAAGGCCCTGACAAGAGCATCCACATTGTCTTCCACCCAGTGCGCCAGGTCATCTCGGACGGCCTGGGGGACTGGGGCGATGACAACGTCGAAATCGAAGTGGGGATCCATGTTCTTGAGGTGGCTGAAGACGTGAGAAAAGGCGCGCCCGAGCAGGGCACAGCTCCTCTCCTCCACCAACCTATCGGCCCTGACCGACCGCGCCTCCAGCTACATCACCACGTCGGTAAAGAACTGAAGGTTGCCGGCATAGTTGACTGCGTGCGGCTCGCCAACAACCGCCTCACAGATGTTGCCCAAGGCTATGTTAGCTCTCTCCCGGAGCGTGGTGAGCATGGGGCCGTGCTGGTGCTCCAGGATCCGGAGCTGGCGTATCTCGTCCTCATTCTGGCGCACGACGGCCTCAGCCTCCTCCACCCGATGGCGAAGAAGGAGCACCTCGGCCTAGGAGGTGGTTGACTCCCCTTTCGCCACCTCAAGGGCGGCCCGAAGAGCATCGGCCCGCCGAGTCGCTTCCTCAAGCTTGGCCCTCAAGGCAGCAGTCCTACCTTCAGCCTTGACCCGGATCAACTCCAGCCTTTCCTCGAACTCGCGCTCGAGGTTCAAGCACGCCATCGCCACCCGACGTCTGACCTCCTCTAGGACACAGGCTTCCCGTGCAGCCACATCATCCTCCGCCTGCGTCACCAAGCGCTCCCTCGTCTCCAAACACTCGTACTCGCGCGCGCGTTCGGCGGCTTCTAGCATCAGCGCCTCCTCACGCTTTTGAAGCCCTGCTGGGTCGCCAGAGGCCACCTTCATCGACGCAAGGGCTGGCTCGCGCAGCTCCACTTGCTCTTCCAGTGAGTGGCACCGGGCCAGGAGCTCCCGAACCCGCTCCTCCGCCGCCTCACGCCGCTGATCAGCTTCCCAGGCCTCCTCAGCGGCCCGAGATTGGGCCTCGCGAGAGGCCGCCAATGACGCCTCGGCCTTTTCGTCGTCAAGATCGCGCTGATGGTGCGCGAGGGCGATGGCGCTCTCCAGCTCGTGTCTCTCTGCAGCCAGGCGCAGGCCCTCGGCCTCAAGGCGCGCGTCTTCATCAGCAAGCTCCTCACCAAGCAGGTTCACCGTGTCAGCCGCCCTTCGAAAGAATCCTTGGCGAAGAGCGTGACGCTCCCGAGCGTGCTCGCGCACGTCTTCCATACCATCATCTGCCCCAAGCAAGCACCGAGGGCCACGAATCGGCACTCCCCCTCCGGGCAGGGGGCTGGGGGCTGGCACCCTCGCGACGGCCGGGCACGCCATGCCAGAAGCCCGACCAGGAGCCAACCCATCCCCAGATGAAAAGTGCAGGGAGCGCCTCAGCCAATCGCAGTCTACAACCAGGCGAGAAGCCCACGGCAGGCTGGCTATGCCACGAGAAGGCCCGCGAAGGAAGATCGCGGGGTGCGCAGGGCCTCGATGCGCCTCTGGACGGTTCGCCCCTCCGATCGCCCTCACCACAAGGGATGTGCTGCTCGGGGCACTTGAGGACGATGGAGGGGGCGAAGCCAAGGGGGAAGGCACCTCGCGAGCTCGGGCGGAAGGGGCCTGCGGAGCATGGATCAGTAAAAGCAATGGGAGGATCGGGAGGTGGAAAAGGAGAAGGCTTACTCATCAGGTGCGAAGTACTTCCTACGCTTCAGCAGGCGACAAGGGTAATCGTCGCCCAGGGCCTCCCTTTTCTTCCGGAGGGCCTCAAAATCCACGCGGAAGCGGCCCAAGAGTTGAGCGCAGGGATCAACCTGTGACGAGGACGGAGCGTCAAGGCGATCCGCGTCAGGGGCGCCTGCCTGATGCGCGCTGCCAATCGCCTCACCAAGAGAAGCAGCTGGAGCCTCAGGGGCCTCAGCCGCAGGCGCTAAGGGCAACTGCTTTCTACCCTCAGCCTCAGTGGCACGGGCCCCAAGGGCTGCTCCCTCATGAGCATCGCCCGGCGCTGTCACCCCGCCAGGAGCCCCCTCGACCTCTGGCGCCTCATGCCTCCCTGCTCCGCCACTCGAGGAAGAGTCGCCTTGGCCGACTGGAAGGGCAGTCACCACCACTGGGTTCTCGCGAGGCCCCTGGAGGCCGGCGGGGCGCGGCCCCCACTCATCAAAGATAGGCATCTGATTCACAAAATTGTCCCTGTTCTGGCAGAGGTACAACAGGGCCCCTCCCTGCTGGATGCTGCCCGGGTTGGGGTCACCAGTCAGGATCAAGAGCACCGTCCTCAGCACTTCAGGCGTCAGGTCCTCTTCCTGGAGCCTCATACGATCACCACGCCTGCTGAAGGCCCACATCCGGCGGGAGTGGCGTTGGATAGGAGCAACGCGGCGTAGCAGGAACTCCTTCACCACCTTGGGCGCTGTCACGCCAATCGACCTCAAGAACGCGAAGCGGTGCCAGACGAAGACGAGCCGGGGACTCTCGAGCGTCTCCTGGCCCCAGGCCGAATTGGGGACAGCAGGCGAAGTTGGCTTCGACAGCAGGGGGCTGGGCACCCCTACATCCACATACAGCCACCGCTCGTGGAACCCAGCCGAAGGCGAAGGGAGCCTGAAGTCGATCCCTGAGGCCGCAGTCTCAGACGCGGCGACGAAGCTCACGCACACCGAGCATTGGGTAGGGTCGACAAGGCGCAGAGAGAAGAAGTGGCGCAGGAAGGCAACCGAAGGAAGGATGCCCATCATTGCCTCGCAAACAAAGGCGAAGACCAAAAGAAGGGTGATGGATTCAGGACCCAGATGCATCATGTGGATCTGGTAGTGGGAAAGCACGACATTGAAGAAATCAGAAAAGGGGGGAACCAGACCCGCCCACAGGGCATCAGCAAAATACTAGACCTCGGTGATTATCCTATCGGTGGGGAAGTGAGACGTGGGCCAGGCCGTCGTCCTCCTGCATTCATTGAAGACAGTAGCCAGAGCCGAGCTGACCTTGCCCAGGCCCTCTCGATTGATTATGATCGACCGGCCGACGGCGGGGGCCGCCAACGGCGGCGAGCGAGGCGGAGGAGTGGGTTTCTTCTGTCTTCCCTTCTTCGTCGGAGCCATGGCGACGGGAAGGGGGGGGGGAGGTTCGGGATTGGGTTGAAAACAGAAACTGGAGTTCGAGAGGAGGAAGGACAGAGGGCACTCGACCAATAGAAAGGGGAGCGGCTGTGTACGACTACGAGTCCGCCTAGCATGGCGCGGAATAAGGGGGCATGGGGGAACAGTGCCGCCCACGTCCAATCAACCGCCACGCGGCGCCCAAGGCCGCAGGCTGTTAGGTCCCGCGGCGCTTCGCCCTTGCCCTTTCGCCTCCCTACACGGCCAAGTCCAGGTGCGCCTTGGGCCCAGGGGCTACTGTCGGCGTTCTGGGAACGGGGGTCCCCAGACTTGCCTGCCTGCGGCCCGCGGAGTGGCTCAAAAGGGGGCCCAGCACGGTCCATCTTCATCAACACATACCCAAGACCCTCGCGAGGGGCCAAGCCTCGCGGGGCGGACGACACGGAGCTTCCTCAGGCACGGCCTCATCAGGATGGCTCGTGAGGAGGCGGAGAGATCAAGGTGGGGTACCTCACGAGGTGCCCATGATGCAAGCCATGACGACCAAGGGCGCCAGGCGGCCGCCAGCCCGCGCAGTGTCCTCCTTTCCTCTTTGGTGCAAAGGGAGCAAGCGCAGGCGAGAGCATCAAGGAAAGGCACCCGTTTCGGTGCAACGAGACCAAGAACAGTCCAACGGCAGGGAGGAATTCATTGTGGAGCCCAAGCCAGGGTCACCACCAGAGCCTTTGGCAGGCGAGGACCAACTTTAGTCGGGATAAGTGTACCAGATATTCCCCTTCAAAATGGCCAATTGTTGGCGCCCTTCCCGCTCAATATTTGGGAAGAGGCCCAGGGCCTTTGCCTATAAATAGGACTAGCCACCCCCAGGGTAGTGGCAATTGGAATGAGCTAGGATCCATAGAATCAATCAGAGAGAGAGAAGGGTGACTGAACTCCTCCTAGCAGTTCATCCCCCCAGCCAAGAACAGACCCTCGCGAGGATGTTCTTCCTTGTATTGCTCATCATCATCAGCCCAAGAGGCAATCCACCAGACCACACTGGAGTAGGGTATTACACCACAACGATGGCCCGAACCAGTATAAACCCTGTGTCTCTTGTGCTGTTCTTTCCATAGCTTAGATCTTTGCGAGGCGGAGGGGTGCAGGTAGGTAGAAGGCGAGATCTCCGCGCGCACCCTGATGAAGCTATGTACCTAGGGTAGGGGCACGTACCTGTCCTAAGAGCCCTACCCAAGGACATCCAAAGAAGAAGTCACCTTTCAATCGACTTGAAGGTACCCACTCGACGGGTTCAAGACACTCGACCAAGAAGCTATCACTCGACCATGAAGCCAACCACTCGACTGCCAGGAGATCTAAAGTCACTCCACAGGCAAACGGGTCGGTCATTAAGTAGTCTTTATGGTCATCATAGCACTTTATTAGGGGCGTTACCAGTAACGCCCACCCTTAATGTACCTTAAACCCTGCATTACAGAGGGCAGGAGAGGGATGATGAACTCTATATAAGCCACCCCCCTCCTCAGTATCAAGGGTTCGCACCCCTATCATTCTCACACATATAATCCAGTCGACCGCCTCCGGGCACCGAGACGTAGGGCTTTTACTTCTTCTGAGAAGGGCCTGAACTCGTACATCCTTGTGTGCTTACAGCTTCTACATAGCTAAGATCTAGCCACTCCATATTAACCCCCCTACACTACTGTCAGACATAGAACCACGACAGTTGGCGCCCACCGTGGGGCAGGAATCTTAGCGCTTGATTGTAGGAGTTGCGATTTTTCCGATCTCCTTGATCATGGTTTCGTGCGGAGCTTTGGTGGAGGGCCGCGAGATCCGTCTCGACGCGCTTATGTTCATCGCCGATGACTCCGCTTGGCTTCAAGAGGCTCCACTCGACATCGATGCGCTCCCCGTCCGCGGGGCGACGCATTTCCGCGCATGTGTTCATGGCGTCCTTCTGCGGCAGCCGTCGACCCAGTATCGGTCGGCTCCCGGTTCGTCTCCCCACCTTGTCTCTCGCCAACGCAAGCGCTCCGGTCGGTCGAGACTTCAGAGGTGGGTGAGGCATGCGGTGGCTCGCCAGACGGCCACCCCTCAAGTCGCGGCAATCGAGCCCGACGAATCTCTCTACGGCCTGTTCGACTGGCTCCGCAGAGACCGCATCCGAATGCGACAACAGTGATCCTGCGGCGGAGGTTCTGGCAATTGACGGGACGCGCAGCCCTCCCGGTTTTCCCCGTACCGACGGAGGCGCGGGTGGGGGTGACTCAGCGCATCCCCACGAAGAATATCTCCCCGAGCCTCTCACGTCGCCGCAGCGAGAGGAGCTTCGCCGCCGGAACATGGATGCACTTCACACTCCAATCGTTGGGGAAACCCCCGAGGCCCGGGCCTTGGAGGACGCGCGCTTGGCTAACCTGGCCGAGCACACTCGACTGGAGAATCTCCGGCGAGCTCTCGACGAGAAGGCACGTCAGCGGGCTCCCGAGTCCAGTCGACGTCAGCTCTTCCCACCTACGCAGGTATATCAAACTCCCGTTCAGAATTTGGCAGCCGCAGCCCGGATAGCGGAATCAATTCAGCCTTCACAGTCAGAAGCTGGCCCAGGCTTGTTGCAAATCAGAGCGTTGCTCCGGGCAGCGGGAAACCATAATTCCGCCGTCTCTCAGTCGCGGAATAGGATCCACAGTCGATCCGTTGTAGCGGATACAGTGCAGTCGGCTCACAGCCCAGGATCGCCCCCGAGGCGTGAGGGGCGTGGAGACCGGCCAGATCAGTACAGAAGAAACAAGCAGTATGACCACCGATTCGATCGTGATGATCGACGTCGAGTGCCCACCCCTCCCCCGAGGAGTGGGTCATATGCGCCTCGACAGCAAGATGACAGACGCCCTCATAGTGTTGGGCGAAGGATTCCAGTCGATCCCAGGGAACCAGGCTTTGATGCGAGGTCCATCCTCGTTCAAGGTTTGGTCGACAGGAACATGGCTCACAGAGAAGGACATGACAGAGATGCTCCTACCAGCAGCAGAGTACATGTTTCAGGGCCAGAGTGTTTCAGTCGAGCCATCAGGGCCGCAGTGATTCCTCCCAACTTCAGGTTGGCGACTGGAGTCAGAAAGTTCACTGGTGAGTCTAAGCCTGGCACTTGGCTCGAAGATTACCGAGTGGCTGTCCAGATTGGTGGCGGCAATGATGAGGTGGCTATGAAGCATTTGCCTCTCTTGTTAGAGGGCTCAGCCAGAGCGTGGATGAATCAGCTAGCACCCAGTAGCATCTACACTTGGGAGGACCTCTCCCGAGTGTTTGTCACGACTTTCGAAGGAACATGCAAATGACCGGCAGGCCTTACAGAATTGCAGTCTTGCGTGCAGAAGCCGAGTGAAACACTGAGAGATTACATCCAGAGGTGGATCACTCTGCATCACACAGTTGAGAATGTACCAGATCATCAAGCAGTTTATGCCTTTAAAGAAGGTGTTAAGAACAAAGAGTTGAACCTGAAGTTCGGTCGGACCGGAGAAATGTCTCTGAATCGGATGATGGAAATCGCCACCAAATACGCTAATGGTGAAGATGAAGATCGACTCCGGAGTGGCAAGCAGAAATCAGTCGCCCAGGAAACCGGAGGCAATTCTAGTCGGAAGCAGAAGCGGAAGGCCGAGCTAGCCGCTCCTGGGGAGGCCCTGGCCGTAACCCAGGGAAAATTCAAGGGGAAACCTAAGGGGCCCTGGTACCCCAAGAAAGTAAAATATCAAGGCGGAAACGATTTTTTGGATCTGCCGTGTCACATTCACACCAAGAAAGATGAAGAGGGTAAACTCATTTACCCCAAGCATACCACTTGATAGTGTCGGCTCCTGATTCAGCAGTTCTAGGGCAAGCAGTCCAAGGACAAGGAAAAAGAGTCAGACAAAGTTGAGGATAAGGAAGATAGTGACGACGGGTACCCCCAAGTCAATTCCACCTTGATGATTTTTGCTGATGTCGAGAGCAAAAGTCGACTGAAAGTCATTAACCGTGAAGTGAATATGGTTGCCCCGGCAACACCCAACTACCTGAAGTGGTCTCAGTCTGCCATCACGCTCGACCAGTCTGATCACCCGACGCACATTGCCACCTCGGGAGGCAAGCGCTGGTGGTCGACCCAGTCGTCGAAGGCACTCGACTGACCAAAGTCTTAATGGATGGTGGCAGCGGCCTGCACATTCTTTATGCAGAAACGTTGAAGGGGATGGGCATTCCGATGTGCAGGCTTTGTATCAGTAACATGAGCTTCCATGGAGTCATTCCCGGAAAGAAAGCCGAGTCACTCGGCCAGATTGCTCTTGATGTGGTGTTCGGTGATTCAAAGAATTACCGCAAGGAAAAGTTAACATTTGTGGTTGTGGACTTCCAAATTGCTTATCATGCTATTTTGGGCAGACCAGCTTATGCACGCTTCATGGCTCGACCATGCTACGTGTATCTCAAATTGAAGATGCCTGGCCCTAGAGGTGTGATCACTGTTACGGGCAACCGGAAGAAAGCAGAAGAGTGTTTTCAGAAAGGTTCAAAGATTGCTGACGCCCAGATGGCAGTGGTCGAGTTGCAGGAGTACCAGAAGACTACAGATCCGAGTGAATTGCTACGAGCCAAGAAGCCTGCTTCAGAGTCAGCATTTCAGTCGTCCGGAGAGATGAAGCCAGTTCACATTCACCCGTCTGATCCCAGTGCAGCTCCGACTCACATCTCAACGACGCTCGACTCCAAATAGGAAGAAGCGCTCATCCAGTTCCTCCGTGAGAACTGGGACATCTTCGCATGGAAGCCTTTTGACATGCCTGGAGTTCCCAGGGGACTGGCTGAGCACCGTCTGCGAGTCGACCCGAAATTTAATCCTGTGAAAGAACATCTTCGATGGTCCGCCGTCCAGAAGAGGAATGCCATTGGCGAGGAGGTGGCTCGGCTACTAGCAGCAGAGTTCATCAGAGATATTTACCACTCCGAGTGGCTCGCCAATATTGTCATGGTCCCCAAGAAGGACAAGTCACTTCGTATGTGCATTGACTTCAAACATATCAATCGGGCCTGCCCGAAAGATCATTTCCCTCTCCCCCGCATCGACCAGATAGTCGACTCGACCGCGGGGTGTGAGCGTTTGTCTTTTCTAGACGCCTATTCAGGGTACCATCAGATCCGTCTGTATGGACCCGACGAGATCAAAACAACTTTCATCACTCCATTCGGGTGCTTCTGCTATGTCACCATGCCCTTCGGCCTCAAGAATGCTGGAGCCACGTTCATGAGGATGATTCAGAAGTGTTTACTCACTTAGATCAGTCGGAATGTGGAAGCATACATGGATGATATGGTGGTCAAGTCACGGAAAGGTTCCGACCTGCTGACTGACCTTGCCGAAACCTTCACCAACCTCAGGAGGTATGATATCAAGCTCAATCCATCGAAGTGCACATTACTCGGTTTTCTCGTTTCCGAACGAGGAATCGATGCCAATCCTGAAAAAGTTGGCACCATACTCCGGATGAAGCACCCTGAGCGTGTGCACGATGTCCAGAAGCTTATAGGTTGCTTGGCTGCGTTAAGTCGGTTCATTTCTCGTCTTGGTGAGAAGGCGTTGCCTCTTTACCGACTGATGAAGAAATCTGACAAGTTCGAGTGGACTCCAGAATCTGATGCAGCGTTTGCAGACCACAAAGCTCTGCTCTCCACCCAGCCGGTGCTTGCTGCCCCAATCAGTAAAGAGCCTCTGCTGCTTTACATTGCGGCCACGGGACAAGTTGTCAGTACAGTACTTACGGTCGAGCGGGAAGAAGAAGGAAAGGCCTTCAGAGTTCAGCGCCCAGTATATTATGTGTTCGAAGTTTTGACTCCTTCGAAGCAAAGATATCCCCATTACCAGAAGCTTGTATATGGGATTTACATGACCACGAAGAAGGTTGCACACTACTTCTCTGATCATTCCATTACAGTCGTCAGCGACGCTCCACTGTCAGAGATTTTGCACAACAGAGATGCAATTGGTCGAGTGGCGAAGTGGGCGATTGAACTCCTTCCCTTAGATATCAAGTTCGAAGCAAAGAAGGCTATCAAGTCCCAAGCTATCGCAGATTTCATCGCCGAGTGGATTTAACAGCAACTTCCGACTCAGGTTCACTCGGAGCACTGGACCATGTTCTTTGATGGATCTAAGATGTTGAATGGTTCCGGTGCTAGGGTAGTTTTGGTTTCCCCCCGAGGAGATAAGCTCAGATACGTTCTCCAGATTCACTTTGATTCCTCCAATAATGAAGCAGAATATGAAGCACTTTTATATGGGTTGCGCATGGCCATTTCACTCGGTGTCCGTCGCCTCATGGTTTATGGCGACTCAGGTTTGGTGGTTAATCAGGTGATGAAGGAGTGGGACGTCAGAAGCCCAGCCATGACTGAAAAATCAGGCAGCTGATGATCTGGCAAAGATAGGCTCCAAGAGAGAAGCCATTGCCAGTAATGTGTTTTTAGAGCACATCCACTCGCCGTCAGTCCAGGAGGATCCTTTTACAGAAGAATGCCCACAGCCGAAAGGTGCCAGAGATCCGACCGAAGTGGAGATTCCTGCTATGGTCGACCTAATCATGGAAGTCTTGGCAATCACTCCCGACTGGACAGTATCGTACATTGCGTATATCTTGAGGAAAGAACTCCCAGAAGATGAGGAAGAGGCTCGACAGATCGTCCGTCGATCCAAAGTCTTCACAGTCGTAAAGGGACAGTTGTACAGAGAAAGCGCGACTGGAATCGGTCAGAAGTGTATAACGCCAGAAGAAGGTCAAATAATCCTTGATGATATCCACTCGGGGACCTGTGGCCACCATGCGTCTTCTCGGACCATTGTGGCTAAAGCATACCGAGCGGGTTTTTACTGGCCCAGAGCAAATGAAATGGCGAAAGAGATAGTTGACAAGTGTGAAGGCTGCCAGTTCTACTCTAACATGTCGCACAAGCCAGCGTCAGCCTTGAAGACGATTCCACTCATCTGGCCCTTCGTTGTGTGGGGGATGGACATGGTTGGACCACTGAGAACAGGCAGGAGCGGATTCACACATGTGCTTGTAGCAGTCGACAAGTTTACCAAGTGGATTGAACCTAAGCCTATCAAGAATCTGGATGCTAGCACTGCTATCAGTTTCATCAGGGAGCTAATATTCAGATATGGAGTCCCACATAGCATCATTACGGACAATGGGTCAAACTTCGATTCAGACAGGTTCAGAGCGTTTTGCGCCTCTCAAGGCACACGAGTCGACTATGCATCGGTCACACATCCCAAGTCGAATGGACAAGCTGAAAGGGAAAATGGTCTGGTTCTCAAAGGACTAAAGCCTCAACTGATGCGCGATCTCAAGCACGCAGCAGGCGCTTGGGTCGATGAGCTTCCGTCAGTTCTGTGGGGACTAAGGACCACCCCGAACCGGTCGACTGGAAGAACTTCGTTCTTTCTGGTTTACGGAGCTGAAGCAGTCCTGCCGAGTGATCTACTTCACAATGCACCCCAAGTCGAGCTTTATACCGAGGATGAAGCAGAGCAAGCCCGACAAGACGCAGTCGACCTCCTAGAGGAGGAGAGAGAAATGGCTATAATTAGATCGACCATCTATCAGCAAGACTTGCATCGATTCCATGCCAGAAATGCGAAGAGTCGATCCTTCCAAGAAGGAGATTTGGTCCTCCGAGTGCATCAACAGAAACCACACAAACTTGCTCCTACTTGGGAAGGTCCCTTCATCGTCACCAAAGTCCTCCACAACGGAGCATATCATCTCTACAATGTTGATCACCGGATCGACGAGCCTCGAGCTTGGAACGCGGAACTACTCCGCCCATTTTACACTTGAGTTCTCACTCAGATGAGATGTAATAAGAAAAACTTCTTTAGTTTATTTTTATCAAAGACAAGAGTGTCCCAGTTCTTCCTGTAATTGCTGTCACCTTTGTTTGGGTACAAAATCCCCCAGTGGGTGGCTTAGTTGCAAATCCGTTTCGCCTAAGTTTGCAAAAAAATCCTACCGAGTGGTGAGCCAGACTCCCACTCGGGGGCTTAGCTGCAGCCCAGTGCTCGCCTAAGAATATAAAAATCCTACCGAGTGGAGAGCAAACCTCCCACTCGGGGGCTTAGCTGCAGCCCAGTGCTCGCCTAAGTGTATAAAATCCTACCGAGTGGAGAGCAAACCTCCCACTCGGGGGCTTAGCTGCAGCCCAGTGCTCGCCTAAGTGTTTAAAATCCTACCGAGTGGAGAGCAAACCTCCCACTCGGAGGCTTAGCTGCAGTCCAAGCACTCGCCTAAGTGTATAAAATCCTACCGAGTGGAGAGCAAACCTCCCACTCGGAGGCTTAGCTGCAGTCCAAGCACTCGCCTAAGTGTATAAAATCCTACCGAGTGGAGAGCAAACCTCCCACTCGGAGGCTTAGCTGCAATCCAAGCACTCGCCTAAGTATATAAAAATCCTACCGAGTGGAGAGCAAACCTCCCACTCGGGGGCTTAGCTGCAGCCCAGTGCTCGCCTAAGTGTATAAAATCCTACCGAGTGGAGAGCAAACCTCCCACTCGGGGGCTTAGATGCAGCCCAGTGCTCGCCTAAGAATATAAAAACCCTACCGAGTGGAGAGCAAACCTCCCACTCGGGGGCTTAGCTGCAGCCCAGTGCTCGCCTAAGTATATAAAAGTCCTACCGAGTGGTGAGGCAGACTCCCACTCGGGGGCTTAGCTGCAGCCCAGTGCTCGCCTAAGTGTTTAAAATCCTACCGAGTGGAGAGCAAACCTCCCACTCGGAGGCTTAGCTGCAGTCCAAGCACTCGCCTAAGTGTATAAATCCTACCGAGTGGAGAGCAAACCTCCCACTCGGAGGCTTAGCTGCAGTCCAAGCACTCGCCTAAGTATATAAAAATCCTACCGAGTGGAGAGCAAACCTCCCACTCGGGGGCTTAGCTGCAGCCCAGTGCTCGCCTAAGAATATAAAAACCCTACCGAGTGGAGAGCAAACCTCCCACTCGGGGGCTTAGCTGCAGCCCAGTGCTCGGCTAAGTATATAAAAGTCCTACCGAGTGGTGAGCCAGACTCCCACTCGGGGGCTTAGCTGCAGCCCAGTGCTCGCCTAAGAATATAAAAACCCTACCGAGTGGAGAGCAAACCTCCCACTCGGGGGCTTAGCTGCAGCCCAGTGCTCGCCTAAGTGTTTAAGATCCTACCGAGTGGAGAGCAAACCTCCCACTCGGAGGCTTAGCTGCAGTCCAACCACTCGCCTAAGTGTATAAAATCCTACCGAGTGGAGAGCAAACCTCCCACTCGGAGGCTTAGCTGCAGTCCAAGCACTCGCCTAAGTATATAAAAATCCTACCGAGTGGAGAGCAAACGTCCCACTCGGGGGCTTAGCTGCAGCCCAGTGCTCGCCTAAGTGTTTAAAATCCTACCGAGTGGAGAGCAAACCTCCCACTCGGGGGCTTAGCTGCAGCCCAGTGCTCGCCTAAGAATATAAAAACCCTACGGAGTGGAGAGCAAACCTCCCAATCGGGAGCTTAGCTGCAGCCCAGTGCTCGCCTAAGAATATAAAAATCCTACCGAGTGGAGAGCAAACCTCCCACTCGGGGGCTTAGCTGCAGCCCAGTGCTCGCCTAAGTGTATAAAATCCTACCGAGTGGAGAGCAAACCTCCCACTCGGGGGCTTAGCTGCAGCCCAGTGCTCGCCTAAGTGTTTAAAATCCTACCGAGTGGAGAGCAAACCTCCCACTCGGAGGCTTAGCTGCAGTCCAAGCACTCGCCTAAGTGTATAAAATCCTACCGAGTGGAGAGCAAACCTCCCACTCGGAGGCTTAGCTGCAGTCCAAGCACTCGCCTAAGTGTATAAAATCCTACCGAGTGGAGAGCAAACCTCCCACTCGGAGGCTTAGCTGCAATCCAAGCACTCGCCTAAGTATATAAAAATCCTACCGAGTGGAGAGCAAACCTCCCACTCGGGGGCTTAGCTGCAGCCCAGTGCTCGCCTAAGTGTATAAAATCCTACCGAGTGGAGAGCAAACCTCCCACTCGGGGGCTTAGCTGCAGCCCAGTGCTCGCCTAAGAATATAAAAACCCTACCGAGTGGAGAGCAAACCTCCCACTCGGGGGCTTAGCTGCAGCCCAGTGCTCGCCTAAGTATATAAAAGTCCTACCGAGTGGTGAGGCAGACTCCCACTCGGGGGCTTAGCTGCAGCCCAGTGCTCGCCTAAGAATATAAAAACCCTACAAAGTGGAGAGCAAACCTCCCACTCGGGGGCTTAGCTGCAGCCCAGTGCTCGCCTAAGTGTTTAAAATCCTACCGAGTGGAGAGCAAACCTCCCACTCGGAGGCTTAGCTGCAGTCCAAGCACTCGCCTAAGTGTTTAAAATCCTACCGAGTGGAGAGCAAACCTCCCACTCGGAGGCTTAGCTGCAGTCCAAGCACTCGCCTAAGTGTATAAAATCCTACCGAGTGGAGAGCAAACCTCCCACTCGGAGGCTTAGCTGCAATCCAAGCACTCGCCTAAGTATATAAAAATCCTACCGAGTGGAGAGCAAACCTCCCACTCGGGGGCTTAGCTGCAGCCCAGTGCTCGCCTAAGTGTATAAAATCCTACCGAGTGGAGAGCAAACCTCCCACTCGGGGGCTTAGCTGCAGCCCAGTGCTCGCCTAAGAATATAAAAACCCTACCGAGTGGAGAGCAAACCTCCCACTCGGGGGCTTAGCTGCAGCCCAGTGCTCGCCTAAGTATATAAAAGTCCTACCGAGTGGTGAGGCAGACTCCCACTCGGGGGCTTAGCTGCAGCCCAGTGCTCGCCTAAGAATATAAAAACCCTACCAAGTGGAGAGCAAACCTCCCACTCAGGGGCTTAGCTGCAGCCCAGTGCTCGCCTAAGTGTTTAAAATCCTACCGAGTGGAGAGCAAACCTCCCACTCGGAGGCTTAGCTGCAGTCCAAGCACTCGCCTAAGTGTTTAAAATCCTACCGAGTGGAGAGCAAACCTCCCACTCGGAGGCTTAGCTGCAGTCCAAGCACTCGCCTAAGTGTATAAAATCCTACCGAGTGGAGAGCAAACCGCCCACTCGGAGGCTTAGCTGCAGTCCAAGCACTTGCCTAAGTATATAAAAATCCTACCGAGTGGAGAGCAAACCTCCCATTCGGGGGCTTAGCTGCAGCCCAGTGCTCGCCTAAGTGTATAAAATCCTACCGAGTGGAGAGCAAACCTCCCACTCGGGGGCTTAGCTGCAGCCCAGTGCTCGCCTAAGAATATAAAAACCCTACCGAGTGGAGAGCAAACCTCCCACTCGGGGGCTTAGCTGCAGCCCAGTGCTCGCCTAAGTATATAAAAGTCCTACCGAGTGGTGAGCCAGACTCCCACTCGGGGGCTTAGCTGCAGCCTAGTGCTCGCCTAAGAATATAAAAACCCTACCGAGTGGAGAGCAAACCTCCCACTCGGGGGCTTAGCTGCAGCCCAGTGCTCGCCTAAGTGTTTAAAATCCTACCGAGTGGAGAGCAAACCTCCCACTCGGAGGCTTAGCTGCAGTCCAAGCACTCGCCTAAGTGTATAAATCCTACCGAGTGGAGAGCAAACCAACCACTCGGAGGCTTAGCTGCAGTCCAAGCACTCGCCTAAGTATATAGAAATCCTACCGAGTGGAGAGCAAACCTCCCACTCGGGGGCTTAGCTGCAGCCCAGTGCTCGCCTAAGAATATAAAAACCCTACCGAGTGGAGAGCAAACCTCCCACTCGGGGGCTTAGCTGCAGCCCAGTGCTCGGCTAAGTATATAAAAGTCCTACCGAGTGGTGAGCCAGACTCCCACTCGGGGGCTTAGCTGCAGCCCAGTGCTCGCCTAAGAATATAAAAACCCTACCGAGTGGAGAGCAAACCTCCCACTCGGGGGCTTAGCTGCAGCCCAGTGCTCGCCTAAGTGTTTAAAATCCTACCGAGTGGAGAGCAAACCTCCCACTCGGAGGCTTAGCTGCATTCCAAGCACTCGCCTAAGTGTATAAAATCCTACCGAGTGGAGAGCAAACCTCCCACTCGGAGGCTTAGCTGCAGTCCAAGCACTCGCCTAAGTATATAAAAATCCTACCGAGTGGAGAGCAAACCTCCCACTCGGGGGCTTAGCTGCAGCCCAGTGCTCGCCTAAGTGTTTAAAATCCTACCGAATGGAGAGCAAACCTCCCACTCGGGGGCTTAGCTGCAGCCCAGTGCTCGCCTAAGAATATAAAAACCCTACGGAGTGGAGAGCAAACCTCCCAATCGGGAGCTTAGCTGCAGCCCAGTGCTCGCCTAAGTATATAAAAGTCCTACCGAGTGGTGAGGCAGACTCCCACTCGGGGGCTTAGCTGCAGCCCAGTGCTTGCCTAAGAATATAAGAACCCTACCAAGTGGAGAGCAAACCTCCCACTTGGCGGCTTACCTGCAGCCCAGTGCTCGCCTAAGTGTATAAAATCCTACCGAGTGGAGAGCAAACCTCCCACTCGGGGGCTTAGCTGTAGCCCAGTGCTCGCCTAAGAATATAAAAACCCTATGGAGTGGAGAGCAAACCTCCCAATCGTGGGCTTAGCTGCAGCCCAGTGCTCGCCTAAGTATATAAAAGTCCTACCGAGTGGTGAGGCAGACTCCCACTCGGGGGCTTAGCTGTAGCCCAGTGCTCGCCTAAGTATATAAAAGTCCTATCGAGTGGTGAGGCAGACTCCCACTCGGGGGCTTAGCTGCAGCCCAGTGCTCGCCTAAGAATATAAAAACCCTGCCAAGTGGAGAGCAAACCTCCCACTCGGGGGCTTAGCTGCAGCCCAGTGCTCGCCTAAGTGTTTAAACTCCTACCGAGTGGAGAGCAAACCTCCCACTCGGAGGCTTAGCTGCAGTCCAAGCACTCGCCTAAGTGTTTAAAATCCTACCGAGTGGAGAGCAAACCTCCCACTCGGAGGCTTAGCTGCAGTCCAAGCACTCGCCTAAGTGTATAAAATCCTACCGAGTGGAGAGCAAACCTCCCACTCGGAGGCTTAGCTGCAGTCCAAGCACTCGCCTAAGTATATAAAAATCGTACCGAGTGGAGAGCAAACCACCCATTCGGGGGCTTAGCTGCAGCCCAGTGCTCGCCTAAGTGTATAAAATCCTACCGAGTGGAGAGCAAACCTCCCACTCGGGGGCTTAGCTGCAGCCCAGTGCTCGCCTAAGAATATAAAAACCCTACCGAGTGGAGAGCAAACCTCCCACTCGGGGGCTTAGCTGTAGCCCAGTGCTCGCCTAAGTATATAAAAGTCCTACCGAGTGGTGAGCCAGACTCCCACTCGGGGGCTTAGCTGCAGCCCAGTGCTCGCCTAAGAATATAAAAACCCTACCGAGTGGAGAGCAAACCTCCCACTCGGGGGCTTAGCTGCAACCCAGTGCTCGCCTAAGTGTTTAAAATCCTACCGAGTGGAGAGCAAACCTCCCACTCGGAGGCTTAGCTGCAGTCCAAGCACTCGCCTAAGTATATAAAAATCCTACCGAGTGGAGAGCAAACCTCCCACTCAGGGGCTTAGCTGCAGCCCAATGCTCGCCTAAGAATATAAAAACCCTACCGAGTGGAGAGCAAACCTCCCACTCGGGGGCTTAGCTGCAGCCCAGTGCTCGCCTAAGTATATAAAAGTCATACCGAGTGGTGAGCCAGACTCCCACTCGGGGGCTTAGCTGCAGCCCAGTGCTCGCCTAAGAATATAAAAACCCTACCGAGTGGAGAGCAAACCTCCCACTCGGGGGCTTAGCTGCAGCCCAGTGCTCGCCTAAGTGTTTAAAATCCTACCGAGTGGAGAGCAAACCTCCCACTCGGAGGTTTAGCTGCAGTCCAAGCACTCGCCTAAGTGTATAAAATCCTACCGAGTGGAGAGCAAAACTCCCACTCGGAGGCTTAGCTGCAGTCCAAGCACTCGCCTAAGTATATAAAAATCCTACCGAGTGGAGAGCAAACCTCCCACTCGGGGGCTTAGCTGCAGCCCAGTGCTCGCCTAAGTGTTTAAAATCCTACCGAGTGGAGAGCAAACCTCCCACTCGGGGGCTTAGCTGCTGCCCAGTGCTCGCCTAAGAATATAAAAACCCTACGGAGTGGAGAGCAAACCTCCCAATCGGGAGCTTAGCTGCAGCCCAGTGCTCGCCTAAGTATATAAAAGTCCTACCGAGTGGTGAGGCAGACTCCCACTCGGGGGCTTAGCTGCAGCCCAGTGCTCGCCTAAGAATATAAGAACCCTACCAAGTGGAGAGCAAACCTCCCACTTGGGGGCTTAGCTGCAGCCCAGTGCTCGCCTAAGTGTTTAAAATCCTACCGAGTGGAGAGCAAACCTCCCACTCGGGGGCTTAGCTGCAGCCCAGTGCTCGCCTAAGTGTTTAAAATCCTACCGAGTGGAGAGCAAACCTCTAACTCGGAGGCTTAGCTGCAGTCCAAGCACTCGCCTAAGTGTATAAAATCCTACTGAGTGGAGAGCAAACCTCCCACTCGGAGGCTTAGCTGCAGACCAAGCACTCGCCTAAGTATATAAAAATCCTACCGAGTGGAGAGCAAACCTCCCACACGGGGGCTTAGCTGCAGCCCAGTGCTCGCCTAAGTGTTTAAAATCCTACCGAGTGGAGAGCAAACCTCCCACTCGGGGGCTTAGCTGCAGCCCAGTGCTCGCCTAAGAATATAAAAACCCTACAGAGTGGAGAGCAAACCTCCCAATCGTGGGCTTAGCTGCTGCCCAGTGCTCGCCTAAGTATATAAAAGTCCTACCGAGTGGTGAGGCAGACTCCCACTCGGGGGCTTAGCTGTAGCCCAGTGCTCGCCTAAGTATATAGAAGTCCTATCGAGTGGTGAGGCAGACTCCCACTCGGGGGCTTAGCTGCAGCCCAGTGCTCGCCTAAGAATATAAAAACCCTACCAAGTGGAGAGCAAACCTCCCACTCGGGGGCTTAGCTGCAGCCCAGTGCTCGCCTAAGTGTTTAAACTCCTACCGAGTGGAGAGCAAACCTCCCACTCGGAGGCTTAGCTGCAGTCCAAGCACTCGCCTAAGTGTTTAAAATCCTACCGAGTGGAGAGCAAACCTCCCACTCGGACGCTTAGCTGCAGTCCAAGCACTCGCCTAAGTGTATAAAATCCTACCGAGTGGAGAGCAAACCTCCCACTCGGAGGCTTAGCTACAGTCCAAGCACTCGCCTAAGTATATAAAAATCGTACCGAGTGGAGAGCAAACCTCCCATTCGGGGGCTTAGCTGCAGCCCAGTGCTCGCCTAAGTGTATAAAATCCTACCGAGTGGAGAGCAAACCTCCCACTCGGGGGCTTAGCTGCAGCCCAGTGCTCGCCTAAGAATATAAAAACCCTACCGAGTGGAGAGCAAACCTCCCACTCGGGGGCTTAGCTGTAGCCCAGTGCTCGCCTAAGTATATAAAAGTCCTACCGAGTGGTGAGCCAGACTCCCACTCGGGGGCTTAGCTGCAGCCCAGTGCTCGCCTAAGAATATAAAAACCCTACCGAGTGGAGAGCAAACCTCCCACTCGGGGGCTTAGCTGCAGCCCAGTGCTCGCCTAAGTGTTTAAAATCCTACCGAGTGGAGAGCAAACCTCTAACTCGGAGGCTTAGCTGCAGTCCAAGCACTCGCCTAAGTGTATAAAATCCTACTGAGTGGAGAGCAAACCTCCCACTCGGAGGCTTAGCTGCAGTCCAAGCACTCGCCTAAGTATATAAAAATCCTACCGAGTGGAGAGCAAACCTCCCACACGGGGGCTTAGCTGCAGCCCAGTGCTCGCCTAAGTGTTTAAAATCCTACCGAGTGGAGAGCAAACCTCCCACTCGGGGGCTTAGCTGCAGCCCAGTGCTCGCCTAAGAATATAAAAACCCTACAGAGTGGAGAGCAAACCTCCCAATCGGGGGCTTAGCTGCAGCCCAGTGCTCGCCTAAGTATATAAAAGTCCTACCGAGTGGTGAGGCAGAGTCCCACTCGGTGGCTTAGCTGCAGCCCAGTGCTCGCCTAAGAATATAAAAACCCTACCAAGTGGAGAGCAAACCTCCCACTCGAGGGCTTAGCTGCAGCCCAGTGCTCGCCTAAGTGTTTAAAATCCTACCGAGTGGAGAGCAAACCTCCCACTCGGAGGCTTAGATGCAGTCCAAGCACTCGCCTAAGTGTATAAAATCCTACCGAGTGGAGAGCAAACCTCCCACTCGGACGCTTAGCTGCAGTCCAAGCACTCGCCTAAGTATATAAAAGTCCTACCGAGTGGAGAGCAAACCTCCCATTCGGGGGCTTAGCTGCAGCCCAGTGCTCGCCTAAGTGTATAAAATCCTACCGAGTGGAGAGCAAACCTCCCACTCGGGGGCTTAGCTGCAGCCCAGTGCTCGCCTAAGAATATAAAAACCCTACCGAGTGGAGAGCAAACCTCCCACTCGGGGGCTTAGCTGCAGCCCAGTGCTCGCCTAAGTATATAAAAGTCCTACCGAGTGGTGAGCCAGACTCCCACTCGGGGGCTTAGCTGCAGCCCAGTGCTCGCCTAAGAATATAAAAACCCTACCGAGTGGAGAGCAAACCTCCCACTCGGGGGCTTAGCTGCAGCCCTGTGCTCGCCTAAGTGTTTAAAATCCTACCGAGTGGAGAGCAAACCTCCCACTCGGAGGCTTAGCTGCAGTCCAAGCACTCGCCTAAGTGTATAAAATCCTAACGAGTGGAGAGCAAACCTCCCACTCGGAGGCTTAGCTGCAGTCCAAGCACTCGCCTAAGTATATAAAAGTCCTACCGAGTGGAGAGCAAACCTCCCACTCGGGGGCTTAGCTGCAGCCCAGTGCTCGCCTAAGTGTTTAAAATCCTACCGAGTGGAGAGCAAACCTCCCACTCGGGGGCTTAGCTGCAGCCCAGTGCTCGCCTAAGAATATAAAAACCCTACGGAGTGGAGAGCAAACCTCCCAATCGGGAGCTTAGCTGCAGCCCAGTGCTCGCCTAAGTATATAAAAGTCCTACCGAGTGGTGAGGCAGACTCCCACTCGGGGGCTTAGCTGCAGCCCAGTGCTCGCCTAAGAATATAAGAACCCTACCAAGTGGAGAGCAAACCTCCCACTTGGGGGCTTAGCTGCAGCCCAGTGCTCGCCTAAGTGTTTAAAATCCTACCGAGTGGAGAGCAAACCTCCCACTCGGGGGCTTAGCTGCAGCCCAGTGCTCGCCTAAGTGTTTAAACTCCTACTGAGTGGAGAGCAAACCTCCCACTCGGAGGCTTAGCTGCAGTCCAAGCACTCGCCTAAGTGTATAAAATCCTACCGAGTGGAGAGCAAACCTCCCACTCGGAGGCTTAGCTGCAGTCCAAGCACTCGCCTAAGTATATAAAAATCCTACCGAGTGGAGAGCAAACCTCCCACTCGGGGGCTTAGCTGCAGCCCAGTGCTCGCCTAAGTGTATAAAATCCTACCGAGTGGAGAGCAAACCTCCCACTCGGGGGCTTAGTGGCAGCCCGGTGCTCGCCTAAGAATATAAAAACCCTACCGAGTGGAGAGCGAACCTCCCACTCGGGGGCTTAGGTACAGCCCAGTGCTCTCCTAAGTATATAAAAGTCCTACCGAGTGGTGAGGCAGACTCCGACTCGGGGGCTTAGCTGCAGCCCAGTGCTCGCCTAAGAATATAAAAACCCTACCGAGTGGAGAGCAAACCTCCCACTCGGGGGCTTAGCTGCAGCCCATTGCTCGCCTAGGTGTTTAAAATCCTACCGAGTGGAGAGCAAACCTCCCACTCGGAGGCTTAGCTGCAGTCTAAGCACTCGCCTAAGTACGGGTCACGTCCCGAGCTGCAAGGACGGCAGGATGCGAATCGACCGTTACCTGTCCCTTCGGCGCTGCACCACAAATACAAAGTTATTTCGAGTGAAGATCAAGTTCCACTCGACGGATAATTTACGAAGATATTCAACTGTAAATCAAGTTCGGATAAGACCCAAAGGTCCCAGACCTCAGATCAAAGTACTCGAGCCCTCGGCTCGACAGAGTTTAACGATTACAGAATCCACTCGGCATTCTGAGGCAAATTTAAAGTGAAGCATAAAAGTTTTTTACTCCTCCGGCGGAGGACTGGTAGGGGCAACGAACTCATCCAAGTCGATCCCGTCTGCAATACGAGTGGCAGCAGTAATGAAAGTCTCCATGAAGTCTTGAAAGCTGAGCTTCTTGGTATTGGCAACCTGAATGGCAGCCAACTTCTCCTCTCGCACCTCCTTACAGTGGACGCGAACCAGAGTGTCGGGGCGGACTGCGTCCCCCGCGAGCACCTATGGGGCCGGAGCCCCTTTCGTTGTCCGGTGAGGGGGGCGGAGGGAGCACGGAGAGCAGATCGAGGCGAGCACACGGGCGGTTTACCCAGGTTCGGGCCGCGATGGACGCGTAAAACCCTACTCCTGCTTGGTTGTATTGAACTGGGGAGCTCGGGAGCTTGGAGAGCTAGCTGCACCGAGCGTATGGCTGTCTGGGTTCCCAATCTCCGAACCCCCGGAACCCCTCTACGTTGCACACGGGCCTCCTTTTATAGCGCAAAGGGGTCACCGACAGGTGTCAACGTAAGAGAAAGGGGTAAAAGTGTAAAAGGGGTGGTAGTTGTAACAGTGCGGGAACAGTGGCGCTACAGTGCGGCACAGTGTTATCATACCTACTTCTGACGGTAGGGGACAAGGGCATTAAATGCCCGTCACGGTCGCCCGGACAGCACCGAGGTGGACCGTTAGGTGCGCCACCGCTCGCCACGATGGTGGCTGCATGCCACCGCATACCCCAGGCTGCGCGGTGCCCCGCCACGTGCCCTTGGGGGAAGCCCCGGAGCGACGCGTGGGCGGGCGAGCTGGAGCGCAGTCCTGAGGTGGCGATTTGCCGCGGCAAGTGGCTTGCCGCGGGGGTCGTCTTCCTGTGCCTGATAGCTTGCCGGCTATCAGGCCTTGCCGGGGCGCATAGCGCGCCGCGGCGGGCTTCTCTTGTGGTGCCTGGGTTCGGCCTTCCCGACAAGCTCCTCTTGCCGGGGTCTTGTCTTCTTGGCCCGGCAAGCTCCTCTTGCCGGGGGCCTTGTCTTCTTGGCCCGGCAAGCTCCTCTTGCCGGGGGCCTTGTCTTGAATGCTTGGTCTTCTCTTGGCGCTTCCTGGGCGGGCCTCGCCGCAGGGTGCTACAACTGCCCGTGCACAAGTCTGGGGTACTAAGGTACCCCTACTTTAGTACACCGACACAGAGACAGGGCAACATCAGCACCACACCTCGCAGAGGACTTCTTCCATTCTGTCACTCGACCATGGACATTGTTCAGTCGAGTCATCAGGGACTCGAGATCATTCGAAAGCGTCGCCCTGGGCCAGAGGGACGTGTCGATCCGCGACACTGCAACCTTCAGTCGAGCCAGATAATCAACCACGCTGGCAATACGGGATTCCAGGCGGAGCACATTCATAGCGGCCTCGTCCTTCACGAGTGAATTGGCGGGGTCCAAGCTTGGTTCCAGTCGGTTGGTCTCCTCTTCAAAGTTCTGGCAGAATTCTACAAATAACAATTCAAGTATAAGGCAGCGGATCAACACGAGTTTAGTTACTGCAAGCCAGTCGGGTGAAAATTGGTACCTTCAAGCATGATGAACAACTTCTTGGCAAGTCCCCCGAGATAAACCTCAAGATCGTTCTTCTTCCCCGCCAGTTCGCCTGCCTTGTCATTCAGAGCAATCTTGTCGTTCTTCAGTTGGCTGACCTCCTTATTAGCTACGTCGAGAGCAGCTTTCAGTCTGGAGTTCTCCTGTTCAAGAGTAGAGACTGAAGCCAGCTTTTCTTCAGCAAGCTTTGTTTTGTTCAAGGCCTCCTTCTGCGCTTCGGCAAGATCTTGATCCTTCTTCTTCAGAGCTTCCTCCAGTTGATCTATGGCACGTCGAGTGCGATCAACATCAAGGATTGGCAAAAAGGAAAAAGTCACTCGTCAAGAATGGTAGACCTCACCAGCCATACCTTTTGCCTCTTCTCGAGCCTTCTGCAAGTTCTCTTGAGCAAGTTTTAAGTCGAGGTTGAGCTGGATCTGCTGGTCCTTCAACTCAGTGAAAGCGAGCCGCATGTTCACAGGATTTCTGCGAAAAAACCAGTCGACAAACGTCAAGGATAGGTTGCTTCCGAGTAACCAAGAGACAATAATAGCGTTTCTAAGACTACAGCCGAATCAAAACATTCGACAGCAGTCTCGGGGACTACACCCAGTGGGTGCACTCAGCGTGCCCCCACTGGTTTGACCAAAAAAAAGTCGACTGCCCACTGATACAGTTCCATTCGACATGGCCCGACCAGACCGAGTGAAGAAGTACAAATACAGCAACGCAATATAAAGACTACAGTCGACTGCCAGCAGTCCACCGTAGTCTCGGGGACTACACCCAGTGGGTGCACTTAGCGTGCCCCCACTCGTCCGAAAGTTGACAGACACACCCAGTGGGTGTACAGATATAAAGATCTTCGGAAAAGAGATTCTTCGAATAGCATATTGTAACAGACCAAGTGTTTAGTCGACTGACCTGGACGTTGCTCTGAAGAGCCGAACTCGCGTCATAAGCTGCCTGGCTGGCCTCCCGAGCCACCTTCACTTGTTCCATCATGATCCCCGCCTGACGTATAGCCTCTTTTGCGGCACCCAGTTGGTCCTCAGGGACAGGATATGTGGTGAAAAGTGATGGCGGATTCGCAGTCGACGCCGAAGGCCGCACACTTGTCAGAGGGGCAGCGAAAGTCACAGAAGCCCGAGTGGTATCGCCACCATCCCGAGCCACAGCTTCAGACGCCGGAGCAGTTTGGGGGGTCTTGCCAGCCAACACCTTCTTGTTCCTTCTCACCCTCAGCGGCACGTCGTCGTCGTCATCCGGGAGGTTAATAACATTAGGAGGAGCTACAAGCAAAAGTCAATCGACCAGAGTTACAAATAATATCTAATCGACTAAAGGTAGAACATCAGTGATCGTACCAGGGTTGGAAGTAACAGCATCCTCCATCTCTTGGTCATCGCCCTTGGCGGAGACCTCAGAAGTAGCAGCACTGCAAATTTCGAAAGTCAGTCAATTAGCTCTATGAATAGACCAAGGATCTGTCCACGGTCGACAAAGGAGAACAAGTTCTGTTGTTACCCAGAAATGGTGGGGACAGTCATCTTCATCTTGGGCAGAGCCTTGGGCGGCTTGGATGGCGTCGCACGTGGGTGCTTGGGAGCCTTTTCGGTCGGCGTAGGAGAAGAGGTCGGAGGGCGTTTCGACGATTGCCCAACAGGAGCAGTCGACTTACCATGTTCCCGCGCCGGATCGTGCGTAAGCTTGGATTGCCTCTCCGAGCAAGGAGGTTCAACTTCCTCCTCTTCCTCTTCGCTGGAGTCGACGTCATCATCATCTCCCTCTCCTTCGCCGTCGGATTCCCACTCGGCTGGTTCATCCCCACTCTCACCGGCACTCGCCTCCCCTTCCGTAGTCGACTCCTGCGCACCGTTGGGTGTCGAGTACATCTCGGTAGTTGCCTGGAAAACAACAGACAAGATGAAAATCAATCGACCAACTCAAAGAAGACCAATGAAGAAAGAAAGATTTCAGTCAGGTGCATAAGGTCAGACCTGGTCCACTTCGTATGTGTTGTCGAGTGGAGGAACCCTCCTGGCTCCTCGGGGGTTGTCTTTGTTTCCTGTGATGCTCGACAGCCATCCTTCTAGCATCTCATCGGTGACCTCCTCCGGGTGGATCCGAGTGGTGTCCTCAAGACCCGAATACAGCCACATCGGATGATCGCGAGCCTGGAGCGGCTGGATGCGCCTCCTAAGGAAGACCTCCAGCAAGTCCATGCTAGTCACGCCGTCGCGGACAAGCTGAACCACTCGACCAACCAGCACTTTGACTTGGGCCTTTTCTTCCGGCGTCACTTTCAGAGAAGCAGGCTTTTGGGCTCGTTCCAGAGAGAAAGGGGGAAGTCCAGTCGACTGACCTGGATTCGCCTGGTCTTTGCAGTAAAACCAGGTCACCTGCCAACCATGGACCGACTCAGGGAAAGTGATGGATGGAAAGGAGCTTTTTCCCCTCGTCTGGATCGCCAGGCCACCGCACAGCTGGATCACCTGCGTCCTTTCGTCACTCGACTTGGCCTTTTTGACCGATTGAGAACGGCAAGTGAAGATGTGCTTAAAGAGTCCCCAATGGGGGCGGCAACCCAAGAAACCCTCACACAAGGAAATGAAAGCAGCCAGATACACGATGGAATTGGGAGTGAAGTGATGGAGCTGCGCTCCGAAGAAGTTCAGAAAGCTCCGGAAAAAGGGATGAGGAGGCAGAGAAAACCCACGATCGATATGGGTGGCGAGGAGCACACACTCACCATCAAGAGGTTGGGGCTCGACTTCTCTCCCCGGGAGACGCGCGGCTTCGTGAGGGATGACTCCTCCCTCAATCATATCGTCGAGATCTTCCAGCTTCAGCACCGTCGTCATCCAGTCGCCCTGGATCCAGCCTCTGGGCAGAAAAGTCCTTGAGGAAGATCCGCCCCGAGCGGACTTCTTCCCTTTCCCCTGCGCCACCGCCTTCTTCGCGTGCTCCAGAGCGGACGTTTTGTCCTTCACCATCATTGCCGGCAAAGCTCGAACGGGCCTGTGGCGCTAGGGTGAGAGCGGAGGTGGCCGAGAACTTTGCGAGGAAAGAAGGAAAGAAGAGAACACACTGTTGGAAACCCCGAGCCGGCGGCTTATAAAGGGCCACTTCCGAATGGATGACTGGTAGGCCCAGGTTATCCCGTCAAATCCCGCAGCAGATGCACGCGCGGTACATGGCGAAAAAGGTGGCGCGGGGATCGAGGAGCTTCCGCCTTATCACATCCGATTACTGCGGCCGCTCCCGTCCCGCGCGTTTCCCGAAAATCAAATCCCGCGAAATCTGCGGGTTGCAAAACGATTCGTCAGACAAAAGATCCCTTTTCACATCGTCATTCGGAACTCCACGAGCAAGGAAATCCACTCGACGAAAGACTTGGAATGGATGAAGGCGACTGAAAAAAGTTGATGACGTCATCCGTGACGATTGATCCAAAACGAGACACTAATGCGGCGCAAAGAACCAGTCGGAAAGATCCCCAACACTTTCCCCACTCTAACCTCGATCCATTCGGGGGCTAATGATGAAGCTATGTACCTAGGGTAGGGGCACGTACCTGTCCTAAGTGCCCTACCCAAGGACATCCAAAGAAGAAGTCACCTTTCAATCGACTTGAAGGTACCCACTCGACGGGTTCAAGACACTCGACCAAGAAGCTATCACTCGACCACGAAGCCAACCACTCGACTGCTAGGAGATCTAAAGTCACTCCACAGGCAAACGGCCGGTCATTAAGTAGTCTCTATGGTCATCATAGCACTTTATTAGGGGTGTTACTAGTAACGCCCAACCTTAATGTACCTTAAACCCTGCATTACTGAGGGCAGGAGAGGGCTGGCGAACTCTATATAAGCCACCCCCTCCTCAGTATCAAGGGTTCGCACCCCTGTCATTCTCACACATATAATCCAGTCGACCGCCTCCGGGCACCGAGACGTAGGGCTTTTACTTCCTCTGAGAAGGGCCTGAACTCGTACATCCTTGTGTGCTTACAACTTCTACATAGCTAGAATCTAGCCTCTGGTTTATATAGGCACCGGAGAGGGTTAGGGTTACACAAAGCCTGTTACAATGGTAGGAGATCTGAATATCCGCATCGTCAAGCTTGCCTTCCACGCCAAGGAAAGTCCCATCCGGACACGGGACGAAGTCTTCAATCTTGTATCTTCATAGTCCAGGAGTCCGGCTGAAGGTATAGTCCGGCTACCCGGACACCCCCTAATCCAGGACTCCCTCAGTAGCCCCTGAACCAGTCTTCAATGACGACGAGTCCGGCGCGCAGATTGTCTTCGGCATTGCAAGGAGGGTTCCTCCTCCAAGTTCTTCATAAAAGTTTATAAACACTAAGGGTAGTGTCCGGCTCTGCAAAATAAGTTTCCACAGATTGCCATAGAGAGAATAATATTAACACAAATTTAATCTGCTGACGTATTCCGTAGCGTGACATCACACTACGGCCAAGCCCTTTACTCGAATCGTTTTTACTTCCCCACCTCAGCGCATTTTGCGAGGCGGTTTCCTTGGCACGTCTTGTCGAAGCAGAGATCGTGTCCCCTTTATTTACGGGATTCTCATCAATACGGACGTGGGTAACCCAATCGTGCCCGTTAGCATGTTTTCTTGATTAAAGGCGAGTCCCAAATGGTTACGGGGAGGGCCCTTGGTATTCAACCTCTTATAAAGAGACCAAGGCCTTACTCCTTTTCAACCTCAAACGAGTTCGTCCGTCGCCTCGAGTTCCAACACCCTAGGCTCCAGATTCCAGGCGCTTCGGACCTTCGACAATGTCCGGTTCCGACCTTCGAGGCCGATGGATGCCCTCCTCCGTCACGGAGGAGGACGTGCTAAAGTTGAGAGAGGCCAAGTTCTTGACCGGCGAAATTTCACACAGGTTGCCTGCTCAAGGGAAGGCCATTCCCAGTCCCCAGCCTGGTGAGAGCGTGGTGTTCGTGTCTCACTTCCTTCGGGGGTTAGGCTTCCCAATGGATCCCTTCATGAGGGGGCTGATGTTTTATTATGGGCTGGAATTCCACGACTTAGCTCCGGAGTCCATCCTCCATGTTTCCTCATTCATCATCGTGTGTGAAGCCTTCCTCCGTGTTACTCCTCACTTTGGATTATGGCTCAAGACCTTTAAGGTAGAGCTGAAGATGATTGAGGGACGGCACACAGAGTGCGGAGGCGCTGTTATAAGCAAGAAGGCTGATGCTCCATGGCCCGAGGGCCCTTTTCAAGAGGAGCTCGGCTTGTGGCAACGAGAGTGGTTCTACATCACCGTTCCCAGGGGCACCAAGTGGGTGGCGCCGCCTGCCTTTCGCTCGGGTCCCCCAAAGCAGCTAGGGTCGTGGGTCAATAAAGGCCTAGATTGGGTGCCACCCCAGGATGTGTCTTTGTTGCGGGGCCGCATCAGGGATCTCTTAGAAAGAGGTCTCAGCTTGGTCAAAGTGACACAAGTCATGCTGATCCGCCGAACACTGCCCGACAAACGTCGCTCCCTTCGTTTGTGGGAGTTTAATCCGGAGGGACCACAAGCTCTCCAGCATTTTATGGGCACAACGCCCGCGGAGATGTATAAACTGTTCTTCGGATCACAAGCAATGTGTCCGGATTTGATCGAGGACGCAAGTCTGAGCTACAATCGCCCGGATACTCAAGTAAGTAGCCTTGTGCCCGGACTCGTTATCCGTATATTTGTCATAAACTTGCCCCTAAAAGAGCTGTCCTTTTAAACAGGAGTGGATAGCGAAAGCAAAGCTGATCAGGTGTCCGGCTCCCCTCCCCGAGACCAGGCCGGATCCCATGCTAGTCAGGATGCTGAAGATTGTGCCTTTGGGGAAGAGTGAGGGAGGGGACAAGGAAACTATGGCCTCCTCGAAGGAGGCTGTTTGGAAGGGAGGAACCGAAAATTCCTCTCCTCAGGGGAAGAAGAGGACTGCCTCTGAAAACCCGGAGATTATGGCCTCAAAGAGGGGGGAAAAATCCTCGTCAGAGGGTCCTACACTGGGGGATACCTCGGCCGAACTATGCCCTCAAGGGGACCAGCCCTCCAGCGAGCCGTAAGTAGAGAAAGATTATATTTTTGAGAGAGAAATCCTTGCTTTATATTTGAGAAGATTAACCGAAATTTTACCTTGTAGTTTGGACCTCAGCCCTTCTCAGCAGAGCTCGTCTTCGGGGGACCTTCTTCTGGAGATGATGGAGAGCGGAACGCCTCCCCCTGTCGCACCACCTAGCGAGGTGGGCGACCCTGAGGTGTTGTCGCGGAGGGTTTCTCCGAATCCGGCAGGGGCGGAAGATAGCTATGTGGCCCCCCAAGGTTCTCCGCGTCCGTCCTGTGAAAGAGGCCATAGGACAAGTCCGACACCGTCTGGTGCTCGGCCGGAGGAGCTGATGAATCTGCTGGGGCGAGCTTCTATCTCAGAGGAGCACCGTGCATTGATGGGCACGGTGATTGAAAGGATTTCGTCCGCGGAAAGCGGATTGCACGAGGCCGTCAGAAGTTTACTGACGGGTTTTGAGGTGCGTTAGATAATGTACACTTTTGTCAGTTTCGCGTAAATAAGATGCGCCCTGTGTAGATAGTAGCTCCTGAGACTCTGTGCGTTGTCAGAAGTGACGGCGCGCGGAGGATCATAATCCCAGGTCTAAAATGTCGCCTTTGAATGTAGGTGGCGAAGTGTCCGGAATCCAGCCGGACTGATTATTTTGCCGAGCTAAAGCGGCAACTTGATGTGGCAGATGCCGACATCGCGCTCGTCAACAAGCGGCTTGATGAGGCTCAAGGTATGTAATTCCTCGGGCGGCACCTGGTAAGAGGAGCTTTATGCCAGTATCTTTACAATGTGTGTGCTTGACGCAGATGGTGCGGCCGTCGTGGAGAGTCTTCGGGCGGAACTTGCCCGAGCTAAGGAACAAGCCAGAAAAAGTGATGCGGCTGCCGTGAAGGCCCCTGAAGAGCTGAGAGCCGAACAGGCTGCTCACTGCCGGAGCAAAAAAGAGATGGCCGAGATGGCCGTGAAGCTCAAAAGCGCTGCTGACCGTTGCAACCTTCTTGAAAAAGAAGACCGGGCGAGACAGGCGGACTTAGAGAAGGCCTTTGCTGATGCCAAGGATGCTCATTCTGCGATGAGAGCTGCGAAGGAGGAGATGTGCCAGGCTAGGGAGATTGCGGCTGGAAAGCCCTTTATGCTGCGGAGGAAGTTTTCTGATCCGAAGCTTGCTCCATTGGACCGGATGTGGAGTGTGGCAGATACCTATCTGGATTTGGTAGCGAGTGCTGCTGATGCGACCGAACACTTTCGAGATTAGAAAGATCGCGAAGTGGAAAAGCTTTTCCGGTCGCAGTTCCACAATCCAGAGCGTCCACTATCAGTGGACGATCGCCTGGCTCAATGGGCCGAACTGAATAGGTTGTCCGGACTCACCATGAAGTGCGTCATGAGTCACCTGTGGCCGGGGAAATCGAAGCCGAAGAGTTATTTCAGCTTGGTGCAGCAGTTCCTTGGTGCGGTGACGCATATTGATGCAATTAAGAGGTCAGCATGCATAGAGGGTGTGCGGATGGCTCTTGCCCGTGTCAAGACATACTGGGCGGAAATGGAGACCATAGCTGTTGCATCCCAAGATTCGGACAGAAGCCGAGTACCTACCGAGCACTATTTTCAGGAAGTTCTGCAAGGCGCTCGTGTAATAGAGTCGCAGTGCTCTAAGGATGCTATGTTCGAATAGCATGTGCCATTATAAGACGGTAGTTTGATAAATTGTAGGAACTTTTTATATTTGTGCCTGCAAGTATTGTAACATCTCCTGTGCGGCCATTTAAAATATATATAAAATCTGAAAGATGGCAGTCCTTGGCTTCAGCCCCCACGCACATAGTGCGGGGGTGCTCACAGAAGGTGCATTTTTACACTTAATCCAACGTCTTGGTCCTACAAAGGAGGTGATGGCGCAGCGGGCTAGGCAACCGGACTATAATGCTTTAACACTTTCACTTAGCCATAGGAGCTTGATAGTGAGGCTACTTAAATAGCCCCTGGTGGTGCCTGCGCTCGTCCGAAGTCGGGGCGCATATGTGCCTGGCCGGGAAACGACCCTTCGTTAATGCGGAGGAATCCTATAGATTCCGGAGAGTCATCGAGTGGTTGACCAGTCTCACGCTATATCATGACAGTCATTTTCGGCTTTCTCTACTGAGGCGCTCGCCTGGCCGAACCGGGGCACAATCGCAGTAGTTCACCTAGTGCCGCCTTAGCCGATAGAGCGGAACATAAGGCAGCCGAACACAGGAGCCGGGCAACCCAACATTTGACCAAAGACATGATTCGGAGCTGATGCATATAAGGCCAAACTCGCGACGCCGAACACTCCCTAAGGTATTCGGTCTTTATGAGAGCGGGCGAGACAACGCTCCTAGGTATAAGCCCCTAGTGTCCAGGTACACGCAGAAATTCTGATTTGGCCACATGCCAAGACGCCAGCCTCCTCCTTGGTTATACTACAGAGAACCAGGGGATGTATATCAACAAGAGACAGTAAAAAAGGTTTACGCAGGGTCTTAATCTGAAAAGAATCCTTGTAACGGGTCCCTGCTGCACGTCTGCGCCTGTGTCTCCGTTGTGCTGTATCCTGGACGGGCGCAACACTATATTTATCTGTAAAAGAGAGGAACTAAGCTGAGAAAAGGTCGTGCTGAACAAAAGTTACATTAAATAAAAAAAGTATAAAGTGAAATATGTAAAATTGAGCTTTATTATCTCTTATTTTATATGTGCGGAGCCCCTAGAGCAGGGGTGTATGGCCACTAAGCCTTTATCAATGATACTTGGGTGCCGGACTCGTCTATCCGTGTCCGTGGTCTTTAATGACCTGTTCAGATGTTTTGGCTGGTGAAGCCATTTTATTGTGGGGCTGTTAAAGCGGCCGCACAATCCTCCGCTCGGGGGAGGCGCACTCAATGTTTCCCCTTCAAGGAGATGATGCCTCATGGACCGGGCATCTTAAGCGTAAGAGATGCATGATGCGGTATTGCGTTAAAGCGGGCGAAAGCTTCGCGTCCCAGCAGTGCTTGATAGCGGCTTGAGAATGGGACAATGTGGAAAGTTAGCTTTTCGCGGCGGAAGTTATCGGTAGGTCCGAATCTAACTTCGAGCCGGAGAAAACCCATGCAATGGGTGTCCGGACCTGGTGTTACCCCTTGAAAGGAGGTTTTGCTGTGGCGAATTCTTGTTGGGTCTATCCCCATGTGGCGGATTGTGTCCTGATCTATCAGGTTTAGACCACTGCCGCCGTCCATCAGGACATTTGTAAACTTGTCGGATCACGGGTTCCGGCAGACCCTTAAGGTTTGAACTCTGGGGTGCGCGCGGGGATCGTGCCCTCTACCTCTCCGTCTCGTAAGGATCTAACTACTGCAAGAACAACACAAGAGACGCAGGGTTCATACTAGTTCGGGCCACCATTGTGGTGTAATACCCTACTCTAGTTTGTGGTGGGTGGATTGCCTCTTGGGCTGATGATGAAGAACAGTACAAGGGAGAACGACCTCGCGAGGGTCAGTTCTTGGCTAGGGGATGAACTGCTAGGGGGAGTTTGATCGCCCTTCTCTCTCTCTGTGAGATGCTCGATTAGATGCCTCTAGATACTTCATCCGGTGTCTCTACCCTGGGGGTGGCTAGTCCTATTTATAGGCAAAGGCCCTGGGCCTCTTCCCAAATATTGAGCGGGAAGGGCGCCAACAATTGGCCAATTCGAAGGGGAACATCTGGTACACTTATCCTGACTAAAGTTGGTCTTCGCCTGCCAAAGGCCCTGGGGTGACGCCGTCCTGGGCTCCATGGTGACCTTCTTCCCACTGTTGGACTGGTCTTGGTCTCGTTGCACCGAAATGGGTGCCTTTGCTTGATCCTCTCGCCTGCGCTTGCCCCCTTTGCACCAATGAGGAAAGGGTCGTCATGGCTTGCGTCATGGGCACCTCGTGAGGTACCCCACCTTGATCTCTCCGCCTCCTCGCGAGCCAGCCTGAGGAGGCCATGCTTGAGGAAGCGCCATGTCGTCTGCCTCGCGAGGCTTGGCCCCTCGCGAGGGTCTTGAGCCTTGTGTTGATGAAGATGGGCCACGCTAGGCCCCCATTTGAGCCACGCCGCAGGCCGCAGGCAGGAAAGTCTGGGTACCCCCGTTCCCAGAACGCCGACAGTAGCCCCGGGCCCAAGGCGCGCACGGACTTGGTTGTGCCGAGAGGCGAAAGGGCAAGGGCGAAGCACCGCGGGCCCTTACAGCCTGCGGCCTTGGGCGCCGCGTGGCGGTTGATTGGACGTGGGCGTCTCCGCTTCCCCACGACGCCTCGACGATCGCGCGGATTGGACAAGTCCCTGCATGCAAATCATGTCATGATTACCTGCGATCGCGGAGGCTGACGGTTGGCTTTCGCCGCCTATATGTACGGCACTGGGCGTGCCCTTCTAGTCCATATCTCCTTGCTTCCTCCTCCGCCTTAGTTCTTGCTCCGTCTTGGTGTGATGGCTCCAATTCGCAGGTTTTCTGCGGCGGAGAAGGGAAAGGCTCCTCAAGAGGGACCAGACCCGCTCCCGCCGAAGAAACGGCCTGCCTTACGCGGCCGAGACGAGGAGGACCGCCTGGTGGTGCTGAGGCCTTGGTACGAGCGGCCTCCGCCGGGTTTCCCGCTTCCCTTGTATGCCCACGCCGAGGGCCTTGGAAGAGGAGATGCCGATCCCCTCGGCCAGCGCCGTCGCCGGCGCCGGAGGGTCATGAAGGTGTGGGTCGTTCCTCCAGGAGTCCACGGCGAGGGCTCCTCCCGTGAGCTCGTGCTCCACGCCGCCATGCCTCCACGGATTTGGATTCGCTTTCCTCCCTCCTTCGCCTCCGTCTTCCCGCGGGGAAGACTCCTGGAGCTGTGGCTGCAGCACACCGACTGCAGCACTCCTGCGACCGAGGCCGAGGTCGCGATCACTACCTCGGGCGAGGTCTTCATGACTCGCGGCTGGGGCGAAATCGCTCGGTGCTGCAGAACGAGGGGCGCCCTCGCGATCCACCTGGAGTACGATGGCGCTTCGGTGATGTTCTTCAAGGTCTTCGACGCGAACGGTCGCCGGCTGGAGTGCTGCCCCGGGGGAGGCGGCCAGGACCTCGCTATGGCGACGGCTGGGCCTGCCAACCGTCCCCTAGACAGATCCACAAGCGACGGGAGCGCCGGAGGATCCAGCGATCCCAGTGAGGTCTTCGCGACGCCGGAGACGAGCGACGGCAGCTACGAGCCCGCGAGCCAACGCCCCTCCCGGAGCAGGGCAGGCTCGCTTGGTCGCCACCGATCTTGATCTGGATGGGGTTGGCGCCGGTGCTCGACGGCCCACTGTTGATGATGGCATCTTTTGCAAGGGCGCGTGTAGTTAGCACCCTTTAGGACCCGTTCCCTGCGAGGAATCACATTGTGCCCCATAGGGGCTTGTAAGGCGGCTGTGATCCTTGTTGTTAATATGTAACCCTTGCTATGGATCCGTGCGAATCGCAAATTCCGTCATAGTTCGGTCCTCCCTTTCGCACCTCGCGAGGGCTTGGTGCTCTGCGTCGACAGGTCCCAGTCCCAAGACGGCGTCAGCCGTCGCTGGTATGCCAGGTCGCGATGCCGTGGTCAAGGCCAGGAGGTGAGCGACCCGGGGTTCGGTAAGAGCCCCTGAGTCGCGATGCTCAGGAGGTCCCCTTTGGCGCCCAAGCAGCCGTCGCTTGGTGAGAAAGAGAAGCAACGTTGCTAGTACGGAGTCGCTTTAGGTGCAGGGGTAGTGCCACGGTAGCCAACGCTTTGGACGATGACTTATCTTTGAGAATCGGGGATCGCCCCTAGCGCGTTGTTGGGTCCGGGGGGTAATTTGAACGGAGTTGCTTGACGAGGTCCTCGCGTGCCCCTTCTCCCTTGCCTCTGCCCCCTTTCTGCTCTACGTCCTCGGGTCCCGGCCCTCGAGCTGGTCTCAGCCGTCGCTGGTATGCCAGGTCGCGATGTCGTGGACAAGGCCAGAGGGTGAGGGCTGGAGAGCCAGTAGGAGCCCTGAGTCGCGATGCTCAGGCACCCCCCTTTAACGTGCAAGCGGTTTGCGCGGGCGAGGGTGAAGGAAACACCGTGAGGGCCTTGGCCAGCACAGCTTCCTCTAAGGATCCTGCAGGTTCATTACAGAAACAAGATGGGGCTGCCATGGCAGTTATCAGTCGATCGTTAGTCGCTCAAGAGCTCATTGGTTGGAGCGGGCGAGGTGTGTCTGGGCACCCGTGAGCCAGCGCGGGACTCACGAGGCTCTACCTCTTAGGCGGGTTGCGCCTGGCACTGGGCCGTATCTTGAGATGTGCTCCTGCAAAATCTGGTTAGATGCCGGCACTCTACGTCCTCGGGTCCCGGCCCTCGAGCTTGTCTCAGCCGTCGTTGGTATGCCAGGTCGCGATGCCGTGGACATGGCCAGAGGGTGAGGGCTGGAGAGCCAGTAAGAGCCCTGAGTCGCGATGCTCAGGCTCCCCCCCTTTAACGTGCAAGTGGTCGACATGAGGAAGAAAGGTGCCGTGGACGACATCGAGTAATCAAGCATGATGCATAATTGGAAACAAACGCGGAAGGGATACATGCCGCTGGGCCTAGCCCGAGTGGCCTGGGGATGATGCAGCCCGAGGGGTGCCCCCAGCAAAGCAAGCTAGCGACTGAAAAGATAAAAAGGGATACATGCCACAGGGACGGACCCACGTGGCCTGGGAATGACGCAACCCTGGGAGGGCGCTCCCAGCTGGAAAGATTTCACCTGAAGATGTCGTCGGTGCAGTGGCGTTGGTGCAGCAGACTCGGTGGGCTGCAGAAGCCGATCCTCACGAGCCCCCAGGCCCAGGGGCCACGGGAGGCTCCGGGGGCACTGGTGGCTCCTCGTGAGCAGCCTCCATCTCCGCCAGGGCTGTGGAACGCCTGTCTTCTTGCGCCTCCAAGACGCTCCTCATGAGGCGCTGGTACGCCGCAGCCACGCTCGGCAGGCCATAAGGCATGCGAACATAGCTGTGAGGTGGTCCTCCGCAGCGCACCACTTGTGAGGGCCAGAGGCGCTCCGCCGTGGCGATCTGATTGAGCCCCGGTACGTCGACGCAGACGCGCAGCCCACCATCCTCGCCTTGATGGGGAGCCACAGCTGGTGGGCGACGGCAACCTCTCATGATCATTGACTCCTGTAGTTCTTGAATGGCCTTGCTAACAAACTCCTGTTGGTCTGACCTTCTTTCCCTGGCTCCCTTTCGAGGGGAACGTGCTTCGAAACACGCCTCCGCATGGTGCCCCAGCGCCTCCCTCGTGACCTTGGCGAGGTTGGTGGCCCTCCAGGTGAGAGCCCCCGAGCCCTGCCTGAGGAGGGCGCCGGGCACGCTTTCCTATGCGATTGAAGGAGGATCCCCCTGGGTAGACGCGGGCCCTGAAGGGCCTGCCTCCTGAGGGGCTGAGCCTGACGTCGTCCTCTTCTTCTTGGGGGTGGTCTCAGGAAGCCTCCTGCTTCCGCAATCTGGGTCTTCTAGTGACGCGGCCTGATAGGCTCGCTCCAGGGTACACACTGCATCCTTCTCTTGACAGGGCACCGTGATGACGCCGCCGCTTCCTGGCATCTTGAGGACGTTGTAGCCGTGGTGAGTCACGACCATGAACTTGGCCAGCGCCGGGTACCCGAGGATGGCGTTGTACGGCAGGCGGATGTGGGCGACGTCAAAGTCGATGAGCTCGGTGCGGTAGTTGTTGCGGGCCCCGAAGGTGACTGGGAGGCGGACCTGCCCGATCGGGACTGTGGAACCATCGGTGACTCCGGAGAAGGGCTTGGTTGGCTGAAGCTGGTCATAGGGCACTTGGAGGCTGTCAAATGTTTCCACGGACAAGACATTGAGCCCTGCCCCTCCGTCGATGAGGGTCCTGGTGACCAGAACGTTGCTGATGACTGGGGAACAAAGCATTGGGAGGACTCCGGCTGTGGCCGCGCACTTGAGCTGGTCTGCTGAGCTGAACGTGATGGTGCAGGCCGACCACCTGAGTGGACGCGTTGGTTCAAGCTTGGGGAGAACTGCATTCACTTCGCGAGCAAACTGCTTGAATATATGTTGAGAGGTTGGGCCTTGAGCTCCGCCCAGGATGCAAGCGATTACGCGTTGCTCTTGGAAGCCCCCAGCCCCCTCGTCTTGGTGGCGGTCTTCATTCCTTCTTGGCTGAGGCGGCAACGGCGGCAGGCCTGGGTTGCCATGAGGGCGATCCTCACGAGGCTGGTCCCTCCAGTCCCCCTCGCGAGGCGGGTCACGCCAGCGGTCCTCGCGAGGTTGGTCACGCCAGCCTTGACGTGGGCCACGATCTTCCCAGCGTCCCGGGTTCCTTCCTCCTCCTCGGCCGTAGCCCCGGCCAGCACGGTCAGGGCGTCGGCCGACTCTTCCTTCTCGCACGGCGCGGAGTTCTTGGCATTCATTGGTGTTGTGGGTGTGGAGGTCGTGGTACACATAGTACCGGCTGCCCCTGGAGGATTCGGGCAGATCCTTGCCCCGCTTGGTGTCCGGCTCTGCCGCGAGCACGGCAGCCCCCTTGCGCTTCACGTCCTTATCCTTGGGCTTCTTCTCTTCTGTGTCTGCGGCAGACAACTCGAGGAGGGAGAGGCGTCCCTCCTCATCCCTGGCGCACTTGGTCGCCAGGTTGAACAGCTCCAGGGAGGTGCAGAGGTCTTCGTGCATCGCCAACTCCTCCTTCATCTTGACGTCGCGCACGCCATCGGAGAAGGCCGAAATGATGGCTTCCTCGGACACCCTGGGGATCTTGAGGCGCGCACTATTGAAGCGCTGGATGTACTTTTGCAGGGTCTCTCCAGGTTGCTGCTTGATGCGGTGCATGTCGCTCACGGTGGGAGGCCGGTCGCGGGTACCTTGGAAGTTGGCGATGAAGCGAGCACGCATCTGGTCCCAGGAGGAGATCATGCCTGGGGCCAGGTTTAGGAGCCAAGTGCGAGCACCTTCCTTCAGCGCCATGGGGAACCAGTTCGCCATGACCTTTTCGTCCCCGCTGGCAGCTTCGATTCCCAGCTCGTAGAGCTGGAGGAACTCCGTGGGATCAGTCGTGCCATCATAGCGTGGGGGCAGGTCCGGCTTGAACTTGCCGGGCCATGCGACTCCGCGCAGCTCGACGGTGTAGGCGCGGCAGCCAGCGGTGGCCGCGGGAGGTTTTGGTTGAGGGAGAGCTTGGCCTTGTGGGTCCCCTTGCGCTGCAGCTGGGAGCAGCGCGGGGTCCTGACGTGCCAGAGCTAGAGCGAGGTCTCGGCGAGCCGGGGCTGGGAGCGCCCGGGCGGCCTCTTGCGGTCGCGGGACTTCTTGGCAGCTCCGTTCCTGCTGGGCCGGCACACGACGGAGCGGGTTCCACCCAGGAGCTGCGCGCCTTGGGGCCATGGCATCTTCTTGGAAAGGAGGCGGCTGGAATGCCCCCGGGGCTTCATTGCCCACGCGGGGCGGAGTGCGGCGCAGCGGTGCGGAAGGTGCGGGAGAGCCCCCTGCGGCGCGGACGAGCTCGGTGACGCGGTCGAGCCACTCCTCGTAGACGTCATCGACGGGGCGGTAGCGCAGGAGCTCGTTCGCCGCGATGAGCGCGGCTCGAGCCTCCAAGGGCGCGCGAAGCGCGTGCGACGAAGAACCGGCCGGGGTGAGCGATGGAGTGGCGGTGCGGCCATCTCGCCGCACGGACGGGTGCTGAGAGGATGCTTGCTGCTTGTTCCCCGCCGGGCCGGTGGCAGCGTTGACAGCGGGCGACGGGGAACGACGAGGACGCCCACCGACGGGGGCCGTCTGGACGGCGTGGGAAGCGATGGCGGCCCGGCGCTCAGCGCGGGCCCGACGAGCGTCAGACATGGATGCGACGGTCGGAGGAGAGCGGAGCGGCGGAAGACAGATTCCGGCGCACCCCTACCTGGCGCGCCAAATGTCGGATCACGGGTTCCGGCAGACCCTTAAGGTTCGAACTCTGGGGTGCGCGCGGGGATCGTGCCCTCTACCTCTCCGTCTCGTAAGGATCTAACTACTACAAGAACAACACAAGAGACGCAGGGTTTATACTAGTTCGGGCCACCATTGTGGTGTAATACCCTACTCTAGTTTGTGGTGGGTAGATTGCCTCTTGGGCTGATGATGAAGAACAGTACAAGGGAGAACGACCTCGCGAGGGTCAGTTCTTGGCTAGGGGATGAACTGCTAGGGGGAGTTCGATCGCCCTTCTCTCTCTCTGTGAGATGCTCGATTAGATGCCTCTAGATACTTCATCCGGTGTCTCTACCCTGGGGGTGGCTAGTCCTATTTATAGGCAAAGGCCCCGAGCCTCTTCCCAAATATTGAGCGGGAAGGGCGCCAACAATTGGCCAATTCGAAGGGGAACATCTGGTACACTTATCGTGACTAAAGTTGGTCTTCGCCTGCCAAAGGCCCTGTGGTGACGCCGTCCTGGGCTCCATGGTGACCTTCTTCCCACCGTTGGACTGGCCTTGGTCTCGTTGCACCTAAATGGGTGCCTTTGCTTGATCCTCTCGCCTGCGCTTGCCCCCTTTGCACCAAAGAGGAAAGGGAGATGCTGCGCGGGCTGGCGCCCGCCTGGCACCCTTGGTCGTCATGGCTTGCGTCATGGGCACCTCGTGAGGTACCCCACCTTGATCTCTCCGCCTCCTCGCGAGCCAGCCTGAGGAGGCCGTGCTTGAGGAAGCGCCATGTCGTCCGCCTCGCGAGGCTTGGCCCCTCGCGAGGGTCTTGAGCCTTGTGTTGATGAAGATGGGCCATGTTGGGCCCCCATTTGAGCCACGCCGCAGGCCGCAGGCAGGCAAGTCTGGGGACCCCCGTTCCCAGAACGCCGACAAAACTGGAGTTCGCCAATTATTGGATCTAGTACCAAGGCAGTCCAGCCTGCGCTCCTGATACTTCTAGAGTAATCCCGATGATCGAAGATGATTGGTTTTGTCAACCAGTGGCGGGACTCCTTTGGGATAGGCCGTATGGCGCTACCTTTATGGGTGCCACATGTTTTTTTATGTGAAGTAAGTTAACTATTTTTACTTCTTGTGGAAAATTCTTTTGTTTCATGGTGCTCCGCTTTTGGGGTTCGTCATCGTCTTCGCTTGGTGTGTCAAGCCCCTTGTGTTCGGCGTTGAGTCTGCCGGATTGTTTGAAGACCCAACAATCTCTGTGGGTATGGTTAGCAGGCTTCCCGGGAGTACTGTGTATTTGACATATCCTGTCCAAGATTTTGTTTAGGTTGGATAAATCATCTCTGTTATCCAAGAGGGGCGGATTTTTCTGATTCTGCCGTGAGCTTTTGAATCCGGCGTTGACTGCCCTGTTTTTCGGACTATTTTCCTTGGTCCGGCGACGATCCTTGTTGCGTCACGGTTTTCCGTTTCCATCCCTAGTTTTGGATGTACTTGGGTCGCTAGTGCTACATCTTGCCAACCAGCTGTCATCTCCTGCGCAGAAGCGGGTCATGAGGCTTGTTAATGCGGCCATTGTTCTTGGCTTTTCTTGGCCGAGGTGTCTGGCTAGCCATTCGTCTCGAACGTTATGCCTGAAAGCTGCTAGGGCTTCGGCGTCCGGACAGTCGACTATCTGATTCTTTTTAGTAAGAAATCTATTCTAGAATTGCCGAGCTGACTCTCCGGGCTGTTGAGTTATGTGACTGAGATCGTCTGCGTCCGGAGGGCGGACATAGGTCCCTTGAAAATTTGCTCGGAAAGCGTCCTCGAGCTCTTCCCAACTTCCAATTGTGTTTTCAGGAAGGCTTTTGAGCAAATGCCGGGCTGGCCCTTTAAGCTTGAGGGGTAAATATTTTATGGTGTGGAGGTCATCTCCTCTGGCCATATGTATTTGGAGGATATAATCCTCGATCCAGACTCCAGGGTCTGTTGTTCTGTCGTATGCCTCTATGTTTACGGGTTTGAATCCCGCTGAAAATTCATAATCCAGGACCTCATCGGTGAAACATAGGGGGTGTGCGGCGCCCCTGTATTTGGGTGTGCCAGATTCGGATACTGGCTTTATTGCATTGCTTACGAGAGCTTGCTTTCTTGGCCCATAAATGGACCTGGCTGGGCCATCTTTTTGATGCGAATCCTTAAGTGGGTCGCATGCCGGCTTGAGTGCGGTGCCGCTTGCCGCTTTATGCTGGCCATGGGGTCGTCTATCCGACCGGGTGGCTTTCTTACTTTTTGAATGCGAGGGCTCTAAGGCCTCTACGTCGAATTCAGGCAGTAGCTTTCGCTTCGGATAACTTTTAGTGCGGCGACTGTCGCCGTATTTGTCTGCGGTATTGATTACTTTGCTCCATCTGATTCTGAGTGCATCTTCCATAGTTTTTAGCTTCCACTTCTGCTTTTTCAGGCTACGTGCGGTTGCAACGAGCCTTTTGTGGAGGTTCTTCTGCTCCGTGGCCTTATCCGGCGTAAGGTCGTGCGGAGTGCCGTTTTTGCCGAGGACAGGCTGTTCGGTTTCTTTATCTGAGTTGCCCTATTCGGACGGTTGCTCTAAGGCATGCTCGTCGTCTGCCGGCTCTTTCTCCTCTATGGCTGGGTCTGTGTCGAGGCGGGGCTTGGGGCGGCGTTTACGCCGCCGCTTTGATTGCTTTTCGAGAGATCGATCCCTCGTTGCCTCCCCGTGTTCCTCGTTGTTGCTTCCTTTAGGTGTATCCACCATGTACACATCATGAGATGAGGTGGCTGTCCATGCCCTATAGGAGTTGGTTCATATGCGTCTCCTGCATAGTCGTCCATACCGCCGATGTCTTCGGAGTCGAAATTAAGCATGTCGTTTAAATTATCGACGGTGGCTACCAAATGGGTGGTGGGTGGGTTTTGAATTTCTTCATCGTTCGTATCCCAACCTTGCTGACCGTAGTCCGGCCGGGGCTCTCCTGATAAAGAGAGAGACTTTAGTGACTTCAGAATGACGCCAAAGGGCGAGTGCTGAAAGATGTCCGCGGCGGTGAACTCCATGATCGGCGCCCAATCGGATTCGATCAGCAGGCGCGCGGAGGGCTCGGAGTCCGGAGAGGAATCCGGCCCCCCGGAGTCGTAGGCCTTGCGGAGTATGGGGCTGGTATTCCGCCCGATCTCCTTTGAGATCGCAACCCCCGAGGCGGCGTCCAACCACTCATCCTCGATTGGCGCAGTAGGCTCCAAATTAAGGGTCGGAACCGATGCGTGTGCGGCCTCCAGGGCACTGTTCGGCGGCAGAGCTAGATCATGCCCATCGAGACAGTGCGGCGCGCTCGGCTGTGGCTCGGATCCGTCAAAGATCAAGTCCCCGCGGATGTCAGCCGTGTAGTTTAAACTCCCAGATCTGACCTGATGGCCAGGGGCGTAGCTTTCGACCTGCTCCAGATGGCCAAGTGAATTGGCCCGCAGTGCGAAGCCGCCGGAGACGAAGATCCGTCTGGGGAGAGAGGTCTCACCCTGGACCGCATCATTGTTGATGATCGAAGGAGCCATCGGTCCTAAAAGCGACGACACAGAGGAACTCTCAATGAAAGCACCAATGTCGGTGTCAAAACCGGCGGATCTCGGGTAGGGGGTCCCGAACTGTGCGTCTAGGCGGATGGTAACAGGAGACAAGGGACACAATGTTTTACCCAGGTTCGGGCCCTCTTGATGGAGGTAAAACCCTATGTCCTGCTTGATTAATATTGATGATATGGGTAGTACAAGAGTAGATCTACCACGAGATCAAGGAGGCTAAACCCTAGAAGCTAGCCTATGGTATGATTGTTGTATGTTGGAGTTGTCCTACGGACTAAAACCCTCTGGTTTATATAGGCACCGGAGAGGGTTAGGGTTACACAAAGTTGGTTACAATGGTAGGAGATCTGAATATCCGCATCGCCAAGCTTGCCTTCCACGCCAAGGAAAGTCCCATCCGGACACGGGACGAAGTCTTCAATCTTGTATCTTCATAGTCCAGGAGTCCGGCTGAAGGTATAGTCCGGCTACCCGGACACCCCCTAATCCAGGACTCCCTCAGGAGGCAACGGAACACGTGGGAGCCAACCGGCTGGGTCGGAACAGAATGTGTGGTCGTGTTCATCGGGAGGGCTTGGACGGAACATGCGATGGAAACGAGGCCTGGCGTACCGCAGAACGGAGGAAACGACCTTGTGTTCGACCGGCCATGTTCGAAACGGGATCCTGTTGATCGGGAGGGGTGTGGCGTACCGCAAAACGGAGGAAACGGACCTCCTACAATCGAAACGGGGGTCCTGTTGATCGGGAGGGGTGTGGCGTATCGCAAAACGGAGGAAACGGACCTCCTACGGTTGAAACGGGGGTCCTGTTGATCGGGAGGGGTGTGGCGTACCGCAAAATAGACGAAACGGACCTCCTACGGTCAAAACGGGGGTCCTGTTCATCGAGAGGGGTGTGGCGTACCCAAGGTTGGAAAAAGCGGTAGGCGTAAGCGAGGCGGTTGGCCTGCGCCTAGTGCCTAGGCGTTGCTTAAGCGTCGTAGGCGCAGCCTAGGCGGTTATATAATTTTTACTATCAGGATGTATATGTGTTTACTATATGTTTATTTTATTAATTTAGGGCATATAAGTATGTTAACTACCTACTACTACGATTGGAATATGGCACTTTTGGCATATCAGTGCAATATGGCATGATTTCTCGCTTGGGTAGAGAATTTATTTTTTGCTCTGCCTAGACTTCTGCCTATGCCCTAGGTGAGGCGTTTGGCCATTGCCTAGCGCCTAGGCGTGCCTAAGCGCCTCCTAGGCACTGCCTTTTCCAACAGAGGGCGTACCGCAAAACGGGACTCCATGGGATACTATTCATCTCCACCGTCGACCTCCTCCATCCTCCATGGGCTCCTGTTCATCCAGCCTCCACCGCGCGCTACTCCACCGGCTACTATTCAACCACCCCTCCACGTCTACTGTTCATCCAGCCCTCCACACCACGGGGTCCTGTCCAACCACCCCTCCAGGGGCACCCCTCCACCGTCTACTGTTCGTCCAGCCCTCCGCCACACCACGGTGTCCTGTTCATCCAGAGGCAATGCCACCGCTCAATGTTCATCCAACCCCCCCCCCCCCCCGCGCAACGCCAACTGTTCATCCTAGAGGCAGCATTGATCGTCTTCTGATAGCAGCAGTAGCGAAGGAATCGCTCGATCGGGTTCAGTTAACAGCCATCGATCAATCGCTCGGGTTCAGTAACGCGTAGCCTGCAGTGCAATCGCTCGGGTTCAGTTAGAGCCCAACGCCTCGCTCGGGTTCAGTTAGAGACAATGCCTCGCACACATGTGCTTATGTTTACGAGAGAAACACGCATCGCTCGGCCCCCGACCTCCCACCGTAACCGGGAACTCCCCGAAATTTTCCTCCCCCTCACTTCTACCACGGTTTTTTTTCCGTCATGGACGGCCTAAAGAATGTCATGCAGCTGCGTCTCCAGCCCGCCCAGGATGAAAAGCCCATTTTCTGTCATGATTTTTTGTCATAGAAGTAGGAGCCCACCACATCTTTGATGATACCGGGTTTTGTCACAATTATCGTCATAGAAGTGTCATATGTACGACAGAAAAAAAAAATCGTTCGGCCCAAAATGTCACGGATGTGTCTTTTTTGTGTAGTGCGAGCTCTAGTAATTGGTCCAGTATGTATAACAGCAAGGGCTGTGGGTGTACCAATGGTATTGATGTCCTCATCAATGCCCAATATGTAAGTACCTTTACTGAGGTATTTCTTTGAAAAACTCCTTTCAAAGACTCCTTTATCCTTTCCAGAAATTTCTACATCATTTCCTATCAACAATATGTCATTCACATATACTTATCAGAAAGGCTGTAGTGCTCCCACTCACTTTCTTGTAAATACAGGCTTCACCGTAAGTCTGTATAAAACTATATGCTTTTGATCACACTATCAAAGCGTACATTCCAACTCCGAGATGCTTGCACCAGTCCATAAATGGATCGCTGGAGCTTACACACTTTGTTAGCACCTTTAGGATTGACAAAACCTTCTGGTTGCATCATATACAACTCTTCTTTAAGAAATCCATTAAGGAATGCAGTTTTGACATCCATTTGCCAAATTTCATAAAATGTGGCAATTGCTAACATGATTCAGACAGACTTTAAGCATAGATACGAGTGAGAAACTCTCATCGTAGTCAACACCTTGAACTTGTCGAAAACCTTTTGCGATAATTCGAGCTTTGTAGATAGTAACACTACTATAAGCATCCGTCTTCCTCTTGAAGTTCCATTTATTCTCAATGACTCGCCGATCATCGGGCAAGTCAATCAAAGTCCATACTTTGTTCTCATACATGGATCCCATCTCAGATTTCATGGCCTCAAGCCATTTCGTGGAATCTGGGCTCATCATCGCTTTCTCATAGTTCGTAGGTTCGTCATGGTCTAGTAACATGACTTCCAGAAAGGATTACTGTACCACTCTGTGACAACCTGGATTTTGCCTTCTCTCTTTTTCCGGACTTGTCTTCTCTCTGTTTCCAGACTTGGTTTTTGCCTTGCATTGATTTGGATTTTGGAATCATTTCAAATGGACTTGGCACTTGGGCATACCCTTGACTTTCACCCAAGTGACCCATCTACTTCTCATTCAACTTTATGTCTCTGTTAAATCCCCAAAATAATCAAATGAATATTTTTCATAAAAGAAAAATATTCATTTTCCTCTCTGAAACTCTATTCAGAAACTAGTGCTCCAAAGCAACCCTCATTTTTATTGCTTCCAAAAATCTGAGATAAATCCTGAATATTCTTTGGACCTTGGCACACCTTCCCAAGCAAAAATATTGCATGACTTTTTGCAATATTTTTGCTATAGAAAATAATTTCTCTTCTAGCTCAAAATTCCAGTTTGTACAACAAGTACATTTTTCCTTGATCTTTTGGCCCTGATCTTTCTTGAGCTTAACTACCCTCTTAAGAAAACCTAAACCGCAGGAGATCAGCCCTAATGGCCATCTAGAAGCTGGCCAAACTTGGCGACCAAGTTTTTGGTCAGAAACTTGCCAACTTGGTTGCGTCAAGTCTGGTCAGCCTGACGATGTGTTCTCAACGTTCCTAGACTAAACACTGCATGGACTAAAGCATAGACAAGGTTTGGCAGTGCGTGGACGTCGTCTTGACCATGCCAGGGCGGGACCACGTGAGGACACGGTGTCTGGCGCGTGTTCGACGCGCTCTGGGTAGTGCCAACGCGTTTGTTCGGCGCGTGCTCGAGCCAGTGCTCACTGACGACTGCTGTGTCGCGCCACCAGCCCCGACCCATCACCCTTTACTCCTCCCTGGCGATCGCCAATGCCGGAGACACCGCAACGAGCACGGGCACGTCGCGGCCAAAAGCAATAGTGCGCGCGTGCCCTTGTCCTCTTCCCCCTGCGTCCTGTGCTCGTCCCTGAGCTTGGGCAGCTCCCACAGTGACGCTGCACGCTTGCCCCCTCGCACTAGAGCGCTTTGACGCTGTTCGCCGACTTCTAGAGGACTCTTGCGGTGACACGATACCCCCTCGCTCTGGCTATAAATAGGACCTCCCTCCTCGTTTGCTAACCACGCACCACTCCTCACCACCTCCATGAACACGTAGAAGGGCCACATCCTGGTTGGGCAGGCCTCTGGCCGTCTGCCCCGACCGGAGAACTCCGGCAACCTCCGCAGCTCGGCCACCTCGCTCCAGTTCCTCTCGAACTCGACCAACTGCTCGGGCGTGGCATTGGAGGTCCCCTGGTGCTGTCTAGACGCTGCTGAGCCCTCGGAGCCGCCTCTAGCCGTCGTCTTCTTCCACTCCGGCGAATCCCGTCTGCCACTGCAGCTTGCGAGCTTGACCGCGAGCAGCTCCGGCCATCCCACGGCAAGCCACGGGTACGGGCAGGTGCGCCATGAACCCAACTTTATTTCTATCCCTCTTATCTAGCCCCAAACCCCCTCCTCGCCGGCGTGAGCTCCGACGAAGCGCCGTCACCCTCTGATCTCGCTTCCCCTCTCTCTCTCCTGACGGGCAAGGCCCAGTGTCAGCCTCACCACTCACGCCCGAAGCGATACGAGTGGAGGCGCAATTTCCTTTTACGCCTTCGACGTCACCCCCTAGGAATTTTTGTTTAATTCAAATTTAATCAGAAATTGACCCAAACTTTGACCAGCCACCATTTCTAAACCATAAGTCCAAATGATTTGATTCCTTTTGCATTGTCTTTGTTTCAGAAAGCTCTAGCAATGCACCAAAAGGTGGATTTTTCCTTGCTGTCTAGAATTTCTGGTGATTTTCAGAATGCTTTTTGATATGTGTTTTTGTGGTTTTTAATTATTTTCAGAAAGAGAAGCTTGTCTTGAAGCAAACCAAGAGGAGTGTGATCCTCCTCTACACTAAGGCAAGCCACACCAGCATTTGGATGGTGTTATTTCAATGTCTATCATTTTCTACTTGAATATGAGTTCTTAATTGCAATTAAAAATTTGATAAATAAATTTTGTTAATAGCTAGTTATTTTATCATGCTTGATATGCTTGTTTTAGTTAATGGTAAATTGCATGAACTTGTTGGTCAAGTAGAATAAAATTTTGTATTAGTTATATTGCTATGGTAGATTATGATAGTTCTTTTATTAAGTGATATTTTCATATAAATGATGAGCTAAAAAAATATTGCTTGATAATAAAAATGAATTAGGACAAGTGATGTTTTTGGTCCTAAGTATTGCGAGATAATTATGCTAATAAGATTGATCCATATCCATGTGTTGTTTGCTTTGCATGTCGGTTAGTTGCATGATTATGTCAAATTATCATGTTAGTTATAAAAAGTTTTTATCAAAGTTAAGCTTGATTAAGTTGAACTTGAATATGATGTTGATCACCTCATGGTGCCACTGAATCGGGTTTTTTTTATTCAGTGCGACCACATTTACCTTGTGGGAAGGTCTTAATTCGGTCCTTTGTTGTGCCTCTCACCGGTGCCTCCCGCGAGGGAAGGTTATGGGCATGCATACCCTAGCCCGGTAAGCAGACATAATCTTGTGTGCTCGTTTTTGTTTTTATGGTACCTTGTCCCCGTTTGGGACCGTTTTTCCACGACGGTGGCCGTTGGTGCCTTTGGTAGGCACGGGGCCACCCAAGACCTCGCCCTGAGAGGGAGTTGGTCGGAGTGGTCGGGAGAGTGCCATGACAAAGGGAGGGTTTCGTCGGAACGCTTTCGTCCACCCGAATGGGAGTGCGAGGCCAGGGGTTCGGTAGTGTGGGTAAAGTGCGCTACCTCTGCAGAGTGTATTTAATCTATCGATAGTCGCGTCCTCGGTTATGGGCAAATCTCGGAAGTAAGTCACACCATGGATCAACTTTTATAATTAATCTTGCAAACTGAATGATTGTTGCGATGCTTGGTATTTCACGAACTCTCGAGTTGTTCATGAGCGGTTGGTTTCAGTTCTAACCTCAGTATGGTCACCGCTTGGTTACGAGGTAACCGTCTGGTAAGCGAGTCCGTGAGACTCAGTGCACGTATTGGTTTCATTGCGTATTTAGTAGTTCTTTCATTGCATTAATTTGATTAATTGTCCTGATATTGTCTGTCATCATGCTTATGTTCGTTGTGAGCTTGCAAGTACATTCAATGTAGTGACCTGGCGTGTCATGCCAGCTTTTAGGCAAGTCGGTTCGCATCGGAGCGCATCTCGCGTCTAGGCCATGTCCACATCGGTGTCCCTGTGCTATGGAGTTCCACTTCGTCGTTCTTCCGCTGTCGCGTAGTTCGTGTGATCGAGGCCCTTGTCATGTTCATTAAATAATGTACATACTATTCAGCAGCACCGTGCGTGCCGCTTGGCCTCGTATCTTGATGTAATATTAGACTTATGTAATCCTCTAGCATCAATAAAGCGGTTGTTTCTGTACCATGTTGTTGTGTATTATCAGAAGACTTGATCTCTGGGCTGGCAATGCAGGGTAAACCAGTTGCTCTGAGCTGAGGTGCCACAACGCTTGGTATCAGAGCCGCGCTGATTGTAGGACACGCTAGACCGTTAGCGAATTAGTGGAACAGTAGATAGCTTCATCCGAGTGCCGGTAGTCATAGAACTTGGTTGCTGCATTGCATGAATGATTATTTGTTGTTATTACTAACCGTATGATTTGTGAGTGTAGATGGCTCCAGTACCGATCTTGTACCATCCTGAGCCAGCTTCGTACACATCGCCGCACCTGCTTCAGAACGTGTGGCGACGACTCTATCCAGAGGGTGCTGATCCAGAGTATCGGGTGTATCAGGAGCATCTAGCCGGTGCATTATATGAGTATTATGCGGAGGTCACTCTACACCATAGTCCCCCTTTCCGACGCTTACACTCATTCTACTAAGGGTGATCTTGCTTCTATGCCATCTCAGGCGGTTCAGTTTGCTGTTATCGAGGCTCTTGTAGACTTGCGCTACAACGAGGTTCGCATGCACACCCACCCAGGTCTCTTCTACTACCCATCTCTGCACGAGAATGGGCGTATCCGCTTTCCTTTAATTAATCCGGTGTGTGATCGTCTCACTAGCCACCTTTCCCGCTATATCACTGCCAGTTATCTCCTGAACTACGAGTTAGCTCGGGAGCTCTCCCATGCCCGGGCAGCTCTCGCTGCTGCTCGTACTAGGAACCCTCTTCCCACTGTCATCTACACTACTCCAGTTCCTTCCGCCTTCGTTCCCCTGGTGACTTCGCAGGGTACTGTTAACCCTCTGACGGTGACCCCTTGCAGTGCTCCTGCTGCGTGAGCTTCCCTTGTCGGTACTCCTGCCGCTCCTATGCTTAGATCCCATTCCGCGCCTGCCCCTGTGGGAGAGCCCTCGAGGCAGCGCCGTCGCGTCTCTCTTAACCCGGAGGTCTCTACTATCAGTTCAGGATCTGGGTCCGGCTCAAGAGAGGAGCCCGCATCAGCGCACTCCGAGCAGTAGACCGTTAGAGTATCGCTTTCGTCATGAGTATGATGTATGGGTGTAATTGCACATGTCATGATGCTTAGTTTCATGTATGAGGGTAGTAGACCCGTTGTGATGTTTACTTTCATGTTGAGTCTATGTATAATTATGTTGGAATCTTTTATTCGCTTTGGTTTTCGTTTGCTGTTTTCTTCTGGATTTATCGATGGCTTTCCTACCATTTTGGAATTTTCTCATCATGGTTGCTATGTATTGGGAAAATGAATAATAAGATGATGCGTGGAGGCAGCAACAACCAAGCTTGTGAGGATGTCCCTGTCCGTCGCTCCGCAAGGTAGGCAGGACATTCCCCCGAGCAATACCAGCCACCCCGTCTCCACCACCAAATCCGCCGTCCACTGAGCAAATCCTGTGAATGTTTGAAGAAAGAAGGAGCAATGATCTGCTGGAAATATTGAAAAGTGTGCAAGTTATGGTTGGGCAGAATGGAAACCAGAATGGTCATTGCTACCTCTTGAGCACTACGTTGGTTTTCCCTTGAAGAGGAAAGGGTGATGCAGTAAAGTAGCGTAAATATTTCCCTCGGTTTTTGAAAACCAAGGTATCAATCCAGTAGGAGGCTACGCTCGAGTCCCACGCACGTACACAAACAAATAAGAACCTCACAACCAACGCGATAAAGGGGTTGTCAATCCCTTCACGGTAACTTACGAGAGTGAGATCTGATAGAGATGATAAGATAATATTTTAGGTATTTTTATGATAAAGAATAAAAGTAAAGAAAGCAAGTAAACAGTAATGGAAATAACGTGAGATTAATATGATGGAAAATAGACCCGGGGGCCATAGGATTCACTAGTGGCTTCTCTCAAGATAGCATAAGTATTACGGTGGGTAAACGAATTACCGTCGAGCAATTGATAGAATTGAGCATCTTATGAGAATATCTAGGTATGATCATGTATATAGGCATCACGTCTGTAAAAAGTAGACCGAAACGATTCTGCATCTACTACTATTACTCCACACATCGACCGCTATCCAGCATGCATCTAGAGTATTAAGTTCATAAGAACAGAGTAACGCTTTAAGCAAGATGACATGATGTAGAGGGATAAACTCTTGCAATATGATATAAACCCCATCTTTTTAATCCTCGATGGCAACAATACAATACGTGCCTTGATGCCCCTGCTATCACTGGGAAAGGACACCGCAAGATTGAACCCAAAGCTAAGCATTTCTCCCATTGCAAGAAAGATCAATCTAGTAGGCCAAACCAAACTGATATTTCGAAGAGACTTGCAAAGATAAGCAATCATACATAAAAGAATTCAAAGGAGATTTAAATATTGTTCATAGATAATCTGGATCATAAACCCACAATTCACTGGATCTCGACAAACACACCGCAAAAAGAAGATTTACATCAAATAGATCTCCAAGAGAATCAAGGAGAACTTTGTATTGAGATCCAAAGAGAGAGAAGAAGACATCTAGCTAATAACTATGGACCCAAATGTCTGAGGTAAACTACTCACACATCATCGGAGAGGCAATGGTGTTGATGTAGAAGCCCTCCGTGATCAATGCCCCCTCCGACAGGACGCCGGAAAAGGCCCCAAGATGGGATCTCACGGGTACAGAAGGTTGCGGCAGTGGAATTAGGTTTTCGTGGGCGCTTCTGATGGTTTGGGGGTACGTAGGTATATATAGGAGGAAGAAGTAGGTCGGTGGAGCCACGAGGGGCCCACGAGGGTGGAGGGCACGCCCTTGGGGGGGGGGGTAGGTGCGCCCCCTACCTTGTGGCTTCCTCGTCTGTTGCTTGACGTCCACTACAAGTCCTCTGGATCACGTTTGTTCCGAAAATCACGTTCCCAAAGGTTTCATTCCGTTTGGACTCCGTTTGATATTCTTTTTCTGCGAAACACTGAAATAGGCAAAAAAAACACCTATTTGGGTTGGGCCTCCGGTTAATAGGTTAGTCCCAAAAATAATATAGAAGTGTATAATAAAGCCCATTAATCGTCCAAAACAGAATATAATATAGCATGGAACAATCAAAAATTATAGATACGTTGGAGACGTATCAAGCATCCGCAAGCTTAATTCCTGCTCGCCCTCGAGTAGGTAAATGATAAAAACAAAAAATTTGATGTGGAATGCTACTTAGCATAATTTTCAATGTAATTCTCTTTTTTGTGGTATGAATATTCAGATCCGAAAGATTCAAGACAAAAGTTTAATATTGACATAAAAGTAATAATACTTCAAGCATACTAACTAACCAATTATGTCTTCTCAAAATAACATGGCCAAAGAAAGTTCATCCCTACAAAATCATATAGTTTGGTCATGCTCCATTTTCGTCACACAAGAATGTTCTCATCATGCACAACCCCGATGACAAGCCAAGCAATTGTTTCATACTTTAGTAATCTCAAACTTTTTTCAACTTTCATGCAATATATGAGGGTGAGCCATGGATATAGCACTATGGGTGGAATAGAATATGATGATGGGGGTTATGTGGAGAAGACAAAAATGGAGAAAGTCTCACATTGACGTGGCTAATCAATGAGCTAGGGAGATGCCCATCGATTGATGTCAATGCAAGGAGTAGGGATTGCCATGCAACGGACGCACTAGAGCTATAAATGCATGAAAGCTCAACAAAAGAAACTAAGTGGGTGTGCATCCAACTTGCTTGCTCACGAAGACCTAGGGAATTTGAGGAAGCCCATTGTTGGAATATACAAGCCAAGTTCTATAATGAAAAAGTCCCACTAGTATATGGAAGTGACAAAACAAGAGATTCTCTATCAAAAAGATCATGGTGCTACTTTGAAGCACAAGTATGGAAAAAGGATAGTAGCATTGCCCCTTTTATATATTTTTTGGGACTTTTTTGTTTTTTATTGGCCTTTCTCTTTTTTTGGGACAATGCTCTATGAATGATGATCATCACACTTCTATTTATTTACAACTCAATGATTACAACTTGATACTAGAACAAAGTATGACTCTATATGAATGCCTCCGGTGGTGTACCGGGATGGGCAATGAATCAAGAGTGACATGTATGAAAAAATATGGACGGTGGCTTTGCCACAAATACGATGTCAACTACATGATCATGCAAGGAAATATGACAATGATGAAACATGTCATGATAAACAGAACGGTGGAAAGTTGCATGGAAATATATCTCGGAATGGCTATGGAAACGCAATAATAGGTAGGTATGGTGGCTGTTTTGAGGAAGATATAAGGAGGTTTATGTGTGATAGAGCGTATCACATCACGGGGTTTGGATGCACCGGCGAAGTTTGCACCAACTCTCAAGGTGAGAAAGGGCAATGCACGTTACCGAAGAGGCTAGCAATGATGGAAGGGTGAGAGTGCATATAATCCATGGAGTCAACATTAGTCATAAAGAACTCACATACTTATTGCAAAAATATACAAGTCTTCAAAAACCAAGCACTACGCGCATGCTCCTAGGGGGATAGATTGGTAGGAAAAGACCATCGCTCGTCCATGACTGCCACTCACAAGGAGGACAATCAAAGAACACCTCATGTTTCAAATTTGTTACACAACGTTTACCATACGTGCATGCTACGGGACTTGCAAACTTCAACGCAGGTAATTCTCAAATTCACAACTACTCAACTAGCACAAATTTAATATCACTACCTCCATATCTCAAAACAATTATCAAGCATCAAACTTTTCTTAGTATTCAACGCACTTATTAGAAAGTTTTTACTAATCTTGGATGCCTATCATATTAGGACTAATTTCCCATTTTAAGCAAATTACCATGCTGTTTTGTAGGACTCTCAAAATAATATAAGTGAAGCATGAGAGAACAATAGTTTCTATAAAACAAAACCACCGCCGTGCTCTAAAATATATAAGTGAAGCACTAGAGCAAAAACTATATAGCTCAAAAGATATAAGTGAAGCACATAGAGTATTCTAATAAATTCCGAATCATGTGTGTGTCTCTCAAAAGGTGTGTACAGCAAGGATGATTGTGGAAAACAAAAATCAAAGACTCAAATCATACAAGACGCTCCAAGCAAAACACTTATCATGTGGTGAATAAAAATATAACTCCAAGTAAAGTTACCGATGGACGAGGACAAAAGAGGGGATGCCTTCCGGGGCATCCCCAATATTTATCTTTTTGATGTCCTTGGATTTACCTTGGGGTACCTTGGGCATACCCAATCTTAGGCTCTTGCCACTCCTTGTTCCATAATCCATCAAATCTTTACCCAAAACTTGAAAGCTTCACAACACAAAACTTAACAGAAAATCTCATGAGCTCCGTTAGCGAAAGAAAACAAAACACCACTTCAAGGTACTGTAATGAACTCATTCTTTATTTATATTGGTGTTAAACCTACTGTGTTCCAACTTCTCTATGGTTTATAAACTATATTACTAGCCATAGATTCATCAAAATAAGCAAACAACACACGAAAAACAGAATCTGTCAAAAAACAGAACAGTCTGTAGTAATCTGTAACTAACGCAAACTTCTGGAAGTCTAAAAATTCTATCCAAATAGGAAGACCTAAATAATTTGTGTAGTGATATGATGCAATTGGAATCAGTATTATATCACATTCTGGTAATTTTTAACAATTGTTTTCGTGAACAGAAAGTTTCTGGAATTTTCAGCAAGATCAAATAACTATCATCCAAGAAGATCCTATAGGTTTAACTTGGCACGAACACTAATTAAAACACAAAAACAAATCTAACCAGAGGCTAGATCAAAGATATATTCCTAAACAGAAGCAAAAGCAAGAAACTAAAATAAAATTGGGTTGCCTCCCAACAAGCGCTATTGTTTAACGCCCTTTAGCTAGACATAAAAGCAAGTATAGATCTAGGTATTGCCATCTTTAGTAGGCAATCCATAAGTGGCTCTCATAATAGATTCATAAGGTAATTTAATTTTCTTTCAAGGGAAGTGTTCCATGCCTTTACTTAATGGAAATTGGAATCTAATATTCCCTTCCTTCATATCAATAATTGCACCAATCGTTCTAAGGAAAGGTCTACCAAGAATAATAGGACATGAAGGATTACAATCTATAGCAAGAACAATAAAATCTACGGGCACATAGTTCCTATTTGCAACAATAATAACATCATTAATTCTTCCCATAGGTTTCTTAATAGTGGAATCCGCAAGGTGTAAGTTTAAAGAGCAATCATCAAATTCGTGGAAACCTAACAAATCACACAAAGTTTTTGGAATCGTGGAAACACTAGCACCCAAATCACACAAAGCATAGCATTCATGGTCTTTAATTTTAATTTTAATAGTAGGTTCCCACTCATCATAAAGTTTTCTAGGGATAGAAACTTCCAACTCAAGTTTTTCTTCATAAGATTGCATTAAAGCATCAACGATTTGTTTAGTAAAAGCTTTATTTTGACTATAAGCATGAGGAGAATTTAGCACGGATTGCAACAAGGAAATACAATCTATCAAAGAGCAATTATCATAATTAAATTCCTTGAAATCCAAGATAGTGGGTTCATTGATATCTAAAGTTTTGACCTCTTTAATCCCACTTTTACCAATATTTGCATCAAGATCTAAAAACTCCGAATTTTTGGGACGCCTTCTAACTAAAGTTGACTCATCTCCAGTCCCATCATTATCAAGATTCATATTGCAAAACAAATATTTAATAGGGTACACATCAATAACTTTTAGATCTTCATCTTTATTCTCATAAAAATTAGAAGAACACGCTTTCACAAAGCAATCTTTCTTAGCACGCATCCTAGCGGTTCTTTCTTTGCACTCATCAATGGAAATTCTCATAGCTTTCCGAGACTCATTGATATAATGCTTAGGTGGAATAGATCTTAAGTTTCAAAGAATCAACATCAAGATAAATTCTATCCACGTTCCTAGCCAATTCGCCAACTTTAAGCTATTTTTCTTCAAGCAAAGCATTGAAATTCTTTTGCAAATTCATAAATTCTTTAACACTAGTCTCAAAATAAGAGGGCAACTTATTAAAATTTACATAAGAGTTGTTGTAGGAATTACCATAATTATTAGAGGAATTACTAGGATACGGCCGAGGATTGAAGTTTCCTCTATACGCGTTGTTACCAAAATTATTCCTACCAACAAAATTCACATCCATAGATTCATTATTATTCTCAATCAAGGTAGACAAAGGCATATCATTAGGATAAGAAGAAACACTCTTATTAGCAAACAATTTCATGATTTCATCCATCTTTCCACTTAAAACATTAATTTCTTCTATCGCATGCACCTTTTTACTAGTAGATCTTTCGGTGTGCCATTGAGAATAATTGACCATAATATTATCTAGGAGTTTAGTAGCTTATCCTAAAGTGATTTCCATAAAAGTGCCTCCCGCGGCCGAATCTAAAAGATTTCTAGAAGCAAAATTCAATCCGACATACATTTTTTGTATTATCATCCACAAATTCAAACCATGAGTAGGGAAATTATGTATCATTAATTTCATTCTCTCCCAAGCTTGTGCAACATGTTCATGATCAAGTTGCTTAAAATTCATAATATCGTTTCTAAGAGAGATGATCTTAGCGGGAGGAAAATACTTAGAGATAAAAGCATGTTTGCACTTAATCCAAGAATCAATACTATTTTTAGGCAAAGACGAAAACCAAGTTTTAGCACGATCTCTAAGCAAAAACGAAAATAGTTTCAACTTAACAATATCATTGTCCACATCTTTCTTCTTTTGCATATCACACAAATCGACAAAGATATTTAGATGGGTAGTGGCATCTTCACTAGGAAGGCCGGCGAATTGATCTTTCATGACAAGATTCAGCAAAGCAACATTAATTTCACAAGATCCAGCATCGGTAAGAGGAGCAATCGGAGTGCTAAGAAAATCATTGTTATTGGTATTGGCAAATTCACACAATTTAGTGTTATCTTGAGCCATCGTGACAAACAAGCAATCCAACACACAAGCAAGCAAGAGGCAAGCAAAAAGGAGGCGAACGGAAAGAGAGGGCGAATAAAACGGCAAGGGTGAAGTGGGGGAGAGGAAAACGAGAGGCAAATGGCAAATAATCTAATGTGAGGGATAAGAGTTTGTGATGGGTACTTGGTATGTCTTGACTTGTGCATAGACTCCCCGGCAACGGCGCCAGAAATCCTTCTTGCTACCTCTTGAGCACTGCGTTGGTTTTCCCTTGAAGAGGAAAGGGTGATGCAGTAAAGTAGCACAAGTATTTCCCTCAGTTTTTGAGAACCAAGGTATCAATCCAGTAGGAGGCTACGCTCGAGTCCCACGCACCTACACAAACAAATAAGAACCTTGCAACCAACGCGATAAAGGGGTTGTCAATCCCTTCATGGTCACTTACGAGAGTGAGATCTGATAGAGATGATAAGATAATATTTTTGGTATTTTTATGATAAACCATAAACGTAAAGAAAGAAAGTAAACAGTAATGGAAATAATGTGAGATTAATATGATGGAAAATAGACCCGGGGGGCATAGGTTTCACTAGTGGCTTCTCTCAAGATAGCATAAGTATTACGATGGGTAAACGAATTACTGTCGAGCAATTGATAGAGTTGAGCATAGTTATGAGAATATCTAGGTATGATCATGTATATAGGCATCACGTCCGTGACAAGTAGACCGAAACGATTCTGCATCTACTAGTATTGCTCCACACATCGACCGCTATCCAGCATGCATCTAGAGTATTAAGTTCATAAGAACAGAGTAACGCTTTAAGCAAGATGACATGATGTAGAGTGATAAACTCATGCAATATGATATAAACCCCATCTTTTTATCCTCGATGGCAACAATACAATACGTGCCTTGCTGCCCATGCTGTCACTAGGAAAGGACATCGCAAGATTGAACCCAAAGCTAAGCACTTCTCCCATTGCAAGAAAGATCAATGTAGTAGGCCAAACCAAACTGATAATTCAAAGAGACTTGCAAAGATAACCAATCATACATAAAAGAATTCAGAGGAGATTCAAATATTGTTCATAGATAATCTTGATCATAAACCCACAATTCATCGGATCTCGACAAACACACCGCAAAAAGAAGAGTTACATCAAATAGAACTCCAAGAGAATCAAGGAGAACTTTGTATTGAGATCCATAGAGAGAGAAGAAGCCATCTAACTAATAACTATGGACCCGAAGGTCTGAGGTCGGAGAGGCTATGGTGTTGATGTAGAAGCACTCCATGATCAATGCCCCCTCCGGTAGGACGCCGGAAAAGGCCCCAAGATGGGATCTCATAGGTATAGAAGGTTGCGGCGGTGGAATTAGGTTTTCGTAGGCGGTTCTGATGGTTTGGGGGTACGTAGGTATATATAGGAGGAAGAAGTAGGTCGGTGGAGCCACGAGGGGCCCACAAGGGTGGAGGTCACGCCCTGGGGGGGAGGGGGTAGGCGCGCCCCCTACCTCGTGTCTTCCTCGTCTGTTGCTTGACGTCCACTCCAAGTCCTCTGGACCACGTTTGTTTCGAAAATCACGTTCCCGAAGGTTTCATTCCGTTTGGAGTCCGTTTGATATTCTTTTCCTGCGAAACACTGAAATAGGCAAAAAAATAGCAATTTGTGCTGGGCCTCCGGTTAATAGGTTAGTCCTAAAAATAATATAAAAGTGTATAATAAAGCCCATTAATCAGCCAAAACAGAATATAATATAGCATGGAACAATAAAAAATTATAGATACGTTGGAGACGTATCAGTCATCACTCCAAGCTATTAGATTTTCAGCGAACCAAGCCACCGAGCTTCAGCCAAGTTATGGATCCATTTGACCTGATGATTGGTTAAGGACTATTGAGAGGAAACTAGAGATTGTTGGTACTGAAGAGGGAGACAAGGTTCCCTTTGCAACGCATTATCCCGAAGGATCTGCCGCTATATCGTGGGATAATGCTAAGGCCATATGGCCCGCGGATGAGGAAATTACTTGGACTAAATTCAAGGATCATTTCTGCAAGTATCATATTCCCACCGGGATTATGAAAATCAAGCAACGCGAATTCCTCGCCCTCACTCAAGGCAGCATGATAGTCAACGAGTACCTGAATAAATTCAACCATTTGGCCCGCTATTCTCTCTATGATGTGGCCACAGAAGAACGGAAGATCGACAGATTTCTTGGAGGACTAAATCAGCATCTCAGGTGAACCCTCAGCATGTTTGATTTTCTGGACTTGCTGACTCTGGTGAACAAGGCCCTCATCGTAGAAAGGGAACAGAAGCTCCTACACGACAACAAGCCAGCTATTAATGACCACAAGCGCAAATTTGAGCCGAAGAAGGATATGCAACCAGTGCAGAAGGCTCGTACTTGGCAACAGACTCAGCTTGAGTACAAACCCAACTGGCAGCAAAATTTCAACAGGACCACCCAAGTCAAGAATATCGTGACCAGCCCGGTGCGCGAAGATTGACGGCGCAACAATTCCTGTTTCAACTGTGGACAAACAGGACATTACGCCAGACAGTGCCACAAGAACAACAAACAAACAGCTCCATTCCATCCGCAAGTCAACTACATGGAGCTATATTCTGTCCCCGATATGATCCAATGGCAAATCCATCATATCTTCACACATGAAGCCCAAGAGGACCCAAAAGTCATCATTGGTATGTTCCTTGTTAATGACATACCCGCCGTAATTTTATTTGACTCTGGGGCTTCCCACTCTTTTATTTCACGGAGTTTTGCTGCCCAAAACAAATTTCCTTGCTCGATTTTGGGAAAACACATGCTAGTACAATCCCCGGGATCCCTGCTTAGAAGCAATCTAGTCTGCCGCAATTTGGAAATTGACATCAAGGGCGTCAAGTTTCAAACCTCTCTGATAATCATCGATTCTAACAAATTGGATATTATTCTGGGCATGAATTGGTTAACCCAATACCAAGCATGCATCAACTGTGCGACCAGAGAAGTTACCATGAAAAACACGAATGGTCGCACCACGAGTTTTTATGCCCACAAGAGCATACCCAAGAAGGATATGATTTTCACAACCGTGGCAGAAGAGGTGGAACTAATTCCAGTGGTCAGTGAGTATCCGGATGTATTTCTGATAACCTACAAGTATAGGGATCGCAACAGTTTTCGATGGTAGAGTATTCAACCCAAATTTATTGATTCCACACAAGGGGAGCCAAAGAATATTCTCAAGTATTAGCAGTTGAGTTGTCAATTCAACCACACCTGGATAACTTAGTATCTGCAGCAAAGTGTTTAGTAGCAAAGTAATATGATAGTAGTGGCAACGGTAACAAAAGTAATGGTAGCAAAAGTAATATTTTTGGTGTTTTGTAGTGATTGTAACAGTAGCAACTGACAAGTAAATAAGCGAAGAACAATACAGGAAAATCTCATTGGCATTGGATCGGTGATGGAGAATTATGCCGGATGGGGTTCATCATGTAACAATCATAATATAGGATGGCACAGAACTAGCTCCACTTCATCAATGTAATGTAGGCATGTATTCCGAATATAGTCATACATGCTTATGGAAAAGAACTTGCATGACATCTTTTGTCCTACCCTCCCGTTGTAGCGGGGTCCTAATGGAAACTAAGGGATATTATGGCCTCCTTTTAATAGAGTACTGGAACAAAGCATTAGCACATAGTGAATACATGAACTCCTCAAACTAAGGTCATCACCGGGTGTGGTCCCGATTATTGTCTCTTCGGGGTTGCCGGATCATAACACATGGTAGGTGACTATAGACTTGCAAGATAGGATCAAGAACACACATATGTTCATGAAAACAAAATAGGTTCAGATCTGAAATCATGGCACTCAGGCCCTAGTGACAAGCATTAAGCATAGCAAAGTCATAGCAACATCAATCTCAGAACGTAGTGGATACTAGGGATCAAACCCTAACAAAACTAACTCGATTACATGATAGATCTCATCCAACCCATCACCGTCCAGCAAGCCTACGATGGAATTACTCATGCACGGCGGTGAGCATCATGAAATTGGTGATGGAGGATGGTTGATGATGATGATGGCGACGAATCCCCCTCTCCGGAGCCCCGAACGGACTCCAGATCAGCCCTCCTCAGAGGTTTTAGGACTTGTTGGCGGTTCCGTATCATAAAACGCGATGAATTCTTCTCTCTAGTTTATTTCTCCCCGAGAGCAAATATATAGAGTTGGAGTTGAGGTCAGAGGAGCTCCAGGGGGCCCACGAGGTAGGGGGCGCGCCCCCACCCTCGTGGACAGGGTGTGGCCCCCCTAGTCTTCATCTTTTGCAAGGATTTTTTATTATTTCCAAATAGACGTTCCGTGAAGTTTCAGGTTATTCCGAGAACTTTTGTTTCTGCACATAAACAACACCATGGAAAGTCTGCTGAAAACAGCGTCAGTCCGGGTTAGTTCCATTCAATCATGCAAGTTAGAGTCCAAAACAAGGGCAAAAGTGTTTGGAGAAGTAGATACGACGGAGACGTATCAACTCCCCCAAGCTTAAACCTTTGCTTGTCTTCAAGCAATTCAGTTGATAAACTGAAAGTGATAAAGAAAAACTTTTACAAACTCTGTTTGCTCTTGTTGTTGTAAATATGTAAAGCCAGCATTCAAATTTTCAACAAAGATTATGACTAACCACATTTGCAATAACTCTTAGGTCCCATGTTTACTCATACAATAGCATAATCAACTAGCAAGCCATAATAATAGATCTCGGATGACAACACTTTCTCAAAACAATCATGATATGATATAACAAGATGGTATCTCGCTAGCCCTTTCTGAGACTGCAAAACATAAATGCAGAGCACCTTTAAAGATCAAGGGTTGACTAGACATTGTAATTCACGGTAACAGAGATCCAGTCATAGTCATACCCAATATAAATTAATAGTAATGCATGCAAATGACATCTACGCTCTTCAGCTAGTGCTTTTTAATAAGAGGGTGATGACTCAGCATAAAAGTAAATAGATAGACCCTTCGTAGAGGGAAGCATGGATTTGTAGAGGTGCCGGAGCTCGGTTTTGAAATAGAGATAAATAATATTTTGAGCGGCATACTTTCATTGTCAACATAACAACCAAGAGATGGCGATATCTTCCATGCTACACACATTATAGGCTGTTCCCTAACATAATGGTAAAGTTTATACTCCCCCTCCACCAACAAGCATCAATCCATGACTTGCTCGAAACAACGAGTGTCTCCAACTAGCAACAGTCCCAGGGGGAGTTTTGTTTGCAATTAAGTTGATTTAGTTTGCATAAAGCATGGGACTGGGCATCCCGGTTACCAGCCATTTTCTCGTGAGTGAGGAGCGGAGTCCACTCCTCTTGAGAATACCCCGCCTAACATGGAAGATAAGGGCAGCCCTAGTTGATTCATGAGCTATACGAGCATACAAAACAGAATGTTTATTTGAAGGTTTAGAGTTTGGCACATACAAATTTATTTGGAACGACTGGTAGATACCGCATATAGGAAGGTATAGTGGACTCATATGGAATAACTTTGGGGTTTAAGGGATTGGATGCACAAGCAGTATTCCCGCTTAGTATAAGTGAAGGCTAGCAAAAGACTGGGAAGCGAGCAAATAGAGAGCGACAACAGTCATGAACATGCATTAAAATTAATAAACATTGGATGCAAGCATGAGTAGGATATAATCCACCATGAACATAAATATCGTGAAGGCTATGTTGATTTTGTTTCAACTACATGTATGAACATGTGCCAAGTCAAGTCACTTAAATCATTCAAAGGAGGATACCACCCCATCATACCACATCACAACCATTTTAATAGCATGTTGGCACGCAAGGTAAACCATTATAACTCATAGCTAATCAAGCATGGCAAAAGCAACTATGATCTCTAATTGTCATTGCAAACATGTTTATTCATAATAGGCTGAATCAGGAATGATGAACTCATCATATTTACGAAAACAAGAGAGGTCGAGTTCATACCAGCTTTTCTCATCTCAGTCAATCCATCATATATCATCATAATTGCCTTTCACTTGCACGACCGAACAAAGTGAATAATAATAAGAGTGCACGTGCATTGGACTAAGATGGAATCTGCGAGCATTCAATAAACAGGAGAAGACAAGGCAATATGGGCTCTTGGTTAAATCAACAATAATGCATATAAGAGCCACTTCAACAATTTAATTATGGTCTTCTCCTATCGACCCCCAAAGAAAAGAAAAGAAATAAAACTATTTACATGGGAAAGCTCCCAACAAATAAAAGAACGGGAAATATTTTTGGGTTTTCTTTTTAATTATTACTACTACAGCAAGAAAGTAAACTAGCTAAAAGCTATTACTAATTTTTTTGGGTTTTCTTAAGGTTTAACAAATACATAAGAAGAAAGCAAGAAAAAGAAAATAAACTAGCATGGATATTACAGTGAAAGAGTATGAGCACCGACATCTAGCAATGAGTGTGTGTGAACATAAATGTAATGTCGGTGGGAAATACATACTCCCCCAAGCTTAGGCTTTTGGCCTAAGTTGGTTCATTGCCAGGGATGGCCTGGCGGATATCCGTAGTTGTAGCTGGGGTCGTACTGAGATGAAGAGGACTCTGACTGCCGCTGGCTGGCAGTCATCTCCGGATCCCAAAAGTAATCTGACTGTCGTGGAGGCTCAAATTGTGGTTCCGGCTCCGGGGCTGGTGTAGGGTTCCGGTAGGCTTGAATGGCCGCCCACGGAACGAGATACAGACCTTCAGATAAATTAAACAAGGAAGGAGCAGGCAAGGTAATAGTCTCAGGGTGATGTTTATCAAAGTACAATTTGTATTTAAGCTCCCCTTCCCTATTCTTAACAATAAATTCATGCGCTAACATACTCTTATAATCTAAACAAGCATTGGGCAACAATTTTTCTTCTTTCTCGTAGAGACTAATAGGTATGGTATAATGCGCAGCTAGGCATGAAGCATAAATACCTCCAAAGATGGGGCCCTTAGTACGGTTCATACTTAACCGTTTAGCAATAATACGACCCATACTAACAGTGTTATCGGAATATAAACCATGGAACAAAATGAAAATACCAGGAACACTAAGGTTTCCACAGTTTCCGCGACCAATTAAGCAACGACTAGCAAATATAGCAAAGTAGCGTAAAACAGGAAAATATATGCTAGTGATTCTTGCATCGGAAACCTTCCTGGTTTTCCCCACAGTAATGGTGTCAATAAACCCATCCACATCTTTACGACGTGGTTCATCTAAAGTACCCTCGAAGGGTATTTTGCAAACCTTGCAAAATTTATCTAGTGGCATCTTCTTAAAAACATCATATAAATGAAACTCTACTGAAGGAGGTGATTCCTTAGGAAAATAGTAGAAGTTTTGCACAAAAGTATTGGTGAGTAAGAGATACTGATGACGTTGGTCGCGGAGGAAGTCGGTGAGGCCAGCATTCTCAGCCTATGAATATAAATCATCATAAACCCCGGCTTTTCTCAAGAAATCATCGGAAGGCCATTCACACGGCCGGACCTTCGCGGTGCGAGGCAAATTATATTTGGGCCTTTGTGCTTCTTCATTTTGATTTTCCTTCGAGCTTTGGCTCGATGAGCCCCTCAAAAATCTCTTCATTGTTTTTTGAAATATTCTGATATTTTTAGTAACTTCAAACAAAAGTGAACCACACTCAATAAAATTGATAGCAACTACTCCTACAAGTGCCTAGAGACTATATCATGCATTAGAACTACTTGGAACCATATAAATTTGACATGCAAGCTCAAGAACATGGTCACCTAGGCAGCACAAATTTGCAATTAATAGAGCACTAAAACAAAAACTATTTGGACCAATGGAGGAGTCACATACCAAGGAACAATCTCCCCAAGCAGTTTTGTGAGAGGCGCTCTGAGCAAGGAGATCGAAAATCGCAGCAAAATGAGCTAGAACTCGTGCTTGAGCTGGATAATGGTGTTTGTGGGAAGAAGAAGGAGTGTATGGGTGCAGGAATAAGTGGAGAAGGGCCACCATGGGCCCACGAGGCAGGGGGGCGCGCCCTGGGGGTAGGGCGCGCCCTCCACCCTCGTGGCCAGGTGCTTGCCCCTTCTTCTATGTTCTCAGTGCCAGAAATTCTCAAATATTCTAGAATAAATCATATTCCATTTTCAGGGCATTTGGAGAACTTTTATTTTCGGGGTATTTTTATATTGCATGGATAAATCAGAAAACAGACAGAAAAATACTATTTTTACTTTATTTCAACTAAATAACAGAAAGTAGAAAGAGGGTACAGAAGGTTGTGCCTTCTAGTTTCATCCATCTCATGCTCATCAAAAGGAATCCACTAACAAGGTTGATCAAGTCTTGTTAACAAACTCATTCCGAATAACATGGAACCGGAGAAATTTCGAATAACACTATGTTACCTCAACGGGGATATGCGCATCCCCAATAATAACAATATCATATTTCTTCTTGACAGTAGGAAGAGGAAATTCAAAACCTCCAAATATAATCGATGGAATTTTTCCAATAGAGTTTATACTATGAACTTGAGGTTGTTTCCTCGGAAAGTGTACCGTATGCTCATTACAATTAACATGAAAAATGACATTGCCTTTATTGCAATCAATAACAGCCCCTGTAGTGTTCAAAAAAGGTCTTCCAAGAATAATAGACATACTATCGTCCTCGGGAATATCAAGAATAACAAAGTCCGTTAAAATAGTAACGTTTGCAACCACAACAGGCACATCCTCACAAATACCGACAGGTATAGCTGTTGATTTATCAGCCATTTGCAAAGATACTTCAGTAGGTGTCAACTTATTCAAGTCAAGTCTACAATATAAAGAGAGAGGCATAACACTAACACCGGCTCCAAGATCACATAAAGCAGTTTTAACATAGTTTCTTTTAATGGAGCATGGTATAGTGGGTACTCCTGGATCTCCAAGTTTCTTTGGTATTCCACCCTTAAAAGTATAATTAGCAACCATGGTGGCAATCTCAGCTTCCGGTATCTTTCTTTTATTAGTAACAATGTCTTTCATGTACTTAGCATAAGGATTCATTTTGAGCATATTAGTTAATCGCATACGCAAAAAGATAGGTCTGATCATTTCAGCAAAGCGCTCAAAATCCTCATCATCCTTTTTCTTGGATGGTTCGGGAGGAAAAGGCATGGGTTTCTGAACCCATGGTTCTCTTTCTTTACCATGTTTCCTAGCAACAAAGTCTCTCTTATCATAACGTTGATTCTTTGATTGTGGGTTATCAAGATCAACAGCAGATTCAATTTCTACATCGTTATCATTACTAGGTTGAGCATCATCATGAACACTGTCATTAACATTTTCATCAGGATCATGTTCATTACCAGATTGTGTTTCAGCATCAGAAATAGAGATATCATTTGGATTCTCAGGTGGTTCAGCAATAGGTTCACTACAAGCATGCAAAGTCCTATCATTTTTCTTTTTCTTCTTTTTAGAAGGACTAGGTGCATCAATATTATTTCTCTGAAAATCTTGTTCAATTCTCTTAGGGTGGCCTTCAGGATACAAAGGTTCCTGAGTCATTCTACCAGTTATAGTAGCCACTCTAACATCATAATCATTTTTCTTACTATTCATTTCATTGAGCAAATCATTTTGAGCCTTAAGTACTTGTTCTACTTGAGTGGTAACCATAGAAGCATGTTTAGTAATGAGTTTAAGTTCACCTTTAACATCAGCCATGTAATTACCCAAGTGTTTAAGCATATCGGAATTGTATTTCAGTTGTCTACCAAAATAAGCATTAAAGTTTTCTTGTTTGACAATAAAATTATCAAACTCTTCTAAGCATTGTCTAGCAAACTTATAGTGAGGAATATCACCTTCATCAAATCTATAGAGAGAATTTACTTTTACTACCTGTGTCAGGTTATCAAGACCAAGAGATTCTTCAATAGGTGATGGACTAAGATCATATGTTTCTTCAACAGGCGGTAAATTTAGACCATGTATTTCTTCTATAGGAGGTAAATTCTTAACATCTTCAGCTTTAATACCTTTTTCTTTCATAGACTTCTTTGCCTCTTGCATATCTTCAGGACTGATAGAACACCTCTCTTCTTCGGAGTTGGTTTAGGAACAGGCTCAGGGATTGGCTCAGGAGTTGGCTCAGGAAGAATCCAATTATTTTCATTTGTCAACATATTGTTCAATAGAATTTCAGCTTCATCCGGTGTTCTTTCCCTGAAAACAGAACCAGCACAACTATCCTGGTAATCTCTGGAAGCATCGGTTAGTTCATTATAAAAGATATCAAGTATTTCATTTTTCTTAAGAGGATGATTAGGCAAAGCATTAAGTAACTTGATAAGCCTCCCCCAAGCTTGTGGGAGATCTCTTCTTCAATTTGCACAAAGTTGTATATTTCCCTCAAAGCAGCTTGTTTCTTATGAGCAGGGAAATATTTAGCAGAGAAGTAATAAATCATATCTTGGGGACTACACACACAACCAGGATCAAGAGAATTAAACCATATCTTAGCATCACCCTTTAATGAGAACGGAAATATTTTAAGGATATAAAAGTAGCGAGATCTCTCATCATTAGTAAAGAGGGTGGCTATATCATTTAATTTAGTAAGATGTGCCACAACAGTTTCAGATTCATAGCCATGAAAAGGATCAGATTCAACCAAAGTAATTATATCAGGATCAACAGAGAATTCATAATCCTTATCGGTAACACAGATAGGTGAAGTAGCAAAAGGAGGATCAGGTTTCATTCTATCATTAAGAGATTGCTTATTCCATTTAGCTAATAACCTCTTGAGTTCATATCTATCTTTGCAAGCTAAAATAGCTAAAGAAGCTTCTTTATCAAAAACATAACCCTTAGGAATAACGGGCAAGTCTTCATCATCACTTTCATCAATATAATCAGATTCAATAATTTCTTTCTCTCTAGCCCTAGCAATTTGTTCATCAAGAAATTCACCAAGTGGCACAGTAGTATCAAGCATAGAAGTAGTTTCATCATAAGTATCATGCATAGCAGAAGTGGCATCATCAATAACATGCGACATATCAGAACGAATAGCAGAAGCAGGTTTAGGTGTCGCAAGCTTACTCAAAACAGAAGGTGAATCAAGTGCAGAGCTAGATGGCAGTTCCTTACCTCCCCTCGTAGTTGAGGGATAAATTGTTGTCTTAGCGTCTTTCAAGTTCTTCATAGTGACCAGCAGATATAAATCCCAAGTGACTCAAAGAATAGAGTTATTGTCCCCGGCAACGGCGCCAGAAAATAGTCTTGATAACCCACAAGTATAGGGGATCGCAACAGTTTTCGAGGGTAGAATATTCAACCCAAATTTAATGATTCGACACAAGGGGAGCCAAAGAATATTCTCAAGTATTAGTAGTTGAGTTGTCAATTAAACCACACCTGGATAACTTAGTATCTGCAGCAAAGTGTTTAGTAGCAAAGTAATATGATAGTAGTGGCAACGGTAACAAAAGTAATGGTAGCAAAAGTAATTTTTTTGGTGTTTTGTAGTGATTGTAATAGTAGCAACGGAAAAGTAAATAAGTGAAGAACAATATAGGAAAAGCTCGTAGGCATTGAATTGGTGATGGAGAATTATGCCGGATGCGGTTCATCTTGTAACAATCATAACATAGGGTGACACAGAACTAGCTCCAATTCATCAATGTAATGTAGGCATGTATTCCGAATATAGTCATACGTGCTTATGGAAAAGAACTTGCATGACATCTTTTGTCCTACCCTCCCGTTGTAGCGGGGTCCTAATGGAAACTAAGGGATATTATGGCCTCCTTTTAATAGAGTACCGGAACAAAGCATTAGCACATAGTGAATACATGAACTCCTCAAACTAAGGTCATCACCGGGTGTGGTTCCGATTATTGTCACTTCGGGGTTGCCGGATCATAACACATGGTAGGTGACTATAGACTTGCAAGATAGGATCAAGAACACACATATGTTCATGAAAACAAAATAGGTTCAGATCTGAAATCATGGCACTCGGGCCCTAGTGACAAGCATTAAGCATAGCAAAGTCATAGCAACATCAATCTCAGAACGTAGTGGATACTAGGGATCAAACCCTAACAAAACTAACTCGATTACATGATAGATCTCATCCAACCCATCACCGTCCAGCAAGCCTACGATGGAATTACTCACGCACAGTGGTGAGCATCATGAAATTGGTGATGGAGGATGGTTGATGATGACGATGGCGACGAATCCCCCTCTCCAGAGCCCCGAACAGACTCCAGATCAGCCCTCCCAAGAGGTTTTAGGGCTTGGCGGCGGTTCCGTATCGTAAAACGCGATGAATTCTTCTCTATGGTTTTTTTATCCCCGAGAGCAAATATATAGAGTTGGAGTTGAGGTCGGAGGAGCTCCAGGGAGCCCACGAGGTAGGGGCGCACCCACCACCCTCGTGGACAGGGTGTGGGGCCCCTAGTCTTCATCTTTTGCAAGGATTTTTTATTATTTCCAAATAGACGTTCCGTGAAGTTTCGGGTCATTCCGAGAACTTCTGTTTCTGCACATAGACAACACCATGGAAAGTCTGCTGAAAATAGCGTCAGTCCGGGTTAGTTCCATTCAAATCATGCAAGTTTTTAGAGTACAAAACAAGGGCAAAACTGTTTGGAAAAGTAGATACGACGGAGACGTATCAATTTCCTGAAGATTACGAGGCATGCCACCCGACAGAGAACTGGAGTTTGCAATTGACATGGTGCCTGGAACCACACCGATACACAAGAAATACTATCAGATGCCTTCCTCAGAATTGGTGGAATTAAAGAAGCAGCTGGATGAGATGCTGCAGAAAGGATACATCCGCCCAAGCTCGTCACCATGGGGATCACCAGCGATATTCCTGGATAAAAAGGATGGCAGTCTAGGAATGTGTGTGGACTATCGACAGCTGAATGACGTCACCATCAAAAACAAGTATCCGCTGCCAAGGATTGATGATATGTTTGATCAACTCAGTGGGGCCAATGTATTCTCCAAAATTGATTTGAGAATCAGATATCATCAACTCAAGATAAAGAAGGAGGATATTCCCAAGACCGCGTTCACCACTCGGTACGGTCTTTATGATGAACAAGGTGTTTATGGATTTCTTGGACAAATTTGTGGTGGTGTTCATCGATGACATCCTCATTTACTCCAAGAGTAAAGACGAACACAAGGAACATCTCCGAGAAGTTTTGCAAAGGCTTCGCGACCATTAGCTTTATGCGAAGTTCAACAAATGTGAGTTTTGGCTCCAGCAAGTTAGATTTCTAGGGCATGTAACATCCCAAATTTTCAATTTGGAATGTTACACATTAGATCATCATTGCATATCATATTTTATTTGCATTTTGGTTGATCCTAGAAATTCTACGCAACTCAAGGACCCACGAAGAGAGTTGGGGGTTTCATTATTTTCATATTCGAGTTTTTCTCGAATTTTGAAAAGAGGATCATTTGATTTTAATTATTTTTCTCTTTGAATATTTCTTTTATAAAAATAGAAGAGAGAGGATAAAATGACTTCCTCAAAATAAAGAAATATCGAAGATTAACGTTAAAATCAAATAAGATTTTTATTCAGAGTTTATTGCTATTTTATTTGAATTAGGAAAATATGCGTTTTTCAAAATTGCATTTTAGGCCCAAATAAATGTTCACCTTGTCCGGCCTATTTTTATAGGACGGGCAAATTTATTTTGGGATTTTTGGAGTCCGTTAAGTACTTATTTTATTCGTTTTTCCGAGAAGAATTATTTAAAAAAAATAGGGAACCAACCTACGGGTCGTATCTGGCCCGGATTCCTCCCAGCCCCCCTTTATAAGCTGCGCCCCAGCCCCGCAGCCCACCGCCGCCCCAGCCCAGCCCGCGCCAAACCCTAACCACCGCCGCCGCCGCCAACGCCCGCCGTCGTCGGACCCGCCGCCGCCGCGCCGCCGGATCTAGCCGCCGTTGACCGTCGTTTGACCGGTTGGGTTTCTTTGGTAAACCCCGGTTTTTTCATTTTCCGGTTTATTTCGTTAGATCGGTTTTATTCTTCCGGTTAGTTATTTAGCGGACGTCCGTTCGTACGTTCATTTTAATGAACGGTTTTCATCCGTTAACCGTAGACAGCGAACATTCGTTCGTTAGCCTGTTCATCAGTTTTTCTTTTTCCTGGGTTTTTCTGCGATTATTTTCGATCGTGATTTCTGAGCCAATCTTCATTCCAGTATAACTTTTCGCTCGTTTATCGGAATCAGGCGATTCAAGCGCCTAGAGTTTATATCGAAGCCCTCTTTCTGTTTAACCAACTTAAACAAGATTTCACCACTGTAAAATTTGACTTTAGTCCAGATTAGTAAACGAAGCTTGTTTCTTTCGCCGTTTGAGTTTTGTTGCTTCGCTTGATTTGATTATTTTTGCAAACCGGAGTTCTTAAGTTGAACTTTCTAGTTAGATCTATTATTTGAGTTTTAACCTGTGCCCTTGCTTGATTGCTTATTGTATGCTTGTTTGTTTGCGATAGAGTACCCGGAGTGCGAAGCGTGCTACTACGAGTCTCTAGGTTTCACGGATCATAAACAAGGCAAGTAACACTTTGATCGTACCTCTTCACTACCCAGTTTTTTTTGCATTAGATCAATCCTCAAACAATTGCATGGTTAGGATCTGAGTTAAATTGTGGGTTGGGTAGTAGATGAGTAGTACCTATTCACCTGTTTATTATCAAACCTTGGGAGTTACTTCTACGTTGCTTATACTGCTATGCTATGCTCGTAGACGTGGATTGGGTTTGAGTGTATTCATGACAGTTGTGAGTATTGTTAATTAATGGTTTACTTAAGGTGGCAACTTAAATACACATCTGGGTGGATTGAGGCACCTGGGGAATCCAGTGATTGCCTGTATTTTTTTGGAAATCCCGAGGTACCGTGTGATTCTCCTATGGACTGCCACCCAGGCTCAAAGGGATCATGAGATTATTCATGCTAGAAACTTCCGTGTGCAGCCACAAGCTATTATGGGCTCTAGCATAGTTGATTAAGTCGTGTGAACTCTTAAAGTGGTAGACTAGCAGATGTAGGGGATGTAGGTGGTACTGTCTACCCATCGTAAGGTGCTAACGCTTCTGAAAGACTGTGTCTCGGTCATCCGTTTCTCAAACACCATGTAGTGCAAGAAATCTAACGGAGGAGATCGAGTCTTGTGGGGAAAAGTGCACAAACCTCTGCAGAGTGTACAAACTAATCATGGTTAGCCGTGTCCCCGGTTATGGACATCTTGAGTATCTAGTTCTTGGATTATCATGTGGATCTCATCACTCTTAGTTATAAAATTTGATTGGGATATTAATTACTTTTTAATTGGGATTGAGATGGGGTTTACCATTCTCAATGTTTAATAACCACCATGATAGTTAAATAAATTTTATTCCGTTGTTGTAGGAAAAATTTGGCTTTTCGCAAAACATATTAACCATACAGCCTCCACCAGCCATATATGCATATAGTGATAACTTCATTCTGTTCATTACTCTCTTGTGTTACATTGCCAGCATATTCCATGTGCTGACCCATTTTCGGGCTGCAACGTACCATGTTGCAGACTTTGCAGACGACGAGTAAGGAGCCATAGGTCGTGGTCTTTCACTCAGTGATGCCGTTGGAGTTGATGGACTCGCTTTATCTTCCAAGCCTTCCGCTGTTATCGTATTTAGATGGCCTTAAGCCATATTATTTGTAATAAGTTCTCTTTTGAGACATTCGTTGTAATAAGTGTGTGATTGCTACTCTTTTGTAAATCCTTCAAGTACTGTGCATGTCAGCATTACCGATCCAGGGATGACACTGATGCACAGAGATTAGACTGTTTGAGGTCTGGTCGCTACAAGATGGTATCAGAGCACACGCTGACTGTAGGACACGACCACTAAGCTAAAGCCCTAGATCAGTACTCTCTTGTCATTTCTAACTCCTCTCCATTTTCTACTCTTTAGGATGGCGGATGCAAGGATCAAGTTCACGCAACCGGATGAAGACACCCCTTTTGGACGCCACTTGAAGGAAGTTACTAGGTACCTAAACATTGGAATACCAAGCTTCACCGGGACTTGCAACGCCACTTTACCAGAAGAGGAGCGCTGGATGATTCAAGTTCAAGTTCCAGGAAGGACATTCACGCCAGTCACTGAGCCCATAGAGTTTTCTTTTGATGCACCAACCTGGAGTCTAGGAAAGAGTATGGCAGCCCACATGACCATGGGACGCATTGAAGAAGTTTACCACAAGGATCTCAAGGATACTATCTACCAGATCTGTGGGCGCCGATATGAGCAATGGGAGATGATCAACACCAGGAAAGTGATACGTCCATTTTGCATCATGCTTTTATATCAATATTTATCGCATTATGGGCTGTTACTTCACATTATCTCATAATACTTATGGCTATTCTCTCTTGTTTTACAAGGTTTACATAAGGAGGGAGAATGTCGGCAGCTGGAATTCTGGGCTGGAAAAGGAGCAAATATAAGAGACCTATTCTGCGCAACTCCAAAAGTCATGAAACTCCACGGAATATCTTAAAATAAATAATGAAAAATGCATGCCAAAGATGAAGGCCAGGGGGGCCACACCCTGTCCACGAGGGTGGGGGGCGCGCCCCCTACCTCGTGGGCCCCCTAGTGGCTCTCCGATGCCCATCTTTTGCTATATGAAGTCTTTCGTCGAGGAAAAAACAAGAAGCAACCTTTCGGGACGAAACTCTGCCGCCACGAGGCGGAACCTTGGCGGAACCAATCTAGGGCTCCGGCAGAGGTGTTCTGCCGGGGAAACTTCCCCCCGGGAGGGGGAAATCATCACCATCGTCATCACCAACGCTCCTCTCATTGGGAGAGGGCAATCTCGATCAACATCTTCACCAGTACCATCTCATCTCCAAACCCTAGTTCATCTCTTGTATCCAATTCTTTTCTCCAAGTCCGGGATTGGTGCTAGTAGGTTGCTAGTAGTGTTGATTACTCCTTGTAGTTGATGCTAGTTGGTTTATTCGGTAGAAGATCATATGTTAAGATCCTTTATGCATTATTATTACCCCTCTGATTATGAACACGAATATGCTTTGTGAGTAGTTACGTTTGTTCCTGAGGACATGGGAGAAGTCTTGCTATTAGTAGTCATGTGAATTTGGTATTCGTTCGATATTTTGATGAGATGTATGTTGTCTAGCCTCTAGTGGTGTTATGTGAACGTCGACTACATAACACTTCACCATTATTTGGGCCTAGAGGAAGGCATTGGGAAGTAATAAATAGATGATGGGTTGCTAGAGTGACAGAAGCTTAAACCCTAGTTTATGCGTTGCTTCGTAAGGGGCTGATTTGGATCCATTTGTTTCATCTATGGTTAGGTTTACCTTAATACTTTTGTTGTAGTTGCGGATGCTTGCAATAGAGGTTAGTCATAAGTGCTTGTTCAAGTAAGAACATCACCCAAGCACCGGTCCACCCACATATCAAATTATCAAAGTACCGAACGCGAATCATATGAACGTGATGAAAACTAGCTTGATGATATTCCCATGTGTCCTCGGGAGTGCCTTTCCTTATATAAGAGTTTGTTCCAGCTTGTCCTTTGCTACAAAAAGGATTGGGCCACCTTGCTGCACTTTATTTACTTTTGTTACTTGTTGCTCGTTACAAATTATCTTATCACAAAACTATCTGTTACCACTTATTTCAGTACTTGCAGAGAATACCTTGCTGTAAACCGCCTATCATTTCCTTCTGCTCCTCGTTGGGTTCGACACTCTTACTTATCGAAAGGACTATAATAGATCCCCTATACTTTGTGGGTCATCAAGACTCATTTTTGGCGCCATTGCCGGGGAGTGTAGCGCCTTTGGTAGGTGGAATTTGGTAAGGAAAAATTTATATAGTGTGCTGAAATTTACTGTCACTTGTTACTATGGAAAGTAATCCTCTGAGGGGCTTGCTCGGGGTATCTTCACCCTGTCTGGTAGAGCAAAGAATTTCTCCTCAACCTACTAAACCTATTGAGAATGAAACTCCTTTTGAATTTCCTTCGGGTATGATAGAAAAACTGCTAGCTAATCCTTTTACAGGAGATGGAGCAAAGCATCCTGATGAGCACTTAATATATGTGGATGAAGTTTGTGGATTATTTAAGCTTGCAGGTATATCCGATGATGTTGCTACGAAGAAGGTCTTCCCTTTATCTTTGAAGGGAGACGCATTGACATGGTATAGGCTATGTGATGATACGAGATCATGGAACTATAGAAGATTGAAGTTGGAATTTCATCAAAAGTATTACCCTATGCATCTTGTTCATCATGATCACAATTATATATATAATTTTTGGCCTCGCGAAGGAGAAAGCATCGCTCAAGCTTGGTGGAGGCTTAAATCAATGTTATATTCATGCCCCAATCATGAGCTCTCAAGAGAAATAATTATTCAAAGTTTTTATGCTCGACTTTCTCATAATAATCAAACCATGCTCGATACTTCTTGTGCTGGCTCTTTTATGATGAAGACTATTGAATTTAAATGGGACTTATTGGATAGAATTAAATGCAACTCTGAAGATTGGGACCTCGACGAAGGTAAGGAGTCAGGTATGACACCTAAGTTTGATTGTGTTAAATCTTTTATGGATACCGATATTTTCCGTAAGTTTAGCACTGAATATGGACTTGACTCTGAGATAGTAGCTTCTTTCTGTGAATCTTTTGCTACTTATGTTGATCTCCCCAAGGAGAAGTGGTTTATATATCATCCTCCCATAGAAGTAAAAGTAGCTGCACCTATTAAAGTTGAAGAAAAGGCTGTCACTTATAATGATCCTATTGTTCCTACTTCTTATGTTGAGAAACCACCTTTCCCTGTTAGAATAAAGGATCATACTAAAGCTTCAACTGTGGTTCGTAAATGCAATATTAGAAATTATACTCCCCCTGAGCAAGTTAAAGTAGAACTTAATATTGCTATTGTTAAAGATCTCTTGTCTGGTAATATTGATGGGCATGTTATTCAGTTCAACGATGAAACTGCTAGAATTGCTAAACCTTGTGCTAAAGATAAACATAGACCTGTGGTGGGCGTGCCTGTTATTTCTGTTAAAATAGGAGATCATTGTTATCATGGCTTATGTGATATGAGTGCTAGTGCTCGTGTTATACCTGTTATATTATATGAAGAAATTAAGCATGAAATTGCACCTGCTGAGATAGAAGATATTGATGTCACAATTAAGCTTGCCAATAGAGATACTATTTCACCAATTGGGATTGTTAGAGATGTTGAAGTCTTGTGTGGGAAAACTAAATATCCTGCTGATTTCCTTGTTCTTGGTTCCCCACAAGATAGCTTTTGTCCCATTATATTTGGCAGACCCTTCTTGAACACTATTAATGCTAGGATAGATTGCGAAAAGAATGTTGTTACTATTGGCTTGGATGATATGATTCATGAGTTTAATTTCTCTAAATTCATTAAACAACATCGTGAGGAAGAATTGCCTAGTAAGGATGATATTATTGGTCTTGCTTCTATTGCCGTACCTCCTAGTGATCCTTTAGAACATTTTTTGCTAGACCATGAAAATGATATGTTCATGAATGAAAGAAGGGAAATAGATGAAGTATTCTTTAAACAAGAACCTATTCTGAAACACAATTTGCCTGTTGAAATCCTAGGGGATCCTCCTCCACCTAAGGGTGATCCCGTGTTTGAGCTTGAACCGTTGCCTGATAATCTTAAATATGCTTATCTTGATGAAAAGAAGATATATCCTGTTATTATTAGTGCTAACCTTTCAGAACATGAAGAAGAAAGATTATTGAAAACTCTGAAGAAGCATCATGCTGCTATTGGATATACTCTTGATGATCTTAAGGGCATCAGTCCCACTCTATGTCAACATAAAATAAATTTGAAGCAGATGCCAAACCAGTTCGTGATCCTCAACGACATCTGAATCCTAAAATGAAAGAAGTGGTAAGAAAAGAAATACTCAAGCTTCTGGAGGCAGGTATAATTTACCCCGTTGCTGATAGTCAGTGGGTAAGTCCTGTCCATTGTGTCCCTAAGAAGGGAGGTATCACAGTTGTTCCTAATGATAAAGATGAGTTGATCTCACAAAGAATTATCATAGGTTATAGGATGGTAATTGATTTTCGCAAATTAAATAAGGCTACTAAGAAAGATCATTACCCCTTACCTTTTATTGATCAAATGGTAGAAAGATTATGCAACCATACACATTACTGCTTTGTAGATGGTTATTCTGGTTTCTCTCAAATACCTGTGTCAGCTAAAGATCAATCAAAGACTACTTTTACATGCCCTTTTGGTACTTTTGTTTATAGACGCATGCGTTTGGTTTATGTAACACACCTGTTACCTTTCAAATATGCATGATGGCTATATTCTCTGACTTTTGTGAAAAGATTTGTGAGGTTTTCATGGACGACTTTTCCGTCTATGGATCTTCTTTTGATGATTTCTTGAGCAATCTTGATCGAGTTTTGCAGAGATGTGAAGAAACTAATCTTGTCTTGAATTGGGAAAAGTGCCATTTTTTGGTAAATGAGGGTATTGTCTTGGGGCATAAAGTTTCTGAAAGAGGTATTGAAGTTGATAAATCCAAGGTTGATGCTATTGAAAATATGACATGTCCCAAGGACATCAAAGGTATAAGAAGTTTCCTTGGTCATGCCGGATTTTATAGAAGGTTCATTAAGGACTTCTCAAAAATTTCTTGGCCTTTGACTAATTTATTACAAAAGATATACCATTTGTCTTTGATGATGATTGTGTAGAAGCATTTGAAATACTTAAGAAAGCATTAGTCTCTGCACCTGTTGTTCAGCCACCTGATTGGAATTTACCCTTTGAAATTATGTGTGATGCTAGTGATTATGCTGTAGGTGTTGTTCTAGGACAAAGAGTTGATAAGAAATTAAATGCTATCCATTATACCAGTAAGACTCTAGACAATGCTCAAAGTAATTATGCTACTAGTGAAAAAGAGCTTTTAGCAATTGTATTTGCTTGTGATAAGTTCAGGCCTTATATTGTTTATTCTAAAGTAACTATTCACACTGATCATGCTGCTATTAAATATCTTATGGAAAAGAAAGATGCTAAACCTAGACTTATTAGATTGGTTCTCTTGCTACAAGAATTTGATTTGCATATTGTTGATAGAAAAGGAGCTGAGAACCCCGTTGCAGACAACTTATCTAGGTTACAGAATGTTCTTGATGACCCACTACCTATTGATGATAGCTTTCCTGATGAACAATTAAATGTCATAAGTACTTCTCGTAGTACTCCTTGGTATGCTGATTATGCTAATTACATTGTTGCTAAATTCATACCACCTAGTTTCACATACCAACAAAAGAAAAAGTTCTTATATAATTTGAGACATTACTTTTGGGATGACCCACATCTTTATAAAGAAGGAGTAGCTGGTGTTATTAGACATTGTGTACCTGAGCATGAACAGGAACAGATCCTACACAAGTGTCACTCTGAAGCTTATGGAGGGCACCACGCTGGAGATAGAACTGCACATAAGGTATTGCAATCCGATTTTTATTGGCCTACTCTCTTCAAGGATGCCCGTAAGTTTGTCCTGTCATGTGATGAATGTCAAAGAATTGGTAATATTAGCAGACATCAAGAAATGCCTATGAATTATTCACTTGTTATTGAACCATTTGATGTTTCGGGCTTTGATTATATGGGACCTTTTCATGCCTCTAATGGATATACACATATTTTAGTTGCTGTTGATTACGGTACTAAGTGGGTAGAAGCTATTCCAACTAGTAGTGCTGATCATAACACTTCTATTACAATGCTTAAGGAAGTTATTTTTCCGATGTTTGGAGTTCCTAGATATTTAATGACTGATGGTGGTTCACACTTTATTCATGGTGCTTTCCGTAAAATGCTTGCTAAGTATGACGTTAATCATAGAATTGCATCTCCTTATCATCCACAGTTTAGTGGTCAAGTAGAATTGAGTAATAGAGAACTCAAATTAATTTTTCAAAAGACTGTCAATAGGTCTAGAAAGAATTGGTCTAAGAAACTTGATGATGCATTATGGGCCTATAGAACTACATACAAAAATCCTATGGGTATGTCTCCGTATAAAATGGTTTACGGAAAAGCATGTCACTTACCTCTCGAACTAGAACATAAGGCATACTGGGCTATTAAAGAGCTCAATTATGATTTCAAACTTGCCGGTGAAAAGAGGTTATTTTGATATTAGCTCACTTAATGAATGGAGAACCCAAGCTTATGAAAATGCCAAGTTGTTTAAAGAAAAAGTTAAAAGATGGCATGACAGAAGGATACAAAAGCGTGAGTTTAATGTAGGTGATTATGTATTGCTATACAACTCTCATTTAAGATTTTTTGCAGGAAAACTTCTCTCTAAATGGGATGGCCCCTATGTTATCGAGGAGGTCTATCGTTCCGGTGCCATAAAGATCAACAACTTCGAAGGTACAAATCCGAAGGTGGTAAACGGTTAAAGAATTAAACATTAAATCTCAGGTAATCCCATAAATGTTGAAACCAATATTATTGAAACCGTAACCCCGGAGGAATACATAAGGGACACTTTCCAGACCATTTCAGACTCCGAAAAGGAATATGTATGTGATACGGTAAGTAAACCGACTCCAAAACAATTTTTAAGGCAATATTTCTCCATTTTGGAATATTTAGAAAAATAGAAAAATAAGTGGCAGTCCGGGAAGGACACGAGGGCCCCACGAGGGTGGTGGGCGCGCCCCCCTAGGGCGCGCCCCCTACTTCGTGAGCACCTCATGTGCCTTCCGGACTCCGTTTTCTTGCACGATACATATTTTGGTCGGTAAAATTTCATTATATATTCCACCGAAGGTTTTGACTCCCGTATCACACAAATATCCTCTGTTTTTGTTTCGAGCTATTGCTGCTGCAGATTTGAGCAAGATGTCTTCTCAAGAGTCAGTCGGGGAGAGCCGGGTATCTAATCCGGCACCGGAACCAAGGGCAAACAGTGACGCTGACCACTTTGGGCCAGCAACGGAGGAAGAGATGGAAGCTGACTTGATGAGGGTAGGTGCCATGGAGGATCAAGAAGTCACCTCTCGCTTCCGAGCTGGGTTCACCATGGGGGAACTACAGAGCTCAGTGTCGGTGTACTAAAGTAGGGGTACCTTAGTACCCCAGACTTGTGCACGGGCAGTTGTAGCACCCTGCGGCGAGGCCCGCCCAGGAAGCGCCAAGAGAAGACCAAGCATTCAAGACAAGGCCCCCGGCAAGAGGAGCTTGCCGGGCCAAGAAGACAAGACCCCGGCAAGAGGAGCTTGCCGGGACGACTAAGCCCATGTAATACCATCCAAGAACAAAGTACACAAGATAGAAGATCGAGACCCCGGCAAGAGGAGCTTGCCGGGAAGGCCGAACCCAGGCTCCACAAGAGAAGCCCGCCACGGCGCGCCATGCGCCCCGGCAAGGCCTGATAGCCGGCAAGCTATCAGGCACAGGAAGACGACCCCCGCGGCAAGCCACTTGCCGCGGCAAATCGCCACCTCAGGACTGCGCTCCAGCTCACCCGCCCACGCGTCGCTTCGGGGCTTCCCCCAAGGGCACGTGGCGGGGCACCGCGCAGCCTGGGGTATGCGGTGGCATGCAGCCACCATCGTGGCGGGCGGTGGCACACCTAACGGTCCGCCTCGGTGCTGTCCAGGCGACCGTGACGGGCATTTAATGCCCTTGTCCCCTACCGTCAGAAGTAGGTATGATAACACTGTGCCGCACTGTAGCGCCACTGTTCCCGCACTGTTACAACTTCCACCCCTTTTACACTTTTACCCCTTTCTCTTACGTTGACACCTGTCGGTGACCCCTTTGCGCTATAAAAGGAGGCCCGTGTGCAACGTAGAGGGGGTTCGGGGGATTCGGAATCCAGACAGCCATACGCTCGGTGCAGCTAGCTCTCCAAGCTCCCGAGCTCCCCAGTTCAATACGACCAAGCAGGAGTAGGGTTTTACGCGTCCATCGCGGCCCGAACCTGGGTAAACCGCCCGTGTGCTCGCCTCGATCTGCTCTCCGTGCTCCCTCCGCCCCCCTCACCGGACAACGAAAGGGGCTCCGGCCCCATAGGTGCTCGCGGGGGACGCCGTCCACCCCGACATCTTTGGCGCGCCAGGTAGGGGCCGCGTCGAGATTGTGCGGATCAGATCCGGCGTTCGCGCGAGCGCGCTCTTCGTCAGCTTCTCCGAATTCGCTAGCTTCATCAACACCATGGCCCCGAAGAAGAAGGCTTCGGAGGTCGCGGGCCTGTCCGCGTCTCTTCCACCGCTACCGGAGCCAACGGTGGGCGGGGGAGACGCCGTCGGAGGGGAGGCCACCGGCGAGAACACTCACGGCGCCACCAAATCCAAGAACAGGGCGGACGACCGAGCCTCGGCCTCCGAGGACACGGCGCGTCCGTCCCGACAAACGACGACCCAGCAGCGCCATGCCACAGGAGGTGGCATCCGCTTGCTGGACCAAGGGCAAACTGGAGGTTCACGGGACGCCCCGGGCTCCCGTCCGGACACGGGCAAGGCGAAGGCGCCGGGGAGGGACCCCGCTCTTTCTAACATTGTTAGGAGTCCGAGCGTATCCCGCTCCTCGCGCCACTCGCCCCCGCTCCCCTCCACTCCGGCAGAAGCGCTCGCGAGAGCGCAACTGCTCCTCGACTACCCTCCAGCGGCTGACAAGGCCGAAGGCTGGAGGGCCACCATCCAGAGCCTGATCGCCTTCGCCAACAACGACACGCCGCAGTAGCCGGCGACCTCACGGCCACGGCAGGTCGAGAAGACGAAGGCCGACGGCGACAAGACCGCCGGGGGTGCAACCACCATGCACTCCCCGGCGCAGAAGCAGAAGACGCCGCCCCGCTGGAGCAACGCCGACGACGGCTCTACAGCGTCGTCAGACCCGCGGACTCGCCGGGACCAGCGCCGAGTCCTCGACGAGCGGCAGCAAGAAGACGCTCGAACAAGGATTGAGCGCCGCCGAGAAACTCGGCGGCAATCAGACCAGCGGGCTGGGAACGCTGTCGACGCGCACGCGCCCGGTGAACCAGGTGACTTACCGTACGCGGCAGGTTGCCCTGCGTTCACCCGTGAGCTGCGGCGCGTCTGGTGGCCCAGCACGAAGAACTTCAAGCCCGACGTACCGGAAAAGTACGACGGCATGACGTACCCCTCGGAGTTTCTCAGCATCTACACAATCGCTGTGCAAGCTGCCGGGGGGCGCGACGAGAGGATATTGGCGAACTACTTCCCGCTCGTGCTTAAGCCGAACGTTCGTTCGTGGCTTATGCACTTGCCGGAAGGCTCCATTTCTTCCTGGGCGGATCTTTGCCATCAGTTTTTTGGCGCCTTCACAGGCGGCCACAAACCTCATGGCCAGGATAGCGACCTCCACATCCTAGCCCAGAAGGAAGGAGAATCCCTGCGCAAGTACATCTAGCGCTTCAGCCGCGTGCATCGCAACATCCCCGACGTTCACCCTGCCGCGGTTATCAGCGCGTTCCACCAGAACGTGCGTAACCGCCGCATGCGTGGAGAGATGGCCATGACCAAGATCCGGGACGTCAGCGAGCTATATGCCCTGGCTGACAAGTGCGCGCGCGCGGAGGAGGGGAGGAAACTCCCCGGGGAGGATGCTGGCGCAGGAGAAAGCGACAGCGACGACACCGCCCCGGCGAAGAGAAGCCAGCGGCGGAATAATAGGAGGAAAAACAGGAAAGAGGTGCTTGCCGTCGAGGAGTCCGGCAAGGAGGCTCCCGCCAAGCAAACGCAGGCTGGCGGCTCCGGCAAGGAGCCTGCCCCCGTGGCAGCAGCCGACAAGCAGGACGGCTCCGACAAGCAATACTGCAAGATCCACCGCACCAAGGGCCACGATCTCTCCAACTGCAAAAGCGTCGAGTACCTCGTCGTGCAGCAGAAGGCTGAGTACGAGAGGCGCGACAAGGGGAAGGCCCAGGGTGGAGGTGGCGAACCAAGCAAGAAGCGGCCGCCCATCGGCCGGGGAGGACGCCGCGGCAAGGCCAAGCAGCGGCAAGGCGATCGGCCTCCCCGGGGCCGCGACGAGGATGAAGAAGGCGACGACGAAGACATGGAAGACGAAGATAACAGCGAGCAGGAGTTCCAGAAGGCCACGGAGGTCCTATGCGTTGACGGCGGCGCCTCTCTGCACACCTCCCACCGCCAGCTTAAGCAGTGGGTGCGAGAGGTGAACGCAGCAGAGCCGCCCGTGGAGTCGCGCAGGCTCCTCAAATGGTCCGGCACGCCCATCATTTTCGATCTTGAGGATCACCCCGACCGCACAACCGCGGTCGGGTGCTTGCCGATGCTGGTCTCACCCACCATCCGCAACCTCAAGGTCACCAAAATGTTGGTAGACGGCGGGGCCGGGCTGAACTTGATCTCCTCCGCTGTGATCAAGAAACTCCAGATCCCAGACGGCGAGCTCGAAGAGACCGGTTCTTTCCAAGGAATCAACCCGGGGAGGAGCAAGCCCAAGGGGAAGATTACTCTGCCTGTGACCTTCGGCGGCGAGCTCAACTTCAGGACTGAGCGCATCACGTTCGACGTCGGTGATATCCCGTTACCATACAATGGGATCCTCGGCCGTCCCGCTCTCGCCAAGTTCATGGCAGCTTCCCACCACGCCTACAACGTACTCAAGATGCCGGGGCCGATAAGCGTCATCACTGTCCATGGCGACAAAAAGGACGCGCTTATCTGCGCCGACAAGATCTACCGGGATGTAGCAGCCGCGGCAGAGAAGGACACACTTGCCGCTGAAGCCCCCGGGGGGAAGAAGACAAGGACCAAGCCCGGTAAGTGCTCTGGGGCCCACTCCGGCAACCGCACCTCTTCGGAGTGCTGCGCCGCCGTCGAGGACGTTCCATCGAGCTCCACCGGCAAGTACAAGAAGGGAATGACCGCTCCTCCGGCAACCAAGAAGGTGTCCGCCCAGGAGGACGGCACTGGCGGTACCTTCACCATCAGTGCCACGCTTGACAGCAAATAGGAAAGCGCGCTCGTTGCCTTCCTGCGGGCGAATGTCGACGTGTTTGCATGGCAACCGTCCGACATCCCCGGTGTTCCCAGGAGGGTGATTGAGCACAAGCTCGCTGTCTGTCCTCACGCGCGACCCGTCAAGCAGAAAGTGAGAAAGCAAGCCGTGGAGCGCCAAGAATTCATCAGCAAAGAGATCAAGAAGCTAGAGGCAGCAGGCCTAGTGAGAGGTGTGATCCATCCAACGTGGCTGGCCAATCCGGTCGTCGTGCGCAAAGCCAATGGGAAGTGGAGACTGTGCATAGACTTCACCGATGTGAATAAAGCATGTCCCAAGGATCCATTTCCCTTGCCGCGCATTGACCAGATTGTTGACTCCACCGCCGGATGTGAGCTACTCTCTTTTCTTGATGCATATTCAGGCTACCACCAAGTCTTTATGGCCAAAGAAGATGAAGAGAAGACCGCATTTATCACTCCGTGCGGCACCTATTGCTTCATACGCATGCCGTTTGGACTGAAGAATGCGGGATCAACGTTTGCAAGGGTAGTGCACACTGCTTTCGAGCCACAGATCCATAGGAACGTGGAGGCCTACATGGATGACATCGTGGTGAAGAGCAGGAGCAAGGAAACCCTGGTCCAAGATCTGGAAGAGACATTTCAGAACCTGCGCAAGATACAGCTCAAGCTGAACCCCGAGAAGTGCGTTTTCGGAGTCCCCTCCGGCAAGCTTCTCGGGTTCTTTGTGCCACAGAGGGGGATTGAAGCTAATCCCGACAAGATCAAAGCCGTCGAGCAGATCGAAGCCCCAGAGCGCGTCAAGGACGTCAGAAAGCTTGCAGGTTGTGTGGCCGCCCTCGGTCGGTTCATTTCAAGGTCTGCAGAACGCGCCCTGCCCTTCTTTAAAATCTTGAAGAAGGCAGGCCCCATGCAGTGGACTCCAGAAGCGGAGGCGGCGCTGCAAGATTTGAAAAGGTACCTATCCTCCACTCCAATACTTGTCGCACCTAGACCACAGGAGAAGTTGTTGCTATACCTAGCGGCAACCAACCAGGTGGTTAGTGCTGCGTTAGTGGCGGAGAGGGAGGCCGACGAGGAGTCTATACCACCTGCAAGCGAATCCAGCGACAAGCGGGGGGCTGCTCCGGCAAGCTCTGGCCCCGACAAGGACAACCCTGCGCAGGAACAGGATGGAGCGCGGAAGAAGATGGTGCAGCGCCCGGTGTATTTTGTGAGTTCCCTCTTGCAGGGGGCTAGATCAAGATACTCTGGGGTGCAGAAGTTGCTTTTCGGCCTCCTCATGGCCTCGAGAAAGCTGCGCCATTACTTCCAAGCACATGAGATAACAGTAGTCACTCGCTTTCCGCTGAAGAGGATATTGCACAATCCCGAGGCAACAGGCAGGATCGTCGAGTGGGCACTGGAGCTGTCGAGCTTTGGACTCAAGTTTGAAAGTACTTCAACCATACAGAGCCGAGCTTTGGCAGAATTCATAGCTGAGTGGACCCCGACGCCAGATGGAGAAGCCCAAGAAACGAGCGCGCCCGTACAAGAAGCAACAAGCGAGTGGGTAATGTACTTCGATGGTGCCTTCTCGCTGCAAGGCGCCGGTGCTGGCGTGGTGCTCATCGCGCCCACCGGAGAGCACCTCAAGTATGTTATCCAGATGCACTTCCCAAGAGAGCAAGCAACCAACAATACTGCTGAGTATGAAGGCTTGCTCGCCGGCCTCAGGATTGCGGCCGAACTTGGGATCAGGAAGCTGATTGTGCGGGGAGATTCTCAACTGGTGGTCCGGCAAGTCAACAAGAGCTACCAGAGCCCTCTGATGGAAGCTTATGTAGATGAAGTGAGGAAGCTGGAAGAACACTTTGAAGGGCTGCAAATGGAGCACGTCCCGAGAGCTCAGAATGAGATAGCAGACGGCCTTTCGAAGTGTGCTTCGTTGAAGTTACCTGTGGAACCAGGGACCTTCTTACTCAAGCTGACTCAACCATCCGTTACACCATCAGTTGGGCAGTCCAAGAAAAGGAAGTTGGTCTCCGACGACTACTTGCAGGCAAACCTTCCTGAGACCGCCGCCAAGGTCCCCAAGATCAACAACCAGAATGCCGGGGGACAGCCCGCTCCTGCGGATCCCAGGATCCGTCCAGTCGAAGCAGGTGTCCCCGATAAGCCTTGCTCCGGCAAGCAGATCAGCAGTCTGAACGCTGAGGAACAGTCCGCTCCTGCGGATCCGAGGATCTGTCCAGTTGAAGCGGGGGTTCCCGACAAGCTTTGCCCCGGCAAGCTTGCCGGGGGATCACCGGCTCCGGCGGAACCAGAGGTTCTTGCCGTAGAAGCCGGGGTCCCCGCAGCGGCCTTCATGCCTTTAGTCCTGGCCGTCGAGCCCCGGGCTCCGGCATGGGCGCAGCAGATCGTCCGTTTTTTGCAAACTGGAGAACTTCCCGACGACCCAGAAGAGATGGAGAAGATCACCAGGCAGTCAAGTATGTACCAGTTCGTGGACAACGAGCTGTACAGAAGGAGACTCAACGGTGTCAGATTGAAGTGCATCTCCAGGGAAGACGGACAGAAGCTGTTGGCAGAGATACACGGAGGCATATGCGGCCATCACATTGGCGCAAGAGCACTTGTCGGGAAAGCCTTCCGGCAAGGGTTCTTCTGGCAAGAAGCCCTCCAAGATGCAACTGTACTAGTAACCAAGTGTGAAGCGTGCCAGTTCCATGCAAAACAGATTCATCAGCCAGCTCAAGCTCTCCAAACAATCCCTTTATCCTGGCCCTTCTCGGTCTGGGGGCTCGATATCCTCGGCCCTTTTCCCCGAGCCGTCGGGGGCTTCGAGTACTTGTACGTTGCAATCGACAAGTTCACGAAGTGGCCAGAAGTGGAGCCAGTGAGGAAGGTGACCGCGCAGTCAGCAGTCAAGTTCTTCCGGTCGATCGTCTGCCGTTTCGGAATCCCCAACAGAATCATCACCGACAATGGGACACAATTCACAAGTCGCGCCTTCATGCAATACGCCCAGGATCTCGGCGCCAAGGTCTGTTACGCTTCGGTTGCTCACCCCAGGAGCAACGGTCAAGCAGAAAGGGCCAACGCTGAAGTGCTGCGCGGACTCAAGACCAGGACCTTCGACAGGCTGCGCAAGTGCGGAAGAAATTGGATTGAGGAGCTGCCGGCAGCTCTTTGGTCAATCAGAACGACACCGAGTCGAGCCACCGGACAGACACCCTTTGCTCTAGTCTATGGAGCGGAAGCAGTTATCCCCACGGAACTCGTATACGGATCTCCTCGGGTGCTCGCTTATGACGAGCTCGAGCAAGAGCAGCTGCGCCAAGATGACGCGCTGCTCCTTGAGGAAGGACGTCTCCAGGCTGCGGTACGAGCTGCTCGATACCAGCAAGCCTTGCGTCGCTACCATAGCCGCAAGGTCAAGGCCAGGAGTCTCGAAGAGGGCGACCTTGTTCTTCGGCGCACTCAGTCGGCCAAGAATTCCAACAAGTTGACGCCAAAGTGGGAAGGACCTTATCGGGTGAGACAAGTCACGAGGCCTGGCGCTGTCCGCCTCGAGACCGAAGAAGGCGTACCAGTGAGCAACTCCTGGAACATAGAGCATCTTCGCAAGTTTCACCCATAAGGCGCGGTTGCCGTGACCCGCTCCGGCAACCATCGGTTTGTACAGGCCTTGCCGCTGTTGCATGTAACCCCTTGTACAAAGCCAGGCGAAGCCCCTGGCACCAGATAAAGTTGCCCTGTTAGGCGACCTTGTTCTTAGGCACGTTCAGTCGGCCAAGAATTATAACAAGTCGACGCCGAAGCAGGAAGGCCCTTATCGGGTGAGACGAGTCGCGAGGCCCGGCGCTGTCCGCCTCAAGACCGAAGAGGGCCTACCAGTGAGCAACTCCTGGGAACATAGAGCATCTTCGCAAGTTTCGCCCATAAGGCGCGGTTGCCGTGATCCGCTCCGGCAACCATCGGTTTGTACAGGCCTTGCCGCTGCTGCATGTAACCCCTTGTACAAAGCCAGGCGAAGCCCTTGGCATCAGATAAAGTTGACCTGTTAGGCGACCTTGTTCTTAGGCACGTTCAGTCGGCCAAGAATTATAACAAGTCGACGCCGAAGCAGGAAGGCCCTTATCGGGTGAGACGAGTCGCGAGGCCCGGCGCTGTCCGCCTCAAGACCGAAGAGGGCCTACCAGTGAGCAACTCCTGGGAACATAGAGCATCTTCGCAAGTTTCGCCCATAAGGCGCGGTTGCCGTGATCCGCTCCGGCAACCACCGGTTTGTGCAGGCCTTGCCGATGTTGCATGTAAGCCCTCGTACAAAGCCAGGCGAAGCCCCTGGCCGAAGATAAAGAAGCGCTGGCGCCCTAGATTTTAGCATGCATGCTGAGTCAGAGTCTCGTCCTTGGTTAGGGTTGTCAGTTCCTAGCTGTCGCTAACCCCTAACTTAGAGGTCGAGTCCGCGTCTTTTTCCCGTCCTTTCCCTTTGGCTCGCAGGAATTGAATGTCCTTGCCGGGCCGCTCAAGGACAAGGAAGAGGAGAAGGACGAGCCAACACCTACGCCCCGGCGAGCCAGAGTCGCCGGGGGCTGCAACCTCAGATAAGTTTTTTCATCCCTCATCATGCATTCTCTTATGGACTGTGGAATTTGAAAGCCTCCTTTCCTCCTAAAAAGCTACCGTGCTCTCTTAGCGGCAAGCCCCAGAGCGCGTTCCTGGGGCCCGTTTCGATAGCAGCCGCGGCAGCAAGGGGGGAGGGAAGCGAGGGGCCGGAACCCGCCTGCTCCCCGCCTCCGCCAAGGGCGCGAGAAAGGTCGAGCAGTGCGGGGGAGCGGCTGGGCCTGTTGCCGGGCGAGAAACTGTCTATCTTAACGATGTAAAGGATTCGTTCCTTACCGCGGTTTCCACCCGCGAGACAAATGATCCGGCAAACATCCCCTTTTCATTAAAAACATTCCACTCAGGTACAGTTCAGAGAGAATGAAAAACATGAAAGGAGGGATTACAAGGCTTAAACGCAACTAAGGCCCGAAGGCTTACAAGCTGAAAAGAGATAAGGTGCCCGTAATCCCTGTCTTGTCTCTCTCCTCAGGAGGTAGGGCAAGTAGGCGAAGAGGGCGAGGGGGGCACCTAGACGAGCTACGGGTGGCAGAAAGCACCAAGAGAAGATCCGGGGGCTCCGCCCGGGGGTCTCCGGAGGCTGAAGAAGACGGAGGCGCCGGAGGCAGAGCTGGAAGATGAGGCAGCGGCCTTGCCGCCAGCCTCTTCCTCTTCCCCAGCCTCGCCACTCCGGCCGCCCGAGGAGATCAAGCCCCCGGCAAGAGGAGCTTGCCGGGCCGAAGAGAAGACCCCGGTGGTCGTCACCGAGAGCAAGGGTGATGACGGCGTCTGGGGCGCATTTGGAACACGAGGCACCGGAGCGTCAGCCAGCTGTCGAAGTCGGCCCGTACTCCGACTTCGCGGCCTTCGACGTCCGCCCTCTGTCCTCCTCAGCAGCCCCCCTACGCCAGTCGCCCAAGGAGACGACCCCGGGGAGTTCACGGAGCCCGGCGCGGACGATGGGGCCGCCGGTGCCACACGGAGCTGCGACCGACGCCTAGTCGGACCCGTCATCCCGGCGGCTGCTCCCCTCGTCGTCGCTGTCGCTCCCCTCCTCGTCACTCTCGCTCGAGGAGGAGCCTTCGCTGTCGGAGGAGCTATCTTCGCAGCACCGGGCCCGGATGCCGAAGCTCCAGAAGGCCTTGATGGAGAGGAGGTCCTCCCCCACTAGCTTAAAGTGGAGGGTGAACCCCTCCGTCAAGCTGTGGATCCGGGCGAACGTCTTCCACCCGCGGCCCAGACACACCACGCCGGGGGCTCGGGACTCAACGTGGACTCGCGTCCCACTGATCCCGCAGCCCCTCATGCGCAGGTTTAGCGTCTCAGGCTGCTCCACCTCCAACACGTTCGCGAATGGAGCGGGAAGCCGGAGGCGGCGACGAGGCGCCCGGCGCAGCCTGATAATGAACTCACGGGGGTCGTCCCCGAGATGGACCGCGGGAAGGAACGGAGCCGCTGGCGGAGGCAAGGACGGCGCACCGATCCGTCCGCCCCGAGCGCCTCGGCCCCGTCCACGACCTCGTCCGCAACCTCGCCCTCTCCCTCTTCCCCTGACGACCGGCTCCGCCGCCGCGGGCGCAAGGGGAGGAGGGGCGCGTTGCCTAGCAGACACCCTCGCGGCAACCGAAGAAGAACCAGGGTTCCCCCCCTCCATCGCAGATGGGGGAAGGAAACCAGAAGCAGAAGGAGGAAGGAGATGGAGTGCGGATTTCCGTCGCCCCCTTTCGCTCCTTATAAAGGGGCGGAGTGGGAACGCGGCCGCCTCGCTCCTCCAATAGAAGCGGAGGAAGGGCAGGCGACTGGGGCCGACCCACTGCATCGACCCGCGCCGGCCCGACTCCCTGCCTCCGCCGCCGCGACTCCGAGTGCATGAGGACCGCGTGGTGGGCGCGCAGAACCGAGGCGACGGGTGGGACGACCTCTCCCCATCCCGTGATTATGGGGAACGGACGCCTCGAAAGCCGCGCCTCACCCCCGTTCATTTATCGAGCCGCGCCTCCGCACCTCCCTCCACTTAAAGAGGGAACGGGCGTTTCGCCCCCACGGCGCCGCGATAAGCGCGCGCCGCCTGGGGAAGGTGCGACGGATGCGGAGTTAAGGAGCAGCGCAACCAAGGCCACGCGTGCCCGTGCACTGTTAGGGCCTGACCCAACGACGCTCGGCACCGTGTGTGGCCCAGGCCCGGGGGCTCCTGTCGGTGTACTAAAGTAGGGGTACCTTAGTACCCCAGACTTGTGCATGGGCAGTTGTAGCACCCTGCGGCGAGGCCCGCCCAGGAAGCGCCAACAGAAGACCAAGCATTCAAGACAAGGCCCCCGGCAAGAGGAGCTTGCCGGGCCAAGAAGACAAGACCCCGGCAAGAGGAGCTTGCCGGGACGACTAAGCCCATGTAATACCATCCAAGAACAAAGTACACAAGACAGAAGATCGAGACCCCGGCAAGAGGAGCTTGCCGGGAAGGCCGAACCCAGGCTCCACAAGAGAAGCCCGCCACGGCGCGCCATGCGCCCCGGCAAGGCCTGATAGCCGGCAAGCTATCAGGCACAGGAAGACGACCCCCACGGCAAGCCACTTGCCGCAGAAAATCGCCACCTCAGGACTGCGCTCCAGCTCACCCGCCCACGCGTTGCTTCGGGGCTTCCCCCAAGGGCACGTGGCGGGGCACCGCGCAGCCTGGGGTATGCGGTGGCATGCAGCCACCATCGTGGCGGGCGGTGGCACACCTAACGGTCCGCCTCGGTGCTGTCCAGGCGACCGTGACGGGCATTTAATGCCCTTGTCCCCTACCGTCAGAAGTAGGTATGATAACACTGTGCCGCACTGTAGCGCCACTGTTCCCGCACTGTTACAACTTCCACCCCTTTTACACTTTTACCCCTTTCTCTTACGTTGACACCTGTCGGTGACCCCTTTGCGCTATAAAAGGAGGCCCGTGTGCAACGTAGAGGGGGTTCGGGGGATTCGGAATCCAGACAGCCATACGCTCGGTGCAGCTAGCTCTCCAAGCTCCCGAGCTCCCCAGTTCAATACGACAAAGCAGGAGTAGGGTTTTACGCGTCCATCGCGGCCCGAACCTGGGTAAACCGCCCGTGTGCTCGCCTCGATCTGCTCTCCGTGCTCCCTCCGCCCCCCTCACCGGACAACGAAAGGGGCTCCGGCCCCATAGGTGCTCGCGGGGGACGCCGTCCACCCCGACACTCAGCTATTCCAAACTCGGTTATCCCTTCCAATCTTAGATTTCTTTCTTATGAAACTATGAAGAGGAGTGTCACTTGTTGTCCCGCAGCTATGAAACACCCTTGGGTGCAAGGAGCTTTAGCCGTTACAGGAAAACTTCGTAAGGAAATAATGGACCTCAAACAACAAGTCAACAAGCTCGAAGAGGAGAATTGTATCGTGAGAGGAATTATCGCCAAGAATACTAGACCAACAACAAAGAAGGAGATATAATCACATGGGTATGGGCACTACCCTTGGCAACTGCCAAGCTTGGGGGAGGTGCCCTCGTATCATATCACAATCACAACTCCTATCTTTACCGTTTTTCTTAGTTCGATCCTATTAGTAGTATTTTGATCTAGTAGAATAAAGTTTATGGCATGATCTAGTTTTGAGTTTTGCTTTTTGATCTCTCTATGTAATCGAGTCCATGAGCTATATAATAAAGATTAGTGTTGAGTCAAAGGCTTGATTATATTGCCATGAACTTGGATGAATAATAAAGGAAAAAGGTTTTGGGGCAAAACTATAAGCCCCTATCTTTCTCTGTGTCCGATGAAAACTCCATAACCACAAGTATTGCGTGAGTGTTAGCAATTATGAAGGACTAGATGATAGTTGAGTATGTGGACTTGCTTTTTAGCCCTGACATAGACTCTTTCCGATGTTATGATAAATTGCAATTGCTTCAATGACTGAGATTATAGTTTGTTGGTTCTCAATAAGGTTTCTGATTCATACTTTTGCATTGTGAATAGATCATCACTTGAACGTAAGTAATCATATGACAAAATCTATATATGTTGCTGTTATGAGAATAATCATGATGCCTTAATGTCCGTATTTTATTTTTATCGACACCTCTACCTCTAAACATGAGGACATATTTATTGTTATCGGCTTTTTGCTTGAGGACAAGCAAGGTCTAAGCTTGGGGGAGTTAATACCACCATTTTGCATCATGCTTTTATATCGATATTTTTCGCATTATGGGCTGTTACTTCACATTACGTCACAATGCTTATGGCTATTCTCTCTTATTTTACAAGGTTTACATAAGGAGGGAGAATGCTGGCAGCTGGAATTCTGGCCTGGAAAAGGAGCAATATTAGAGACCTATTCTGTGCAACTCCAAAAGTCCTGAAACTCCACGAAATATCTTAAATAAATAATGAAAAATGCCTGCCAAAGATGAAGGCCAGGGGGCCCACACCCTGTCCACGAGGGTGGGGGTGCCCCCCCTAGGGCGCGCCCCCTACCTCGTGGGCCCCCTAGTGGCTCTCCGATGCCCATCTTCTGTTATATGAAGTCTTCGTTGAGGAAAAGACAAGAAGCAACCTTTCGGGACGAAATTCCGCCGCCACGAGGCGGAACCTTGGCGGAACCAATCTAGGGCTCCGGCAGAGCTGTTCTGCCGGAGACACTTCCCTCCGGGAGGGGGAAATCATCACCATCGTCATCACCAACGCTCCTCTCATCGGGAGAGGGCAATCTCCATCAACATCTTCACCAGCACCATCTCATCTTCAAAGCCTAGTTCATCTCTTGTATCCAATTCTTGTCTCCAAGTCCGGGATTGGTGCTAGTAGGTTGCTAGTAGTGTTGATTACTCCTTGTAGTTGATGCTAGTTGGTTTATTTGGTGGAAGATCATATGTTAAGATCCTTTATGCATATTATTACCCCTCTGATTATGAACATTAATATGCTTTGTGAGTAGTTACGTTTGTTCCTGAGGACACGGGAGAAGTCTTGCTATTAGTAGTCATGTGAATTTGGTATTCGTTCGATATTTTGATGAGATGTATGTTGTCTAGCCTCTAGTGGTGTTATGTGAATGTCGACTACATAACACTTCACCATTATTTGGGCCTAGAGGAAGGCATTGGGAAGTAATAAGTAGATGATGGGTTGCTAGAGTGACAGAAGCTTAAACCCTAGTTTATGCGTTGCTTCGTAAGGGGCTGATTTGGATCCATATGTTTCATGCTATGGTTAGGTTTACCTTAATACTTTTGTTGTAGTTGCAGATGCTTGCAATAGAGGTTAATCATAAGTGGGATGCTTGTTCAAGTAATAACAGCACCCAAGCACCGGTCCACCCACATATCAAATTTTCAAAGTACCGAACGCGAATCATATGAACGTGATGAAAACTAGCTTAACGATATTCCCATGTGTCCTCAGGAGCGCCTTTCCTTATATAAGAGTTTGTTCCGGCTTGTCCTTTGCTACAAAAAGGATTGGGACACCTTGCTGCACTTTATTTACTTTTGTTACTTGTTGCTCGTTACAAATTATCTTATCACAAAACTATCTGTTACCACTTATTTCAGTACTTGCAGAGAATACCTTGCTGAAAACCGCTTATCATTTCCTTCTGGTCCTCGTTGGGTTCAACACTCTTACTTATCGAAAGGACTACGATAGATCCCCTATACTTGTGGGTCATCAGAAGGATAGATCGATTGCCGCTTTCATCCAGGAGTTAAACCAGCACATTCGACGCTAGGAGAACCAGATGTGCGCAGGCATGACAGGTTTGAAGAAGGCGATGACAAGGATCAAGGAACTGGAGGAAGAACTCAAGGCTACTCACGAAGATTATATGGAGGAAATCGTTGTACTAGTGGAGAAGAATGACGACATGACAAGGAAGCTAGGAGTTTTCATGGGAGACCCCGCGCCAGGAGGAGAAGATGACCGTTCCACTTGCCCAGAGAACTACATCATCATTGACGACACTGACTTGGACCCCGACGATAGCGATGATGACTATGTTGATGAAGCTGGTGCAGATATCATGGAGTCTTCGACCGATCAATTTTTCTAGTCGACCACCATATTAGTAGTAGTATTCCACCATGTATACAGTATAGTCCAAGCACTTTTGTAATGATAGTTCTAGACCGATTGTATGCCCTTGTTTGATTTGATTGAGTGATATGTTTGTGTTTGTCTCATGTGCATATGGGTAGTGTCCCCTAGACCTCATTCTACTCTGTTTTCTCATCTTTTCTAAACCCAGCAGATGCCTCCGAGATGCAACAATGGATTTACTTTCCCACCTGAGCTCACTCAGTTGATCCAGCAGCAGAATGCATTGATGCAGATACTAGTCGAGAATCAGAACCAGGGGAACAACAACAATAACTCACCACCACCACCACCAGTTGATCACTTAGCCCGTTTTCTTAGGCTGAATCCGCCGGTGTTCTCCATTAGCACCGAGCCGATTGTTGCAGATGATTGGCTTTGCAAGATTGAAAGGGAGTTGACTACTGCAGGATGCACAGATGCATAAAGAGTGCATTTTGCCACACATCAGCTTGATGGACCCGCAGCATCATGGTGGGAGAATTTCATAGTCACTTACCCCATTGACACTGTGACATGGGACCAGTTCCAGCAAGCTTTTCACACTGCCCATGTATCAGCAGGAGCTATGGCCATGAAGAAGCGTGAGTTTTGCAACTTACGCCAAGGAGGGCGCACTGTTGGCCAGTATATGGATGACTTTAGTAAGCTACCGCAGTTTTGATATCTACTGCGACACATCCAGAAAAGGGCTTGGATGTGTACTCATGCAAGATGGCAAAGTTGTGGCTTATGCATCCCGGCAACTGCGACAACACGAAGGAAACTATCCCACACATGATTTGGAATTGGCCGCGGTGGTGCACGCCTTGAAGATCTGGAGACAATATCTGATTGGAAAGAAGTGCTAGATATTTACCGACCACAATAGTCTCAAGTATATATTCACTCAGCCCAATTTGAACCTTCGACAATGAAGATGGCTCGAGTTGGTTAAAGATTACGACCTCGGAATAAATTATCACCCAGGCAAAGCTAATGTAGTGGCTGATGCCCTCAGCCGCAAACCTGCCAACCTTAATGCTCTCATGGATTCATTGCCCCCTGAGCTTTATGAAGAAATCACTCAGCTCAATTTGGTGATCACCGATGTCCGTCTTGCCAACCTATTGGAAGTTGCCCCTACTCTCGAAGAAGAAATCCGTTGTGCTCAGGCAGATGACAAACTATTGAAAATCTATGTCCAGAAGATGCACAAAGGGCATGCACCGGATTTCTCTAGGGACCAACAAGGTACGCTAAGGTTCCGAGGAAGGATTTGTGTACCCAACCATGAAGGTCTGAGGAAGAAGATGTTGACAGAAGCACATGAAGTGCCATACTCAATTCACACAGGTGCTACCAAAATGTATGAAGACCTTCGTCGGGTATTCTATTGGGATGGAATGATGAAAGACATCACATACTTTGTGGCCTGTTGCGATATATGCAACAAGGTAAAGGCGGAACACCAAAAAACCAGCCGGACTCCTCGAACCTCTGCTAGTATCCCAATAGAAATGGGACGATATTTGCATGGATTTCATCACCGGATTACCAAGGTCTCACTGAGGAAGCGACGTAATATGGGTCATAGTGGAGACCTTAACAAAGGTAGCACATTTCCTTCCCATTCGGACCACCTACCGTGCAAATCAACTTGCACAATTATATGTGTCACGAATCGTCAGTCTGCATGGACTACCCAAGACTATCAATTCAGACAGGGGGTCTCTTTTCGCTTCAACATTTTGGTCTCGACTACATCAAGCTTTGGGGACCGCTCTGAAGTACAACACGTCGTATCATCCCCAGTCAGATGGACAGATGGAGCGAGTAAATCAAATACTCGAAGATAAGCTCTGGGCATGTGCACTGGCCCAAGGAACCAAGTGGGAAGACTGTCTTCCCTACGCCGAGTTTTCCTACAACAATAGTTTCCGGACCAGCTTAAAGATGTCACCTTATGAAGCTTTGTATGGCCAGAAATGCCGCACCCCGTTGAACTGGTCTCAAACCGGAGACAGCCGTATTTTCGGGACTGATTAACGCTCGAAGCGGAGAAGCAAGTCAATGAAATCTGAGACAGACTGCAACTGGCCAAATCACGACAGAAGAGCTACTATGATGCCAAATACCGTCGTAATAGTTGCATATCAATTGGAATTGCCACCGGAACTGTCAGAAGTACACAACGTGTTTCATATCTCACAGCTAAGAAGATACATCTCGTCACCGTAGAAAAGGACTGATATGGCAGAGATAGAATTGGCTAAGGATTTGACTTATGAGGAAAAGCCAATCAGAATATTGGATCAGACAGAAACGGTCACTCGCAACAAAGAAATAAGGTTTTACAAGGTTCAGTGGGAACATCACACCGAAGAGGAAGTAACCTGGGAAAGAGAGGAATTTTTGAGGACTGCATACCCAGAATTGTTTTCCCAAGTAACCGAATATCGAGGACGAGATTCATCCTAAGTGGGGGAGGTTTGTGACAGCCTGGATTTTGCCTTCTCTCTTTTTCCGGACTTGCCTTCTCTCTGTTTCCAAACTTGGTTTTTGCCTTGCATTGATTTGGATTTTGGAATCATTTCAAATGGACTTGGCACTTGGGCATACCCTTTACTTTCACCCCAAGTGACCCATCTACTTCTCATTCAATTTTATTTCTCTGTTAAATCCCCAAAATAATCAAATGAATATTTTCATAAAAAGAAAAATATTAATTTTCCTCTCTGAAACTCTATTCAGAAACTAGTGCTCCAAAGCAACTCTCATTTTTATTGCTTCCAAAAATCTAAGATAAATCCTGAATATTCTTTGGACCTTGGCACACCTTCCCAAGCAAAAATATTGCATGACTTTTTGCAATATTTTTGCTATAGAAAATAATTTCTCTTCTGGCCCAAAATTCCACTTTGTACCACAAGTACATTTTTCCTTGATCTTTTGGCCTTGATCTTTCCGGAGCTTAACTACCCTCCTAAGAAAACCTAAACCCCAGGAGATCAGCCCTAATGGCCATCTAAAAGCTAGCCAAACTTGGCGACCAAGTTTCTGGTTAGAAACTTTGCCAACTTGGTTGCGTCAAGTCTGGTCGACCTGACGATGTGTTCTCAACGTTCCTAGACTAAACACTTCATGGACTAAAGCGTAGACAAGGTTTGGCAGCGCTTGGACGTCGTCTTGACCATGCCAGGGCGGTGACCTTGTGAGGACACAGCGTTTAGCACGCGTTCGACGCGCTCTGGGTAGCGCAAACGCTTTTGTTCAGCACGTGCTCGAGCCAATGCTCGCTGACGACTGTCGCGCCGCGCCACCAGCCCCGACCCATCACCCTTGACCCATCCCTGGTGCTCGCCGATGCCGGAGACGCCGCAGCGAGCACGGGCACATCGCGACCAAAAGCAACGGTGCACGCGCGCCCTTGTCCTCTTCCCCCCTACGTCCTGTGCTCGCCCCCGAGCGTGGGCAGCTCCCACAGTGATGCTGCACGCTTGCCCCCTCGCACTAGAGCGCTTCGTCGCCGTTCGCCGGCTTCCAGAGGACTCCAGCGGCGACATGATACCCCCTTGCTCCGGCTATAAATAGGGCCTCCCTCCTCGTTTCCTAGCCACGCACCACTCCTACCACCTCCATGAACACGTAGAAGGGCCATAGCCCGGTCGGGCAGACCTCTAGCCGTCTGCCCCGACCGGAGAACTCCGGCGACCTCCGCAGCTCGGCCACCTCGCTCTGGTGCATCTCGAGCTCGACCAACTGCTCGGGCGTGGCATTGGAGGTCCCCTGGTGCTGTCTGGATGCTGCTGAGCCCCCGGAGCCGCCTCTAACCGTCGTGTTCTTCCACTCTGGCGAATCCCATCCACCACCGCAGCTTGCAAACTTGACCGCGAGCAGCTCCGGCCATCCCACGGCAAGCCACTGGTACGGGCAGGTGCGCCGTCAACCCAGCTTCATTTATATCCCTCTCATCTAGCCCCAAACCCCCTCCTCGCCGGCATAAGCTCCGGCGAAGCGCCGTCACCCTCTGATCTCCCCCCTCTCTCTCCTGACGGGCGGGGCCTAGTGTTAGCCTCACCACTCGCGCACGAAGCGGTACGAGTGGAGGCGCACTTTCCTTTTACGCCTTTGACGTCACCGCCCCAGGAATTTCTGTTTAATTCAAATTTAATCAAAAATTGACCCAAACTTTGACCAGCCACCATTTCTAAATAATAAGTCCAAATGATTTGATTCTTTTTGCATTGTCTTTGTTTCAGAAAGCTCTAGCAGCACGGCAAAAGGTGGGTTTTTCCTTGCTGTCTAGGATTTCTGGTGATTTTTAGAATGGTTTTTGATATGTGTTTTTGTGGTTTTTAATTATTTTCAGAAGGAGAAGCTTGCCTTGAAGCAAACCAAGAGGGGTGTGATCCTCCTCTACACTAGGGCAAGCCACACCAGCATTTGGATGGTGTTATTTCAATGTCTATGATTTTCTACTTAAATATGAGTTCTTAATTGCAATTACAAATTTTATAAATAAATTTTGTTAATAGCTAGTTATTTTATCATGCTTGATATGCTTGTTTTAGTTACTGGTAAATTGCATGAACTTGTTTGGTCAAGTAGAATAAAATTTTGTATTAGTTATATTGCTATGGTAGATTATGATAGTTCTTTTATTAAGTGATATTTTCATATAAATGACGAGCTAATAAAAATATTGCTTGATAATAAAAATGAATTAGGACAAGTAATGATTTTGATCCTGAGTATTGTAAGATAATTATGCTAATAAGATTGATCCATATCCAGGTGTTGTTTGCTTTGCATGTTGGTTAGTTGCATGATTATGTCAAATTATCATGTTAGTTATAAAAAGTTTTTAGCAAAGTTAAACTTGATTAAGTTCAACTTGAATATGATGTTGATCACCTCATGGTGCCACTGAATCGGGTTTTTTTATTCAGTGCGACCACATTTACCTTGTGGGAAGGTCTTAATTCGGTCCTTTGTTGTGCCTCTCAACGGTGCCTCCCGCGAGGGAAGGTTATGATCGTGCATACCCTGGCCCGGTAAGCAGACATAACCTTGTGTGCTCGTTTTTGTTTTTATGGTACCTTGTCCCCGTTTGGGACCGTTTTGCCACGACGGTGGCCGTTGGTGACTTTGGTAGGCACGGGGCCACCCAAGACCTAGCCCTGAGAGGGAGTTGGTCAGAGCGGCCGGGAGAGTGCCATGACAAAGGGAGGGTTTCGTCGGAATGCTTTGGTCCACCCGAATGGGAGTGCGAGGCTAGGGGTTACGTAGTGTGGGTAAAGTGCGCTACCTCTGCAGAGTGTATTTAATCTATCGATAGCCGCGTCCTTGGTTATGTGCATAGCTCGGAAGTAAGTCACACCATGGATCAACTTTTATAATTAATCTTGCAAACTGAATGATTGTTGCGATGCTTGGTATTTCACAAACTCTCGAGTTGTTCATGAGCGGTTGGTTTCAGTTGTGACCCCGGTATGGTCACCTCTTGGTTACGAGGTAACCATCTGGTAAACGAGTCCGTGAGTCTCAGTGCGCGTATTGGTTTCATTGCATATTTAGTAGTTCTTTCATTGCATTAATTTGATTAATTGTCATGATATTGTCTGTCATCGTTCTTATGTTTGTTGTGAGCTTGCAAGTACATTCAATGTAATGACCTGGCGTGTCATGCTAGCTTTCAGGCAAGTCGGTTCGCATCGGAGCGCATCTCGCGTCTAGGCCGTGTACACATCGGTGTCCCTGTGCTATGGAGTTCCACTTCGTTGTTCTTCCGCTGCCGCGTAATTCGTGTGATCGAGGCCCTCGTCATGTTCATTAAATAATGTACATATTGTTCAGCAGCACCGTGCGGGCCGCTTGGATTCATATCTCGATGTAATATCAGACTTATGTAATCCGCTAGCATCAATAAAGAGGTTGTTTCTGTACCATGTTGTTGTGTATTGCCAGAAGACTTGCTCTCTGGGCTGGCAATGCAGGGTAAACCGGTTGCTCTGAGCCGGGGTGCCACACACTCTGGTGCGGACCATACTCTGGTTGACCTACGAGGTTCGGTAGTAACTTGATCTGAAGTTTCATGATCATCATCATTAGCTTCCTCAGTAATTGGTGTAGGAATCACTGGAACTGATTTCTGTGATGAACTACTTTCCAATTTGGAAGAAGGTACAATTACCTCATCAAGTTCTACTTTTCTCCCACTCACTTTTTTCGAGAGAAACTCCTTCTCTAGAAAGTATCCATTCTTATCAACGAATATCTTGCCTTTGGATCTGTGATAGAAGGTGTACCCAACAATTTCCTTTGGGTATCCTATGAAGGCGCATTTCTCCGATTTGGGTTCGAGCCTATCAGGTTGAAGCTTTTTCACATAAGCATCACAACCCCAAACTTTAAGAACGACAGCTTAGGTTTCTTGCCAAACCACAATTCATACGGTGTCGTCTCAACGGATTTAGATGGTGCCCTTTTTAACGTGAATGCAGTTGTCTCTAATGCATAACCCCAAAACGATAGTGGTAAATCGGTAAGAGACATCATAGATCGCACCATATCTAATAAAGTACGGTTACGATGTTTGGACACACCATTACGCTGTGGTGTTCCAGGTGGCGTGAGTTGTGAAACTATTCCACATTGTTTTAAATGAAGGCCAAACTCGTAACTCAAATATTTGCCTCCGCGATCAGATCATAGAAACTTTATTTTCTTGATATGATGATTCTCAACTTCACTCTGAAATTCTTTGAACTTTTCAAATGTTTCAGACATGTGTTTCATTAAGTAGATATACCCATATCTTCTTAAATCATCTGTGAAGGTCAAAAAATAACGATAACCGTCGCGAGCCTCAACACTCATCGGACCGCATACATCGGTATGTATTATTTCTAATAAGTCAGTGGCTCGCTCCATTGTTCCGTAGAACGGAGCCTTAGTCATCTTGCCCAAGAGGCATAGTTCGCAAGCATCAAATGATTCATAATCAACTGATTCCAAAAGTCCATCCGCATGGACTTTCTTCATGTGCTTTACACCAATATGACCTAAACGGCGGTGCCACTAGTATGTTGCACTATCATTATCAACTTTGCACCTTTTGACATCAATATTATTAATATGTGTATCACTACGATCGAGATTCAATAAACCATTCACCTTGGATGTATGACCGCAGAAGGTTTTATTCATGTAAACAGAATAGCAATTATGCTTTGACTTAAATGAATAACCATATTGCAATAAACATGATCCCATCATATTATGCTCAATGAAAACACCAAATAACATTTATTTTAGGTTCATCACTAATCCCGAAGGTAAAGGGAGTGTGCGATGGTGTCGGTGTACTAAAGTAGGGGTACCTTAGTACCCCGAACTTGTGCACGGGCAGTAGTAGCGTCCCGCGGCAAGGATTGCCAGGGGAGCGATAAGAGTCTCCACGGCCCTTTCTGGGCCGGAAGAAGGCCAAGTGATCGAGCCTAGAAGACCAAGCCCCGGCAAGAGGAGCTTGCCGGGCCAAGAAGGCGAGGTCCGGCAAGAGGAGCTTGCCGGGCCAAGGCGACAAGGCCCCGGCAAGAGGAGCTTGCCGGGACGACTAAGCCGAAGCACCAAGGCCCCGGCGGGAGGAGCTCGCCGGGACGGCCAAACCAAGGCACCCCAAGAGAAGCCCGCCGCGGCGCGCCGCGCGCCCTGACAAGGCCTGACGAGCGGCAAGCTCTCAGGTGCGGCAAGACAACCACCGCAGCAAGCCACTTGCCGCGGCAAACCACCACCTCAGGCATGCGCTCCAGCTCACCTGCCCACGCGTCACTCTGGAGCTTCCCCAAAGGCACGTGGCGGGGCGCCGCGCAACCTGGGGCGCGCGCGCGTGGCATGCGACGTTGGCAGAGTCGCCCCCGTGGCAAGCGGAGGCGCCCCTAACGGTCCGCCTCGGTGCTGTTCAGGCGATCCAGACGGGCATTTAATGCCTTTGTCCCCCGCCGTCAGAGTTAGGTGCGATAGCACTGTGCGGCCACTGTTCGCACAGTTCCTTGCCATTTTTACCCTCACCTGTGTCGCTACCTCTGGGAAACCCCTTAGCATATAAAAGGAGGCCCATGCGCACGTAGAGGGGGGGATCGAACCCCGGAGGGATCCAGACCAGAAGAAGGACACCCAGTAGACCCTCGTCTACGTCCAGCACCAACTTACTGTAGCTTCTTGCGCTCCAGAGCAAGAACTCGAATCAACCAGACAAGCAGCAGTAGGGTTTTACGCATCCATGCAGCCCGAAGCTGGGTAAAATCGTTGTGTGTGTGTGTCGCCTCGATCTGCTCTTTGTGCAACCTCCGCCCCCCGCCGAACCGACAAGGGGCTCCGTCCCCATAGGTGCTCGTGGAGGCCGATATCCCCCGACATCTTTGGCGCGCCAGGTAGGGGGCGCGTCGAGGTTGTGTGAACCAGATCCGGCGTCCGCGCGAGCCAGACTCTCATTGTTTGCGCTGGCATGGCGCCGAAGAAGAAAAACCCAGAGGTACTGGTTGTCGAGAAGTCCGGCAGCGAGGGCTCCGCCAAGAAAGCCCAGGCGGGAGGCCCCGACAAGGAGGTTGTCGGGTGCGCCAACTGCCGGGCGGTGGCTGCTGCCGATAAGCGGGACGGTACCGACAAGAAGTACTGCAAGATCCACCGTACCAGGGGCCACGACCTCCAGAGTTGCAAGCAAGTCGAGCGACTCGTCGAGCTGCAGAAAGTCGAGTACGCACGACGCGACAAGGAGAGAGCCCAAGCAGGCGGCGGGGGATCGGGCACGAAGCGTCCCGGCCCGGGGGAGCGCCGCGACAAGGACAAGCAGCGGCAAGCAGACAGACCTCCCCGGGGACGCGACAAGGACGAAGACGATGACGAAGACGAAGACATGGAAGACCCCGAGACCAGCGAGCAGGAGTTTCAGAAAGCCACTGAGGTCTTGTGTGTGGACGGCGGTGCCTCCCTGCATGCTTCCCACCACCAGCTTAAACGGTGGGTGCGGGAGGTCAATGCAGCGGAGCCACCCGTCGAGTCACGCAGACCCCTGAGATGGTCCAGCACGCCTATCATCTTCGACATTGAGGACCACCCTGATCGCACAACCGCGGTCGGGTGCTTGCCGATGTTGGTTTCCCCAACGGTCCGCAACCTCAAGGTCACTAAGATGCTAGTTGACGGCGGGGCCGGCTTGAATCTGATCTCCTCTGCTGTTCTCCGGAGACTCCAAGTTCCCGACAGCGAGCTCGAAGAAACCGGCACATTCCAAGGAATCAACCCGGGAAGGAGCAAGCCGAAGGGGAAGATCACGCTGCCGGTCACATTTGGCAGCGAGCTGAATTTCAAGACTGAGAAGGTCACCTTTGACGTCGCCGACTTTCCGTTGCCTTACAACGGGATCCTTGGCCGACCAGCGCTCGCCAAGTTCATGGCGGCCTCTCACTACGCGTATAACATGCTCAAGATGCCTGGCCCGATAAGCGTCATTTCTGTCCCCGGCGACAAGAAGGATGCCCTTATCTGCGCCGACCAAATATACCGGGACGCAACCGCAGCAACGGCCCGCGGCCCACTTGCCGCTGGAGCTTCCGGGGGTAAGAAGAAGTCTGGCAAGTGCTCTGGCGCCCACTCCGGCAAGCGCGCCTCTTCGGAGTGCTGCGCTGCCGTCGAGGACGTGCCATCGAGCCCCGCCGGCATGAAGGCCAAGCCCAGCAAGTGCTCTGGCACCCACTCCGGCAAGCGCGCCTCTTCGGAGTGCTGCGCTGCCGTCGAGGACGTGCCATCGAGCCCCGCCGGCAAGAAGACCAAGTCCGGTGAATGCTCTGGCGCCCACTCCGGCAAGCGCGCCTCTTCGGAGTGCTGCGCTGCCGTCGAGGACGTGCCATCGAGCCCCGCCGGCAAGAAGACCAAGCCCGGCAAGTGCTCTGGCGCCCACTCCGGCAAGCGCGCCTCTTCGGAGTGCTGCGCTGCCGTCGAGGACGTGCCATCGAGCCCCGCCGGCAAGAAGGCCAAGCCCAGCGAATGCTGTGGTGCCCACTCTGGCAAGCGCGCCTCTTCGGAGCACTGCGCTGCCGTTGAGGACGCACCATCGAGCCCCGCCGGTAAACACAAGGAGACGACGGCTGCTCCACCAGCGACCAAGAAGGTGCCCGCCAAGGAGGACGGCACTGGTGGTACCTTCACCATCAGTGCCACTCTCGACCCCAAATAGGAAGGCGCGCTCGTTGCTTTCCTGTGGGCGAATGTCGATGTGTTTGCCTGGCAACCATCTGGCATCCCCGGCGTTCCCAGGGAAGTGATTGAGCACCACCTTGCGGTCTGTCCTCATGCGCGGCCCGTCAAGCAAAAGGTCAGGAAACAAGCGGTGGAGCGCCAGGAGTTTATCGCGGAGGAGATCAGGAAGTTGGAAGCGGCAGGCCTCGTCAGAGGTGTGCTCCATCAGACGTGGTTGGCCAATCCAGTTGTCGTGCGCAAAGCAAATGGGAAGTGGAGGCTTTGCATCGATTTCATCGATGTCAACAAAGCTTGCCCTAAAGATCCATTTCCCTTGCCGCGCATCGACCAGATTGTTGACTCCACGGCCGGATGCGACCTGCTTTCATTCCTTGACGCCTACTCCGGGTACCACCAGATTTTCATGACCAAAGAAGATGAAGAGAAGACTGCGTTCATCACTCCATGCGGCACGTACTGTTTTGTGCGGATGCCTTTTGGACTGAAGAACGCAGGCTCGACGTTTGCGAGGGTTGTCCACACTGCTTTCGAGCCACAGATCCACGGAAATGTGGAGGCCTACATGGACGACATTGTGGTCAAGAGCAGAGACAAGGCAACCTTGGTTCAAGACTTGGAAGAGACCTTTGCGAACTTGCGCAAGATCAGCCTCAAGATCAACCCCGAGAAGTGCGTGTTCGGAGTTCCCTCCGGCAAGCTTCTCGGGTTCTTCGTGTCTCAGCGTGGGATCGAAGCCAACTCGCTTTCCGCCTAAGAGGATACTGCAGAATCCCGAAGCAACAGGCAGGATTGTCGAGTGGGCACTAGAACTGTCAAACTTTGGCCTCAAGTTCGAGAGCACATCGACCATCCAGAGCAGAGCATTGGCAGAGTTCGTAGCAGAGTGGACGCCGACACCGGACGAAGAAATTCCAGAGACGAGCATCCCCGGCAAGGAAGCAACGAAAGAGTGGCTGATGTACTTTGATGGTGCCTTTTCACTGGAAGGCGCCGATGCCGGCGTGCTGCTCATCGCGCCCACTGGAGAGCACCTCAAGTACATCGTCCAGATGCACTTTCCCAAGGAGCAAGCAACCAACAATACGACAGAGTATGAAGGTTTGCTCGCCGGTCTCAGGATCGCGGCGGAACTTGGGATCAAGAAGCTCATTGTCAGGGGTGACTCGCAGCTCGTCGTCCGCCAAGTGAACAAGGATTACCAGTGCCCGTTGATGGAGGCTTACGTTGATGAAGTGAGGAAGCTGGAAGAGCACTTTGACGGCCTGCAAATGGAATACGTTCCAAGAGCAGAGAACGGCATCGCCGACGGCCTGTCAAAATGTGCCGCACTAAAGCTACCCGTGGAACCAGGGACTTTTGTGCTCAAGCTGACTCAGCCATCCGTGACACCATCGACTGGGCCAAGCAAGAAGAGAAAATCGGTCTCCGGTGACTATCTCCCGGCAGAGCTTCCCGAAGCCGCCGCCAAGAGAGTCCCCAAGATCGACGCCAAGAGTGCTGAGGAGCTGCCCGCTCCGGCAAGCCCCAGGGTTTGTTCCGACGAAGCAGGCGCTCTCGGCAAGTCATGCCCCGGCAAGCTTGCCGGGGAACGTCAAGCTCCGGCTGAGCCCCAAGTCCTCGCCGTAGAAGCTGATGTTCCCGCAGCCGCCGACATGCCTTTAGTCCTCGTCGTCGAGCCACAGGCTCCGACGTGGGCACAGCAGATCGTCCGTTTCCTCCAGACAGGAGAACTTCCCGAAGAACAAGAAGAAGCGGAAAGAGTAGCCCGGCAGTCCAATATGTACCAGTTCGTCGACGACGCACTGTACAGAAGAGGACGCAATGGGGTGAAATTGAAGTGCATTCACCGGGAAGACGGACAGGAGCTGTTGGCGGAGATACACGGAGGCATATGTGGACACCACATTGGCGCCAGAGCACTTGCCGGCAAAGCGTTCCGGCAAGGTTTCTTCTGGCCAATAGCCCTCCAGGATGCAACTGCACAAGTAACCAAGTGTGAAGCGTGCCAGTTCCATTCCAAGAAGATACACCAGCCAGCTCAAGCTCTCTAGATGATCCCTTTGTCCTGGCCCTTCTCGGTCTGGGGGCTCGATATCCTCGGCCCCTTCCCCCGAGCCGTCGGGGGCTTTGAGTACTTGTTCGTTGCCATCGACAAGTTCACAAAGTGGCCAGAAGTGGAACCGGTGAGGAAGGTGACTGCCCAGTCCGCGATCAAATTCTTCAGGTCGATTGTTTGCCGCTTCGGGATCCCCAACAGGATCATCACCGACAACGGTACGCAGTTCACAAGCCACGCCTTCATGCAGTACACCCAAAACCTCGGCACCAAGGTCTGCTTCGCTTCTGTTGCTCATCCCCGGAGCAACGGTCAAGCGGAAAGGGCCAACGCCGAGGTACTGCGCGGGCTCAAGACCAGAAGTTTTGACAAGCTGCTCAAGCGCGGACGGAACTGGATCGAGGAGCTGCCGGCGGTTCTTTGGTCGGTCAGAACGACGCCAAAACGAGCCACCGGCCAGACACCATTTGCTCTAGTCTATGGAGCAGAAGCAGTTACCCCCACGGAACTCGTATACGGGTCACCTCGAGTGCTCGCTTGTGATGAGCTTGAGCAAGAGCGGTCGCGTGAAGATGACGCACTGCTCCTCGAGGAGGATCGTCTCCAGGCTGCTGTGCGATTCGCTCGCTACCAGCAAGCTCTGCGTCGCTATCATAGCCGCAAAGTTAAAGCCAGGAGCCTCGAGGAAGGCGACCTTGTTCTTCGGCGCGTTCAGTCGGCCAAGATACACAACAAGTTGACGCCGAAGTGGGAAGGCCCTTACCGGGTGAAACGAGTCACGAGGCCCGGCGCCGTCCGCCTCGAGACCGAAGATGGTACTCCGGTGAGCAATTCCTGGAACATTGAGCATCTTCACAAGTTTTACCCGTAAGGCGCGGTTGTCGGACCCCGTCCGGCAACCAACTCTTTGTACAAAAGTCTTGCCGCAGTTGCATGTAATCCTTTGTACAAAGCCAGGCGCAGACCCTGGCAGCAATGAAGCGCTGGCGCCCCCAAGTTTTAGCATGCATGCTGAGTCGAGTCTCGTCCTTGGTTAGGGTTGATAGTGCCTAACAGTCGCTAACCCCTAACTTAGATGTCGAGTCCGCGTCTTTTTCCCGTCCTTTCCCTTTGGCTCGCAGGAGTTGCATACCCTTGCCGAGCCGCTCAAGGATGAAGAAGGGGAGAAGGGCGAGCCAGCACCCGCCCCCTGGCAAGCCAGAGTTGCCGGGGGCTGCAACCTCAGATAAGTCTTTACATCCCTTATCATGCATTCTCTCGTGAGCTGCGGAACGCGAAAACCTTGCTCCCACCTAAAAGCTGCCGTGCTCTCTCAAGCGACAAACCCCGGAGCGCGTTCCCGGGGCCCGCTTCTGATAGTAGCCGCGGCGGCAAGGGGAGGAAGCGAGGGGCTAGAACCCGCCTTCTCCCTGCCTCCGCCAAGAGCGTGAGGAGGGCCAAGGGGCGCAGGGAGACGGCAGGGTCCGTTGCCGGGCGGGGAAGTGTCTATCTTAACGATGCAAAGGGTTCGCTCCTTGCCGCGGGATGTACCCGTGAGACAAATGGTACGGCAAACACTCCCTTTTCATTAAAAACATTCCACTCAGGTACAACTCAGAGAGAATAAAAAACATGGAAGATGGGATTACAAGATTTAAACACAATTAAGGCCCGAGGGCTTACGAGATAAAAAGAGATAAGGTGCCCGTAATCCCTTTCTTGTCTCTCTCCTCCGGAGGTAGGGCAAGGAGGCGAGAAGGGCAAAAGGGGCGCCTAGACGAGCTACGGGTGGCAGAAGACGCCAAGAGAGCATCCGGGGCTCCGCCCCGGGGCTCCGGAGGCCAGATGGAGACGGTGATGCCGGAAGCGGAGCTCGAGAAGGAGGCTGCGGGACGTCAACATGCTGTTGAGGGCATCTAGCCCTCGTACTCCGAGTTGACGGCCTTGCCGCCAGCCTCTTCCGCAGCCTCACCACTCCGGCCGCCCGAGAAGACGAAGCCCCGGCAAGAGGAGCTTGTCGGGCCGGAGAGAAGACCCCGGTGGTCGTCGCCGCGAGCAGGGGTGGTGACGGCGTCTGGGGCGAAGCTGGAAGACGAGGCAGCGGCCTTGCCGCCCGCCCTCTTCCTCTTCCGCAGCCTCCCTACGCCAGCCGCCCAAGGAGACGACCCCGGGGAGTTCACGGCGCCAGCGACGCGGACGATGGGGGCCGTCGGTGCCACACGGAGCTGCGACCGGCACCTAGTCGGACCCGTCATCCCGGTGACCGCTCCCCTCGTCGCCGCTGTCGCTCCCCTCCTCGTCACTCTCGCTCGAGGAGGAGCCTTCGCTGTCGGAGGAGCTATCCACGCAGCACCGGGCCCGGGTGCCGAGGTCCCCGAAGGCCTTGACGGAGAGGAGATCACCCTCCATCAGCTTAAAATGGAGGGTGAACCCCTCCATCAAGCTGTGGATCCGGGCGAACGACTTCCACCCTCGGCCAAGACACATCACGCCGGGGGCTCGGGATTCGACGTGGACTCGCATACCACTGATCCCGCAGCCCCTCATGCGCAGTCTCAGCGTCTCGTGTTGCTCCGCTTCCAGGACGTCCGCGAAGGGAGCCGGGAGGCGGAGACGACGGCGAGGCGCCCGACGCAGCCTGATGATGAACTCGCAGGGGTCGTCCCCGAGATGAACCGCCGGGGGAAACGGAGCCGCCGGCGGAGGCGAGGCCGGCGCGCCGCCCCGCCCGCCTGGAGCGCCTCGGCCTCGTCCACGACCTCGCCCCCTCCCACTTCCCCTTACGGTTGGCTCCGCTGCCGCGGGTGCAAGGGGAGGAGGGGCGCGCTGCCTGGCGGCAACCCTTGCCGCCACCGAAGAAGGACCAGGGTTCCCTTTCTCCATGACAGTTGGGGAGAGGGGACCAGGGATCTAAGAGAAGAAAGAAGGAAGGAGTGCGGACCCTCATCATCCCCTTCCGCTCCTTATAAAGGGGCAGAGTGGGGGCTCGGCCGCCTCGCCCAACCAATCAAAGCAGAGGAAGGGCAGGCGACGGGGCCGACCCTCTACTTCGACCCGCGTTGGCCCGGCTTCCTGCCTCCACCACCGCAACCCCAAGCGCATGGAGGACGCGTGGCGGGTGAGCAGGGCCGAGGCGACAGATGAGGCGACCTCTCCCCCCCCACTTGAAAGTGGGGGCGGACGTTTCACCTTTCCAAATAAAGGAACCGTGCCCGACGTGACGCATGCCTGCGGGCCTCAAGCCCCGCGCACGCCACCCACGTCACGCACGTCTCGCCCCCCACGACGCCGCGATAAGCGCGCGCCACTTGGGGAGGGCGCGACGAGCACAGAGTTAAGGAGCAGCGCAACCCAGGCCACGCGTGCCCGTGCACTGTTAGGGGGCGACCGTGTATGGCCCAGACCCGGGGGCTCCTGTCGGTGTACTAAAGTAGGGGTACCTTAGTACCCCGAACTTGTGCACGGGCAGTAGTAGCGTCCCGCGGCAAGGCTTGCCAGGGGAGCGATAAGAGTCTCCACGGCCCTTTCTGGGCCGGACGAAGGCCAAGTGATCGAGCCTAGAAGACCAAGCCCCGGCAAGAGGAGCTTGCCGGGCCAAGAAGGCGAGGTCCGGCAAGAGGAGCTTGCCGGGCCAAGGCGACAAGGCCCCGGCAAGAGGAGCTTGCCGGGACGACTAAGCCAAAGCACCAAGGCCCCGGCGGGAGAAGCTCGCCGGGATGGCCAAACCAAGGCACCCCAAGAGAAGCCCGCCGCGGCGCGCCACGCGCCCCGTCAAGGCCTGACGAGCGGCAAGCTCTCAGGTGCGGCAAGACAACCACCGCGGCAAGCCACTTGCCGCGGCAAACCACCACCTCAGGCATGCGCTCCAGCTCACCTGCCCACGCGTCACTCTGGAGCTTCCCCAGAGGCACGTGGTGGGGCGCCGCGCAACCTGGGGCGCGCGCGCGTGGCATGCGACGTTGGCAGAGTCGCCCCCGTGGCAAGCGGAGGCGCCCCTAACAGTCCGCCTCGGCGCTGTTCAGGCGATCCAGACGGGCATTTAATGCCTTTGTCCCCCGCCGTCAGAGTTAGGTGCGGTAGCACTGTGCGGCCACTGTTCGCACAGTTCCTTGCCATTTTTACCCTCACCCGCGTCGCTACCTGTGGGAAACCCCTTAGCATATAAAAGGAGGCCCATGCGCACGTAGAGGGGGGGATCGAACCCCGGAGGGATCCAGACCAGAAGAAGGACACCCAGTAGACCCCCGTCTACGTCCAGCACCAACTTGCTGTAGCTTCTTGCGCTCCAGAGCAAGAACTCGAATCAACCAGACAAGCAGCAGTAGGGTTTTACGCATCCATGCGGCCTGAAGCTGGGTAAAATCGTTGTGTGTGTGTGTCGCCTCGATCTGCTCTTTGTGCAACCTCCGCCCCCCGCCGAACCGACAAGGGGCTCCGTCCCCATAGGTGCTCGTGGAGGCCGATATCCCCCGACAGATGGTGATCCTATCAACCTTGGAATCACTTCCAACACACATCGTCACCTCGCCCTCAACTAGCCTCTGTTCATTTTGTAACTCCTGTTTCGAGTTACTGACGACTCACAAGTATAGGGGATCAATTGTATCTCTTTTCGATAAGTAAGAGTGTCGAATCCAACGAGGAGCAGAAGGAAATGACAAGTAGTTTTCGTAAGGTGTTGTCTGCAAGTGCTGAAATTGTAAGTAGCGAGTAGTTTGATAGCAAGATAATTTGTAACAAGCAAGTAACGATAATAGTAAAAAGTATGTAGCAAGGGTAGCCTAATCCTTTTAAGGCAAAGTACATGCCAAAACGGTCTCTTATGATAAGTAAAGCGTTCTTGAGGGTACACGGGAATTTCATCTAGTCACTTTCATCATGTTGGTTTGGTTTGTGTTCGCTACTTTGATAATTTGATATGTGGGTGGACCGGTGCTTAGGTGTTGTTCTTACTTGAACAAACCTCCTACTTATGATTAACTCTCCCGCAAGCGTCCGCAACTACGAGAAAAGTATTAAGAATAAATTATAACCATAGCATTAAACTCTAGGATCCAATCGGTCCCTGACGGAATAGCGCATAAACTAGGGTTTAAGTTTCCGTCACTCTCGCAACCCACCATCTAATTGCTACTCCACAATGCATTCCCTTAGGCCCAAATGTGGTGAAGTGTCATGTAGTCGACGTTCACATGACACAACTAATGGAATCACAACATACATACTATCAAAATATCGAACACATATCAAGTTCACATGATTACTTGCAACATGATTTCTCCCGTGGCCTCAAGAACAAAAGTGACTACTCACAAATGATAAACATGCTCATGATCAGAGGAGTATTAAATAGCATCATGGATCTGAACATATAATCTTCCACCAAATAAACCATATAGTAATCAACTACAAGATGTAATCAACACTAGCTACTAGTCACCCCCTAGCACCAATCTATAGTTCCGGTAACAAGATTGAATACAGAAGATGAACTAGGGTTTGAGATGAGATGGTGCTGGTGAAGATGTTGATGGATATTGCCCTCCCCAAGATGGGAGAGTTGTTGGTGATGATGATGACGATGATTTCCCCCTTCGAGAGGGAAGTTCCCCCGATAGAATCGCTCCACCGGAGGGCAAAAGTGCTCCTGCCTAAGTTTCGCCTCGAGACGGCGGCGCTCCGTCCCGAAAGCCTTCTCCTTATTTTTTTCTACGTAAAAATGACTTATATACCAAAATATGGGCACCAGAGGTGGGCTGAGGAGGCCACTGCCCACTAGGGCGCGCCTGGGGGGGCCTGGCGCGCACAGGTGGGTTGTGCCCACCTGGTGGCCCCCTCTGGTGTTTATTGGCTCCAAATTTATCTTAAATAATCCATAAAAAATCTCCATGAAGTTTTAGCTCATTTGGAGTTGTGCAGAATAGTTGGCCTAACGTAGCTTTTCTAGGTCCGGATTTCCAGTTGCCGGAATTCTCCCTCTTGGTGTGTTCCTTGCAAATTATGAGAGAAAAGGCATTAGAATTACTCCAAAAAGCATTATTATGGATAAAAACATTATAAACAACAGTAAGAAAACATGATGCAAAATGGACGTATCAACTCCCCCAAGCTTAGACCTCGCTTGTCCTAAAGCGAAAAACGAAATCGAAAAACATGTCCACATGCTTTGAGAGAGAGGCGTCGATAAAAACAAAATACGGACATAGAAGCATCATGTTGATTATTATAACAGCAACAAAATTTAACATAGGACTTTTGTCATAGAAATTGCATCATATACTTCCTATGAATAAGTAACAGTTCATCATACAATCGAAGTATAAAGCAAAAACTCTATTAGAAACCAACAAGCTATGTTCTCAGTCAACTTTGCAACTGCAATTCATCGTCTTTTCAGGAAGAGTCACGTGTTGGAGCCTTTTAAGCAAGTCCACATACTCAACCATCATATAGTCTTCTATGATTGCTAACACTCACCTCGTACCCATGAGCAAAATGTTTCAACCGGACACATAGAAAGATAGGGGCTTAAAATTTCGCCTCCCAACATACTCACCTCAGGGGTGATGTCAACAATAATAACTCATGCTATCTATATTCAACTGGACATATGTGCCTAGATCTTTCCTCGCCACATGATGTTTGCCAAAAGAGTAAATAAAAAGGAATAGAAGGAAAACTTTGACTCTTTGCATAAAAGTAAAAGATAGCCCCTTCGCAGAGGGAAGCAGAGGTTGCCATGCGCTTATTTGTTTGCATGCTCAATCCCTTAGTGCAAGAGAACGTCACGTTGTATTGCCCCTTAAGATGACAACCTTTATTATCCAGTCTGTCGCTTTTATTCTTTGTCATCCAAGTTCGGACATCGCTCAATTTTCTCTTACACTAATTGATCTTACATATTTAGGAGCTATTTTATTGCTTTTTTGCACCGATGACAACTTACTTGAGGGATCTTGCTCAATCCATAGGTAGGTATGGTGGACAATTGAAAAAGATTTTGGTTAAAGGGTTTTTGGATGCACAAGCAGTATCTCTACTTAGCGTGGAATTTTTGGCTAGCAAAGATAGTGGCAAGCACCACATGTTGAAGGATCTATGACAATATTACTTCTATGTGAATATAAACAAACATAAATCGTTAAGTTGTCTTCCTTGTCCAACGTCAACAATTTTGGCATATAATATTTTGATGAGGGCTCACAATCATAAAATATTTCTAGGATGGTATATTTATATGTGAATCTTCTCTTCCCTTATTAATTCTTTCATGAGTTGCATCATTGACTAATGCTATATTTGTCAATCTCTAATAAAATTTTCTTACTTATACTTTTCCTTATGTGGTGCTATCACCTACCATAGGATTAGTAAGTAATCTTATTGATTTATTTCCTTTCTTTTATTTATTTCCTTTCTCTTTTTCTTTCCTTTTTTATTTCTTTTCTTTATTTGCAACATGAAAGTAAAGAAAGCAAAAACTCAAACTAACTTTATCATATAACTTGCACACGATTACAATGATAGATCACTAAGCAAACTCTCAAAGAGGAAAGGATCGAACTAAACATTATTTCATCTAAAGCAAAAGATTGAACTAAGATAAATAAAATCAAAAAGATAGTGCGATGATATGATACCGGGGCACCTCCCCCAAGCTTGGCGGAAGCCAAGGGGAGTGCCCGTACCCGATACTCAGTTCTCCTTTGGTGGTGAAGAAGATGGTGGTGGTGATAATTGTGCCTTCAACTTTTTCATATTGTAGTTGAGGAGAGAAATCTCCTGCTTTAAATCATCGACCTCCAAATCCAGCTTCAAGATCTTGTCACATAAATCCCCTTTGCTTTTCTGCCTAAAACGAAGAGGAATAGATCTGTTATCCCTTTTAGGGAGACTGGATTTCTTGAACTTCACGTGCATATCCCCTGGTTGTGGTAGAGGGACATCCTCCTCTTCCGAGCTTGAATCATTGATCCTCATCAAGTGAGCATCCTCCTCGTCATCAGTAGTTCGACCATAAGGAGATAGGTCTCCATAGGTCTTTGGGTCAGCAATGAGATGTGAGACATAGCTCTCTCCGTCAGAGTCTTGGGAGGACATTTTTTCATATCTTTGCAAAAAACAGCAAGAAAAAAGAACAGAGGATTTCTTTGAGATACTGTGATCAACAGGTTCGGGAAGTACATATAGATTTTTTATCTTGCAGGACAAGTACATGGAAGAAAAACAAAGTATGGAAGGTGTCCCGGGTGGGCACAACCCACCTGGGCGCACCAGGCGCGCCCTGGTGTCTTGTGCCCACCAGGGGATGCTTCCTGGTAGTTTCTTTATTTCCAAAATTCTAAAATATTCCAAAAATGCTAAAAAATATTTTTGCAGATTTTTTGGAGTCCGTTTACTTACCGTATCACGTACCTCCTTATTTTCACGATTCTGGAGTGTTCCGGAAGGACTCTTTTATGTGTTCTTCCAGTGTCAAAGTTTGGATAATATTACTTTCAACATTAATAGGCGTACCTGAGATATAATGCTTTATTCGTTGTCCATTGACAACCTTCGGGTTAGTACCTTCAGAATTATTTATTTTAATGGCACCAGACCGGTTAACCTCCTCGATGACATTTGGGCCTTCCCATTTTGAGAGGAGCTTTCCTGCAAAAAATCTAAAACGAGAGTTGTACAAAAGAACATATTCTCCGACTTTAAACTCACGCTTTTGGATTCTTTTGTCATGCCATCTTTTAACTTTTTCTTTAAATAACTTTGCATTTTCATATGCTTGGGTTCTCCATTCATCTAATGAGCTAGTTTCAAATAACATCTTTTCACCAGCAAGTTTGAAATCATAATTGAGCTCTTTGACGACCTAATATGCTTTATGTTCTAATTTAAGAGGCAAATGGCAAGCTTATCCATAAACCATTTTATAGGGAGACATACCCATAAGATTTTTATATGATGTTCTATAAGCCCAAAGTGCATCATCTAATTTCTTAGACCAATTCTTCCTGGACCTATTAACAGTCTTTTGCAAAATTAATTTTATTTCTCTATTGCTAAGTTCAACAGGACCACTAGACTGAGGATGATAGGGTGATGCAATTCTATGGTTAACATCATACTTGGCAAGTATTTTACGGAAAGCACCATGAATTAAGTGAGAAATTCCATCAGTCATTAAATATCTATGGACTCCAAACCTTGGGAAAATAGCTTCCTTAAGCATTTTAATAGAGGTGTTGTGATCATCACTACTGGTTGGGATAGCTACTACCCATTTAGTAACATAATCAACAGCAACCAAAATATGTGTATACCCATTAGAGGAAGGAAAAGGTCCCATGTAATCAAATCCCCAAACATCAAATGGTTCAACAACAAGTGAATAATTCATAGGCATTTCTTGACGCTTACCGATATTACCTATTCTTTCACATTCATCGCAAGATGAGACAAACTTACGGGCATCCTTGAAGAGAGTAGGCCAATAAAATCCATATTGCAATACCTTGTGAGCAGTTTTATCTCCAGCATGATGCCCTCCATAAGCCTCGGAGTGACATTTCCGTAGGATTTGTCCCTGCTCATGCTCAGGTACACAACGTCTAATAATACCATCTACTCCTTTATAAAGATGTGGGTCATCCCAAAAGTAATGTCTTAAATCATAGAATTTTTTTCTTTGGTTGGTATGTAAAGCTAGGTGGCAAATATTTAGCAACAATGTAATTAGCATAGTCAGCATACCAAGGAGTACTATTAGCAACATTTATTGCAGCTAACTGCTTATCAGGAAAACTATCATCAATAGGTAGTTGGTCATCAAGCACATTTTAAGCCTAGACAAGTTATCAGCTACGGGGTTCTCAGCTCCTTTTCTATCAATGATATGTAAATCGAATTCTTGTAACAAGAGAACCCAACGAATAAGTCTAGGTTTAGCATCTTTCTTTTCCATAAGATATTTAATAGCAACATGGTATGTGTGAACAGTTACTTTGGAATCAACAATATATGGTCTAAATTTACCACAAGCAATCGCAACTGCTAAGAATTCTTTTTCAGTAGTAGCATAATTTCTTTGAGCACTGTCTAGAGTTTTACTAGCATAATGAATAACATTCAATTTGTTATCAACTCTTTGTCCTAGAATAACGCCAATAGCATAATCACTAGCATCACACATAATTTCAAAAGGCAAGTTCCAATCAGGTGGTTGAACAATAGGTGCAGAATTAAGGCTTTCTTGAGTGTTTCAAAGGCTTCTAAACAATCATCATCAAAAACAAAAGGAATATCCTTTTGCAAAAGACTAGTGAGAGGCCTAGAAATTTTAGAGAAGTCTTTGATAAATCTCCTATAGAAACCAGCATGACCTAGGAAACTACGAATACCTTTGATGTCCTTAGGACATGGCATTTTCTCAATTGCATCAACCTTAGCTTGGTCCACTTCAATACCTCTTTCAGAAATTTTATGACCCAAGACAATGCCTTCATTAACCATAAAGTGGCACTTCTCCCAATTCAAGACAAGATTTGTTTGTTCACATCTCTGCAAAACTCGCTCAAGGTTGCTTAAACAATCATTAAAAGACTTCCCATAAACAGAGAAATCATCCATGAAAACCTCAACAATCTTTTCACAAAAGTCAGAGAATATAGCCATCATGCATCTTTGAAAGGTAGCAGGCACGGGTGCAGGATGCTGCTAATGCGACACTACGATCAGAGTCCCTTTCACGAAACTGTGTGTGATGCATTAATCACAAATGGGGATGTAAAAAGGCGTCAAAAACAGGTGCAAAATGTTTGCAATGGAGGATGCATCAAACACAGTTCAGATTTTAGTTGCGTGTGCGATCCTGAAAGCACAAGTGCTCCCTGGGTGGTTTGGGTAATTAATGTCAACACATCTCTTGTTGGACTAACACTTTTACCTAGTATGTTTCAGATAAGTTCAACAATGGAGTGGAATGGACTAAAGGATGTGGAACCCCTTCAAGATGCTAATGACAAATGATTGGCTCAAGCTTCAAGATCAAGACTCTACATTTTCCATTTTAGTGATCCAAGATCACATTGAGTGTATAGGAAAAGCCAATACTATCAAGGAGGGATGATGTGTTGCTTAATGAGCTTCTTGCTTCATGTGCTTAGTGATATAATCCAAAATCCTCAACTACCTTTCCATATCCACATATGACCTAAACCAAAAGTCAAACTCGGCCCCACCGATTCTTTCTATCCGGCGCCACCAAGTTTCACATGTCATAGCCACTGCCACGAACCCTAGCAAATCGGTTTCACCGATAGGGATCTCGGTCTCACCGAGATGGGATTGTAATCTCACTGTGTATGTTCATTGCCAAAATCGGTCTCACCGAGTTTGAGCAATTGGTACTACCGAGATTACAATGCAAAACCTCTGGTTAGCTCATTACCAAAATCGGTCCCACCGAGTTTGTGTAATCGGTCTCACCGAGTTTGCCTGACCAACTCTTGGTTAGCTTATTACCAAAATCGGTCCCACCGAGTTTGTGTAATCGGTCACACCGAGATTACGTTATGCCCAAACCCTAACCATGTTGGTCCTACCGAGTTGCATCTCAGTCCCACCAAAAATCCTAACGGTCACTAGGTTTGCTGAATCGGTCCGACCGAGTTTAACGATTCGGTCCCATCGAGTTTGGTAGATTGTGTGTAACAGTTAGATTTTGTGTGGAGGCTATATATACCCCTCCACCCACTCTTCATTCATGGAGAGAGCCATCAGAACAGATCTTCACTTCCAATACACATTTTCTGAGAGAGAACCACCTACCCTTGTGTTGAGCTCAAGATATTCCATTCCTACCATATGAATCTTGATCTCTAGCCTTCCCCAAGTTGCTTTCCACTCAAATCTTCTTTCCACCAAATCCAAATCTTGTGTGAGAGAGTTGAGTGTTGGGGAGACTATCATTTGAAGCATAAGAGAAAGGAGTTCATCATCAACACACCAATTGTTACTTCTTGGAGAGTGGTGTCTCCTAGATTGGCTAGGTGTCACTTGGGAGCCTCCGACAAGATTGTGGAGTTGAACCAAGGAGTTTGTAAGGGCTAGGAGATCGCCTACTTCATGAAGATCTACCGCTAGTGAGGCAAGTCCTTCGTGGGCGACGGCCATGATGGAATAGACAAGGTTGCTTCTTCGTGGACCGTTCGTGGGTGGAGCCCTCCGTGGACTCGCGCAACCGTTACCCTCCGTGGGTTGAAGTCTCCATCAACGTGGATGTACGATAGCACCACCTATCCGAACCACGCCAAAAACATCCATGTCTCCAATTGCGTTTGAATACTCCAAACCCTTCCCTTTACATTCTTGCAAGTTGCATGCTTTACTTTCCGCTGCTCATATACTCATTGCATGCTTGCTTGATATGTATTGTGTTTGTTAAACTTGTGCCTAAACTCCATTTGAACTTAAGAATATTAAAAACTGCAACTTTTGGTACTTAGTGTCTAATCACCCCCTGTAACATCCCCAGTGTCATGCTACAGTAATCACCTGTTGATGGTGCCATGTCATCAGGTTACTGTTGCTAATCTTCACTTGATCCAAATCACCATTCAAATTCAAATCCAATCTAAAGTCAAAAATTCTTTTTTTGTCAGACATGAAATCTAAAATGTTCATCATGTGGCAAATTTTCCCTAACTAATTTTGGTGGTGGAACCAACCTTTTATGAAGTGTTTAAATACCCTTTTATGAGGAAAACAGAAAAGGTTTTCATTTAAAAAAAAGGGAGATGCTAAGAAAAGGCAATGACCCTCCACTCCCCCGGGCCTCTCGGTCCAGCTAGCAGCCGGGCACGGCCACGCCGGCCCAGCCGGCCACCCGTCTCTCTGTCCTGCTAGGCCGCTCCCCCACCCGCTAAACCTAACTCACCCACGAACCCCACTCCCTCTGCTCGACCCGCCCCCCACTTCTCCCACTTCCCCGATCCCCTTCTTCCCCCTCCTGATCTGGGAGCCCCGTCGGCCTCGTCCCGACCCTGCCGCCTCTCGCCGACGACCACGGCGCCCGGCGCTGCCCCGCCATTACCGGCGCCCGCCTCCTCAACCCCCCCTGCGTGGGTCTGGTTGGGGGCAATCGACGCCCCCGACGCCCTGCGCCCGCGCCGATGCCGTACCCCCCGTCGTCACCATCCCCAACAGTCGACGGCGTTTGCCTCCTCGACCCCTTCCCCGACGGGCTCTCCCGCGCCTCGCCGACGAACCCCTGCACCGGGGGTATGACCCCATCTCCCCCTGTCCCTTCCCCTACGCCGGCTGCTCCTTCACCGCGCTCACCGCGTTGCCCCGCCGTTCACCGTCCGACGCTGCGCGCTGCGTCTAACTACGCACCACTGCAGCCAGCAACTGCTGCTGCCCGGCTCCGCCGCTCCCTGCTTGCGTGCCCCACGCCTAGCCCCACATCCGCGCGCTCATGGTGCCGCCCGCCGGAGCACCGCCTCCGCCCATTGTTGCTTCGGCGACTGCCGCAGCCTGCCCAATTCCTCCCGCACTTGCCGTTTCCCCCACTTCCTCGCGCAAGCCGGCGTCCCTCTCGAGCTCCCCGCACTGGCGCCGGGCCGCGTCCTGCTCCCCCTCCCCGGCGCTCTGCGCGTTGGCCGCTGGCGCTCCTCTGGAGCGGTTGGGCGTGCCTTGCCTTGCCTTGTCGTGGCCGGCTCGGCCACAGCCAACGCCCCCTGGCTTAATTAGGGGCTAATTAACCCCCACACCCCCCCTTTTCAAAAAAAAGGAAATAATGAAATTAACTATTTAATTAATTAACCAATTAATTAGCTTAATTAACTTTGTTTAGTTTACCTAATTAACTTGATTAGTTAATTAAAACCGTTAGTTAGTTACTAGTAAATGACAGACGGGCCCCACTGCCTGGTTTGACCAGTCAATGGTCAGCGTTGACCGCTGACGTCATGATGAGATCATGCTGGTGCAATAACTTTGTTTTAGATTTAATATTACTTTCAGAATATTGTTAAATCTTTGAAAAATTAATAGAAATTAAAGCGTAGCTCGGATGAAAAAGTTTTATACATGAAAGTTGCTCAGAACAACGAGACGAACCCGACTACGCCCTCCGTTCGTCTATCACACGTCCCTAGCATAACGAACGATGAACTTTTCCCCTCTGGTTCATCTATCTGACAGACGTCCGAAACCGGGAAAACTTTCCCTGATGTTTCCCCCTTCATCAGTATCGCCTAGTGCCGTGTTAGAACACCTGTAGCACCGCTTATTGTCTTGTTATGCATATGTTTGCGTGTATTTATTGTTTATTCCCCCTCTTCTCTCCGGTAGACCCCGAGACCGCTGCTGATGCCACTGTGATCGACTACGACTACGACGACCCCTTCTTCTTGTCTGAGCAACTAGGCAAGCCCCCCCTTTGATCATCCTGATATCTCCCATTCCATTCTCTCATGCTTGCATTAGATTTTGCTACAATTATTGTTTGCTCCTATTCTGATGCATAGCCTGCTTTTGTATCTGCTGTTGTATCTTATCTGCTTATCCTAAACTGCTTAGTATAGGTTGGTTAGTGATCCATCAGTGACCCCCACTTGTCCTTGTTGCCCCTGCTTCATCATCGACGACTCGATCTACGTGATCGAAGACCAGGCCCCGACACCGCACATCACTTCCCCTTAGTTGCTTGACACTACTGGGTTACTATCGAGTACAGAGGGTGAACCTCTTCAGCACTTCTGATGTTGACCCTGTAGAGTAGTCATTCGGTCGTGGTCATCGAGGGTGATTTCCTCCTTAACCACTTTCGATACGACTCTGTCGTGCAACCCCTCAAGTGTGAACCTCGGGGGTGATTCCTCTTACGTTCACCTTGATGATTACAACTAGTGGAATTCATCGGGGGTGATTCCTCGGGTTTTCACCTTGATGTTTGGACACACGGATACTTGTACTTTACCACTGTTACTTGGAAAGACGGGTCGACCCTGAGGGGTACCCGCGCGAGCTTAATTGCGAGTGATGTGGGGTCGGGCGGACCTGGAAGGTGCCCGCGAGATAATTACGAGGCGTGGCCGGGCATTCCTAGCCCATGCCGCAAGTCCTCGAGACGCGGCAACGGGGTCACCTCTTTCGTGAGTCTCTGCTTGTTACCGCGCGTTCCTAATCCACTACGATTTGGATATTTGATCCGAGGGGCCTCTGGCCTGATAGCACTAACCATCACATGGGCATAGTATTGATGTTAACCCTGTAGAGTAGTTATTCGGTCGTGGTCATCGAGGGTGATTTCCTCCTTAACCACTTTCGATACGACTCTGTTGTGCAACCCCTCAAGTGTGAACCTCGGGGGTGATTCCTCTTATGTTCACCTTGATGATTACATCTAGTGGAATTCATCGGGGGTGATTCCTTGGGTTTTCCCCTTGATGTTTGGACACACGGATACTTGTACTTTACCACTGTTACTTGGAAAGACGGGTCGACCCTGAGGGGTACTCGCGCGAGCTTAATTGCAAGTGATGTGGGGTTGGGCGGACCTAGAAGGTGCCCATGAGATAATTACGAGGCGTGGCCGGGCATTCCTAGCCCTTGCCGCAAGTCCTCGAGACGGGGCAACGGGGTCACCTCTTTCGTGAGTCTCTGCTTGTTACCACGCGTTCCTAATCCACTACGATTTGGATATTTGATCCGAGGGGCCTCTGGCCTGATAGCACTAACCATCACGTGGGCATAGTATGGGCGGTCTGCGTCGTATACATCAGCCGAAGCTTAATAGACGTCAGCGACTGAGCGGCGCGCGCCGGGTTGGACTGCGTAAGCGCCTGCCTTGTTGTAGGAGGTAGCTAGGTCTTCTCACCGGCCACGTACGCAACGTGCAGGAGTCACAGGGGAGATGGCCCATGACCCCTGGGGGCATAGGTTTAGTCCGGCGTGCTGGCCTCTCTATTAAGCCTAGGTCGGGTTGCGGCTTATTGTTTGGCCGAGGCCGGGCATGACCCAGGAAAGTGTGTCCGGCCGGAGTTAATCGAGCGTGGTGGGTAAGTTGGTGCACCCCTGCAGGGAAGTAAACATCTATCGATAGCCTGTCCTACGGTAACGGACACTTGGAGTTGTATCCCGATCGATACAACTAGAACTGGATACTTGTGATGAGAACTAGATGGTGATGAGAAATGGATTGTGATGATAACTAGATAGTATGGCTCTGGTATTGCTTTCTCACAGGGAGTCGAGAAAGGATCTCTGGCCGAGGTTGATAACACTCCTACTACTTTATGTTATGCTACTCTACTCCCTCATGTTGCTGCAAGATGGTGATTTCCAGAAGATGCTAGTCTTCGATAGGACTAGGCCTTCTCTCTATTCTGGCTTTTCTGCAGCCCAGTCCACATATACAGCCTTCCTTTGATAATGTTTCATATGTAGTGTAGATCCTTGCTTGCGAGTACTTTGGATGAGTACTCACGGTTTCTTTGCTCCCCCTTTTCCCCCTTTCTTCTTCTTTCCGGTTGATGCAACCAGATGTCGGAGCCCAGGAGCCAGATGTCACCGCTGATGCCTACTACTACGTGGAGACCGCCGACGACCAGGAGTAGTTAGGAGACTCCCAGGCAGGAGGCCTTGCCTTTTAGATCGATGTTGCTTTTGTGCTAGCCTTCTTAAGGCATCCTTGTCTAACTTATGTCTGTACTCAGATATTGTTGCTTCCGCTGACTCTTCTGTTTTCGAGCTTATGTATTCGAGCCCTCGAGGCCCCTGGCTTGTAATATAAAGCTTGTATTATTTTGATTTGTGTCTAGAGTTGTGTTGTGATATCTTCCCGTGAGTCTTTGATCTTGATCGTACACATTTGCGTGTATGATTAGTGTATGATTGAATCGAGGGCGTCCCAAGTTGGTATCAGAACCGACTGCCTGTAGGTAGCCCCCTTTCTAACTCCTTGGCCGAAGTTGAGTCTAGTCGTCCAAAATTGTTTTACTAACTTGGCTGTGTGGCTTACGGGCCCACGTCGCCATTGTGTAGTATTAGGATCTTTTATTCCTCGTCTATACTCTGGGACTCTGATCTCTCTTCTTATCAGGTTAAACGATTTTGCTAACTGTGACATTAGGTTCTCGTAACCACTTCATCCCGGAGAGCCACTTAATTCCATATGATCGCCTGCTTCACCAGAAGACTTCAAAGATACTCTCCGATGTTCGTTCGAGAACTTGTGCCCATCGCTTTTGCGATTCCCCTCCACCCTCAACTCCTATGGAAAACTACATTCACTTGCCATTCATACAATCATTCCTCGTTGCTCTTGTTATTACGAGATGCCTCAAAATTCTCTCTATTGTTTCGAGAATCCTTTGTGCCTGCTTCCTTGCACCTCCTTTTCCTCATGAATACATGTATGAATAATTCCTCACACTTACCGGGGATTCGTTCATCCCCACTTGTTCTCGTGTTTCACAAATGTCTTCAAAATACCATTCAATCTTCTGAAAATCCCCAACAGCCAATTGTTGTTGGAATTCTTGTTTGCTTGCATTATGGTTAATTCCATATTTCTAGTAATCTCCGTCGACTTCCTCTGTCACTATCGTTCGAGTCCCTTGATCCAATATGTTACGAATGCTCGTAATCCTCAATCAGATCCTAGCATTCATCCTTCCGGCTCAGACGTCACTCCAAACATGAGCTTGTTCTTTTCAAATCAACCTTGATTGATTATCGATCTATATCGGTTCAACTCAATTATCTTTTGATCAAAGCCTCTGCTTTAGATCTTCTGATTTGAAAATTGTAATTCCTTTGTATTCAGGCTTTGAAGTTATCCAGTTATATCTATAACCCGATGCCTTGGCATTCTTTCTTCTTCTAGGTGAGTATCGAGACTCACATCAGATCTTTTATGGACCGCCATATCCTTGGTTGGATTATTATCCGACAATGTCCTTCATATTCAAAATATCATGCGCTCTTCCCTGATACATATTGCCTTCGGTAAATTGTATCATCTGCTTATTGTCAACCATGCTCTGCTATTGAGATGATGTTATATGCTCTGAAAGTTAGTGGTAGGTGTTCCTAAGATACCCCTACGGGTTGAACCTATGCCTTCCCTCCGTGTGAACTCAAAAGAGATGTGAGTCTTACTCCTCTGGTACTTTGCCAGATAAATCTTCTGCACTACAATTTCTTCAAAAACGAGGAGTAAATGAAAGGTCCCCATTGAAGAAGTGGGAGTCGACCTTGAACTTTGTGTTCATGCCCATGGACCCGATGTGGAACTTATCATGGAAGCTTCTTGTCATAATAATAATCCCCTTGTTATAGGTTCATCTGGTAACTATGTTTGGTCCTTTGAAACCGTGGTTCTGACCATGGTTGTTCCCCTTTGATTCCATTTCTCTGACAAGTTAAAGCACTTGTCTTCTGCAGATCAATGCATCTTCACAACCTCTATCTTGACCTTCCTTCGAGTATTACCCTCCAGTATCTCGAGAATATCAAAGAACTGAGTTGCTTCCTATGAGTATTCATCTAGTATTACTTCTCACTGATTTCAGATTCCCCCCTAGGTTCTGAGTTATTAGTCACTTGAGAACACTGATAAGCGAATCGATTCCACACTCTGATTCAATAACTCTAAGTAATTCTCATTGCTTACGAGTTTAATAATCCTTTAAGTCATTCCTAGCCTGGCCGGCTATATCATTACCGTGCTAAATTTTAACTGTGCTACCTGGTCCTTCCTGGAGCAGGATTTTCGACGACGAGCTAAGCTTATGTCGATCTTCCTCGGCATACCATTTCGCCATGAACAACAAGCTGGCTTTCGAGTTTGTGGCGTACCCATGGTACCAATAACCTTTCGCTTCATCATTCCTTTGACTTCATGTCATCGCCGATCGATTACATCTTCATGAAATCTCGGAAAATGTGTCATGACCATCACCAACATTCTGAGCTGTTCCAGGATATCAATCAAATTCATGTTGAGAAATACCATCCTTGCCCCTTGTTGAATTGTTCCTGGGCCCACCGGCCACAAAATCATCTTTTTCTTACTGAAATTGTATGACTTATTTTATAAGTTATTCCGATGGATCCTTTGTGTATCTGAACTCTGACATTTCCCTGATGACCATGTCAACACTATCCCGAAGCATGTGTGTGGTACTCCGATCATCAACAAGAACATTGGGAGCGCAATGCTAACTGTTCTTGATCAATTATCCAAACACCGTTGTATGGGTAAACCTCATAAATTCCTTGCCCCTTTATCTAAATGGTTTAATACTTGGAGCCCTATCATACTCCGCCTTTCCTTGGGAAAGTTATACTCTAATACTTGGGTATAAACACCTTTCCTTTCCATTGGTCTGTTTAATCCGATAATCACATTATCCTTTCCATTGTTTTGTTTAACCTTTCTTGTGATTTAACTTGTCTGAGCAGAGATAAATCCCTGCTTAAGTAAGCACCTCGGTGTACAACTCTGTGAGTAAGACCTTGTTACTATTGTTGATGACATTCTGGTAACCACTGATGGACGAGAACTTTACCTATTTGGTCCGCCTCGTTCAACGAGCAGGAAAATAGTTCTCTTCGTCCCACATCCTTGGTAACAAACTTTGTTGCCAACATAACTGACAGGCTATCCTCTGACCTGCCTTGCTTTCATGATCATTCAAGATGTTAGCGCCCTCCTGCTTTTAACCCACATGGTGGGCCCATAACCCACAGTTCCACAAGATTGGAACCTGACTCATGTACATCCTTGATTCTGAAGTATCCTTTTTCACTTGCCTTCGTATGTAATTCATGAGCCACCTTCCTGGTGATCTATTCTAGTATCAGAGGCAACATTATTCTTCATTGCTCTGAACCCCTTCATCACCCGTTTTATGCATCAGCCAGATGCCTACCTGGTTGAAACTTGTTGAACCTTCTTATAGCACTCTCGATACGTTTCCTGGTGCTTCTAAAATCTTCTTCCTTGAGATAACTACCGGATGCTGATTTTTCAGACGTCCCTGCTTATAGCTCCCCCCTTATTCCACGCCTTAAATCTCGGGACGAGATTTCTTGTAGTGGAGGAGATTTGTAACATCCCCAGTGTCATGCTACAGTAATCACCTGTTGATGGTGGCATGTCATTAGGTTACTATTGCTAATCTTCACTTGATCCAAATCACCATTCAAATTCAAATCCAATCTAAAGTCAAAAATTCTTTTTTTGTCAAACATGAAATCTAAAATGTTCATCATGTGGCAAATTTTCCCTAACTAATTTTGGTGGTGGAACCAACCTTTTATGAAGTGTTTAAATACCCTTTTATAAGGAAAACAGAAAAGGTTTTCATTTAAAAAAGGGAGATGCTAAGAAACGGAAATGACCCCCCACTCCCCCGGGCCTCTCGGTCCAGCTAGCAGCCGGGCACGGCCCACGCCGGCCTAGCCGGCCACCCGTCTCTCTGGCCTGCTAGGCCGCTCCCCCCACCCGCTAAACCTAACTCACCCACGAACCCCACTCCCTTTGCTCGACCCGCCCCCCCCCCCATTTCTCCCACTTCCCCGATCCCCTTCTTCCCCCTCCCGATCTGGGAACCCCGTCGGCCTCATCCCGAACCCACCGCCTCTCCCTGGCGACCATGGTGCCCGGTGCTGCCCCGCCATTACCGGTGACCGCATCCTCAACCCCCCCTGCGTGGGTCTGGTTGGGGGCAATCGACGCCCCCGACGCCCTGCGCCCATGCCGATGCCGTACCCCCCCCCCCCCCCGTCGTCACCATCCCTAATAGTAGACGGCGTTCGCCTCCTCGACCCCTTCCCCGACGGGCTCTCCCGCGCCTCGCCGACGAACCCCTGCACCGGGGGTATGACCCCATCTCCCCCTGTCCCTTCCCCTACGCCGACCGCTCCTTCACCGCGCTCACCGTGTTGCCCAGCCGTTCACCGTCCGACGCTGCGCGCTGCGTCTGACTACGCACCACTGCGGCCAGCAACTACCGCTGCACGACTCCGCCCCTCCCTGCTTGCGTGCCCCACGCCCAGCCCCGCATCCGCGTGCCCATGGTGCCACCCGCCGGAGCCCCGCCTCCGCCCACTGTTGCTTCGGCGACTGCCGCAGCCTGCCCAGTTCCTCCCGCACCTGCCGTTTCCCCCACTTCCTCGCGCGCGCGCCGGCGTCCCTCTCATGCTCCCCGCACTGGCGCCGGGCCGCATCCTGCTCCCCCTCCCCGGTGCTCTGCGCGTTGGCCGCTGGCGCTCCTCTGGAGCGGTTGGGCGTGCCTTGCCTTGCCTTGCCGTGGCCGGCTCGGCCACAGCCAATGCCCCTGGCTTAATTAGGGGCTAATTAACCCCACACCCCCTTTTCCAAAAAAAGGAAATAATAAAATTAATTATTTAATTAATTAACCAATTAATTAGCTTATATAAGTTTGTTTAGTTTACCTAATTAACTTGATTAGTTAATTAAAACCGTTAGTTAGTTACTAGTAAATGACTGACGGGCCCCACTGCCCGGTTTGACCAGTCAACGGTCAGCGTTGACCGCTGACGTCACGATGAGATCATGCTGGTGCAATAACTTTGTTTTAGATTTAATATTACTTTTAGAATATTGTTAAATCTTTGAAAAATTAATAGAAATTAAATCGTAGCTCGGATGAAAAAGTTTTATACATGAAAGTTGCTCAGAACGACGAGACAAACCCGACTACACCCTCCGTTTGTCTATCACACGTCCCTAGCATAACGAACGTTGAACATTTCCCCTCCGGTTCATTTGTCTGACAGACGTCCGGAACCGGGAAAACTTTCCCGGATGTTTCCCCCTTCGTTAGTATCGCCTAGTGCCGCGTTAGAACACCTGTAGCACCGCTTATTGTCTTGTTATGCATATGTTTGCGTGTATTTATTGTTTCTTCCCCCTCTTCTCTCCGGTAGACCCCGAGACCGCTGCTGATGCCACTGTGATCGACTACGTCGACGACGACCCCTTCTTCTTGTCTGAGCAACCAGGCAAGCCCCCCTTTGATCATCCTGATATCGCCCATTCCATTTTCTCATGCTTGCATTAGATTTTGCTACTGTTATTGTTTGCTCCTATTCTGATGCATAGCCTGCTTTTGTATCTGCTGTTGTATCTTATCTGCTTATCCTAAACTGCTTAGTATAGGTTGGTTAGTGATCCATCAGTGACCCCCACTTGTCCTTGTTGCCCCTGCTTCATCATCGACGACTCGATCTACGTGATCGAAGACCAGGCCCCGACACCGCACATCACTTCCCCTTAGTTTCTTGACACTACTGGGTTACTATCGAGTACCGAGGGTGAACCTCTTCAGCACTTCTGATGTTAACCCTGTAGAGTAGTCATTCGGTCGTGGTCATCGAGGGTGATTTCCTCCTTAACCACTTTCGATACGACTCTGTTGTGCAACCCCTCAAGTGTGAACCTCGGGGGTGATTCCTCTTACGTTCACCTTGATGATTACATCTAGTGGAATTCATTGGGGGTGATTCCTCGGGTTTTCCCCTTTATGTTTGGACACACGGATACTTGTACTTTACCACTGTTACTTGGAAAGACGGGTCGACCCTGAGGGGTACCCGCGCGAGCTTAATTGCGAGTGATGTGGGGTCGGGCGGACCTGGAAGCTGCCCGTGAGATAATTACGAGGCGTGGCCGGGCATTCCTAGCCCTTGCCGCAAGTCCTCGAGATAGGGCAACGGGGTCACCTCTTTCGTGAGTCTCTGCTTGTTACCGCGCGTTCCTAATCCACTACGATTTGGATATTTGATCCGAGGGGCCCCTGGCCTAATAGCACTAACACTCACGTGGGCATAGTATGGGCGGTCTGCGTCGTATACATCAGTCGAAGCTTAATATACGTCAGCGACTGAGTGGCGCGTGCCGGGTTGGACTGCGTAAGCGCCTGCCTTGTTGAAGGAGGTAGCTAGGTCTGCTCACCGGCCACGTACGCAACGTGCAGGAGTTCCCGAGGAGATGGCCCATGACCCCTAGGGGCATAGGTTTAGTCCGGCGTGCTGGCCTCTCTATTAAGCCTAGGTCGGGTTGCAGCGTATTGTTTGGCCGAGGCCGGGCAATGACCCAGGAAAGTGTGTCCGGCCGGAGTTAATCGAGCGTGGTGGGTAAGTTGGTGCACCCCTGCAGGGAAGAAAACATCTATCGATAGCCTGTCCTACGGTAAGGGACACTTGGAGTTGTATCCCGATCGATACAACTAGAACTGGATACTTGTGATGAGAACTGGATGGTGATGAGAAATGGATTGTGATGATAACTAGATAGTATGGCTCTAGGATTGCTTTCTCACAGGGAGTCGAGAAAGGATCTCTGGCCGAGGTTGATAACACTCCTACTACTTTACCTTATGCTACTCTACTCCCTCATGTTGCTGCAAGATGGTGATTTCCAGAAGATGCTAGTCTTCGATAGGACTAGGCCTTCTCTCTATTCTGGCTTTTCTGCAGCCCAGTCCACATATACAGCCTTCCTTTGATAATGTTGCATATGTAGTGTAGATCCTTGCTTGCGAGTACTTTGGATGAGTACTCACGGTTTCTTTGCTCCCCCTTTTCCCCCTTTCTTCTTCTTTCCGGTTGATGCAACCAGATGTCGGAGCCCAGGAGCCAGATGTCACCGCCGATGCCTACTACTACGTGGAGACCGCCGACGACCAGGAGTAGTTAGGAGACTCCCAGGCAGGAGGCCTTGCCTTTTCGATCGATGTTGCTTTTGTGCTAGCCTTCTTAAGGCATCCTTGTCTAACTTATGTCTGTACTCAGATATTGTTGCTTCCGCTGACTCTTCTGTTTTCGAGCTTATGTATTCGAGCCCTCGAGGCCCCTGGCTTGTAATATAAAGCTTGTATTATTTTAATTTGTGTCTAGAGTTGTGTTGTGATATCTTCCCGTGAGTCCTTGATCTTGATCGTACACATTTGCGTGTATGATTAGTGTACGATTGAATCGAGGGCGTCACCCCCCCTCTAGACACCTCTTCTCGATCCTCACAATTGGTATCAGAGCTTTGGTCTCCATTGCCTTGGTTTAAACACCTTTGGAGGAAGATGGATGTGTCTACTTTGGGGAGTCTTAGACATAGAGTGCCCATTCTTGATGGAGAATATTTTCATGAGTGGAAAAATGAAATGCTCGAGATTTTCAATGAATATCATTTGAACAAGTACATTGCTAGTCCTTCTGCACCTCATATTGATCCTTTGCACCCTACCCTAGATGAAGATATTGACATGATTCACAATCTTAGAACTGTTGAGCTCATCATTAGAGGATTGCCCAAAAATTTGATTGCTAGTTTGCCTACTCTTAATTGTGCCGATACTATATGGAAATTTCTTGAGGAACGATTTCTAGATTATTCCTTGAAAAATTTAGACGAAATTCTTCATAAGTCTATTGCTTTGAGTAAGATAAACTCTAGTGATCCTAGTTTTGGTGATTGTCTATTTGAGCTTACCAATCTCATGCATGCTAAAGGAAATGTTGGAATCATTAGTGATATCATATCCGAAGCTATAAGAATTCATAAAGGTAACCACTTTGATGATCATTTACCTAATGAATTACCCTCTCTAGGAATTGATCAATCACAAGATGACGTTGAACGTGGATATTATGATGAAGATGATGATAGTGACTATGATCTTGATGATGCAATGAGACATTTTGGTCTTATGGCAAATCTTCGCGGCTACATGGCTGGAGGAAAGGAATGGGTCCTTGATAGTGGATGTACTAATCATATGACCGGAGATGAAGAGATGTTCTGTGAGCTTGCTGAAAATGACGGCCCTCGAAAATATGTCACCTTTGGTGATAATTCAAAGGGTAAGGTGGTTAGCCTTGGTAAGGTGGCCATCTCACACGATAGCTCCATACAAAATGTCATGCTCGTTGAATCCCTTGGATACAATTTACTTTCAGTTTCTAGACTTGTGGATTTCGGTTTCAATGTCTTATTCACTGAAGTAGATTGCCAAGTGTTTCGTAGAGACAATCATAAAATGGTCTTTACCGGTATACATAGAGGAGATCTTTACATTGTTGATTTCACTAAAAAGGCTCAACCTAAAACTTGCTTAATTGCTAAATCTTCTAAAGGCTGGTTATGGCATAGAAGACTAGGTCATGTTGGAATGCGAAATCTTGATAAGCTTATTAAAGGTGATCATATACTTGGAATAAAAGATGTCGTATTTGACAAGGATAGACTTTGTAGTGCTTGTCAAGCAGGGAAACAAGTTGGAGGAAGTCACCGTGCGAAGAACATCATGACCACAAGAAGACCACTCGAGCTACTTCACATGGATCTCTTTGGTCCAAATGCATACAAGAGTCTCGGTGGTAACTCATTTGGTCTAGTGATAGTTGATGATTTTTCAAGATTCACGTGGGTGTTCTTTCTTGATGACAAGTCACAGGTCCAAAAGATCTTCAAAAACTTTGCTAGGAAGGCCCAAAATCAGTTTGATGTGAAGATCAAGAAGGTTCGAAGTGACAATGGAACGGAGTTCAAGAACGCAAATGTGGACACCTTTCTTGACGAAGAAGGGATTTCACACGAGTTCTCGGCTACGTACACACCTCAACAAAATGGAGTTGTTGAGAGGAAGAACCGGACTCTTATCAAGATGGAAAGAACGATGCTTGATGAGCACAAAACGCCAAAGCACTTTTGGGCGGAAGCGGTTGAGATAGCTTGTCATGCACCAAATCGCTTGTATCTTCACAAGCTACTCGGCAAGACGGCATACGAGCTCCTCACCGGTAACAAACCCCAAGTTGGATACTTTCGAGTATTTGGCTCAAAGTGCTACATTCTTGATAAGCATCGTCGTTCTAAATTTGCTCCTAAGTCTCATGAAGGTTTTCTACTTGGTTATGGCTCAAACTCTCACACTTACCGTGTCTACAACAATTTCACCCGACAGGTTGAAGAGACGGTGGATGTGAAGTTTGATGAATCTAATGGCTCGCAAGTAGAGCAATTGCCAATTGATGTAGGAGACAAAGACCCTTCGGAAGCAATTCAAGACTTGTCCATTGGCAAGGTTCGTCCAACGGAAATGAAGGAGAGTACCTCGTCCGTCCAAGTGGAAGCTTCTACCTCACGTCAAGGTGAACCAAGAGTTGATACGGAAGCATCCACAAGTGGGACACGTCAAGATGAAGAAAACGAGGAAGTACACCAAGATGAACATCAACAACCTCGTTCTCCACCACGACAAGAGAACAACAACGTCAACAATGAAGAAGGCCAAGAAGAAGAAGAAGAACAAGATGAAGAGAATGTTCCACCCCGACCCACGCAAAAGCTTACACGAGTTCGAGCAAGAATTGCCAAAGATCATCCCGTCGAGAAAATCTACAAAGATATCCAAACCGGCAGAATCACTCGCTCTAAAACTCGTTTAGCTAACTTTTGTGAACATTACTCATTCATTTCTTAAATTGGACCTATGAAGGTTGAAGAAGCATTGAAGGATTCGGATTGGATAAATGCTATGCATGAAGAGCTACACAACTTCGAGAGAAATCAAGTGTGGACATTGGTCGAGAAGCCTGACAACAACCACAACATCATTGGTACCAAATGGGTGTTTCGCAACAAGCAAGATGAAGATGGACAAGTGGTTCGCAACAAAGCACGTCTCGTCGCCCAAGGCTATACACAAGTTGAAGGTATGGACTATGGTGAGACATATGCTCCCGTTGCTAGACTTGAATCCATTCGCATCTTACTTGCCTATGCTAATCACCATGATATCACCTTCTACCAAATGGACATTAAAAGTGCTTTTCTAAATGGCAAAATTGAAGAGGAAGTTTATGTTAAGCAACCTCCCGGCTTTGTCAATCCTAAGAAACCTAATCATGTTTACAAACTTTACAAAGCCCTTTATGGTCTTAAACAAGCTCCTAGAGCATGGTATAAATGCTTGACAAAGTTCCTTACTGAAAAAGGCTTTGACATTGGTAAAATTGATTCTACTCTTTTTAAAAAAGGGCTAATGGAGAACTATTTGTTTGCCAAATTTATGTTGATGGTATCATATTTGGTTCAACTAACCCTCATTTTAGTGAAAAGTTTGGAAAGCTAATGTCGGAGAAGTTTGAGATGTCTATGATGAGTGAACTCAAATTCTTTCTCGGTTTGCAAATCAAGCAAACTAAGGAAGGTACATTTGTCTCTCAAACGAAGTACACCAATGTCGGGGAAACTGACCCACGAGAACCTATGGGGACCGAGCCCCTTTCGGTTCAGCGGGGGGCGGAGGTCGCACGAAGAGCAGATCGAGGTGGAGCACACGAGCAGTTTACCCAGGTTCGGGCCGCACTGATCGCGTAATACCCTACTCATGCTTTGTGCTTTGCATTGAGTTCTTGCTCGGGAGCGCCGAGTGCTACAGTACACACCAGCAGCTAACGAGACCGAGCGTGAGTGTTCTTCTGTTCCTCCCCCTCTACGTTGCGCATGGGCCTCCTTTTATATGCTCAAGGGGTCACCAAGAGGTGGCAACGTATACAAGGGTAAAAATGGAAAAGTGTTGCGGTTGGTACAGCTACCTGTACAGTGTATCATACCTAAACCTGACGGCAGGGGACAAGGGAATTAAGTGCCCGTCTGTGTCGCCCAAACAATGCAGAAAAAGGACCGTCAGGGACGCCACCGTTCGCCACGATGGCAATCTTGTCAGCGCCGCTTGCCACCGCATACCGCTGGCTGCACAGCCTCCCGCCACGTACGCCTGGAAGGGTCCCAGAGCGACACGTTGGTGGAAGTGCTGGAGCGTGGGTACGGAGTGGTAACTTGCCGTGGCAAACTCCTTGCCGCGGTCGTTGTCTTGTCGCCTCCGGAGGCTTGCCGCTCTCCGGGCCTCACCGGGACGCGTGGCGCGTCGCGGCAAGTTCCTTGAGATGACTTGGTTGGCCTTCCCGGCAAGCTCCTCTTGCCGGGGTCATGTGCCTTGAGTGACCTTCCCGGAAAGCTCCTCTTGCCGGGGCCTTGTCTCCTTGGCTTGAATACTTTGTTCTTGAATGGCTCCAAAGGAACCACGGAGGACCTTGGCGGTCACCTGGCAAGCCTTGCCGCGAGGTGCTACGACTGCCCGTGCACAAGTTTGGGATACTAGGGTACCCCTACTCTAGTACACCGACAGGAGCCCCCGGGCCTGGGCCATACATGGTGCCAAGCGCTGTTGGGCCAAGTCCAAAACAGGGCACGGGCACGCGCGGCCTGGGTCACGCCGTATCCCATTCCATATCCACCGCGCCCTCCCCGAACGACACGCGTTGATTGCGGCATCGTGGGAGAGATCGTGGGTGGTTTCCTTATTCGGAAAGGCGAAACGCCCGCCCCCTCTCTCCTTATAAGCAGAGGAAACAGGGGCAGTTCGCCCATCCGCCAGTTGCTACTCCAACCTCGAAAACCTCCGCCACTCCCCTTCTTCCCAAAGCCGAAAGGGAGCAGTGCTCCGCCCCCCATCGCCACTAGCATCACCAACGCCGTTGACCTCCCTCACCGCTTCCGCCATGGCTCCGAAAACCGGGAAGGGGAAGGTCCTGAAGTCGGCCGAGGCGCAGCGGCTCGCGGCGCTGTGAAAGGAGCGGGCAATCTTCCCCCCCAAGCTTGCCGCAAGGGACCTGAGGGAGTACTACTACCTCTTCTGGTCGACGGAGACGCGGGCGTACCCGCGCACGAAGGTACTTCCAGCCGTCACTTGGAAAACGGCTCCAACTGGATACCCCTTTTTCGCCTTGTTCTTCTTATGCGGGCTCTGCCCGCCTTTCTCTGAGTTCTTCTGTGATATTATGAACACCTACGGGCTCCGCCTCCATGACTTCACCCCCAATGCTGTCCTGACCATGGCAGTTTTCGCACATCTCTGTGAAAACTTTGTCGGAGTCCATCCAAATGTAGCCCTTTTTCGCCATTTCTTTATGCCCCGAGTTGAGAAAGGAGAGCCTTTATCCGGCGGAATCGCCTGGATCTCAAAAGCCGGCAACAAGGAAGCTTATCTGGAGGGAGAGTTCCGCAGCAAGTGGGAGGAATGGAGAGCAGACTGGTGCTGGATTGTCGAGGAGGACCCGCAGCCGTTTACCGCCCGGCGCCAAACTCCAATAGTGCGCGGCAGTGATTGGAGCAACGTGGCCCCGGAAGACGACAGGCTGAAGATTGCCATCGCCCGGATCCAACGCCTCAGGCTTGCCGGGCTCACTGTAGGCGCCGTTGGCGCAGATTTCCTTCGTCGCCGCATCGCCCCCCTGCAGGAGAGGAGGAGACCCGCCTGGGAGTTCAAGAATGCGGCGGATATCATGAGGCTGCGTCCGGGCCTTAACTTCAACTTCACTGTTCTGGAGCTTAACGCGATGCTCCAGGAGCTGTTCAAATACGACCCTCAACATCCCGAGGTGTTCAGGTTGCCGAGGGGTGTCGTTCCACTGTGCAACAATTCCTTGCTCAGCCGCATCCGTGCAATGATGCTGCTGTGCGACTCGCATGGAATTGACCCAGCTTGGATAGAGCCTGCAGACGACGTCGTGCAGGCGTTCTTCGATGGCTTGGTAGAAACGCCGATCCGCCCCGACGAGCAGAGAGGCCTCACCCGGGACACCACCGACGAGGAGGTGAAGCGCATCGCCACTAGGCTGGAAGAGGCGGCGGCAGCCGCAGCCGCGGGCGAGTTTGGGTTCACCGTGGAGGAGGCAGAGGCAGCGGAGGTGGCAAGCCTTGCCGAGCGAGAGGGGCTTGCCGGCGAGGAAGAGCCTGCCGGACATGACATCGGGCCGGGCGAGCCCGCCGAGGATGCGAGCGGCTCGTTGGAGATCGACTCCTCTTCTTCCTCATCTTCGGGAAGCTTGCCACAAGCAGAGCCCCCGGCTCCACCAAGAAGGCGTCTCCGCAAGGCCTGGGACGTAGCGGAGCGGCAGACGAGTCAACAGTCGCCGCGCCGCACAACACGCTCCACCGCGGCAAGTTCTGTTGCCGTGGAAGCATCTCACGCTGCTGCGGCAACTGGAGCGGGGTCTTCTCAGACCACCGCCACTGCTCCCGCCAAGTGGCCAAGGGAACCTACTCCTCCGCCTCCTCGCGCCGGAGGTGAGCCAGGCTTTGACTTCTCCGCGCTCAGCTCCGACGAGGAAGAACAAGAGTAAGATTCTTGTTGTACTTGTATTTCTTCAATTCTTGCTGTTTTGTCTTGTATCTCATTTGCTTTACTCTGAACTTATTCCTTTTTAGGACTCTAGCCCAGAGAGCGGCAAAGAGAGCCAAGGTCCCGTTGATTATCATCGAGGACGAACCCACCGCGACAGCGGGGGGCGCATCCGAGACATCCTTGCCGGACCCGACAACTGTTCTTCAGAGTAGCCCCCAGCGCAGCCCCCAGCGTAAGTATATGGTTTGCTTCCCGCTTTTAGGCGCACATGGATACTCTTTGTTTGCTGATATCTGACTGTTGGTTTGTGTAGGAGCAGAGCAGCCCCACCAGGAGCGTCCTGAGACCGTCCCTGACATGCCATCTGCTTCGACGACACCGCCAAGGGAGAGTTCTCCGGCAAGGGAGAATCTTCCGACAAGGGAGAGATCTCCGGCAAGGGGGAGCTCTCCGGCAAGGGCGAGGTCTCCGGCAAGGGACAACACCAGTGCCCCCCCGGCGGCGGAGACCACAACTGCAGAGCCCGGTACAGGTAAACCTCTTGCTTCGAAACTTCCCTTGGGTTCTTCTTCGTTCGATCTTTTTTTTGGATTTTTGCTTGACTTTTCTTCCATTTCCGGCCGTCAGACCCATCTACTGCGGAGCCGATGGAGACCGAGATTGTTGTCGACGACGCTGCTGCCACCGAAGAAGCGGCCGACGCTGATGATCCTGCCGGCGAAGAGGCCGCCAAGGCTGCCGCCGCAGCAGCTGGCGAGGAGTCTGGCGATCGCACTGACGACCCTGAGGCCGCAGGAGCGCCAGGCGCTACGCCCACCGCTGACCCTTCCGCCGCCGCCGCAGCGCCAGGCTCCGAAGAGCCCCAGCCAGGCGTCTACTTGAAGGCCGGCAATGGCGTCTTCATCAACCTCCCCTGGGCGTCAATGCCCAGGGCGCCGGTCGAAGGAGAAAGCTTCGACGGAGAGGTGCTCGCCTCCGCTGGGCTGACGCTGGTTGACGCGCCAAGTAGCAGCAGCGGCGAGCCCGAGGAGGAGCGGCTGCTGCGGAAGCTGTTGTCGCTCTACCGCGCTCGGCAAGCCAAGCTGGAATCCCGCGAGGCGCTTGCCGCGAAGGTGGGAGAAGACATGGAGAAGCATGCGGAGGAGCTCCGAGGTCACAACCAGGCAGCTCTCTGGTCCCTGGCGGAGGAGCGGGAGCAGCTCGCTGAGGAGCAGAAGGCCTTCCTTCTCGAGAAGGCTGACGTCGAAGAGCAGCAGCGGCTTGCCGCTGAGAAGCTGTCTGCGCAGGAGGGCGAGCTGGCGCAGCGGAAAGTCAACCTCGATAGCCATGAGGAGGAGCTTGCCGCGCGCGAGTGAACACTCGGCGGAGCTATCAAGCAAGCGGAGGACGCTGCTGCAGCTGCCGAGGCCGCCAAGAAGGAGCTGGAGACGAAGGTGGCGCAGCTGGAGGCCGATCTCAAGGCGAGCGGCGAGGAGCTTGCCGCGCTCAAGCGTGAGCGGGAGAAGGACGCCTACAGCCACTCAGAGCTGCAGGCCCGCCTCGCCGAGAAGGACAAGGAGCTCAGCGCCGCCAAGGAATCCAACGCAGATCTTGAGTTGAAGCTGACCAGTTTGACCAAGACGCTGGACGGCGCCAAGGAGCGGGAGGTGGCCTTGAAGGAGGAGATCAAGGCCGACAAGGCGCTGCTGGAGAGTATTGCTGTCACCCAGAACACTTTTAGGGAGACTGTGGAGCATTGGACGGAGGGTCTTGTGAATGCTGCCGCAGATATTGACAGGGCGTTGGCGCAGCTGGGGATGGAGGATCTCGGGTATCCCTCCGATGAGAACCTCCAATCCAGCACCAAGCTCACCTTGTTCTTCAAAGGCCTGGCGACGACCCTCCAACGACTCCGGGAGAGGATCCCAAAGCAGCTGGCCGACGAGTCGCGCAAGATCTGCGCGGGAGCTCTTCAAAAGGTGTTGGTGAAGGTGGCCTTCCGCAACCCGGGCCTCAACCTCACCAACGTCCTCAAGACCCTGCCGCAGGAAGCTGATCTGGAGGCGCTCAAGGCCCTTGTCGCACCCATTGTGGACAAGGTGAGTGGGATCAAGAGGGTTGAGGGCGATCGTGTAGACTAGGCCGCCCGTTTTCTTCTTTTCTTGTCGCTGCTGGTCATGTTTATGAAATCAATCTATTAGAGCCGCGACAAGCTATCTTGTAATATAACTCTATTTTGGGTAGTGATTGCAATGTTATTTCCTTTACTTGATTCCTTCCTTTGTATGTTTTTGCCCTACGCTTTTAGGGAACTTGCCGGCGCAGGCACCTTAGCCGCGAGCGCTGAGTGCAGGACGTCAGCAGCCTGCTGGCGGTGCTGTTACCGACAAGAAACCTTGTCGCAACTAGTCGCAGCTCACTTAAGTTTGTTGAGCGGACTTGAAACAAAGTAAGGGCGCGACTCTAGTCGCAGCACACTTAAGTTGTTGAGCGAACTCGAAACAAAGTAAGGGCGCGACTAGCCATGAGCTGGTTCCTCCGCGCACAGGTTTTCCATACAAAGCATGGTCGTTCAAGGAAGATAACTTAAAAAATTTTAAAAATCTGATTGCTCAAACTTTGGCAACTTAGCTTTTCTGTTATTTGCTTTCCGACAAAGCGAAACTTTCTTGAACGACGCCTGGTCCATACTATTATCTTCTCCTCCGCCCCCCCCCCCCCCCGGTAAACTTGTGGGCGAGGGAACCTTCCTTTCCTTGAGAAAAAAGAAAGAAGAGAAAATAAAGATATGGAGCCTTATGGCTCGTTATTGCTTACCGGGGGTTGGCGCTGCACAAAGTGTCAAATAACTTATGCAAAAAATAAAAAGCATGAAATTGACAAGATGTGCGGAGCACATGAGCTTTATTTATGCACAGGGTCTGCGCCTGGCTTTGTACAAAGGATTACATGCAACAGCGGCAAGACTTGTACAAAAGGTGGTTGCCGGGACATGGTCCGGCAACCGCGCCTTACGGGTAAAACTTACGAAGATGCTCAATGTTCCAGGAGTTGCTCACCGGAATGCCATCTTCGGTCTCAAGGCGGACAACGCCAGGCCTAGTGACTCGTTTCACCCGGTAAGGGCCTTCCCACTTCCGCGTCAACTTGTTGGAATTCTTGGCGGACTGAACGCGCCGAAGAACAAGGTCGCCTTCCTCGAGACTTCTGGCGTTAACTTTGCGGCTATGGTAGCGGCGCAAAGCTTGCTGGTAGCGAGCAGCTCGTACAGCAGCCTGAAGACGATCCTCCTCAAGGAGCAGCGCGTCATCTTCCCGCAGCTGCTCTTGCTCAAGCTCATCATAAGCGAGCACTCGAGGTGACCCGTATACGAGTTCCGTGGGGAGAACTGCCTCTGCTCCATAGACTAGAGCGAAAGGTGTCTGGCCAGTGGCTCGATTTGGCGTCGTCCTGATCGACCAAAGAACCACCGGCAGCTCCTCAATCCAGTTTCTTCCGCACCCGTGCAACCTGTCAAAAGTCCTGGTCTTGAGTCCACGCAGCACTTCAGCATTTGCCCTCTCCGCTTGACCGTTGCTCCTGGGGTGAGCAACAGAAGCGAAGCAGACCTTGGCGCCAAGATCTTGGACGTACTGCATGAAGGTGCGGCTCGTGAATTGCGTACCGTTGTCAGTGATGATCCTGTTAGGGATCCCGAAGCGGCAAACAATCGACCTGAAGAACTTGACTGCTGACTGTGCTGTCACCTTCCTCTCTGCTTCCACTTCCGGCCACTTTGTGAACTTGTCGATTGCAACGTACAAGTACTCAAAGCCCCCGACTGCTCGGGGGAAGGGGCCGAGGATGTCGAGCCCCCAGACCGAAAATGGCCAGGATAAAGGGATCGTCTGGAAAGCTTGAGCTGGCTGGTGTATCTGCTTGGAATGGAACTGGCACGCTTCACACTTGGTTACTTGTGCAGTTGCATCCTGGAGGGCTGTCGGCCAAAAGAAACCTTGCCGGAATGCTTTGCCGGCAAGTGCTCTTGCGCCAATGTGGTGACCACATATGCCTCGATGTATCTCTGCCAACAACTTTTGTCCGTCTTCCCGGTGAATACACTTCAATTTCACACCGTTGAGTCTTCTTCTGTACAGTGTGTTGTCGACAAACTGGTACATACTTGACTGTCGGGCTACTCTTTCCGCTTCTTCTTGCTCTTCGGGAAGTTCTCCTGTCTGAAGGAAACGGACAATCTACTGTGCCCATGCTGGAGCTTGGGGCTCGACAACAAGGACTAAAGGCACATCTACTGCTGCGGGAACATCCGCTTCTACGACGAGAACCTGCGGCTCAGCCGGAGCTTGACGTTCCCCGGCAAGCTTGCCGGAGCAAAACTTGTCGGGAGCGTCTGCTTCAACGGAACAAACCCTGGGGTTTGCCGGAGCAGACCGCTCCCCAGCACTCTTGGTGTTGATCTTGGGGACCTTCTTGGCGGCGGCTTCGGGAAGCTCTGCCGGAAAATAGTCACCAGAAATCAACTTCCTCTTCTTGCTCCGTCCAGTTGATGGCGTTACAGACGGTTGAGTCAGCTTGAGCACAAAGATCCCTGGTTCCACAGGTAACTTAAGTGTTGCACACTTTGACAGGCCATCGGCAATGTCGTTCTGAGCTCTCGGAACGTGTTCCATCTGTAGGCCGTCAAAGCGCTCTTCTAGCTTTCTCACTTCATCAACGTAGGCTTCCATCAACGGACTCTGATAACTCTTATTGACTTGGCGGACGAAAAGCTGCGAGTCACCCCTGACAATGAGCTTCTTGATCCCAAGGTCTGCCGCGATCCTGAGACCGGCAAGCAAACCTTCATACTCTACAGTATTGTTTGTTGCTTGCTCCTTGGGAAAGTGCATCTGGACTATGTACTTGGGGTGCTCTCCGATGGGTGCGACAAGCAGCACGCCAGCACCGGCGCCTTGCAGCGAGAAGGCACCATCAAAGTACATCAGCCACTCTTTGCTTGCTTCCTTGACGGGGATGCTCGTTTCTGGAATTTCTTCATCTGGTGTTGGCGTGCACTCCGCTATGAATTCTGCCAATGCTCTGCTTTGGATAGTTGAAGTGCTCTCAAATTTGAGGCCAAAGCCTGACAGTTCTAGTGCCCACTCAACAATCCTGCCTGTCGCTTCTGGATTCTGCAGTATCCTCTTCAGCGGAAAACGAGTGACAACTGTGATCTCATGTGCTTGGAAGTAATGGCGCAGCTTTCTCGAGGCCATGAGAAGGCCGAAAAGCAATTTCTGCACACCAGAGTACCTTGACCTAGCCCCCTGCAGAAGGGATCTGACAAAGTAAACTGGGCGCTGCACCATTCTCTTATGTATCTCCTCACGTGCCTGCGCAGATCCATCTTTGTTGGGACCAGAGCTTGTCGGGGAAGCCCCCTGCTTGTCGCTGGATGCGCCTGTCGTGGTTGCTGGCTCATCATCTGCCTCCCTCTCCGCTACTAACGCAGCACTAACCACTTGATTGGTTGCCGCCAGATACAGCAGCAACTTCTCTTGTGGCTTAGGTGCGACAAGTATTGGAGTGGAGGACAGGTATCTCTTCAAGTCCTGCAGCGCAGCCTCCGCTTCCGGAGTCCATTTCATTGGACCTGCCTTTTTCAATATTTTGAAAAACGGCAGGGCGCGCTCAGCAGACTTAGAGATAAACCTGCTGAGAGCTGCCACGCAACCGGCAAGTCTTTGTACATCCTTGACGCGCTTTGGTGCTTCAATCTGCTCAATGGCCTTGATCTTGTCGGGATTGGCTTCAATTCCCCGCTGAGACACGAAGAACCCGAGAAGCTTGCCGGAAGGGACTCCAAACACACACTTCTCAGGGTTGAGCTTGAGGCTGATCTTGCGCAGATTTGCAAAAGTCTCTTCTAAATCTTGAATCAGAGTTGCCTTGTCCTTGCTCTTGACCACTATGTCATCCATGTAGGCTTCCACATTTCTGTGTATTTGTGGCTCAAAAGCGGTATGGACTACCCTTGCGAATGTTGAACCAGCATTCTTTAAACCGAAAGGCATACGTATGAAACCGTACGTGCCACATGGAGTGATGAATGCGGTCTTCTCCTCATCCTCTTCTGCCATGAAGATCTGATGGTATCCTGAATATGCGTCAAGAAATGAAAGCAAGTCACATCCGGCCGTGGAGTCAACAATCTGGTCAATGCGCGACAAGGGAAATGGGTCTTTGGGACAAGCTCTGTTAACATCGGCAAAGTCGATACAAAGCCTCCATTTCCCGTTTGCCTTGCGCACGACTACAGGATTGGCCAACCACGTAGGATGGAGCACTCCCCTGACAAGACATGCCGCTTCCAACTTCTTGATCTCTTCTGCGATGAATTCTTGGCGCTCCACTGCTTGCTTCCTGACTTTCTGCTTGACGGGCCGTGCATGAGGACAGACGGCAAGGTGGTGCTCAATTACTTTCCTGGAAACACCGAGGATGTCAGACGGTTGCCATGCAAACACATCGACGTTCGCCCGCAGGAAAGCAATGAGCGCGCTTTCCTAGTTAGGGTCGAGAGTGGCACTGATGGTGAAGGTACCACCAGTGCCGTCCTCCTTGGCGGACACCTTCTTGGTCTCTGGCGGAGCTGCCATTGTCTTGTTACACTTGCCGGTGGAGCTCGATGGTGCGTCCTCGACGGTAGCGCAGCACTCCGAAGAGGTGCGCTTGCCGGAGTGGGCATCAGAACTCTTGCCGGACTTGGTCTTGTTCTTCCCCCCGGGAGCTTCAGCGGCAAGTGACTTGCGATCCATTGCGGCTGCCGCTTCCCGGTAAATCTTGTCGGCATATATATGAGCATCCTTCTTGTCGCCAAGGACAGAGATGACACTTACCGGGCCTGGCATCTTCAGCATGTTATACGCATAGTGAGAGGCCGCCATGAACTTGGCGAGCGCTGGACGGCCGAGAATCCCATTGTAAGGCAATGGAAAATCGGTGTCAGGACCCCAATCCTAAGCCACATCGATCCAGCGTGTAACACATCATATCACCTTGCGGCCTCACGCACGGTTCTCCCACGGGTGCCACCTTACCTGGCCCGGGACCGTTTGCGTCTTTTGGCTCATGTATATGATAGTGTCGCTAGCATCCATATGACAGAGAACCCGGGCCGACATGGCTAGTCGTGAACCCAAAGCGGCGCTAACCTATGAGGACAGGCATACATGAAACACATCGAGCATGTCGGTCTTCAACGTGTGAATCCGGGCTGTAGCACTGGGCTAACAGGACTCCGGTAACCCGGGCTGTAGCAGGCTAGGCAGGACTCCGGAAGTCACCGCGTGACATTTCCCCGAAGGGACAGACACAGGAACGAAGGGAAACACATGCCGGCCAGAAAAGTGTCCTGAGCAGTAGTGCTGGGCTAGCAGGACTCCGGTGAACCGGGCTGTAGCGGACTACTATCGCTCAGAAGCACTAGACTACATTTCCCCATATGATAGGCTGCCAAGGATAAACAACTAGATAGTCGGATCCCACTCATACCAAGCATTTCAATCATACACACAATATGCCCAGTATGAGTAAATACAACATGGCATCACAACATAACTCTACGACTCAAAGTATTTATTCATTAGGCTCCGAGGAGCGAGATATTACAAGCATGGGTCTCATGACCCAACATTCAGAGCATACAAGTCAAACACATGCGGAAGCTTAACATGTCTGAGTACAGACATCTACAAATGAAAAGGCTGAGAAGCCTGACTATCTACCAGATCCTGCCGAGGGCACAAGATCGTAGCTGAGGTATCAAGCTAAACGTCGAAGTCCACGCGGAACTACTAGCGAGACTGACGTCTCTCTGCAAAAACATAAAATAGGAAAACGTGAGTACAAATGTACTCAGCAAGACTTACATCAGGACTAACTACATATGCATCAGTATCACAAGGGGGGTGGTGGAGTTTGACTGCAGCAAGCCAGATTTGACTCAGTGGCTAACCTGAACTACGACTGCAAGTAACTCTTTTGAGGTGGCGCACACGAGTCCACATATTCACCATATCAATACACCACTATGGATCCTCTTCCGTCTCCCTACGGGGACGCCATCCATAGCACTCACGCTTATCTTGCGCATTTTAGAGTATCCACTTTCACTTGTCTATGAACTATGCAAGGGGTCCAAGTTTCCATATCCGAGGAATCCGACTATTCGAATAGATAATGATAACCCTGCAGGGGTGTACTTCTTCACACACGCTCTCGCCACTTACCGCCCTGTACACGTCATGTACCTCGGCAACCTTCAAGCGGAAGCCGGGCGAGGGAGTCGGCCACAACCTGACTAACCACACAAGTCTCTCGTCCAGGTTTATCGCCTATTCGGGTTCCATCCGCAAGGAGATCTGGCCGGGGTGTCGCTCACGGCCCCAAACGATGTGAGCAGGGTTCCCAAGCCCACCAACCGGGTGCCACTTGGTACACCGTGCCACTGTGCCTAGTCTGTCCCAAGCCCACCTGTACCGGGTACCACTTGGTAGACTACTAACACTACCTACAAACACCAGAAACTAGTTGCAACTCCTGGACAGAGATCAAGTTGATTAATAAGTCGAGAGGGGTCGAGTTACCGGAACCCAATGTGTGGTAGTAACTGTTCATGGATCACAAACACAGAACTCAGTTCCTGAGGACGGCTGCAATGAGACAACCCACCATGTACTCCTACATGGCCTCTCACCGCTACCTTTACCAAATCGTGTTCACACACTTAGCTCTCAACAGTAGGACATGATCACAACTTTCCAATTCATCCCCGATGAATCAGACCTGACTCAACTCTAAGCAGTAGCAGGCATGACAACAAGCATGAATGAGTAGGCACATCAGGGCTCAAACAACTCCTACTCATGCTAGTGGGTTTCATCTATTTACTGTGGCAATGACAGGTCATGCAGAGGAAAGGGGTTCAGCTACCGCAGCATGTAACAGTTGAAGCGTTGTTGTCCTAATGCAGTAAAAGAGAGCAGGAGCGAGAGAGTGGGATTGTATCGGGATGAACAAGGGGGTTTTGCTTGCCTGGCACTTCTGAAGATAATATAGTTCTTCATCGGTGTCATCGAACTCATCGTCGGAATTCGTCTATCGTGAGGGGACAATTACCGGCAACACAGAAAGAACACAATTAACACATGGCGATATGCAGCAATATGATGCATGCTATGACATGGCAATATGCTATGTGTTTGAGCTAATGCATAATAGAACAGGTTGATTTGAACCCATTTGAATCAAAGATTCAAATATGAGCTCATGTATATAGTCATAATGGTACATTATCTTGTTTCACCTAAAGAGCAAGGTTAAAGTGTTCTAACATGCATGGAAATGGTACAGATGGATAGCTTGGATTTTTCTGATCATTTTTCATATATAAATCTTTTCAAACTGAGCTACGGTTGAATTTATATGAATTTTAGAAGTTTGCAGCATTTTCTGGAATTTCCTGGTTAAAAAAAATCCAGAAAAAGGTTAATTGCGTCAGCATGACGTCGGGGTGACGCCAGCAGGTCAAAGGCGCCAGCCCAGGTCAAACCTGACGGCTGGGACCCACATGTCAGTGAGACAACTAACTAACCGAGTTAGTTAGTGTTAGGTTAGCATTAACCTAAGTTAATCAGGGCCTGGGCCCACACGTCAGCGACTTGGGTAGTTAACTAAATTAGTTTAGCACTAATTAAACCTACACTAATTAAGCAGGGGCCTGGGCCCACGTGTGTTGACCCCAGGGAGGTCAAACCCCGGGTCAAACGGGTCAAACTCGCCGGCGGCTCGTCGCCGGCAAGGCCAGGCGCGGTGGAGCAGCGCGAGTTTCGCGCTCCGGCGACCAGAACGACGGCGGAGGCGTGCTACGTGCTGCTGGTGGACTCGCGCGTCGAGTGGTGTAGGCGGTGGGTGCGGGGGTGGCCGGAGTTGACGGCGGCGAGCTCTTTTGCGGCCGCTGGAGTTCGGCCGTTGCTCGAAATGGCGTTACAGGCGGCGTCAGGAGCAGCGGTTGGTCATGTTCAACTTGTGGGGATGTACTGAGTGCAGTGGTGAGGTCGGGTACAAGCTTGCACGGCCGTGACCACGGTGGCAACATGGACGGCGGCGAGGAGCGCTCGGCTCCGGTGGTAGCACGGTCTAGAGAGAGCAAAAGAGCGCGGGGAGAGAGGGGTTCGGCCCGTGAGCTTACAGCGGTTGCAGCAGAGGCTACGGAGAGCTCGGAGGAGGTCCGAAGCAAGCGGGGCGGCGAAGGCGATCTCGGCGACCCGAGGAAGAAGAAGGCGTCGGGGGCGGCGCTTTGAGGCGTCCGGCATTGTGTAGCTCAGCGAGGGGGTCGGGGATGAAGTGGCGGAGCTCCTGGGCACGCCGGCGAGGCAAGGGAAGGGCGGTGGCTGCGGCAGCAGCGAGCGGCGGCGACGGTGGCGCTCGGTTGCGGGAGAGCGCGGTTCAGAGGAGGAAACGAGCATGGGGAGAGCGAGGGAGTGAACCAGGGGCTGCGTGGCGTAGCGGGAGGCGTCCAGGGCGTCGAGGGGGAGCGGCAAGCAGGAGGTGGAGGCCGCGGCCGCGCGCGCGTCGACACGCCTCTGCCTACTAGCAGAGGTTAGAGACGACCGCTCCAGCCGGTGGGCTGGGCCGTCCAGCTGGAGGGGCTGGGCCAGGTGGGCTGCAGGTGAGCCAGGTAATGCCCAGGTGAGCCTCTGTTCTTTTCCTTTTATTTTATTTCTGTTCTGTGTTTTGAAATAGTAAAAATACTATTCCATTTAGGAAAAAATTGAAAATATTCAGAGGCACATTTGAAAATATTCTCAACAGCCTAAAAATACTTTCAGGATTATTTGGGCATTTTAAAATATTTATAGGATTTAAATTGCCCAAATGCAACTAGTAATGATTTAATCCTATGACCTTATGTGTCCTGGAAAAATGTGAACCCATTTTGTCAGAGGGTTCTAACCCATAACAAAAAGGGTGGACTTTTTAGAAGGGCATTTCAGGTTCATTGAAAAAGATTTTAGTAAACCCTAGTTGTTTCCAGGGGGTGCTGGGGGTTCTATCATCCCCATTTCAAGTTTTAAAAGGAATTTAATTATGATGCCAGATGAAGATGCAAGGACAAGCAAGGCTAATGCTAGGGCTGTGACAACTCACCCCCACTAAACAAGAATCTCGTCCCGAGATTCAAGACATGAGGTAAGAAGACAGAGGGGACACAAAGCTCGCACAATCTTCATGATCCAGGTTGCACTTCATAAGAACGTTGATTCGGTCATCATCTTGATCTTGACTTCTTGCTTTGAGAACTACATCCAACACGATGGCGACAGAAAGAAACCCTATAAGAAACGATCTCCTCGAAGATCGAGCACTCAAGATCAACTCGTGGAATGAGGCGTTGAAACATCTTGAGTTGAGACACAGAACACACATCGGGAGGGATGGAAGAGCAATCGACGAGGTTTGATTTGATGGGCAACAATTCCACGCTTAGAAAGATGGTGGATGTTGTCAAGGTGGCGAGGAAATAATTGCCATGATCCCATAACGGGGCACCTTGCGGACGGTGACTCGAAGAACTATTCCCTTAAGTGGCAAAAATAATTACTTTTGATACAAAGATCATTGAAATTCTTTATACCAGCCTAAGGCAATCACAACGATCATCTGAATGAATTCGAAAGAATGGCATACTCAGTTTGGAAAGGAAACTATGGTTACAGAACAATCGGCAAACGGAAGGCACATTCCATTTGATACCGAGGATATAACATAGTGACTGAGTGTGCTCTCAAGAACTTGAGCATTCCCATATTCATCAGGGTTTTACCAACATCCGTGCCGAGGATCCTGGCAACACATCATACTACCATGATGATCGATGATGGAGGATGCGGATGCAAAGGGGGGGGGACATCACTTTCTCAGATTTTTCCTTAGCAATGCCAAAGAAGCAAATCTGGATGATCGACCGAGAGACATTTAGCACTCCGCTTCTAATGTTCTCCTTGATGTACCAGGTACCATGGTCAATGCTTAAAAGCATCAACATGGCCATCGAGTAAAGGTCGGACTTCGGGAGCACAAAAATCCATAAGGAAAACTACGGAAGCAAATCCTACGAAATCCTTATGGAGAGGTGGCCAACTTTCTCAATCAAGATACTACAATAATAGGTCTTCCGGCTGGTGTGTTGGCCACAACATCCACTTTACCGGGTTATAGAGAGACCAATATTATAGTTCTTGAGAAATGTTCCAACCATCATATCTGCCTGAGATTCAGATCTGGTTGCTGTCAGGATATTCCAGACTTATCGAGTCTAGAAGAAAATGAAAGTTTGCAACACAAATCGACGAGATGGCGTTGCGAGATTCTTGGGAAATGAACTACGATAGCAAGCTCCAAAACATGAGCTGGTTCTGCTAAACACATGTGAACATGCTGTCCTAGACAAGCATGACCACATGGTAGTCTTATAATAAAACACTACCGAGTTCTAGTTGGGAACCATCATCGAGGATATCGAAGTCCTTGCATAAGTCTAGCTCCTAAGAAGAAACTTCTTCTCCTTGAACAAATCAATCAGTGGCTTGGTGTGCTAGGAACACATATGGAGTGGAGGTAATTAATCTACCAAACCATAGAATACTTCACACGTATGCATGAATGATTTGGGACGATTCCAAGGAAACAAAACAAACCTTTCTCAAATTCATGGCGGCAACTTACATCAAATGCACGTGAATTAGAGGAAGTCACTCCTTTCATCCAAACGTATACCTCATGAGCGGAACATGAAGGCAACGCTTACAAAGTTTCCAATACTAGTGTAATGTTCAACATGAATCACGGGGGAGACAAAATGCTGCTGATGAGCTCAACAACACCTCATCGGAATTTCCATATCACTGGACTTCCACCATCATGTGAACACGGCGATAGCATTGGTCAGACCAAAGGATGTAATGGTGTATGCTCGAGGGATCAACCACGAGTAAGACAACATTACGAACAGCGTTGGTTCTGATTTGACTTGATGATAGCCCATACTCAAGTCAAAGTTTTGTCAAGGCAATAGATCCAACAACTGATCATGAGGACCAATCGATGCAGATATCACCTTTCTTCAACACACACGCACACAAAAGGATATCCCTTTGGATTGAACTAAGTAAGGCAAGCTTTTATCTTCCAACTCTCCAAGTTGTTGTTTAGCTCGACCAACTAGCTCAGGGGTATCCAACACAGATTCTTGGAGAAGGGGTGGTTTATAGGAAACCAACTTGATCACGAACTCAACATAGCGGTCAGGTGACAACCTGGTGATACTTCCGAGAAGATATTCAGAATATCACGAACCACCGGTATGTTACTAAGCTCGAGAACAACCTTGCTTTTCAGGGCAAGATGATATGATCAACAAAGTGAGGGATTGACACAATCCTAACTCATTGATCAAAGAGTATACCAGAAATAAGGACTAGGTAGCACAATCAATCTTATAATGATGATTCCATAACCAACACGCTAAGAATGAGAATATTGTCCATTTACTACCAAGCAACACAGTTGCTAGGAGTATTGATTTCACGCAACACGATTCACTTGTCGGCATTCCGGTTACGATAACACGGAACCGAGGAATGAATAATGATGGCAGGAAGTATTACTGCGTCAAGAACTCATAAGAGGTGGTGCTATTCTCATGACTCTCTTGACATAAAGATGGTAACACTCCAAGGTAGAGCAGAGCAGAAGCTGGATTGGCATTTCGATCTGCGGGATACAATTACTTTGACCCAATCCTAGAAATGGATGAGACACTGGAGTTTGTTTCTCCTAGTCATTCCGGAATAGAATGGCTTGATGGACCACAAGAATAATAGGCATCGATGAACACGAATGCACAACTATTCCTGACTATCAATTGATAGACTAGGGTCGGAATACAACTAAGGAGGGACAACTCAAGGGGACATATATCTTTTCTGAGTTGTGGATGCATAGATTAGTATGTCGAGCGAAGCTCAACATTTCTTCCAGATAACCCATGCGGAAAGGTAGAACTGGCAGATTCATAGTTAGGAATGGAGAACTCCTCAAGAGTACTCTGATTGTGATCCTTCGGTTGAAAGAACTCCTGCCAAGAATGGTTCGTAGTATTTGGAAGAGGGAAGTACCACGGACCTCGAGGACTAATGCAAAGGTTACTAATATCCTAAAGGAACTAGAAAACACTATCAACAGGAGGTAAGTAGGGTGAATCTCGGGTTCAAGAACCCACGCGTAGAATACCTACTAACTAAATGGCATCACGGGATGCTTTCGAGAATGGTGGCCAGAATCATCACACCGAGAACACATAGCATTGCTAGATTACTAGATGAACCCCTAAGACACCTAGGGTCATAATAATAGCTCCAACATATATGTCAAGGCAACGTGGTACCTCAACAGACCGATTAGTGTGCTTAATCTGGCCAAAAGGACATCGGGAATGGAAGGAAAGGATTTGCAAATGCATCAGACTAGTTAGAAACCTGGGATGACTCGGACAACATAACGGCTGTAAATGCTCAAAAATATTTGAGACATCCTGCAAAAATGGTGGCATAGCCACTCGACATCACAATATCAATGTTCCAAGATCAACTAAGAACACATGGAAGTAGTAGAAACAGAACTGGGCTTGAGTCCAACAATCTTAGGCAACTACGGTTTAGTAACACGTCATCCTGAGAGATAGAAGAGAAGGCCTAGTTCTTAATCCCCGTAGAAGAGAAGAGGTTGACTCAGATCAGAAGGCCATGAGGTATAAGGAGTAAAAAGAGCCTTACGTTCCCTTCCACAATCAATTCCCTTACATAACTAAAGCATTTCTAGACATAACTTCGACAAGTTTGGCTTGGTAATCCTACAGGCAGTCAGGCTCTGATACCAACGCTGTCAGGACCCCGATCCTAAGCCACATCGATCCAGCGTGTAACACATCATATCACCTTGCGGCCTCACGCACGGTTCTCCCACGGGTGCAACCTTACCTGGCCCGCGACCGTTTGCATCTTTTGGCTCACGTATATGATAGTGTCGCTAGCATCCATATGACAGAGAACCCGGGCCGACATGGCTAGTCGTGAACCCAAAGCGGCGCTAACCTATGAGGACAGGCATACATGAAACACATCGAGCATGTCGGTCATCAACATGTGAATCCGGGCTGTAGCACTGGGCTAACAGGACTCCGGTAACCCGGGCTATAGCAGGCTAGGCAGGACTCCGGAAGTCACCGCGTGACATTTCCCCGAAGGGACAGACACAGGAACGAAGTGAAACACATGCCGGCCAGTCAAGTGTCCTGAGCAGTAGTGCTGGGCTAGCAAGACTCCGGTGAACCGGGCTGTAGCGGACTACTATCGCTCAGAAGCACTAGACTACATTTCCCCATATGATAGGCTGCCAAGGATAAACAACTAGATAGTCAGATCCCACTCATACCAAGCATTTCAATCATACACACAATATGCCCGGTATGAGTAAATACAACATGGCATCACACAATAACTCTACGACTCAAAGTATTTATTCATTAGGCTCCGAGGAGCGAGATATTACAAGCATGGGTCTCATGACCCAACATTCAGAGCATACAAGTCAAACACATGCGGAAGCTTAACATGTCTGAGTACAGACATCTACAAATGAAAAGGCTGAGAAGCCTGACTATCTACCAGATCCTGCCGAGGGCACAAGATCGTAGCTGAGGTATCAAGCTAAACGTCGAAGTCCACACGGAACTACTAGCGAGACTGACGTCTCTCTGCAAAAACATAAAATAGGCAAACGTGAGTACAAATGTACTCAGCAAGACTTACATCAGGACTAACTACATATGCATCAGTATCACAAGGGGGGTGGTGGAGTTTGACTGCAGCAAGCCAGCTTTGACTCAGTGGCTAACCTGAACTACGACTGCAAGTAACTCTTTTGAGGTGGCGCACACGAGTCCACATATTCACCATATCAATACACCACTATGGATCCGCTTCCGTCTCCCTACGGGGACGCCATCCATAGCACTCACGCTTATCTTGCGCATTTTAGAGTATCCACTTTCACTTGTCTATGAACTATGCAAGGGGTCCAAGTTTCCATATCCGAGGAATCCGGCTATTCGAATAGATAATGATAACTCTGCAGGGGTGTACTTCTTCACACACGCTCTCGCCACTTACCGCCCTGTACACCTCATGTACCTCGGCAACCTTCAAGCGGAAGCCGGGCGAGGGAGTTGGCCACGACCTGACTAACCACACAAGTCTCTCGTCCAGGTTTATCGCCTATTCGGGTTCCATCCGCAAGGAGATCCGGCCGGGGTGTCGCTCACGGCCCCAAACAATGTGAGCAGGGTTCCCAAGCCCACCAACCGGGTGCCACTTGGTACACCGTGCCACTGTGCCTAGTCTGTCCCAAGCCCACCTGTACCGGGTACCACTTGGTAGACTACTAACACTACCTACAAACACCAGAAACTAGTTGCAACTCCTGGACAGAGATCAAGTTGATTAATAAGTCGAGAGGGGTCGAGTTACCGGAACCCAATGTGTGGTAGTAACTGTTCATGGATCACAAACACAGAACTCAGTTCCTGAGGACGGCTGCAATGAGACAACCCACCATGTACTCCTACATGGCCTCTCACCGCTACCTTTACCAAATCGTGTTCACACACTTAGCTCTCAACAGTAGGACATGATCACAACTTTCCAATTCATCCCCGATGAATCAGACCTGACTCAACTCTAAGCAGTAGCAGGCATGACAACAAGCATGAATGAGTAGGCACATCAGGGCTCAAACAACTCCTACTCATGCTAGTGGGTTTCATCTATTTACTGTGGCAATGACAGGTCATGCAGAGGAAAGGGGTTCAGCTACCGCAGCATGTTACAGTTGAAGCGTTGTTGTCCTAATGCAGTAAAAGAGAGCAGGAGCGAGAGAGTGGGATTGTATCGGGATGAACAAGGGGGTTTTGCTTGCCTGGCACTTCTGAAGATAATATAGTTCTTCATCGGTGTCATCGAACTCATCGTCGGAATTCGTCTATCGTGAGGGGACAATTACCGGCAACACAGAAAGAACACAATTAACACATGGCGATATGCAGCAATATGATGCATGCTATGACATGGCAATATGCTATGTGTTTGAGCTAATGCATAATAGAACAGGTTGATTTGAACCCATTTGAAACAAAGATTCAAATATGAGCTCATGTATATAGTCATAATGGTACATTATCTTGTTTCACCTAAACAGCAAGGTTAAAGTGTTCTAACATGCATGGAAATGGTACAGATGGATAGCTTGGATTTTTCTGATCATTTTTCATATATAAATCTTTTCAAACTGAGCTACGGTTGAATTTATATGAATTTTAGAAGTTTGCAGCATTTTCTGGAATTTCCTGGTTAAAAAAAAATCCAGAAAAAGGTTAATTGCGTCAGCATGACGTCGGGGTGACACCAGCAGGTCAAAGGCGCCAGCCCAGGTCAAACCTGACGGCTGGGACCCACATGTCAATGAGACAACTAACTAACCGAGTTAGTTAGTGTTAGGTTAGCATTAACCTAAGTTAATCAGGGCCTGGGCCCACACGTCAGCGACTTGGGTAGTTAACTAAATTAGTTTAGCACTAGTTAAACCTACACTAATTAAGCAGGGGCCTGGGCCCACGTGTGTTGACCCCAGGGAGGTCAAACCCCGGGTCAAACGGGTCAAACTCGCCGGCAGCTCGTCGCCGGCGAGGCCAGGCGCGGCGGAGCAGCGCGGGTTTCGCGCTCCGGCGACCAAAACGACGGCGGAGGCGTGCTACGTGCTGCTGGTGGACTCGCGCGTCGAGTGGTGTAGGCGGTGGGTGCGGGGGTGGCCGGAGTTGACGGCGGCGAGCTCTTTTGCGGCCGCCGGAGTTCGGCCGTTGCTCGAAATGGCGTTACAGGCGGCGCCAGGAGCAGCGGTTGGTCGTGTTCAACTTGTGGGGATGTACTGAGTGCAGTGGTGAGGTCGGGTACAAGCTTGCACGGCCGTGACCACGGTGGCGACATGGACGGCGGAGAGGAGCGCTCGGCTCCGGTGGTAGCATGGTCTAGAGAGAGCAAAAGAGCGCGGGGAGAGAGGGGTTCGGCCCGTGAGCTTACAGCGGTTGCAGCAGAGGCTACGGCAAGCTCGGAGGAGGTCCGAAGCGAGCGGGGCGGCGAAGGCGATCTCGGCGACCCGAGGAAGAAGAAGGCGTCGGGGGCGGCGCTTTGAGGCGTCCGGCATTGTGTAGCTCAGCGAGGGGGTCGGGGACGAAGTGGCGGAGCTCCTGGGCACGCCGGCGAGGCAAGGGAAGGGCGGTGGCTGCGGCAGCAGCGAGCGGCGGCGACGGTGGCTCTCGGTTGCGGGAGAGAGCGCGGTTCAGAGGAGGAAACGAGCATGGGGAGAGCGAGGGAGTGAACCAGGGGCTGCGTGGCGTAGCGGGAGGCGTCCAGGGCGTCGAGGGGGAGCGGCAAGCAGGAGGTGGAGGCCTCGGCCGCGCGCGCGTCGACACGCCTCTACCTACTGGCAGAGGTTAGAGACGACCGCTCCAGCCGGTGGGCTGGGCCGTCCAGCTGGAGGGGCTGGGCCAGGTGGGCTGCAGGTGAGCCAGGTAATGCCCAGGTGAGCCTCTGTTCTTTTCCTTCTATTTTATTTCTGTTCTGTGTTTTGAAATAGTAAAAATACTATTCCATTTAGGAAAAACTTGAAAATATTCAGAGGCACATTTGAAAATATTCTCAACAGCCTAAAAATACTTTCAGGATTATTTGGGCATTTTAAAATATTTATAGGATTTAAATTGCCCAAATGCAACTAGTAATGATTTAATCCAATGACCTTATGTGTCCTGGAAAATGTGAACCCATTTTGTCAGAGGGTTCTAACCCATAACAATTAGGGTGGACTTTTTAGAAGGGCATTTCAGGTTCATTGAAAAAGATTTTAGTAAACCCTAGTTGTTTCCAGGGGGTGCTGGGGGTTCTGTCATCCCCATTTCAAGTTTTAAAAGGAATTTAATCATGATGCCAGATGAAGATGCAAGGACAAGCAAGGCTAATGCTAGGGCTGTGACAATCGGCAACGTCAAAAGTGACCCTCTCAGTTCTGAAGTTCAACTCGCTGCCAAATGTCACCGGCAACGTGATCTTGCCCTTCGGCTTGCTCCTTCTCGGGTTGATTCCTTGGAATGTGCCGGTTTCTTCGAGCTCGCTGTCAGGGACCTGGAGTTTCTGGAGCACAGCGGATGAGATGAGGTTCAAGCCGGCCCCGCCGTCAACTAGCATCTTAGTGACCTTGAGGTTGCGGATAGTTGGTGAAACCAACATCGGCAAGCACCCGACCGTAGTTGTGCTATCAGGGTGGTCCTCAATATCAAAGATGATAGGCGTGCTGGACCATTTCAGAAGCTTGCGTGACTCGACGGGTGGTTCTGCCGCATTGACTTCCCGCACCCACTGTTTGAGTTGGCGGTGCGAAGTATGCAGAGAAGCACCGTCGTCAACACACAAGACCTCTGTGGCTTTCTGGAACTCCTGCTCACTGGTCTCGACATCATCCATGTCTTCGTCATCATCGTCATCTTCACCCTTGTCGCGGCCGCGGGGAGGTCTGTCTCCTTGCCGCTGCTTGGCCTTGCCGCGGCGTCCTCCCTGGCCGGGGCGATTCATGCCGGATCCTGCAGCACCTCCTTGGGCTTTCTCCTTGTTGCATCGCTCATATTCGGCCTTTTGCAGCTCGACAAGCTGCTCGACCTTCTTGCAGCTCTGGAGGTCATGGCCCTTGGTGCGGTGGATCTTGCAGTACTGTTTGTTGGTGCCGTCCTGCTAGTCGGCGACCGCCACAACCTGTCAGTGGGCGCATGCGGCAATCTCCTTGCCGGAGCTACCAGCTTTGGCTTTCTTGGCGCCACCCTCGTTGTCGGACTGCTCAACAACTAGCACATCTTTGCCTTTCCTCTTCCTGTTGTTCAGCCGCCGCCTTTTCTTTGCCGGGGCAGCATCCTCGCTGTCAGATCCTCCTGCTCCTGTATTCTCTCCGGGGAGTTTCCTCCCTTCCTCAGCACGTGCACACTTGTCGGCAAAGGCATACAGCTCACTGACGTCTCTGATCTTGCACATCGCCATCTCCTCCCGCATCCTGCGGTTACGCACGTTCTGATGGAACGCGCTGATAACCGCGGCAGGGTGGACATCAGGGATGGTGCGTTGTACACGGCTGAATCTCTGAATGTACTTGCGCAGGGGCTCTCCTTCCTTCTGGGCGAGTAGATGAAGTTCACTCTCCTGGCCATGAGGTTTGTGGCCGCCTGTAAAGGCGCCGACAAACTGATGGCATAGGTCTGCCCAGGAGGATATGGAGTTGTCCGGCAAGTGCATGAGCCAGGACCTGACGTTGGGCTTGAGCACCAGCGGGAAGTAGTTGGCAAGGATCTTGTCGTCCCGCCCCCCGGCAGCTTGCACCGCGATGGTGTAGATGCTGAGGAACTCCGACGGATGCGACTTGCCGTCGTACTTCTCGGGTACGTCTGGCTTGAAATTCTTCGTGCTGGGCCACTGGACTTGCCGCAGCTCACGGGTAAACGCAGGGCAACCTACCGCGTACGGCAGGTCGCCTGGTTCCCCTGGCGCATGCATGTCGACAGAGGGCCCAGCGCGCTGGTCCGATTGACGCCGCGCTTCTCTTCGGCGCTCGATGCGAGTTCGAGCGTCTTCTTGCTGTCGTTCGTGAAGAACTTGGCGTTGATCGCGACGAGCTCGTGGATCCGATGACGCGGTGGAGTCGCTGTCGAGGTGGATCCGGCAAGGCGGCGATCATGGCCTTTGCGGCGGGGAGTGCACGGTGGCTGCACCCCCACCGGTTATGTCGCCACCGGCTCGTGCCTGGCTGACTTGTCGCGCCTATGATGTACTCGTCTGCCGCGGAGCGTCGCCGTTGGCAAAGCCGGTGAGACTCTGAATGGTGGCCCTCCAGTCGTCGATCTTGTCCGCCGTTGGAGGGTAATCTAGGAGCAGTTGAGCTCGCGCCAAAGCTTCTGCTGGAGTGGCGGGTAGTGGTGGCGAACGGTGTGAGGAGCGGGATATGCTCGGACTTCTAACTATGTTAGAGGGAGCAGTATCCCGTCCAGGCGACCGTGCCTCGCTCGTGCCAGCATGTTGGCGTGCATGCCGGTCTTGAGCATCCCAAGATCCACCAGCTCGATCTGGGTCCAGCGAGCGTATGGTACCGTGAGTACCATGACGAGCTTCCTCGCTGACGCCCGTTCTTTCGCCGGCGTCTACCCCACCAGCCGTTTGCTCCGGCGATGGTGGGTTTGTCGCGGACGGAGCAGCCGCCTCCGAAGCCTTCTTCTTCGGCGGCATGTCGATGAAGATGATGAAGATCTAGCTCGTGTGAACGCCGGATCAGGTTCACACAACTTCGACGCCCCCTACCTGGTGCGTCAAAGATGTCGGGGAAACTGACCCACGAGCACCTATGGGGACCGAGCCCCTTTCGGTTCAGCGGGGGGGCGGAGGTCGCACGAAGAGCAGATCGAGGCGGAGCACGCGAGCAGTTTACCCAGGTTCGGGCCGCATTGATCGCGTAATACCCTACTCCTGCTTTGTGGTTTGTATTGAGTTCTTGCTCGGGAGCGCCGAGTGCTACAGTACACACCAGCAGCTAACGAGACCGAGCGTGAGTGTTCTTCTATTCCTCCCCCTCTACGTTGCGCATGGGCCTCCTTTTATATGCTCAAGGGGTCACCAAGAGGTGGCAACATATACAAGGGTAAAAATGGAAAAGTGTTGCGGTTGGTACAGCTACCTGTACAATGTATCATACCTAACCCTGACGGCAGGGGACAAGGGCATTAAATGCCCGTCTGTGTCGCCCAAACAGTGCAGAAAAGGGACCGCCAGGGACGCCACCGTTCGCCACGATGGCAATCTTGTCAGCGCCGCTTGCCACCGCATACCGCTGGCTGCACAGCCTCTCGCCACGTACGCCTGGAAGGGTCCCAGAGCGACACGTTGGTGGAAGTGCTGGAGCGTGGGTACGGAGTGGTAACTTGTCGTGGCAAACGCCTTGCCGCGGTCATTGTCTTGTCGCGTCCGGAGGCTTGCCGCTCTCCGGGCCTCGCCGGGACGCGTGGCGCATCGCGGCAAGTTCCTTGAGATGCCTTGGTTGGCCTTCCCGGCAAGCTGCTCTTGCTGGGGTCATGTGCCTTGAGTGACCTTCCTGGCAAGCTCCTCTTCCTGGGGCCTTGTCTCCTTGGCTTGAATACTTTGTTCTTGAATGGCTCCAAAGGAACCACGGAGGACCTTGGCGGTCACCTGGCAAGCGTTGCCGCGGGGTGCTGTGACTGCCCGTGCACAAGTTCGGGATACTAGGGTACCCCTACTCTAGTACACCGACAACCAAAGACTTATTCAAAAAGTTCAATATGCAAGAATGCAAAGGTATGCCTACACCTATGCCTACTAGTGGACATCTTGATTTGACCAAAGATGGTGAACTGATTGATCAAAAGGTTTATCGCTCTATGATTGGTTCATTGTTATATTTATGTGCCTCCCGTCCTGATATTATGCTAAGTGTGTGCATGTGTGCACGATATCAAGCTGCTCCTAAAGAATGTGATCTTAAGGCTGTGAAAAGGATAGTGAGATACTTAATCCATACACCAAATTTTGGCATTTGGTATCCTAAGAGGTCCTCTTTTGATCTTGTTGGCTACTCCGATTCGGACTATGCCGGAGACAAGGTTGATAGAAAGTCCACTTCGGGTACTTGTCAATTCTTTGGTAGATCTCTTGTGTCTTGGTCTTCCAAGAAACAAAACTCGGTATCCTTATCCACCGCCGAAGCAGAATACATTGTCGCTGGTTCATGTTGTGCTCAGTTACTCTGGATGACCCAAACTCTTAAAGATTATGGGATATATGTGAAACATGTTCCATTGCTCTGTGACAATGAAAGTGCTATTAAGATTGCTCACAATCCCGTGCAACACTCTCGAACTAAGCATATTGAAGTTCGTCATCATTTCATTCGAGATCATGTTGCCAAAGGGGACATTAACCTTAAGCATGTTCGCACCGATAAGCAATTGGCGGATATATTCACTAAACCACTTGATGAGAAAGTGTTTTGCAGGTTAAGAGGTGAATTGAACATCATTGATGCTTCAGACTTGGAGTAGGAACTCCATTTGGTACATGCGAGGCATGATCCTATGACTAATCCTTGATATTTCTCTTATGAAGCTGTTCATATGTCTTGGATATATTTGCACCTTGCATGTTATCTAACCCGTGTAGGTACTTGGTTGAATCTAATTCTATGATATTACAACTCACTCACATCTTGAGCAATCTCTACATCACCAAGTCTCTACACAATGGTGGTTGAAGACAAGGAAGCACGAAACCATTCAAACATATCCTTTGACAAATTCTATGTTGAGTTTCATGATAGTCATTTTGGATACACAAGTGATCTTCCTTGCAAGACTAACCCATGTAGGTAGATGAACTCAAACTCCAAGTGGTGCTCCCAACTCTTGATGAACTACATCAACCTTGAGCAACCCACACAAGTTCAACTACATGAGCAAGACCCACACCACCACCCAAGGTATGTTATTCCATCTTAGAGAAGCTTTACTCCAAGACATGAGTCAAAGCAACTCAACAAGATGTGAATATATCAAGATGCTTAAACAAAAAATGGTAACCCCATTTTGAGCTTAAACGATGAGTATGACCTATGATCAAGTGCTCTCACTTGACTCCTAAGTCAATATACTCTAACATAGGTGACTTTGTCACCGCCCAACTCTAGATGGAGTTCTCTTGTGTTTTCTTTTCTGTGTTACTGCATTTGTTCCTTGCATATTTGTTTCCCCTTTTCAAAAAAAACTTCATCTAGAACTTTTAGTTTCTTTACTTTTCAATTTGTTCTGCATTTTCTGCATCCAATTCATTGCAAATCTCTCAATTAATTCCTTGCAAATCTTTGTGAGATTCTACTTGTCTAGTGAGCTGAGGTGACAAGTGGTTTCACTCTGCTGAACTCGTTCACACCGGTTTGTTCTCTTCGGTCTAACCGAAATCTTTTGGTGCAACCGAAGCACACAACTCGGAGTCACCGATTTCATCACAGGAAAACCAACTTGCCACTTATTTCTGATTTCTATTTGCTCCAGCTCCACTCAATGATTCTTGTCCTCTACCAGCATCATGTTACACATGCTGCTTTGCTCTGTGACTCCAGGACCAACCCACTTGTATCACATGTCCAGAAGTCCCTTCTTGGAAATTGATGTCAAAGGGGGAGAGAGAGATCACATCAAAGCTTAATCCTTCCTATAGGGGGAGATGGAGAGAATACTCACGGGGAGAGAAAGTAATATCATCAATGCCCCAGATGCTTGGTGTTCAAGAGGAGAGATGTCACATGTCTTTAAAAGGGGAAAGACATGTTTGTTTGCTTGCTTTAGCTCAAGCTCTGTTGATTATTTTCTATTGCTCTGATTTTCTGTTCCCTATCTTCTCCCAATATCTCATGCTAGATTCAGGGGAGCAAGACATCTAAGGGAAGGAAATCTCTAATTTTATTGCATATCTTTACCTTTGGGGACATGTCTATATCCAATGTAGTACTTAGTACTCACTCTACATGTCATCCCAGTCTTGGTTCTATTGTGGTTCCTTTTTTGTTTGCTCTGGTTAGTAGGTGTATCTGTGTTATCTAACCTTGTTTGCGCAGGTTCATCCCATCCTAAGCCAACTCAGGACCACAAGGTAAGTATATGCATTACTGTCATGTGAATGAGAAATTCTTGCTGATGTACATACTGTTTGCAAGAAGGACTCATAAGCATGAAGGTACTTTTCTCATAGTCACATCATTTGCTCTGATGCATATAGCCAAGATACATGTAACACATTGCTTACTCTGTCGTGTTTATGCATTCACATGCTCCTATATTCCATATTCACATGATTGCATACATGTAGGGGGAGCCTATGCATGTTACATGTCTTTCCAAAGCTTTACTTGCTATTCTCTATATCTTTATCTAAAGCTTTGATGTATGTTGTCATCAATTACCAAAAAGGGGGAGATTGAAAGCACAAGTGCTCCCTGGGTGGTTTTGGTAATTAATGTCAACACATCTCTTGTTGGACTAACACTTTTACCTAGTATGTTTCAGATAAGTTCAACAATGGAGTGGCATGGACTAAAGGATGTGGAACCCCTTCAAGATGCTAAGGACAAAGGATTGGCTCAAGCTTCAAGATAAAGACTCTACATTTTCTATTTTAGTGATCCAAGATCACATTGAGTCTATAGGAAAAGCCAATACTATCAAGGAGGGATGGGGTGTTGCTTAATGAGCCTCTTGCTTCATGTGCTTAGTGATATGCTCCAAAATCCTCAACTACCTTTCCATATCCACATATGACCTAAACCAAAAGTCAAACTCGGCCCCACCGATTCTTTCTATCCGGCGCCACCGAGTTTCACATGTCATAGCCACTGCCACAAACCCTAGCAAATTGGTTTCACCGATAGGGATCTCGGTCTCATCGAGATGGGATTGTAATCTCACTGTGTATGTTCATTGCCAAAATCGGTCTCGCCGAGTTTGAGCAATCGGTACTACCGAGATTACAATGCAAAACCTCTGGTTAGCTCATTACCAAAATCGGTCCCACCGAGTTTGTGTAATCGGTCTCACCGAGTTTGCCTGACCAACTCTTGGTTAGCTTATTACCAAAATCAGTCCCACCGAGTTTGTGTAATCGGTCACACCAAGATTACGTTATGCCCAAACCCTAACCATGTCGGTCCTACCGAGTTGCATCTCAGTCCCACCGAAAATCCTAACGGTCACTAGGTTTGCTGAATCGGTCCGACCGAGTTTAACGATTCGGTCCCACCGAGTTTGGCAGATTGTGTGTAACGGTTAGATTTTGTGTGGAGGCTATATATACCCCTCCACCCACTCTTCATTCATGGAGAGAGCCATCAGAACAGATCTTCACTTCCAATACACATTTTCTGAGAGAGAACCACCTACCCTTGTGTTGAGCTCAAGATATTCCATTCCTACCATATGAATCTTGATCTCTAGCCTTCCCCAAGTTGCTTTCCACTCAAATCTTCTTTCCACCAAATCCAAATCCTGTGTGAGAGAGTTGAGTGTTGGCGAGACTATCATTTGAAGCATAAGAGAAAGGAGTTCATCATCAACACACCATTTGTTACTTCTTGGAGAGTGGTGTCTCCTAGATTGGCTAGGTGTCACTTGGGAGCCTCCGACAAGATTGTGGAGTTGAACCAAGGAGTTTGTAAGGGCAAGGAGATCGCCTACTTCGTGAAGATCTACCGCTAGTGAGGCAAGTCCTTCGTGGGCGACGGCCATGATGGAATAGACAAGGTTGCTTCTTCGTGGACCCTTCGTGGGTGGAGCCCTCCGTGGACTCGCGCAACCGTTACCCTCCGTGGGTTGAAGTCTCCATCAACGTGGATGTACGATAGCACCACCTATCGGAACCATGCCAAAAACATCCGTGTCTCCAATTGCGTTTGAATACTCCAAACCCTTCCCTTTACATTCTTGCAAGTTGCATGCTTTACTTTCCGCTGCTCATATACTCATTGCATGCTTGCTTGATATGTATTGTGTTTGTTAAACTTGTGCCCAAACTCCATTTGAACTTAAGAATATTAAAAACTGCAACTTTTGGTACTTAGTGTCTAATCACCCCCCTCTAGACACCTCTTCTCGATCCTCACAGATCCAGGGCATACGGTTCAGTCCAATGAATTGTTTGTGATGAGGCGGAACAAAAGAAATGGGCAGGCTGATGAAGGCATGTGCGATATAGAGCATACGGTTCACTCGGATGAACTGTTTGTGATTAGGCAACACAAAAGAAACGGGCAGCCAGATGAAGGTGTGTGCGATATACAACATACAGTTCACTCGGATGAACTGTTTTTGATTAGGCAACACAAAAGAAACAGTCAACTAGATCAAGGTGTGTGTGATTGAGGGCATACGCTTCAGAAGGATTAATTATTTGCGATTAGGCAACAGAACAGAAACAGGTAAGCCAGATCAAAGTGTCAGCAATTGTTGGCATACACTTCACATGGATGAACTGCTTGCGATTAGCCACAACAAACTGAAACATTTAGATAGATCAACATGTGTGCGCTAGACGGGTGCACCCATTCTAATTAAAAAAAGCATGTGCGATGGTAATAACGAGCGCATACGGTTGTTGGAACAAGACGTGTGCTGACATTGCCTATTGCGGCGCACCCTATGGTGCAAACCCGCGTACGCGGCCGAGAAGGCGTACGTGCCCACATTACGCCTTCCTGGGATAGTGCCACACTTATAACTGTCAGTAAATTTTGAGCATGCATCCCCATCACAATTTTTTTAGAAGAACAGGGAGGCCGCGTCCCGCACATTCCAAATTGCAAACCTATTCACATTGATCAAAACCTAAACGGTTTCACACTTAGGAGCGTATTACTACGCGGTTATAAATACTACTACTCCAAGATGACTAGACATTCCTCCTCAACTCCTCATCCACAAAAAGTCAAAAACAAACAAGTCATTCATCATCGTTCCCTTGCGTCCGCCATGGCCAGCGTGAGTTCTGGGTCGAGAGATTGCCACCATGGAGAGGCGAGCCTAGAAGCGGGAGCACGAGAGATGTCCCGCCTCGCCGCGAAAGCAGCCAACATGTCCCGCTGCATGACCGTAGCAGCAGAGAGGTCCCGCCGCGCCGCCGAAGCAGCACGGAGGACCCGCCGCGCCGTTGATGCAGCAGACTGGTCCGTCCATGCCACGGAAGCAGAAGAGATGTCCTGTCGTGCCGCGAATACAGCAGAGATGTCCTCCCGCGCTGCGGCGGCTTGGGAAAATGCCTCGCGGGGAGGCAAGGACTCTTACAGGCGCATACGTGCCCTCGTACTTAGGTAGATGGATCAGATCTCAAGGTGGTTGAGGTTGCAGGATGACCTGAAAGCCTCATTTGAACAGTCTACCGACGTCATCCGACAACTAAATGAGAGCAATGCGAAGCTCCGGGCTGAGCGCGACCTGCTGAGGGCGAAGATCGTCGGAAGTGCGGAGCAGCAGGAGCAGACCACTGATGACCCAAAGTATAGGGGATCTATCATAGTCCTTTCGATAAGTAAGAGTTTCGAATCCAACGAGGAGCAGAAGGAAATGACAAGCGGTTTTCAGTAAGGTATTCTCTGCAAGCATTGAAATTATCGGTAATAGATAGTTTTGTGATAAGGTAACTTGTAACGGGTAACAAGTAATAGAAGTAAATAAGGTGCAGCAAGGTGGCCCAATCCTTTTTGTAGCAAAGGACAAGCCTGGACAAACTCTTATATAAAGGAAAACGTTCCCGAGGACACATGGGAATTATCATCAAGCTAGTTTTCATCACGCTCATATGATTCGCGTTCGTTACTTTGATAATTTGATATGTGGGTGGACCGGTGCTTGGGTACTGCCCTTCCTTGGGCAAGCATCCCACTTATGGTTAACCCCTATTGCAAGTATCCGCAACTATAAAATAAGTATTAAGGTAAACCTAACCATAGCATGAAACATATGGATCCAAATCATCCCCTTATGAAGCAATGCATAAACTAGGGTTTAAGCTTCTGTCACTCTAGCAACCCATCATCTACTTATTACTTCCAAATGCCTTCCTCTAGGCCCAAACAATGGTGAAATATCATGTAGTCGACATTCACATAACACCACTAGAGGAAATACAACATACATCTCATCGAAATATCGAACGAATACCAAATTCACATGACTACTTATAGCAAGACTTCTCCCATGTCCTCAGGAACAAACGTAGCTACTCACAAATCATATTCATTTTCATAATCAGAGGGGTATTAATATGCATAAAGGATCTGAACATATGACCTTCCACCAAATAAACCAACTAGCATCAACTACAAGGAGTAATCAACACTACTAGCAACCCACAGGTACCAATCTAAGGTTTTGAGACAAAGATTGGATACAAGAGATGAACTAGGGTTTGAGATGAGATGGTGCTAGTGAAGATGTTGATGGAGATTGACCCCCTCCCGATGAGAGAATCCATGGTGATGATGATGGTGATGATTTCCCCTTCCCGGAGGGATGTTTCCCCGGCAGAACAGCTCCGCCGGAGCCCTAGATTGGTTTTGCCAGGTTCTGTCTCGAGACGGCGGCGCTTCGTCCCGAAAACTTCCGTATGATTTTTTCCAGGGCGAAAGACTTCATATAGCCAAAGATGGGCACCGGAGGCCTGCCACGGGGCCCACGAGGCAGGGGGCGCGCCCAGGGGGTAGGGCGCGCCCCTCACCCTCGTGGATGGTGGGTGTCCCCCCTCTGGTGCTTTCTTCGCCCAATATTTTTTATATATTACAAAACTGACTTTCGTGGAGTTTCAGGACTTTTGGAGTTGTGCAGAATAGGTCTCTAATATTTGCTCCTTTTCCAGCCCAGAATTCCAGCTGTCGGCATTCTCCCTCTTCATGTAAACCTTGTAAAATAAGAGAGAAAAGGCATAAGTATTGTGACATAATGTGTAGTAACATCCCATAATGCAATAAATATCGATATAAAAGCGTGATGCAAAATGGACGTATCAACTCCCCCGAGCTTAGACCTCGCTTGTCCTCAAGCGGAAGCCGATAACGAAAAACATGTCCACATGTTTAGAGATAGAGGTTTTGGTAAAATAAAATACGGACATGAGGGCATCATGATCATTCTTATAACAACAACAACATATATATATATATTGCCATGTGATTTCTTATGCTAAAGTAACAATCTATTCACAATGTCAAGTATGAATCGGAAACTTCATTGAAAGCTAACAAACTATGATCTCGATCACTGAAGCAATTGCAATTTATCATAACATCAGAAAGAGTCAATATAAGAGCTTTTCAGCAAGTCCACATACTCAACTATCATTTAGTCTTTCACAATTGCTAACACTCGCGCAATACTTATGGGTATGGAATTTTAATCGGACACAGAGAAAGATAGGGGCTTATAGTGTTGCCTCCCAACCTTTTACCTCAAGGGTAATGTCAACAATAATAGTTTATGATAATTTACATCCAATTGGATATTTATATTAGAATCTTTCCAACACAATGTGCTTGCCAAAGGACAAAGTGTAAAAAGGAAAGGTGAAGATCACCGCGACTCTTGCTTAAGACCTAGAGAAAAAAATAAAAGATAGGCCATTCGCAGAGGGAAGCAGAGGTTGTCATGTGCTTTTTTGGTTGGATGCGCAAAATTTTAATGCGAAAGGACGTCACTTTATATTTCCACTTGTGATAGGGACCTTTATTATGCAGTCCATCGCTTTTATTGCTTCCATATCACAATATCGTATAAAGCTTATTTTCTCCACACCAATGAATAATACATATTTAGAGAGCAATTTTTATTGCATGCAACAATGACAACTTACTTGAAGGATCTTACTCAATCCATAGGTAGGTATGGTGGACACTCATGGCAAAACTGGGTTTAAGGATATTCAGAAGCACAAGTAGTATCTCTAGTTGGTGCAAGGAATTTGGCTAGCATGAGGGGGAAAGGCAAGCCCAACATGTTGGATGATCCATGACAATATACTTTATTTCGGATATAAGAAAACATAACCCATAATGTTGTCTTCCTTGTCCAACATCAACTTTTTAGCATGTCATATTTTAATGAGTGCTCACAATCATAAAAGATGTCCAAGATAGTATATTTATATGTGAAAACCTCTCTTTCTTTATTACTTCCTATTAATTGCAACGATGACCAAAACTATGTTTGTCAACTCTCAACAACTTTTATTCATCATACTCTTTTATATGTGAAGTCATTACTCTCAATAAGATCAGTATGATCTCTTTAATTCTTTTTACTCTTTCTCTTCTCTTTTATTTTTATTCCCTCAAGATCATAGCAAGATAATTAAGCCCTTGACTCAAAACTAATCTTTATTATATATAGCTCATGGACTCGATTACATAGAAGGATCATAAAGCAAAACTCAAAACTAAATCATACTAAAACTTTATTCTACTAGATCAAGATATTACCAAAAGGATCAAACTAAGAAAAACAGTAAAGATAGGAGTGTGATGGTGATACGATACCAGGGCACCTCCCCCAAGCTTGGCAGTTGCCAAGGGGAGTGCCCATACCCATGTGATTATGTCTCTTTCCTCGGACGTGGTGATGAGGGAGTTGTTGATGATGTAGTGTCGCACATCGAGTGTAGGAGATCCTCCAATTTGCGGATAATGCCCTTGAGTGCGGTGATGTGCTCCTTCAACAAATTTTTTTCACGTGTGAGATACTTGTTTTGTATGCGAGCTAACTCAATCATCTTGAAAGCTTCAATCTCAGTTGGGGTAAGAAGATTGTAATGAGGTTGAAGGATGTCTTCTTCTTCTGTTGCCGGAGCTTGATCCACCGTGGCTTTCTTGATCCTATCATCCTTGTTGAACTCTCCGGGTTCTTCTCTCCTTAGCTCTATCTTCATTAGCCAAGCATCGTTTCCCTCATTGTTGGAGGAGGGGGACGACATGATGCTTGGCTTTGACAACTCTGGCAGAAAACAACTCGAAACAAAAACAGAGGATATTTGCGTGATACGAGGGTGAAAACCTTTGGGATATTATATAATGAATTTTGTTGACCAAAAGAAGTATCGTGCAAGAAAACGAAGTCCAGAGGGCACACGAGATGCCCACGAGGGAGGGGGCGTGCCCTCCACCCTCGTGGATGCCTCGTATCCCTTTCGGACTACTTCTTATTTTCCTTTTTTCTTAGACATTCCAAAACAGAGAAAAATTGCTATTAGAACTATTTTTGAGTCGGTTTACTTACCGTACCACATACCTATTCCTTTTTGGAGTCTGAAACGTTATGGAAAGTGTCCCTTATATATTCCTCCGGGGTTACGGTTTCAATAACATTAGTTTCAACATTTATTGGATTACCCGAGATATAATGTTTGATTCTTTGACCGTTCACCACCTTCGGATTTGTGCCTTCGAATTTATTGATTTTTATGGCACCGGAATGATGGACCTTCTCGATAACGTAAGGTCCTTCCCATTTAGAGAGGAGTTTTCCTGCAAAAAGTCTTAAACGAGAGTTGTATTGCAAAACATAGTCACCTACATTAAACTCACGCTTTTGTATCCTTTTGTCATGCCATCTTTTAACTTTTTCTTTAAACAGCTTGGCATTCTCATAGGCTTGGGTTCTCCATTCATCTAGTGAGCTAATGTCAAATAGCCTTTTCTCACCGGCAAGTTTGAAATCATAATTGAGCTCTTTAATGGCCCAATATGCCTTATGTTCTAGTTCGAGAGGTAAGTGACATGCTTTTCCATAAACCATTTTATACGGAGACATGTTTATATGCAGTTCTATAGGCCCATAAAGCATCATCAAGTTTATTGGACCAATTCTTTCTAGATCTATTAATAGTCTTTTGCAAAATTAATTTGATCTCTCTATTACTCAATTCTACTTGACCACTAGACTGTGGGTGGTATGGAGATGCAATTCTATGATTAACATCATATTTAGCAAGCATTTTACGAAAAACACCATGAATAAAATGTGAACCACCATCAATCATTAAGTATCTAGGGACTCCAAACCTTGGAAAAATAACTTCTTTAAGCATCTTAATAGAGGTGTTATGATCAACACTACTAGTTGGAATAGCTTCTACCCACTTAGTAACGTAATCAACATCAACTAAAATATGTGTATACCCATTAGAGGAAGGAAACGATCCCATATAATTAAAACCCCAAACATCAAATGGTTCAGTAACAAGTGAATAGTTCATAGGCATTTCTTGACGTCTACTAATATTACCAATTCTTTGACATTCATCACAAGACAAGACAAACTTACGGGCATCTTTGAAGAGAGTAGGCCAATAAAAACCGGATTGCAATACCTTATGTGCAGTTCTATCTCCAGCGTGGTGTCCTCCATAAGCCTCAGAGTGACACTTGCGTAGGATCTATTCCTGTTCATGCTCACGTACACAACATCTAATAACACCATCTACTCCTTCTTTATAATGGTGTGGGTCATCCCAGAAGTAATGTCTTAAATCATAGAAAAACTTTTTCTTTTACTAGTATGTCAAACTAGGTGGTATAAATTTAGAAACAATGTAATTAGCATAATCAACATACCATGGAGCAGTACGAGAAGCATTTATGACAGCTAATTGTTCATCAGGAAAGCTATCATCAATAGGTAGTGGGTCATCAAGAACATTCTCTAACCTAGATAAGTTATCTGCGACGGGGTTCTCAAATCCCTTTCTATCAATAATATGCAAATCAAATTCTTGTAGCAAGAGAACCCATCTAATAAGTCTAGGTTTAGCATCTTTCTTTTCCATAAGATATTTAATAGCAGCATGATCAGTGTGAACAGTTACTTTAGAATCAACAATATAAGGTCTGAACTTATCACAAGCAAATACAACTGCTAAAAATTCTTTTTAGTAGTAGCATAATTTCTCTGGGCGCTGTCTAGAGTTTTACTAGAATATTGGATAACATTTAATTTCTTATCAACTCTTTGTCCTAGAACAACACCTACAACCACTACAAAAAATACACTTCCGTGATGATACGTGTTTGTCACAGTAGGTCGCGTTTTTTGTCATGCATGTACATCCATGACGATTTTATGACATAATCAAGATAGTCATACCTGTGTTGTCGTAGAAGTGTTCCAATTATCATCATGGAAGTGTACACTTCCATGACGATAAATCGCGCGTCACAGAAGTGCTTTCATCAAGGGTGACCGACACGTGGCACCCACCGTAACGGAACGTCGTTAAGCTATCGGGTCGGGTTTTGGATCCGATAGCTCGTTAACAGCCCCGACCAATGGGGATTTTCCACGTGTAAAATCATCATTGGCTGGAGGAAACAGGTGTCGGCTCATCGTTGGGACAGATGTCATCCACTCATTGGACAGAAGGCACCTATGATACGTCGATACGTGGCACGGCCCAACAGAGGCCCATTCCTGTGAAAAGGCCGGCCCGTTTGACTTGGTCAAAAGGTGGCGGGCCGGCCCATGGAAAGCCTATTAACGGCCTGTTCGCATATAGCCCATTTACAGCCCGCTAACCCAAGGCCCGTTGCGGCCTATCCGAATTAGGCCCAGTAGTGTCATCTGAGCCATCCAATAGGATTCCAGCCCGTTTTCACTTCTAGCCCATCTATGGCCCATGACGTCTTTCGGCCCATATGAGGCCCTATGTAACTCTTGGCCTATTAACGACCCGTTGTGAAACTGGCCCGTAATGAACAGTGTATCACTTTACACCCATTAACGACCTGTGGTAAAACTGGCCCGTAATGAACAGTGTATCACTTTATACCCATTAACGGCCCGTTATTCCGTTGGGCCGTTTCCAGCCCATATTATCTTTCGGCCTTCTCAGAGCCCATTTACACTTGGGCTCATTTCGAGCATTCATTTAGTTACGGCCCGTTACTGTCATTTTCTGCTTGTGGGTCAAATTCAGCCCGTGGTTACAGTCGGCCTGTTTGTGGTCCGTTAATACGTTGGGCCGTTTTCATAGCGTCATCAAATACGGCCTATTAACGATGGCCCGTTATGGTCGGCCCATGAACGGACGATTCCAACTCTAGCCCGTTTACGGCCATAATGCGGCCTGTTATTGGCCCATGTTTGGCCGATCGATCATACGGCCCGTATAAGGCCCATTGATGATACGGCCCGTATAAGGCCCATTGTTTCTACGGCCCGTAGAAGGCCCAGTGTTTCTAGGGCCCGTAGAAGGCCTACTGTTTCTATGGCCCGTAGAAGGCCCACTGTTTCTATGGCCCGTAGGAGGCCCAGTGTCACTACAGTAAATATTAGCCCATGGTTATTGTGGCCTAGTTTTAAAAAATAGGTCATTGCATCCACTAGCAAACCGCGGAAAAAGTACTGCATTGACTACAAGCAAACAAATAAATAGGACAATAAGGAAATAAATAAGCAAGCAACTTATGCTAGGCTATCACGACTACTACACATATTACATCCACTGGGCATCAAAGTTCGCCACTAGTGCAAATATAGGGAACAAAGCAGCATATAAACGCCGCAGCAAAACAAGTCCAGAACTGGAACCACTTCAGAAGAGTTCAAGAAACAATATCCTGGTTACCCATAATGTTGGCAAGATGCTTAGCAATCTTATTAACTTTCTCTTGTTTGGCGCTTAAATCCTCCAGCGCTTGCTGTTGCAGAAGAAAGTACGCATCTGAATTCTGCAGGGACTTCCTCAGTCCTTCGGCTTCTTGCCGCAGCACAGCTGACTGATGCCTTTCAGCTTGTAGCTGAGACTGAAGAAGCCGAAGTGATTCAGGTAGCGAGTTCGAAGAGCTTGTGCCAGCGGTACTGGCTAGTAACTCGAAAACTACATCAACGCAGGACTGTGGGGTTTTCTCACTGTCTACAAGATTGTTTTTATCACCTTTCTTGGAGACCAACAGGGTTGTCTCACTATCTTGAACCTTATCTGCATTACTTTCTCTACCATTGCATAGTGGGGTGCTCTTCTCTAATATTCTGTTTGCATACTACAAGAGAAACAAGCAAACACATCACAGGTTTAGCTTGTAGTATACGAAACTCATTTTGGTAAACCGGTTTAGTAGTAAGGTGGACATGATAACAGCATGGAACAAACATATATCTATGTACTATGGTCACTGTATTGTCCATATCATTCTAGTTTATGTTCCCTAATCAAGATAGAGACACAGTTCAACTCATATATTTTTAAGACACAACAGCATAGACAGAATATAAGTGTGAGAAACTACACAGCATTGGCAGCACTTGTAATGTGCATCACATGAGAACATAAATGTTTATACAACTTAAACTGAAATCAACATAGAGCAAGAAGTTAGAACAGCAATCCAGTTAAAGAAATAGGTTTAAAACATACCTGTTGCGCCATTGGAGTTTCAATTGGATCCTTCAAATTCGAAAGTAGTTGGTATGAGTAAATACAGTGATGCAACAGCAAAGGAGTATGGACCATAGCTACGGAATCTGACCTGAGAACAGTTGCTCTTCTGCTTTAAACATGGAGTTTGGGTTAGCTGTGGTGGTCTTCGTGCTTTGGGCACTGCAGTAGCTTTACAAACTGCTCATGTAGGGGTACTCTGTGGTGGACATGGTGCTTTGTCAACTATAAGTGGGCTACTATCCGCTGGGGTTGCGGTTAGATGGGTTGTAGCTGGTTCTCTGCCCAACGGTGTAAGTGTGCAATCTGGTTAGTTTGTGCGCCAGTACAACCATGGTTCTATCTGCATCGACGGGTAGCACTGTCTTTTGTGAAGAACGGGGTTTTGCTCCCTTAGATACACCCCTCCAATTCGAATGGCTGATAAACAAGAAAATAAATTGAATGTACAGACATCGTATGATAGACAGATGTGGTAATTCACATATATGTTGTCTAACCGAACAGGACAGCATGACACAATTTCACATATATGATGCCTAACTAAACAGGATAGCATGACACAGTTTCAGATATATGATGGATAACTTAACAGGATATAATGGCATAATTCAACATATGATGAGTACCTAAACATGATGACATGACAAAACTATATGATGTCTTTCTAAAATAGGTTGGGATGAAATAATTCACATACATGTTGTCTAAGTATACAGGATGGCATGATATAATTGACATAATTGATTCATATACTAAGCAGCTGACACTCGCATGTATGATCTCTAAACTAAGCAGATAGAATTCAATATTGTGCATATGATGTCTAAACTAAGCAATGCAAGACACCATATGCATCATATGAGAAATATAAACATTGCAACTTAGAGCATACACCTCAGGTGGGATATAGGACTGGTCATCTGTCTCTGAATCCTCCTTTGAGGAGCTCCCTGTAACCATCAAGATATATGCTTCAACAGGTACCATTGCCTGCTCTGAAGACCTTGTTTTCACTCCAGATTTTTCCATAACCGGCTCAAATGGCTGATACACATGAAGAGTAGTTCAATACACACAGATTGTCGACAAATGGAATACGTTATGAAAAAAAAGATGGCATGAGATAATTCACATATATGATGCCTGGCTCCATGGCGGTGCATAATTCACATATATGCTAACTGGCTGAAAAACATGGCATTGCATAATTCACATATCTGATATAGAAAGCAAACAGGAGGCATTCACACAAAGCATGTCTAATCTAAGCAGATGGCATGGCAATGCAACACACCATATGCATGATATGAGTAATATAACCCAGCCAATTTAGAGCATGCACCTCGGGGGGGGGGGGATACGACTGACCATCTCTCTCTGAATCCTCCTCTGAGGAGCTATCTATAACCAGCAAGAAATCTGCATCGGCAGGTAGCACTGACTGCTCAGAAGACCTTGTTTTCACTCCAGATTTTACCATGACCGACCCAAATGGCTGATGCACAGGAAGAGTAGATGAATGTATAAACATTGTTGACAAATAGAATACATTATGGAAAAAAATATGGCATCATACAATTCACATATACGATGACTGGCTAAACAGGATGGCATTGCATGATTCACGTATGTGATGCCTGGCTAAAGAAGATGGCATTGCATAATTCCCATATACTCCCTCCATTCCTAAATATTTGTCTTTTTAGAGATTTCAAATGGACTACCACATACTGATGTATATAGACATATTTTAGAGTGTAGATTCACTCATTTTGTTCCGTATGTAGTCACTTGTTGAAATCTCTAAAAATACAAATATTTAGGAATGGTGGGAGTATGATATAGAAACCAAACAGGTGGCATTCACACAAAGCAAATATAAACTAAGCTGATGACATATAATATGTATAATGTAAGCAATGCAAGGCGCCATATGCATGATATGACCAACATCAGCATGTCAGGTTAGAGCAAACACCTCAGGTGGTAAACAGGCGTGGTCGGCTCCTTCTGAATCTCCATCTGAACAGTTATCTTCCTCTGGAATACAATCTAGAAATGCAGGAGGGGGGGCACTTCGCCCACTATGGAGCGGCGTCAGCATGACACTATATTCGCACGCAACGGTCTTCTCTTTTTCTCTACATGTTCAGTACGATTGTGTACAATATCTGACATGCATAATAAAAAATAGTTAGATTTTGTAAGGCCTAAGGGGTGCATGCAAAAATCAAGACTGATGGTTGCAAACGAGTGGATGGATCCAAAACTAATGATAGCAGGTAGATTATAGCTTCAGTTTGAAAAGATAATGGATCATCTATTGTTTGTTGCCCACCCAACATGAACCACATAAAAGACCCCAGATGAACCAGATAGTAGACAGATACTATTCGTTGCTGGCTCGATATGAGACCCACGGGCAATTCAAAACTGTAAAGTAGCAGGTAATAATAATCGATGTATAACATAAGCAAACACGAAAGACTGCGACCTCTCTTCCGGAACTGTGTAGTCCTCAGGTTCATCTGCTCAGTCGATGATGGTAATGCAGTTGCCGTGGTTGCCGGCAACGGGGAAGATGATCTGAGGCAGTGAAAGGAAGTCTGCAGGGGGGATCTTTGCTGCAGTGAACACTTCTGTCGATGGTGCACCTCAGGCACGGCAGGAGCAGGACATAACACACAGAGTTTTCTTTGACGCCTATCTGAAAATGAAGTAAATCTGTAAGGGCTCCTTAGAATTGGAGGATTCTATAAATGCAGGGACAGGAAAAACACAGGAATAGGATAGGAATGCACGTGCAAAACAGAGCATTTGGAAACATAGGATTTCAGTAAACCCTGGGTGTTTGGCTCACATGAATTGGAAGAACAGAGGAATGGAGAAACAAAGTGATGCGACGAGTGTACAACCTCTTTGGCATAGCCTTGTGGACCTCAGCATCATTGGGTTGGACGTGGAGGATGGTGATGATGCTGGTGTGACTGTCGGAGGCGGGGAAGAAGATCTGAGGCCTCTGGAAACAGCGCCAAGGGTACTGCTCCACTGTGATGGACGGTTTCGTTGTTGGAGCAGCTCCGCTAAGGTGTACGGCGACGACACTAAAGCATGACAAGACAGACAACGTTAATCTGAAGTGGGACCCTTATATCATCTGCAATAGATGATGTAAAATACATCGCCAAAAAGTGCTAGATGTAAAACGCATCAGCCGCGCCACGGCCGCTCCAACAGATGTTGTAAGTACTGTTCACTCTGAACTTAACTGAAGAAAATGAACTTCACAGTCTAAACTGAATTTTACTGTCGAAACTGATTGAACTAGTAACAGAGCATTGCAATAGATGTTTAGGGCATTCGAGCACTAGTAGCAGAGAAGCAGCGATCTAAATCAGCAGACGCTCGAGCAGGGAACACACTAGCAGAGAGCAAGTCGTGCAGTAGCACCGCGAGCGAGTGCTAAAGCAGCAACTCCTGTAGCTGCTGGAGGACGTGCAGCAGCAGCAGCGCAAGCGAGAGCAAGAGCAGAGCAGCAGCATGAACGAAAGCAGGAGCAGTGCAGCAGCGCGACCGACAGCAAGAACAGAGTCGCAGTGCAAGCGAGAGCCAGCGGAGCTACAGCTAGTGCCGTTGTGGAAGTCACCGCTGAGGAAGCAACGACATGGGGGAGAGACGCCATGGATGATGTGGCCGGTGATGTCGCCGTCGATGGAGACACGCCATGTCTGCTCGGTATCGAGCACCGGCAGCCCCGTGAGATCGAATAAAAGATAAAATGCAGTGGTGAGTGCAGAACCTCCTTGGTGGCGCTGAGTTGGCCTGGGCTTCATTGGAGGAATTGGTGAGGGTACTGCGGTTCCGGTGGGTCAGGTCAAGACGGTGCTGTGGGGATTGAGGTGGCACGATAGACGAGGCGAACATCGGGGCAGCTCCTTGGAGGTGGAGGACGGGGCGGCTGATCCGGCAGGACGACAAGATCGACAACGGATCCTCATCCGGTGCGGTGGATGAGGGACAGCGAGCTGTTGCGGTGGACGAGTAGTCGGGGAAGAGTCTCCGGCTAGGCGGCGGTCGGGAGGCCGACGAAGGAGCGTGGGGTTTCGTGGGTTTTGGCGGCCTCGGTGTACGAATGGGGGGCGAAGGGGAGGGGGAGCCAAGCTTAGGGACGCGCTTGTCTGAAATGTAGGGTAACTTACCAGCGTACCCCCACCGGTTTTGACACCGCGACGTGGAGCTTCATTTCCAGCTGAGGGGTAGAAGGGGGATTTTGCGTGTCTGGGCTGCGGGAGCGATTTTAGATGAGGAGGGAGTTCTCGCGTGCGTCCAAATTTTGGGATAACAAGGCATGGCGCGGGTTGAAGAAGCGGGAGTTTCAAAGCAAGTGAGACAAAATATACCCGAGCTTGAAAATTTCAGGATAACAAGGTGTGGATTCCTTGTTCGGCAGAACAAACTTAACGTGTAAAAAAACAATTCATACAATACACAAGAGAGTCATGTCCCACTTTACTATATTGCTATAGATGCCATTGAAAAAACTACAAGAAAAATGTAAAAAAAATCGGGAGAACAAGATTACCCTGCACAGTACCAAATCGATTCGCACTTCCCTCAACAACAACAAAAACCAAATCTATTCCCACCAAAGAAATAGTAATGTCCCTTTTTATATGATTACAGATGCCATGATCTCGAATTTCAATTTTTGAATCCACGTTATGTTGAATTCAAATATATCGTTAGGTGACCTTGCGGTTTATAATTGATGTAGTCGTACATTTTGATCTTCCATCATATATGAACATTTTACTCCACCATGTGAACATATATATTGTCGTCTACCATATGGACTAAATTTGAATCAATTTTCCTTATTTGAATACGATTGTTGTCAAGTTATACAATAATTTAAATATTATCTTGATAACAAAAAATATACATATAGCAGTAATCATATTTCACTATGAACTACATGTACCATACGCTCTCCAATTCAAATATTTGTATCCATTTGATGTTGAATTCAAATCATAGTACATTATTGGTCTAGGTAGCGAGATGTTTGGGATAATCTAAACCCTGTTTTCATACGTACAATTTTTGGCTGAATTGGGACAAGTTTTGGATAAGCCTCTTGCAAAACCGGAGATTCTCTCAACAAGCCTCGTGGTTCCGAGAGGCAACGTGTCACCTTTGTGTGCGAAACGATATACGCTGCCTCCCCCCTAATTTTATTTACAGAGGCAACATAGAACTATATGAGTGCCCTGTTAAATTTTGGAATTATTTCGGGTTCATTTGGCCTTTTTATACATTAATTGAGTTTCTGGACTTTTAATGTGCATAATCTAAATATGAATTGCATGCACATGCTCCGATGCACCAAAGTGGGTTGAAAAATCACATGTGTGTCCTTGGTTGAATTTCTAGGTCCCATGGAAGAAATGAGAATGAAATTCAAACATTTGGGCGTCATGACTCGGCCGAGAACATCGAGAAACTTTGATTTTAAATTCATGTAAATCCAAAACTTGCCTGGAAATCATGAAACTTGGCATGGTGTCATGTCATGGCACTAACATGTTGTGGTACAAAATTGGGCCAATTTGGAAGCTCGTGGTTCTAAGAGGGAACGTGCCACCTTTGAGTGTGAAACGATATACGCTGCCCCCCTTGAGTTTCGTAACAAAGGCAACATAGAACTACATTAGTGCCCTGTTAAATTTTGGAATTATTCCGGGTTTGTTTGTCATTTTTTATACATTAATTGAGTTTCTGGTCATTTAATGTGCATAAGTCAAATTTGAACTACAAGCACATGCTCTCGTGCACCAAAGTTGGTTGAAAAATCACATTTGTGTCCTCGGGTGAATTTCTAGGTCCCATGCAAGAAATGAGAATAAAACTAAAACATCTGCGCATCGTGGCTCGGCCGAGAACATTGAGAAACTTGGTTTTAAAATCCTGGTAAATCGAAAACACGTCTGAAAATCATGAAACTTGGCATGGATGTCATGTCAAGGTACTACCATGTTGTGGTAAAAAATTGGCCCAATAGGAACATATTTTGGTATAAGCTTCTTGCAAACCGAAGCTTCTCTCAAGAAGGCTCGTGGTTCTCAGAGGGAACATGCCACCTTTGAGTGCGAAACGATATACGTTGTCCCCCTTGAGTTTATTTACAAAGGCAACATAGAACTACATGAGTGCCCTGTTAAATTTTGGAATTATTCCGGCTTCGTTTGGCCTTATTTACACATTAATTGAGTTTTTGGTCATTTAATGTGCATAATTCAAATTTGAACTACAAGCACATGCTCCCTTGCACCAAAGTTGGTTGAAAAACCACATTTGTGTCCTCCGGTGAATTTCTACTCCCTCCTTCCATCTATATAGGTCCTAATGCGTTTTTCGAGGCTAACTTTGACCAAACGTTAGAGCAATAATATATGACATGCAACTTACACAAAGCATACCTTCAAATTTGTATGTCCAAGGAGCTTCTAATAATATAATTTTCGTAGTATACATATCATGTGCTATTAATATTGTCAATAGTCAAAGGCTGTCTTGAAGAACACATTAGGCCCTATATAGATGGAAGGAGGGAGTAGGTCCCATGCAAAAAATGAGAATAAAATTCAAACATCTGGGCATCGTGGCTCGGTCGAGAACATTGAGAAACTTGGTTTTAAAATCCTGGTAAATCGAAAACACGTCTGAAAATCATGAAACTTGGCATGGATGTCATGTCAAGGTACTACCATGTTGTGGTAAAAAATTGGCCCAATAGGAACATATTTTGGTATAAGCTTCTTGCAAACCGAAGCTTCTCTCAAGAAGGCTCGTGGTTCTCAGAGGGAACGTGCCACCTTTGAGTGCGAAACGATATACGTTGTCCCCCTTGAGTTTATTTACAAAGGCAACATAGAACTACATGAGTGCCCTGTTAAATTTTGGAATTATTCCGGCTTCGTTTGGCCTTATTTACACATTAATTGAGTTTTTGGTCATTTAATGTGCATAATTCAAATTTGAACTACAAGCACATGCTCCCTTGCACCAAAGTTGGTTGAAAAACCACATTTGTGTCCTCCGGTGAATTTCTACTCCCTCCTTCCATCTATATAGGTCCTAATGCGTTTTTCGAGGCTAACTTTGACCAAACGTTAGAGCAATAATATATGACATGCAACTTACACAAAGCATACCTTCAAATTTGTATGTCCAAGGAGCTTCTAATAATATAATTTTCGTAGTATACATATCATGTGCTATTAATATTGTCAATAGTCAAAGGCTGTCTTGAAGAACACATTAGGCCCTATATAGATGGAAGGAGGGAGTAGGTCCCATGCAAAAAATGAGAATAAAATTCAAACATCTGGGCATCGTGGCTCGGTCGAGAACATTGAGAAACTTGGTTTTAAAATCAGGAAACTTGGCATGGTGTCATTTCATGGTAGTACCATGTCGTGGTAAAAACATTGGCCGAACAGGAACAAATTTTGGTATAAGCTTCTTGCAAATCGGAGCTTCTCTCAAAAAGGCTCGTGGTTCTGGGAGGGAACGTGTCACCTTTGTGTGCATAATTCAAATTTGAAATACAAGCACATGTTCCAGTGCACCAAAGTTGGTTGAAAAATCACATGTGTGTCCTCGGGTAAATTTCTAGGCTCCATGCAAGAAATGGGAATGAAATTCAAAATTCTGGGCGTCGTGGCTGGGTTGGAAACATTGAGAAACTTAGTTTTTTAATTCCTGTAAATCCAAAACACGCATGAAAATAACGAAACTTGGCTTGGTGCCATGACATGGAACCAACATGTTGTGGTAAATTTGCAGTCCAATTTGCGAAGGCGCACACATTAACAATCAACAAAGTCATTTTGGAACAAGTGTTGTCATGTTACAATCGGAAACACAAGTATTATTGAAACCGTGGGCATTCTACTTACTAGTACCATTTATGTTCCGCCATGCGTCCCCATTTTTTATTAGCTAGGAGGCTTCGTGCAGGGTATCTATTTGAGTCCGAGAGGCATACGATCCGACCCCTGCGCGTGCTTATTGGGAGGAGAGCCCTTTGACCTCCATCTGCCATCCACCTCTCTCCCAAGGTCTCCATTAATGGCGCCTGAGCCTCTGTTTAATGGCGTGGCTATGTCTCACTCGACTGAGATTTAAGAGAGAAAAAAGAAAATCTGAAAGCACGGATCTTGATGTAAGATCCGACGGACCTATATAGCATCTACTGCAATTTATAGCAAGACTGATGAATATATAAGGACGATTAAGTTTTTTTTTTGATCAAAGAAGGGCTTGCCCCTTCCGATTTTCATTACAGAAAACCACCACAATTCACAAGAAGTTCAGCCCAACTCCAGCCTAACACGAAGGACTAAAAGCTACCAGATTGAAATCGCAACATTCCAAGAGGCCAACAAAGGCCAAACATCCGCGCTAGAACCCAACATTTCACAACCGACAACAGAATCCACATCCTAAACCGATTATTACATCAAAAGAAACCAGGAAACTAAAGGAAGCCCAGTAGCAACGAGAAGAACAACAACGCCAGGGTCGCCACAGCAAGAGTTTTCTTCATTCCAGCCTCGCAACATTGATCCTCCATAGAAAGATAAGGACAATTAATTTTCTTACATAATTAGAAAGATAATTAAAAAGCCACATGCGGCTACGCCCGAAATACACAAGGGCAAAAGAAGAACGAAGACAAGGATCTGGCTCGCTGATCTCTACTTTCTTGATGCGTTGCTGCAGGCCGCGAGAACTAGTCTCCGCGGCGAGCGGCGATGAACTCTTTCGTGTCCTCAAGACGCTGCTTGAGAACATCCACAGATTCTTCCACCAGCCTTTGGCGCTCGTTGCGGAGCATGTCATTCTCGTCCATAAGTTTCTTGACGATGACGTCGGTCCTCTTCAACAAGGCACTAGTCTACTCCTACTAGTCTGCACGTCGGACGATATTCTCCCTCAGCAGGTCGCGCTCGGCCCGGAGCCTCTCATTGCCCTCCCTTAGTTGTCGGATGACGCCGGTAGCCTGTTCAAACGAGGCTTTCATGTCGTCCTGCAACCTCTCCCAGCCGGAGATCTGATCCATCTGGCTATGGACGATCGCGTGCATGCGCCTGTAATAGTCGTCGCCTACCCGCGACGAATTTTCCCAGGCTGCCGCGGTGCGGCGGGACATCTCTGCTGCATTCGTGGCGCGGCAGGACATGTCTGCTGCTTCCGCGGCGCGGCCGGACCACTCTGCTGCATCGACGGCGCGGCGGGACCTCCGTGCAACTTCAGCGGCGCGGCGGGACCTCTGTGCTGCTAATTCCGCGCGGCGGGACATGTCGGCTGCTCTTGCAGCGAGGAAGGACATCTCTCGTGCTTCCGCTTCCATGCTCGCCTCTCCCTGGTGGCCCAGAACTCACGCTGGCCATGGCAAACACAAGGGAAGGATGCTGAATGACTTGTTTGTTTTTGTGGATGAGGAGTTGAGGAGGAATGTGCAGTCATCTTGGCATACTAGTATTTATAACCGAGTACTAATACGCTCCTAAGTGGGAAACCATTTAGGTTGTGATCGGTGCGAACAGGTTTGCAATTCAATATAGCGTGGTACTAATACGCTCCTAAGTGGGAAACCGTTTAGGTTGTGATCAGTGTGAACAAGTTTGCAATTCAATATAGAATGGAGTAATTTGGAATGTGACGAGACGCAAGCTCAAAATTTATTGACGGTTCTAGTTTCGAAGTGCGGCACTATTCCCGGATGGAGTACTTCTTTTTCTACTCCCTCCTTTCCGGTTTTACAGGGCTTATCTCAAAATTTTAGCTTTTCCATTTTATAAGGCTCAATTTGGTTGTTGCCCAACACATGTTCAGATTCCAAGGTGCATTAAATCATTGCATGCAAGTATTAGACCAATGCATGTACTTTATGCATGCATGCATTGCAATTAATGCATTGATAAACATAATTTTTTGAGAAAAACAAGAGCATTAATTAGGTGCTTTTGCAAACTACAAAAAATATTCCACCACTCACCATCTTGGTTGGTGAGATTTTTGAATTAAGCCCTATAAACCGGAAAGGACGGAGTACTGCTGTGTACGTGCAATAACTGGCACCGTCGTATACATATCTTACGGTTAATGGGGCGTTCGACAGGAATAGCCGCATGGCGAGCTCTAGGCTAGTCTTTTTTTCAGACGCATTAAACCTATCTGTCGGGACTTCTCGCACGCACCATCGTGCTACCCACAAAAACTTGTACTCTGAGTTTAGTAGTACGTTATACAGGAAGAGAAGAGGTGCACGCACGCACTCATCCTCTAACACACGCATCTGTTTTTTCTCGAAAAGGAGGATGATGACCCCCGACCTCTACATCTGGGAGTCACACACGCATCTGTACCTACGAATTTTAGTGTTCTAAACCATCCGATTGGCTCTATCATTGATGTACCTATATACTAAAACATGTCTAGTTACATCTATATTTTGACAAATGGAAGGCATGTATTGTGGAACGGAGGGAGTGCTTGTCATCAAAATGGATAAAAAGGGACGTATCTAGAACTAGAATACGTCTACATACATCTCCTTTTATCCATTTTGATGACAAGTAGTACTTCTTACCCAAAGGAACTTTATATCCAACACACACAAAATATCCATTCGACTGTTGGAAATTACTGATCTGATGTCGAAGTAATTGCTGCATCGCCACCAAAACCCACCATTTATTAAGCTAAAGTAGACCAAGGTAATCCCTATATTAGCATATTACTAAGATAAACAGAAGTCACTGTAGAAACATTTAGGATGTGAGCTTGTCAATCTGAATGTGGAGGGACACAAGCTTAGCCCCGGCCAGCGGCTTGGGCGGAACTGTCAAGAAGGTCAACTCCTGCACGTCGACGTCGCCGGGATCCTTGCTGCTTGTCACCTCCATTTCCACCTTGACGGCGTCCGTCGTGCCTTTGGGCTCCCCCGGCAGGCCGTTCGCCCATAGCTTGGCCACGTAGTGCGGCAGTGGGGACGCCCCCGCTCTGATGCAGACGACCGACACGGTGATAGGCGCGCCAATGTCGAGCATGCCACCGACCAAGAAAAACACGCGGCGGTCCTCCTCCGCGAACAGCAAGAGTCGTGGCTCCGACAGTGGCACTTGCAGCTGGAGCACCTTGCCGTACTAGATCCTGTGCACAGGCATGGGATGCACGGTGCTGATGTGGTGGTAGAGCGCCGGCGGCGGGCCTTCGTAGCCGCAGACGGGCATGGGGCATTTGCAGGGCACGAGCAGACACATGCTCTGGTGATCAGCGAGCTTGTGGTAAGTGACGTAGAGCCCACAACCTTCGTGCGGGCACTCCACCCTCACAGACGAAAGGATGGAGTCCACCGTCGGGTTCCGCACGTCGAAGCCACCGCCACGCTCGCACTTCCGGCACTGCAGCTGGTTCCCGGGACGCCCGATGTGGCAGTCCGCGCAGGCCAGGTGCCCTCCCTTGCTCTGTAGAAATCAATCGAACAACACATCAATCAAGAAACCTGCACCTTGCTCAATCAACCGAACGGACGAGGTGCATTCGAACCTCATACAATGGAGGCGTCAAGGGGCGGAGGCACAAGGGGCAGTGGAGCACGGTGAGGTCCATCGAGACCTTAAAAAGCTCCATCGTCGGGTCCTGTTCGGTCTGCATGATCTCGCCCTCCTCGTGCACAAGCATCTCTCGCCTTGGGCCGGGGTATTACAAAGCTTTATCATCACATATTTTATACTACTTCAAGGTGCATTAAATCAACCCATGCAAGTATCAAAAGGAGAGTCACGGCATGCATGCATTGTAATTAATGCATCGGTAAACGCAAATTATTGAAATATATCGAGTGCAGTGCTTTGATGTGTCGCTTCAACTCGTACATCAACGAGAAGTTTGATTATCCTCTACCTCGCGGACTTAACTGCACCTGCCTTTGGCTGTATGACAGGTTGGCCACACACCTGTCGGGCCCACCTGTCATACATGCAAAGGCAGGAGCGTCCCTCCCTCGCCCATGAGCGTGGTGGCTGGCAAGACTAGGAGAAGCTTTCGCTACACGTTCTCCCTCCCGCACGCGGTGGACATGCAGCAGTTCAATCGGTGTGAGATGGCCAGAAGCGTACTGTAGTACTCCTCCAGTGCAGTAGTACTCCATCATTGTTCGACTTCCCGAAGAGGCGAAGAGCCAAGCGCAGCCCGTACGCTCGTGTGGCAGTTTCATGTGTAGAGTAGTCTAGGATAGCGTGTACCGTGCATGTAAGCTTAAAAATCATTGGGGTCGGCTCCATGCTATGTGGCCGTCTCAAAGTTTTAAAAAAAATTGAAATAGTCTTCTGGCCCTACCTGACACCCTGGTGATTGTAGTTTGCACGCTCATCTGGTCAAGACAGGAATATATATTTTAATTTGTTTTTTTCGAAAAGGGGGGACTCCCCGGCCTCTGCATCAGAACGATGCATATGGACACATATATTTTAATTTGTGGTGGGTAAATGTTAGAGGTTGCAGCAAATATATTGTACAGTGCGGGTCTTTCAGCCAAGTTTAGAGGCAAGCATGTGGGGCCAATGCTATGATGTGTCGCGTCAACTCGTACAACGAGGAGAAGCTTGATTTTACTACACGCCTTCTCCCTCACCCATGCGCGAGGTTGCTCGCAAACGAGGACAAGCTTTTGCTTAGTACTACTTCTACAACAAGCTATCCGTACCGCTCGCGGTGGACGGACATGCAGCAGTGGATTCGACACTGTAGAAGCAGTAGTAGTAACATCATTGTTCGTCTTCTCAAAGAGGCGAAGAGCCAAGCACAAACCGAATGTTGCAGTTGCGAACATTGGAGCACGCATATAGCCAGGCTCTTGCATGAGACAAAATTGCTATGTGAGCCCACTATTGTACTTGTACGTACAACTACTTGCTAGTATAGCCCTGTAAACCAGAAAGGAGTATTTGCCCTTCTAGAGATTTCAACAACTGACTAGACTACACCGAGACGGAGTACATATGGAGCAAAATGAGTGAATCTGCACCGTAAATAAATACGTACTAGTTCTATCGTTTTCCTCTCCGAGGTGCACAATATTGAGTATACTGACTAGTCTCTTTTTGACACGCATTTCGTTTTTTTACACAGCACAGACGCAAGCGCTCATATACACGCGCATACACTCACCCCTATGAATGCACACACGCACAGCACTATCATCTTGAAATTTACGAAGTCACCATAGGCACCTCATCGTCGACGGGTCCATAGGTGCTTGAATGCCAAGGAGGGAGAGGGTAGCGGTTCCCGAGACGTTGAATGGTCAATGATGCATCCTCAATTACATGCAGAGGGGATTAATTGGAGAAGCAGAATAGAGCCAACACGATGTGAATGCAACAGAGTTTGGACTCTCATATAATAAAGGCGCCCCACCACTCCAATCCATCTACTCGCAAGTCTCTGCGCAACACTGCTCACTCCAATCCAAGACCAAGTGACCAGAAGCCACAAGCACCTATGGAGGCGATGGACGCGAGCGGCAGTCGGCTGTGCCAAATCATCCAAGGCGCCGGCCTGCGGCCCCGTACCGTGCAGCGTTTCAGACGGTGCTGGCGACCGCAGACATCGTAGCCCTCGCCGACGCCGGCTTCGCCTCTCGCATGGACGACATGATGGTCAACTCCATCCGCAAGTTCACTGCCGTCAAGAAGCGCGCGGACGACCTTGCCGTACTACTCCAGCCCGCGCGCCCAGGCTCCTCATTGCCTGCCACCCTCATCGGCCTCCATGGTGACGAACTCTTTCAAGCCCTGGTGGCCCTGCAGGTGCCGGAGGTCGCGACGAAGAATGTGCACCTCGACGTCGCGCTCGCCGCGCAGCGCCTCGCCATGCAAGAAACCGTCGACCTGCACATCCACATCTATGAGGAAATCGTCTACATAGGCCACTACAAGGCAAGCGAGGACAGAAAGATGTTGGCCTTCTTCCAGTGGCTGGAATCTTTGGACGCCATTGTTCAGAAGCACGTCGACCTGGCCACGAAAGCCGCTGCTACTTAGGCGCCGTTCGGTGGGCCGGCGCCCTGAGTCGAGGAGGTGGACGTCGTCGATGGATGCATCTCTTCTTCTTGCCTCCTGTAACCAGCACTGCATCGCCTCGTGGCCTTAATGTTTTATTAGTATAGTACTCCCTCCGTTCCCAAATATAAGTCTTTCTAAAGATTCCAGCAAGTGACTACTACATACGGAGCAAAATGAGTGAATCTACACTCTAAACTATGTCTACATACATCTGTATGCTATATTCCATTTGAAATAGTATCAGAAAGGCTTATATTTATGAGCGGAGGGAATATATGGCATTTTTATTCCAGTCGTTCACTGTGAGGTGGGGCCGCAGTTTAGCAAACCCGCCCCGCCCACCGGGCGTCGGCCGAGTTTAGAATTATAAGAGAGAAACGAGGGAGGAGAGCTAGTTGTCAGATGGGACTCGTGTTTATAGAATACGAGTACTGAGCACTCGTGCCTCCTTTTTTTGAGGGAAAAATTAGTCGTATGTCTACTACCACTAGTTGGGTGCGTGCGACCTATAGCTGTCATCACTTTAGGTCTCCTTTTCGAACCGCGGCTACGCTTCACAGTACATATTATTTCACGCATTTATCCTCCTATATGTACTCCTAGGCTATTTCCACGTGCTCCCATTCGCCGACATGTGGGACATAGAGCATCTGGGTCGTAGTGCATGCATGACTCGGAGCATATGCTGGGGTACTTTACATTTCAGACCTCACGAAACATGCAAACCCCCCACAGAAGAATAAATAGATGAATGAATTACTACATGAAACCGGATTATTTTCGTGGAAACCAAAGCACGTTCATTAAATTTTGGACATAACATGTTTATAAAAAATGACCGGACCGAAACCAGTCTAAGGGCCTCTTTGATTTTTCCCGCAAAAAAAAGGGCCTCTTTGATTCGCAGGATACTGACAACACAAGAATGGGGAAAGTATGATGGTGATGAACCGAGACAAGGAGAACTCTAACTCAGTTAGAGGTTAGAGTTAGATTCTAACCCTGAACTAACTCTAAACCAAAGAGGTGTATGAATGGCAGGGTTAGATTGACAATAAATGCTCTATCTCAATCATTTGACTACTTTGGACCCTATTTCCTGCTAGATTTGGAGGGTGCTTGGATACGTTTTAGTTCCATGACTAAAAGTAGTGGGACTAAAACTTGCTAGCCTCACCCATGCTTGGATCCAGATGCTAAAGAGACTAAAATCAAGTTAATGAGCATTATTATCCTCCAAACACTCCAATCCAGAACTCGCCTATGTTAAAGGAGAGGAGCTAAATGAGGAGAGAGAGGACTAATCCACATTTTAGTAGGGGTACCCCTGACTAAAAATCTTTAGTCTCAGGACTAGTTTTCGCCCCTCTTTAGTCAGGGGTGCTTGGAACTTTAGCCTCTTAAAGAGACTATTGTTAGTCAGACTAAAATAAGTCCCTTGGATCCAAGCACCCTCTTGGTGTGGCCGACTCTTATGTGGCCTCCTCCCGCTCACAATTGACATAAACGAACCATCTATACAAATCAAGCATGCAAAACATGATAATTTTTACTTTGTCCATACAAATGAGATATCCCACTTAAACATACAAGTCGTCAGTCAAGCTTCACAAAATAAAAAAACACTTCATGAAACAAAGAATGAGCTAACTCATCACGGAAGTCATTCACGATAGGGAGGGAGCCCGGAGCCCCTCACACACCGAGGGAGGAGCTCGCCATCGTCGCTTTGGAGGAAGGCTCTGTAGAGCCCAAGCCCTGGGAACCCCTCCGACGCAGGCCCTTGCGAGTTGAGGTCGACACCGGCATGGGTAGCAGGGCCGCTTGCTGCCGACTGGGAACTTAACCTATGGGCCTCTAGAAATAATGCAAGCTTGTAACTAAAATACCTAGAAAGGTGAACTGAATCTTTGGGCCTCTAGAAATAATGCAAGCCTGAAACTGAAATACCTAGAAAGGTGAACTGAATCTTTGGGCCTCTAGAAATAATGCAAGCCTGAAAGTGAAATACCTAGAAAGTTGAACTGAATCTTTGGGCCTCTAGAAATAATGCAAGCCTGAAACTTAAATACCTAGGAAGGTGAACTGAATCTTTGGGCCTCTAGAAATAATGCAAGCCTGAAATTAAAATACCTAGAAAGGTGAACTGAATCTTTGGGCCTCTAGAAATAATGCATGCCTGAAATTGAAATACCTAGAAAGGTGACCTAAATCTTTGGGCCTCTAGAAATATTTATTACCTCCTCAAGCAGCATCAAACAATTCCATGCGTGCACCACAAATCTATACCAAGTTTGATCAGGATCTACTTTTCCAAATCCGAATTAGCGCTAGAGCAAGCAAGATCAATGATATGGCGGTGAGACAGAGAAGGAACGAACAAACTCACCCCTCTCGCGACCTCCCTGGTAGATGCGCCGCCGCGCACGACAGAGGGAGAAAAACGACTGGTGAAGCGGGAGCGGGGCGACCTTCGAAGGCCAGAGGGAGAAGGCGGCCGGAGTAGGGCGGCGGAGGCCGGAAGGAGAGGGAGGCCGGAGGAGAGAGAGGGCGAGCGGCCCTATGGGGAACAGAGAGGAGTCGTGCGAGAGGGGGGGAGCGATCTGGTGTGGGCAGGGGAGATTTTTTTAGTTCTCTTTTAGTGGGCCCAAGGATAACTAACCCAATTAGAACCTCTCCACCGGGCTAGTTTTTTTAGCTGGGTTAGAGCAAACTAGCTCAAACTAACCCCTCTTGTTTCGATAATTTGAGGCTATTTCAACCCAAACTAGCTCTAACTCAGGGATCCAAACAAAGAGGAGTGTTACTGTACATGCTATAGTGTGGACCGTAGCACTTTTTTTATGGCCATATCACCACATTGTTTTCTACTGCTGGTTCACTGGACTATCGTGGTTCGCACTGCTGGTTCACTGGGCAGCCGTGGTTCGCACTCCTCCGACCTGAGTAGTACTCCCTTCATTCCTAAATATAAGTCTTCGTAGATATTTCACTGTGGACCACATACGGATGTATATAGATGCATTTTATGTGTAGATTCACTCATTTTTCTCCGTATGTGGTCCATAGTGAAATCTCTCCAAAGACTTATATTTAGGAACGGAGGGAGTAGTATAGTTCTAGTATATACTGCATCATTCTTTTCTCCTTCTTACTACTCCGAGATGTGGGAGAGCCAGCATCCGGGTCGACGTGTCATGCACCAGATTAGAGCGCGGAACGAAAGGGGGCCATCACCCTGGTCGGAGCGCCAGTAATTCATGACTATAGTGAGTGGTCATATCAGAAGTCTTTCCAGCAGTAACGCGCCATCAAATCGCACAGCCCCACTCGCTCACCCTCCTCGCCACTTTGTCAAACCACCTACCCGAAAACTGCCGCGCGTACTGCCCGGGAAAAGCCCCGCCCTCAACTTTTAACTGCGCAAAAATAGTTCGAGCTTGTTCGTTCTATATAAGTACAATACTTACTGTATGTTTATTCACCCATGGGGTTGTTCAATGAATGGAGGGGAAGGGAGCACAAGTGAACAATATTGTAGTACTACTAGTAGTAAGTAGGAGTCGTACAGTAGTCACCTTAAATAGAGAGTTTCTTTTCTTTAGTGCCACGTACACAAATTGAAACGCTTGTTGTGGAGAGAAAAAAGATAATCACTCCACTATATATGGACGCAGGGGCCTGAGCGCTTGCTTGACTAGGGTTGCTCTCTTCATTCTCTCATCCTCTCCATATATAAACAAGACAGCGGTAGCGACATTTTCTCTCTGCTCACCGATGGTCATAGATCCGGCCGGATCCCTTTGGCCGGTGTGTGTAGAGGACTAAAAGGTGCAACGTTCACGCGATAATTGCCGCCGAGGGAGGAAACCCACAGCTGCCGGAGGGGCCCGATCCTCTGCCCGTGTCGTTCTCTCCGACACAGCGCCGGCTCGGGAGGTCCTCCGACCCTTCTTTCTCCCTGCCGTATTGTCCGCAGATCCGACCTGCCGCCGCCGACATCCCGGCGACCCTCAGGTATAAGTTCTTCGAATGCGGCCTTTCTCTACTTCCCCGGATCCCCACGTGTCTGCATGTGCACCTTTTTCTACTCCCATCAGCTCTTCCAAAGCCACCTAAATTTTTAGTATTATTAGAGGTAAAGCTACTTCATGCATTCGAATCTAGGGCTTTGTTTAAACAACGAAGAAAGGGGGGAAAGTTGTAGCATGAATCTAGGACTTGATTCAAAGAGGAAATAATATGGTGAAAGTTGTAGAGACCGGATACCCAACCGGTCTCTTGGTTGAAAAGGGAAATAATGGGAAAACGCAGTACAAACTGGATAAGGAACATATCTATTATTGGTTGAAAAAAGGATAAAAAGTGGCGGCTGGTGGACAAGTCAACAGAGTATGTCCAGGATTAGATTTGCTGCCATCACATAGTAAAAGGTCTCAAGGATTAGATTTGCTGCCCTCACATAGTAAAAGGTCTCAGGATTAGATTTGTTGCCCTCACATAGTAAAAGGTCTCAGGATTAGATTTGTTGCCCTCACATAGTAAAAGATCTCCAGGATTAGATTTGCTGCCCTCACATAGTAAAAGGTCTCCAGGATTAGGTTTGCTGCCCTCACATAGTAAAAGGTCTCCAGGATTAGGTTTGTTGCCCTCACATAGCATGAACAAACTCGGCATCACCACTTTATGCCTCCTTGTAGGTACATTGTGCTGATGCGTCCACTGTCGCATGTCCTTATACCAACCTTTTGCTATTGTTAATGTAAGGGCGCATGTAAAATGAAGCGATCACACTGTTACCTTAGGGACATGTCGAACCAGTGTTATTGTTAATCTTATGCCTCCAATGATAAGATGGAATTAAACTGTGTTACAAATGGCACTCCTGCTATTTTCCCCAGTATGGTAAGTAAGTTGCTCCTTTACGCTGCCAAGTGTCCTAGTGTCCCCATGGTCCCATGCCCTTAAACCAACTCTTTAGCTGCTGTTGATTTACTGTGTCTGGTAAACAAGCAATGCCACCATTAAAGTAATACCATATTTGAGGAATCGTAATGCTTCTGGTAACATGAAGTATTGCTGACGTTTTAAAATTTCTATTGTCCTTGCGTGATTGCCATGAACATAATTAAGATGCTTCTTTTCATGTTTCGTATATTCTTATTGACCAGCAACTGTTTACTTTCTATCTTTTTGTGCAGATAGGGATATCCATTTCACCTTGTTGCTATTGTGACCTTTTGGTGAACTGCACAAAACACTTTTTTTGGAATGAGTGTCTTGTGCAGTTCAACTAGAATGTCACGTGGGCAACATCTCTCAATTTTGGTGGAACTGCACAAAATGGTGATTGGAGTTTCCAAAATCTCCGTCAAGTTCTGCTGGTAATCGTGTGCAACATTTTATTAGCCTTTGCAAGATGGCGCCGTCACTATCACCACAATGGAACTTTATTTTAGTGGAACTACACAAAAGGATAAGAAAATTATAGTTGCACCTTACATGAGCGAGACAGCCAACCTTAATGTTCCTCAATTTTTAGTGCAACTACTAAAGAAGAACCTGCCAGCTCACAAGAACAAGTACTTCTTGCTAGCTGAATGATGCAATCTTTGCTTCATTCAATTGAACTGCAAAAAAGGCGCATGAATTGAATCATGGAACTCCATGCAGACCTCATCCAAGTAGAGCTGGAGGTTGAGTTCAAGGAGGCCGCTATTAAAGCGAAATCATGCTCTCCTGTCTCCTTTTTTGTGATGTGCAAACATGCTGTGCAAACAGGAATACTCAACTACAGATATTGTGATGGTCAAGAGCATTCACCAAGTTCTTCGATTGTATGACATAGCTAGCCAAGATGGATTTAATCCCGATATTCACTTTATCAAAAGGCTCTAATGGGTTGGTTCTGAATCTTGCAAGCTGGGAATCAGTGAGATGTGTAGGCATATTTGTTGTACTTATTATTTGAATCTTATTTGTTGGTTCTGAATCTTCCAAGCTGGGAATCAATGAGATGTGTAGGCATCTTTGTTGTACTTATTATTTGGATCTTATTTGTTGGTTCTGAATCTTGCAAGCTGTGAATCAATGAGATGTGTAGGCATCTTTGTTGTACTTATTATTTTGATGTTATTTGTTGGTTCTGAATCTTGCAAGCTGGGAAACACGGCATGATGATGCAGAGGACAACAACTATAATAAACAGTTCAAACTTGGTAGTATTATCTTTGTGAAAGTACGATAAATGTGCTGATCGTGTGAGTCCTGAGAATAATAATTCTAATCGGTGTGCATGTTGATCCTGTGGCACTGATAGAATGAGCGAATGCATTGCTTGTTTTAAGTATAAATTTCTATTAAAGCTAATTAAATTTAAGTAAAGTGACCACTAACTCCTGTTATTACAGTACCAATACAGACCTGCTCGTGAACTGACGTGTGGCCGAGGGTGCATCTTCTGTCGGGCGTACAGCGGACGAGGGAGGGGTAGTAACTGTTGTCGCATGTACACACTCAGCTTACTGTTGAATCCAATTCCCCAAGAGCTGAAAAACGAACTAGTGCCGCCGCCTACACACTCGTTCACTCGAAGAGACTCCAATGGCGATACGAGGGGTGAGCCTACTGGATATCGACTTCAGCAAGGAGTTCCCCTTTGAGTTCGCCGTTCAGTCCTATGGCTGCACCAAGTTGAATGTGATGTACACCAATGATACGGACTCGGTGAAGCTCTGCCTCGCCTCAGTCCTATGGCTGCACCAGGTTCTAGAGCATTCGCCCGTTTCATCGGCAACACTGTCTGCACCTTTGCTACGGTGGAGAGAAGGAAGAATGCGACGATTCGGCCATCTGGTGCAACAAGCTTGTCGACATCCAGAAGCAATACAAGATCATCAGCAACGGGCAGGAGAAGGACTCCGTGGTTGACCTCGCTGAGACCATCATCGACCCCTGATACGCCAACATGAAAGAGGACGACCTGAACACGTGGGAGGTGCCTCTGAATCTAGCCTACATAACCTACGCGGCCAAGGACGCATACGCATGGTACGACATGTACAGGCAAATCTTGGACATGAGGGCATGTCTGCTTCCCGTAACCGACGAGTACACGGACAGCCGCAGCGGCATGATCAAGCGTGCTAGGAAGGTCTAGATGTTGTACTTTATCTGTTTATAAGCACCTTTATCATCTGAGTGTTTCATGTATTAGCCTATGTGTCGTAATTATCAGTTTTGTCCGAAATATTTCTTTTAAGAACCCATTAACCTGATTGCTTTTTTTAGTGGCTATTTGCTTATGTATGTAAACTAGTTCACTTGTCCGTAAAAAAACTAGTTCACTCGGCTGCCGTGCTTTGAATCTCCTTCCTCCCAACATATTCCCCTCCTCAGTTGGACCCAGTAGGTCTCTGAATTTTCTCCCACTTTCTTTTTCGATGTAAACTGAGTTTTCTCCCAGTACTTTCCCCTAGAATCAACTCAACTGTCCCACGTCTAGCCTAAAAAATAATAATACCCCAGGTACTATTAACTCATCAAATTAAAATGATATTTTATTTCGTAAGTTGAAAGTTCTTACAAAATAATAATAATAATTGTTTATATATAACTTGGCAAGTTAACTCCTAGTGATTGCGTACATAAGCTTGCAACTGACGCGCAATCATGTGTTTATGTTTTTATGACATTTCTCCGTCTAGCCCAACATGATATTTTCACCCAGCCCAGCAAGTCCGTGGATTTCGAGTAAAATGCAAATGGGATTTAAACGGCCTGCATAGATGCTACATCATTGTTTCACCTAGCCCACCAAATGGACTAAAAAAATAAATGGATTGGCTAACATGTGGGCCAGTAGGTCGAAGCCTAAGAAGACGTTGGATTTAAATCCAACGGCCGGCATTCTTCTTCAATCTCTCGTCTTCTTCCCGCAGCGCTGTCGGAACCGCCTGCTCCAGCCTTGGGCGTCCGGCGGCATTGTTTTGCGCTCCTCAGCGAAACGCTACCCCGCCGACGGCCAGGCCATCCCTCCACTCCGCACCTCCTGTTATTCTCTGTCGAGTGTAGGCCCACCCCGCTCCCGAACCAGTCAAGTTTCCCACTCCTCTCAGTCTGCGACTCCACTGCCGCGTCTTCCCCATCTCCAGGTCGTTCTAGTCTGGGGCCTCGCCGTCGTCCACCGCCTCCGTGCGCTCGGCGCGCCGTGGTCAATATATGAGAGTCATCAGAAGAGGACTGTACGTGGAGAGCCTGACGGTTGGGACCCACGAGGTCCATGGTCGCACGCAAGGAAAGTTCCTTCTTATTACACACTGTACGTGCACTGTACATGGGAAGGGCTTCTGTATTTCGCGAAAAAACGTTCCCCCCGCTGACAGGTCGGACCCACTAGCTATATCTTCCCACGCAAGGAAGTGCCTCCTTATTATGCACCAAAAAATGAATACCCCCTGCTAGCTAGGACCCACCATAGTGGGTGGCTGACTTGTGGGCCTACTAAGTTGACGAGGACGGAGGGCTTTGTCAACTTAGTCAATATGAATGATTCTAGCTGCAGTGACCGTACGATGTCCATCCAACGGCCATAGTGCTTCTTCAACCTCTGGTCTTCTTGCTCCAACAGCCCAAAGCAAAGCCGGTCGTGCCGCGTGCTCCTGCCTCTTGTGGCCGGCTGTGATGCCGTGGAGGCAGCACCGCCCCCTACTACTCCCACTGCTGGGATAAGGTATCCCTCTACTCACCCACCCACCCCTGTTATTCTGCGGTGACGACAGCCTCACGCCGCAGCCGAACCAGTGAACCCTCGTACTCCTCTCCGCGTAGGCATCCACTACCGCGTCTTCCCTGGCTCCATGTCATCCCCTTCCTAGGCCTCGCCGTCATCCATCGCCTTCGTGCTCTCGGCACGGCGTGGTCAATGTGGTCAACGACCGACTTCCATCGGAAGAGTACTGTACGTGGAGAGGCTGACAGCTGGGTCCACGGCCACAACCTAGTTTTTTTGTGATTTGCCAAGTAAGTCGCTTTGTCAGACCTATTGGGCTGCAAATCTTTCAAGACGAGCAGAGCTTCTCGGCTGGCCGAGAAAATGGCCTATCAGTAATGAGAAATGGGTTGTACATTTTTAAAACACATCAAACCGGCAATTAGTTTCAAATATCTTTTTTCATTTCGAGATTTTAAATTACATTAATGTTTATGCGTGGAGAATTTGTTGGATTTTATATTGATATACAATTATTTTAAAAATCAGTTTGAATGTGACTCGGAATTCGGGATTAAACACAGTTCGGACCGCACCGAAATATGCAAAATTTTGTATAATTTTTTAACCGTGGCCACAATTTGGGCTATAATGCTAACAAAAAGAATATGGACTCCAAAAAAACCTTAAGAATTAGCAAATGGGCTGTAAATTATTAGAAATAATGGCAGATGGGTTGTATGCTGTTTTCCACAGATTTGAGGCTTTCCTAAAAAAAGGCTGACGCACAAGCAATGACTGTTGGGTGTCCATCGAACAGCCGTCGTGCTTCTTCAATCTCTGCTCTTCCTGCTCCAGCCACTCAAACAAGCGCCGGCGGGACTGCCTGCTCCCTCCTCCCCGCGACCGGCTGTGCTGCCGCGCAGGCCTCACCGCCCCACCATACTCCCATCGCTGGCCTAGCCATCCCTCTACTAACCCACACCTCCTGTTATTCTCCGGCGACCGCAGACGAACCAGTAAACCCTCGTACAGTCGTACTCCCCTCCGCGTGGGAAACAACTGCCGAGTCTTCCCTGCCTCCGTGTCGTTCCCTTCCTAGGCCGTCCACCGCCTTGGTGCTCTCGGCGTGGCTTGGTCAACGTGGTCAATGACCGACATGCATCTGAAGTGGACTGTACGTGGAGAGGCCGACAGCTGGGTCCACGGCCGCACGCAAGGAAATGTCTCCTTATTACGCGCAAAATAATAATTCCTCCACCTGACATCAGGGACCCACCAAAAGGGCCTCTGTATTTCGTGAAAAAAATGTTACCGCCGCTGACAGCTCGGACCCACCAGCTATATCTTCGCACGCAAGGAAGTGCCTCCTTATTACGCACAAAAAAATGAATACTCACCCTATTAGCTGGGACCCAGTATAGTGGCAGGCTGACTTGTGGGCCTACTAAGTTGACGGGGACGGAGGGCTTTGTCAACCTAGTCAATATGCACGATTCTAGCTCCAGTGACTGTACGATGTCCATCCAACGGCCGTAGTGCTTCTTCAACCTCTGGTCTTCTTGCTCCAGCCGCCCAAACCAGCGCCGGTCGTGCCTCGTGCTCCTGCCTCCCATGGCCGGCTGCAATGCGGCGGAGGCCTCAACGCCCCCTACTACTCCAACCGCTGGCCAGGCCATCCCTCTACTCACCCACACCCCCTGTTATTCTGCACGACGGCAGCCTCACACCGTAGCGAACTAGTGAACCCTCGTACTCCTCTACGCGTGGACATCCATTGCCGCGTCTTCCCCGGCTCCGTGTCGTCCCCTTCCTAGGCCTCGCCATCGTCCACCACCTTGGTGCTCTCGGCGCGGCGTGGTCAACGTGGTCAAGGAACGGCTTCCATCGGACGTGTACTGTATGTGGAGAGGCTGACAGCTGGGTCCACGGCCGCAGCAAGGAAGTGCCTCCTTATTACGTGCAAAATAATTATTCCTCCACCTGACAGCGGGGACCCACCGGACGGGCCACTGTATTTCACGAAAAAACGTTTGCCCCTGACTGCTGGGACCCACCAGCTACATCTTCGCACGCAAGGAAGTGCGTCTGGGCACTAAAAAATGATTCACCCCTGACTGCTGGGACCCACCAGCTACATCTTCGCAGGCAAGGAAGTGCCTGACAGTCGGGACCCACCTGGTCGAAGCGTACGTAGTGTTGTCATTCTGGTCGCGAACATGTACGTACATATATACTGGTGGATGTAGAGGCGCGCACGTGTCGTAGTAGAGGCGCGTATGTGTCGTAGTAGAGGCGCGCACGTAGCATGTAAACGTACGTACAGCGGCCAGGGTGCAAGAAAGAAAATACGGCCACGTATGTGTACATACGGCAGGGTCTCGAACGCCTACTCGCGCATACGTACGGCCAGGGCTTGTGTACATGGCTGGGTCGAAACGGAGAAACAGCGTCGTCGTCGTGTTCATGGGGAGGCAACGGAATGCGTTGTGTTCATGGGGAGGCAACGGAATGCGTCATGTTCATCGGGAGGCAACGGAACGTGTGGGAGCCAACCGGCTGGGTCGGAACGGAATGTGTGGTCGTGTTCATCGGGAGGGCTTGGACGGAATAGGCGATCGAAACGAGGCCTGGCGTATCGCACAACAGAGGAAACGGACCTCCTATGTTCGGAACGGGGTCCTGTTGATCGGGAGGGGTCTGGCTTACCGCAAAACGGAGGAAACGGACCTCCTACGGTCGAAACGGGGGTTCTGTTGGTCGGGAGGGGTGTGGCGTATCGCAAAACGGACGAAACGGACCTCCTACGGTCGAAACGGGGGTCCTGTTGATTGGGAGGGGTGTGGCATACCGCAAAACGGACGAAACGGACTTGTGTTGGAGCGCTACGGTCGAAATGGGGGTCCCGTTCCTCGGGAGGGGTGTGGCGTACCGCAAAACGGGACTCCACGAGATACTGTTCATCTACACCGTTGACCTCCTCCGGCCTCCACGAGCTCCTATTTATCCAGCCTCCACCGCGCGCTACTCCACCGGCTCCTGTTCAACCACCCTTCCATCATCTACTGTTCATCTAGCCCTCCACACCACGGGGTCCTGTTCAACCACCCCTCCACCGTCTACTCTTCATCCAGCCCTCCACCACACCCATGGGGTCATGTTCATCCAAAGGCAACGGCACCGCTCACTCTTCATCCAAACCCCCCCGCAACGCTCACTTTTCATCCCAGAGGCAGCATCGATCGGCTTCAGTTAGTAGCAGTAGCGAAGGAATCGCTCGATCGGGTTCAGTTAACAACCATCGATCGATCGCTCGGGTTCAGTAACGCGTAGCCTGCAGTGCAATCGCTCGGGTTCAGTTAGAGCCCAACACCTCGCTCGGGTTCAGTTAGAGTCAACGCCTCGCACACATGCGCGTACGTGTACGAGAGAAACGCGCATCGCTCGGCCCCCGACCTCCCACCGTAACCGGGAACTCGCCGAAATTTTCCTCGCCCTCGCTTCTACCACGGTTTTTTCCGTCATGGACGGCCCAAAGAATGTCATGCAACAGCGTCTTCGGCCCGCCCGGGACGAAAAGCCCATTTTCTGTCATGATTTTTTGTCATAGAAGTAGGAGCCCACCACATCTATGATGATACCGGGTTTTGTCACAATTATCGTCATAGAAGTGTCATATGTATGACAGAAAAAAATCTCGTTCGGCCCAAAATGTCACGGATGTGTCTTTTTTTGTAGTGAGCATAATCATTAGCATCACACATAATTTCAAAGGGTAAATTCCAATCAGGAGGCTGAACAATAGGTGCAGAAATCAAGGCTTTCTTAAGTATTGCAAATGCTTCTACACAATCATCATCAAAGACAAAAGGAACATCTTTTTGTAAGAGATTAGTCAGAGGCCTAGAAATTTTTGAGAAGTCCTTAATGAACCTCCTATAAAAACCGGCATGACCAAGGAAACTTCTTATACCTTTAATTTCCTTAGGACATGACATCTTTTCAATAGCATCAACTTTAGCTTTGTCAACTTCAACACCTCTTTCAGAAATTTTATGCCCCAAGACAATACCTTCATTAACCGTAAGGCGGCACTTCTCCCAATTCAAGATAAGATTAGTTTCTTCACATCTCTGCAAAACTTGATCAAGGTTGCTTAAGCAATCATCAAAATAAGTTCCATACACGAAAAAATCATCCATGAAAACCTCAACAATCTTTCACAAAGTCAGAGAATATAGCAGTCATACATCTTTGAAAGGTAGCGGGTGCATTGCATAAACCAAAAGGCATACGTCTATAAGCAAAGGTCCCGAAAGGACAAGTAAAGGTGGTCTTTTCTTGATCCTTTTTTGACACAGGTATTTGAGAGAAACCAGAATAACCGTCTAGAAAGCAAAAATGTGTATGTTTGGATAATCTTTCTAGCATTTGATCAATAAAAGGTAAAGGATAATGATCCTTTTTGGTAGCTTTATTTAATTTGCGGAAGTCAATTACCATTCTATAACCTTTAACAATTCTTTGTGGGATCAATTCATCTTCATCATAAGGAACAACAGTAATACCTCCCTTCTTAGGGACACAATGGACATGACTTACCCACTGACTATCAGCAACGGGATAAATTATACCTGCCTCCAGAAGCTTTAGTATTTCTTTTCTTACCACTTCTTTCATCTTAGGATTTAACCGTCGTTGGTGATCAACAACCGGTTTAGCGTCTTTCACCAATTTTATTTTGTGTTGGCATAGAGTGGGACTAATGCCCTTAAGACCATCAAGAGTATATCCAATAGCAGCACGGTGCTTATTCAGAGTTTTCAATAATTTCTCTTCTTCCTGCTCTGAAAGGTTAGTACTAATAATGACAGAATATATCTTCTTTTCATCAAGATATGTATATTTAAGAGTATCAGGTAATGGTTTAAGCTCAAACACGGGATCACCCTTTGGTGGAGGAGGATCCCCTAGAATTTCAACAGGCAAATTGTGTTTCAATATAGGTCCCTATTTAAAGAATACTTCATCTATTTCCCTTCTTTCATTCAAAAACATATCATTTTCATGGTCTAGCAAATATTGTTCTAAAGGATCGTTAGGAGGCACGGAAAGAGAAGCAAGACCAATAGTTTCATCTTTACTAGGCAATTCTTTATCATGGGGTTGTCTACGAAATTTAGCAAAATTAAAATCATGAGACATATCCCCTAAACCAATAGTAATTAACAACATCCTTTTGAAATTTATCTTAGCATTAAAAGTATTCAAGAAAGGTCTACCAAATATAATGGAACAAAAGTCATCTTGTGGGGAACCAAGAACAAGAAAATCAATAGGATATTTAACTTTCCCACACAAGACTTCAACATTTGTAACAATCCCAACTGGTGAAATAGTATCTGTATTGGCAAGCTTAATTGTAACATCAATACCTTCTAACTCAGCAGGTGCAATCCCTTTCATAATTTCTTCGTATAAAGAATGAGGTATTGCACTCGCACTAGCACCCATATCACATAAGCCATGATAGCAATGATCTCCTATTTTAGCAGAAATAACAGGCATGCCTACAACAGGTCTATGTTTATTTTTAGTATCGGGTCTAGCAATTCTAGCAGCTTCATCATAGAAGTAAATAGCATGCCCATCAATATTATAGGCCAAGAGATCTTTAACTATAACAATACTAGGTTCAACTTTAATTTGCTCGGAGGGTGTAGGCGTTCTAGCATTACTCTTACGAACCATAGTTGAAGCTTTAGCATGATCCTTTATTCTAACAGGGAAAGGTGGTTTCTCGATATAAGCGGTAGGAACATTAGGATCAACATTATTAGTGATAGTCTTTTCCTCAACTTTAATAGGTTCAACTACTTTTACTTCAATGGAAGGTGATATTTAAACCACTTCTCCTTAGGGAGATCAACATGAGTGGCAAATTGTCGGGGGGAATCGGCTTCCTCGAACACCTATGGGGACCGAGCCCCTTACTGGTTCGGCGGGGGGCGGAGGTTGCACAAAGAGCAGATCGAGACGGTGCACACTGGGGGATTTTACCCAGCTTCGGGCCGCAAAGATGCGTAAAACCCTACTGCTGCTTGGTGGATTGTATTGTGTTCTTGCTCGGGAGCGCGCGGTGCTACAGTACACGCGGGTCGCCGGCGAGGTCGAGCGTAAAGATTGGTCTCCTTCCTCTACGTGCGCATGGGGCCTCCTTTTATATGCTCAAGGGGTTACCCACAAGTGGCAGCGTAGGTGAGGGCAAAAATGGTAGAATGCTGTAGTGGGTACAGCTGCCTGCACAGTGGCTGTACAGTGCTATCATACCTAACTCTGACGGCGGGGGACAAGGGCATTAAATCCCCGTCCGCGTCGCCCAGACGGAGCAGGGGAGTGGACCGTCAGGAGCGCCACCGTTTGCCACGATGGCTACTCTGTCAGCTTCGCTTCGCCACCGCATGCCCCTCGCTGCCCAGCCTCCTGCCACGTGCGCCTGGGATGCCCCCCAGAGCGACACGTTGGTGGGTGAGCTGGAGCGCAGGCACGAGGTGGTAACTTGCCGCAGCAAGCGCCTTGCCGTGGTGGATGTCTTGTCGCGCCCGAGAGCTTGTTGCTCACCGGGCCTTGCCGGGGCGCGGGGCGCGCCGTGGCAGGGTCCTTGTCGTGCCGTGGATGGCCTTCCCAGCAAGCTCATCTTGCCGGGGTCTTGTGCTTCGAGCGGCAGTCCCGGCAAACTCCTCTTGCCAGGGCCTTGCTCTCTTCGGGTGGCCTTCCCGGCAAGCTCCTCTTGCCGGGGCCTTGGCTCAAATACTTTGTTCTTGAATGGCCCAAGAGGGGACCATTGAGGGTCTTGGCGATCGCCTGGCAGGCCTTGCCGCGGGGTGCTACGACTGCCCGTGCACAAGTTCGGGGTACTAAGGTACCCCTACTTTAGTACACCGACAGGAGCCCCCGGGCCTGGGCCATACACGTTGCCGAGCGCTGTTGGGCCAGGCCCAAAGCAGTGCACGGGCACGCGCGGCCTGGGTCACGGTACATCTTTTTCTGCGCCCACCACGTCCTCCCCGAACGGCACGCGTCGAATGCGGCATCATGGGGGAGAGGCGTGCGTGACGTGGGTGGCGTGCGCGGGGCCGAGCCCTGCAGGCATGCGTCACGTCGCGGGCGATTTGTTGGCTTGGAAAGGCGAAACGCCCACCCCTCCTCTCCTTATAATCAGGGGAGACAGGGGCAGTCCGCCCACCCGCCAGTTGCGATTCCTCGAAATCCTCCGCCACTTCCCAAGAGAAGCAGCGCTCCGCCCCCTCTCCTTCCGCCACCACCGGCGCCACCGACGCCGTCGACCTCCCTCCCTTCTTCCGCCATGGCCCCGAAGGGTGACAAGGGAAAGGGGAAGGCCGTGAAGTCGGCCGAGGCGCTGCGGCTCGAGGCGCAGCGAAAGGAGCAGGCGGTCTTCCCCCCGGAGCTCGACGCGCTGGTCCTGAGGGAGGAATACTACCTCTTCTGGTCGGCGAGGACGCGAGCGCATCCGCGCACGAGGGTTCTTCCTGGCATCGCCCAGAAGGAGTATCCGACCGGGTATGCCTTCTTCGCTCTGTTGTTCTATTGCGGGCTCTGCCCGCCCTTCTCTGAATTTTTCTGCGACATCATGAACACCTACGGGTTCCACCTTCTTGATTTCACCCCCAATGCTGTCTTGACCATGGCAATTTTCGCACATCTCTGCGAAAATTTTGTCGGAGTCTTTCCAAACGTAGCTCTCTTCCACCACTTCTTCACGCCTCGAGTAGAGAGAGGAGAGCCCCTCTCTGGCGGGATCGCCTGGATCTCGAAGCCTGGCAAGAAGGATGCTTATCTGGAGGGAGAGCTCCGCAGCAAATGGGAGGAATGGAGGGCAGACTGGTGCCTGATTGTCGAGGAGAACCCGCAGCCATTCACCTCCGTGCGCCAAGTCCCCGTGGTGCGCGGCAGGGATTGGAGCGACGTGGCCCCGGACGACGACAAGCTGCGTATTGCCGTCACCCGGATCCTGTGGCTCAGGCGTGCCGGGCTCACAGTTGGGGCCGTTGGCGCAGATTTCCTCTGCCGCCGCATCGCTCCCTTGCAGGAGAAGAAGAGGCCTGCCTGGGAGTTCCAGAATGCGGCAGACATCATGAGGCTGCGCCCTGGCCTCAACTTTAACTTCACCGTCTTGGAGCTTGACGGGACGCTCAAGGCGCTGTTCAAGCACGACCCCGACCACCCCGAGTGGTTCAGGCTGCCACGAGGCGTCATCCCGTTGTGCAACAATTCGTCGCTCAGCCGCATCCTCGCGATGATGCCGCTGTGCGACTCGCACGGGATCGACTCCACGTGGCAGGAGCCCGCCGACGATGTCGTGCGGGCGTTCTTCGACGACCTGGTGGAGAGGCCAGTCGACGCCGACGAGCAGAGGGGCCTCACCCGTGACACTACCGACACGGAGTTGGCATACATCGCCTCCCGGATGGAGGAGGCCGCGGCAGCCGCGGCCGCGGGCGAGTTTGGCTTCACGTTGGGGGAGGCGGACGCAGCGGAGGCGGAGAGCCTTGCCGATCGAGCGGAGTTTGCCGGCGAGGAAGAGCTTGCCGGGCACGACGCCGAGGGCGAGCCTGCCCAGGACACGAGCGTCTTGCCGGAGGTCGGCGCTTCTTCCTCCCGTCCCGGGGGCGCCTCGTCGCAAGCAGAGCCCCCTGCCCAGCCACGAAGGCGTCTCCGCAAGGCTGGGGAGGTGGTGCCGCAGACGAGCCCACAACCGCAGCGCCACGCGACGCGCTCCTCTGAGGCAGTAGCAGCGGGGGCTTCGCGGGCCGCGGCTTCTGCTCCTGCTGCTTCTCGTGCCGCGGCGGCGGCCGGAGCGGAGTCGTCCACTGCTCCCGCCAAGCGGCCACGGGAGCCTACTCCCCCGCCTCCCCGCGCCAGGAGCAAGCCGGTCTTCGACTTCTCCGCGCTTAGCTCCGACGAGGAAGAGGGAGAGGAGTAAGATCCCCGCTGTCCTTGTGTCTCTTTAATTCTTGTAGTTGTGCCTCGCATCTCATTTGCTTTCCTCCGAATTTAGTCCTTTGCAGGACTCTGGCCCAGAGGGCGGCAAAGAGAGCCAAGGTCCCAGTGGTCATCCTTGACGACGAGCCCTCCCTGGTGGCAGGGGGTGCACCTGAGATGACCTTGCCGGACCCGCCAACTAATCCTCAGAGCAGCCCCCAGCGTAAGCATATGGGTTGCTTCCCGCCGTTGGGCGCACCCGGGTACCCTTCGCTTCTTCTAACATTTGGCTAACGATTCGTGTAGGAGCAGAGCAACCCCACCAGGAGCGTCCGGAGACCACCCCCGAGGAGCCACCCGCTACAACTACACCGCCAAGGGAGAGTTCCCCGGCGAGGGAGCCGTCCCCGGCGTGGGAGCGGTCTCCGGCGAGGGAGCAGCCCCCACCAAGGGAGCCGTCTCCGGCGAGGGGCGATGCCGACGCCTCCTTGGCGACGGAGACCGCGACGGCAGACCCTGGCCCAGGTAGCCTTCTTGCCTCGAAACTCCCCTGGGGTTCTTCTTCTTTGGATAGCTGCTTGACTTCTCCCCCTCCTACGGCCTTCAGACCCGCCCGCCACGGACTCGATGGAGACCGAGGTCGTCGTCGAGGAGGACGCGCGCGGCCATACCGACGACGTGGCCGCCACCGGGGGGGGCGGAGGGTGGCGAAGATCCGGTCGGCGAAGAGGCCTCCAAGGCAGCCGCGGGTGAGGGGGGCGGCGATCGTACTGACGGCCCTGAGGCCGCAGGAGTGCCAGGCGCTACGCCGACGGCCGATCCTGCCTCCGCCGCGGCGTCGGGCCCCGAGGAGCCCTAGCCAGGCGCCTACCTGAAGGCCGGTGACGATGTCTTCATCAAGCTCCCCTGGGAGTCGACTTCCAGGGCGCCGGTCGAGGGGGAGGCCTTGGACGGAGAGGTGCTCGCCTCCGCCGGGCTGACGTTGGTTGACACACAAAGCAGCAGCGGTGGTGAGCCTGAAGAGGAGCGTCTGCTCCGGAAGCTAGTGTCGCTCTACCGCGCCAGACAAGCCCAGGTGGAACGCCGGGAAGCGCTTGTCGCGAAGGCGGGAGCTGACATGGAGAAGCGCGCCGGGGAGCTCCGGGAGCTCAACCAGGAGGCCCTCTGTTCCTTGGCGGAGGAGCGAAGGCAGCTCGACGAGGCGCGGACGGCCTTCATCCTCGAGAAGGCGGAAGCCAAGGAGCAGCAAAGGCTTGCCGCCGCGGGGCTAGCCGCGCGGGAGGGCGAGCTGGCGCAGCAGAAAGCCAGCCTCGCTAGCCATAAGGAGGAGGTCGCCGCACGCGAGCAAGCGCTTGGCGGAGCCCTCAAAGAGGCGCGGGATGCCGCCGCAGCCGCCGAGACCGCCAAGGAGGCGCTGGAGGCGAGGGTGGCGCAGCTCGACGCCGACCTCAGGGCGAGCGGCGAGGAGCTCGCCGCGCTCAAGCAGGAGCGCGGGAAGGGTGCCCACACCCTTGGGGAGCTACAGGGCCGCTTCGCCGAGAAGATCAAAGAGCTCGACGCCGCCAAGGACTCCAAGGCCGACCTCGAGCTAAAGCCGAACGCCTTGTCCAAGGCGCTGGACAGCGCCAAGGAGCAAGAGGTGGCCTTGCGGAAGGAGGTCGTGAATAATGAGGCGCTGTTGGAGAACATCGCGGTCACCAGAACGAGTTCAGGGCGACGGTGGAGCAGTGGACCGAGGGCCTCGTGGACATCGCCACCTCCATCGACAAGGAGCTGATGCTGCTGGGGATGGAGGGCCACGAGTATCCACCGGCGAGAACGTCCCACCCAGCGCCAAGCTCACTTCATTCTTCAGGGGCGTGGTGGCGGCCCTCAAGCATCTCCGGAATGCGATCCCCGAGCAGTTGGCCGGCGAGACGCGCGAAGCCGTCGCCAGTGCCCTCGAGAAGGTGTTGGTGAAAGTCGCCTTCCGCAACCCTGGCATCAGGCTCACCAACGTCCTCAAATCCCTGCCGGCGGAGGCTGACCTTGAGGAGATCAAGGCCCTCGTCGCGCCTATAGTGGAGAAGGTGGCCGGGGTCAAGAGGACCGAGGGCGACCGAGTGGACTAGGCCGCCTCCCCTTTCCTTTTCTTGTCGCTGCTGGCCAAGTCATGAAGGCGATTCATTAGGGCTACGACAAGCTTGCTTTTGTAATATGACTCTATCTTAGGTAGTGACTGCACTGTTATTTTCTCTACTTGACTCTGTGCTTTGTATGTTTTTGCCCTACGCTTCTGGGGACTTGTCGGCGTAGGCCTCCGCCTTACCGCGGGCTCTGAGTGCGGGACATCAGCAGCCCGCCAGCGGCGCCACTACCGGCAAGAAACCTTGTCGCGGCTAGCTGCAACTCACTTAGATTGTTGAGCAGGCTCAAAGCAAAGTAAGTGTTGTGACTGCAGTCGCAGCACACCTAAGCTGCCGAGCGAGCTCGAAACAAAGTAAGGATGCCACTCTGGTTGTAGCACACTTAAGTCGTTGAGCGGACTCGAAACGAAGTAAGGGCGCAACTAGCCACGAGCCGGTCCCTCCACGCACAGGCTTTCCATACAGAGTACGGTCGTTCGAGGAAGATAACCTCAAAAATTTAAAAACTCGATTGCCCAAGCTTTAGCAACTTAGCTTTTCCGTGGCTCGCTGCCCGGCAAGGTCGCTTTCCGGCAGGGCGAGGCATGGGGCTCGCCGCCGCTTACCGGGGGTCAGTGCTGCACAGAATGTCAGATAATGCATGCAAAGAATAAAGAGCATGAGATCGACAAAGTGCGCGGAGCACACGAAACCAATCTGCGCACAGGGTCTGCGCCTGGCTCTGTACAAAGGATCACATGCAACAACGGCAAGACTTTGTACAGAAGGGTGGTTGCCGGACGGGGTCCGACAACCGCGCCTTACGGGCGAAACTTACGAAGATGCCCAACATTCCAGGAGTTGCTCACCGAAGTGGTATCTTCGGTCTCAAGGCGGACAGCGCCAGGCCTATCGACTCGTTTCACCCGGTAAGGGCCTTCCCACATTCCCGGAACTTCTGGCACTAACTTTGCAGCTACAAAAGCGGCGCAAAGCTTGCTGGTAGCGAGCAGCTCGCACAGCGGCCTGAAGACGGTCCTCCTCGAGGAGCAGCGCGTCATCTCGACGCAGATGCTCTCGCTCGAGCTCAGCGTGAGCGAGCACTCAAGGTGGGTCGTACCCGAGATCTGTGGGGCTAACTGCCTCCGCTCCATGGAATAGAGCGAAAGGTCGCCTGGTATGACCAGGGCTTGCCTGTGCCGAGGGGCGTCGCCGCGGGTGTGGACGCCGTTGTGTTATGAGCTCGGTGCATGTCCGGGCGCCGTGGCGCCACGGGCTGGCTCGACGACGCCCGTCCCGTCGCGGGTGCCGTCCCGGCCACCCGTTTGCTCCAAGGGCAGCGGGTTCGACGCGGACGGACCGGCCACCTTCGGAGCCTTCTTCTTCGGTGGCATGTCACTGAGGATGAAGGAGATCTAGCTGGTGCAGACGCCGGATCAGGTTCGCACAACTTCGACGCCCCCTACCTGGCGCGCCAAAGATGTCGGGGGGAATCAGCTTCCTCGAACACCTATGGGGACCGAGCCCCTTACTGGTTCGGCGGGGGGCGGAGGTTGCACAAAGAGCAGTTCGAGGCGGTGCACACTGGGGGATTTTACCCAGCTTCGGGCCGCAAAGATGCGTAAAACCCTACTGCTGCTTGGTGGATTGTATTGTGTGCTTGCTCGGGAGCGCGCGGTGCTATAGTACACGCGGGCCGCCGGCGAGGTCGAGCGTAAAGATTGGTCTCCTTCCTCTACGTGCGCATGGGGCCTCCTTTTATATGCTCAAGGGGTTACCCACAGGTGGCAGCGTAGGTGAGGGCAAAAATGGTAGAATGCTGTAGTGGGTACAGCTGCCTGCACAGTGGCTGTACAGTGCTATCATACCTAACTCTGACGGCCGGGGACAAGGGCATTAAATGCACGTCCGCGTCGCCCAGACGGAGCAGGGGAGTGGACCGTCAGGAGCGCCACCGTTTGCCACGATGGCTACTCTGTCAGCTTCGCTTCGCCACCGCATGCCCCTCGCTGCCCAGCCTCCCGCCACGTGCGCCTGAGATGCCCCCCAGAGCGACACGTTGGTGGGTGAGCTGGAGCGCAGCCACGAGGTGGTAACTTGCCGCGGCAAGCGCCTTGCCGCGGTGGATGTCTTGTCGCGCCCGGGAGCTTGTTGCTCACCGGGCCTTGCCGGGGCGCGGGGCGCGCCGTGGCAGGGTCGTTGTCGTGCCGTGGATGGCCTTCCCGGCAAGCTCCTCTTGCCGGGGTCTTGTGCTTCGAGCGGCAGTCCCGGCAAACTCCTCTTGCCAGGGCCTTGCTCTCTTCGGGTGGCCTTCCCGGCAAGCTCCTCTTGCCGGGGCCTTGGCTCAAATACTTTGTTCTTGAATGGCCCAAGAGGGGACCATTGAGGGTCTTGGGGATCGCCTGGCAGGCCTTGCCGCGGGGTGCTACGACTGCCCGTGCACAAGTTCGGGGTACTAAGGTACCCCTACTTTAGTACACCGACACAAATGATTCACAGAAAGAAGCTACTATCTCAGAGTCAAGTCCATATTTAGTGCTAAATTCACGGAAAACATCGGTATCCATAAAATATTTAACACAATTAAACTTAGGTGTTATACCGGACTCCTTACCTTCGTCGAGTTCCCAATCTTCAGAGTTGCGATTCCAATAAATCCCATCTGAATTCAATAGTCTTCATCATAAAAAAACTAGTACAAGAAGTATCGAGCATGGAGCGATTATTGAGAGAAAGCCGAGCATAATTTTTTTGAATAATAATTTCTCTTGAGAGCTCATGATTGGGGTATAATATAACATTGACTTAAGCCTCCCCCAAGATTGAGCGACGCTTTCTCCTTTGCGAGGCCAAAAATTATGTATATAATTACGATCCCGATGAACCAGATGAATAGGATAAAACTTCTGATGAAATTCCAATTTCAATCGGTTGTAGTTCCATGATCCAATATCATCGCATAGCCTAAACCATGTTAATGCCTTTCCCTTCAAAGATAAAGGGAAGACCTTCATCTTGATAACATCCTCGGGCATACCTGCAAGCTTAAATAATCCACAAACTTCATCCACATAGATTAGGTGCACATCGGGATGCAATGTTCCATCTCCTGTAAAAGGATTACCTAGCAGTTTCTCTATCATACCCGAAGGAATTTCAAAGTAAACATTTTAAGTAGGTTCAGTAGGTTGAGTGTGACGCCCAGGTAATTAAGCTACAGTAATCCTATGCTAATGAAGCCATGTTACCTACGTTACTGTTGCTAATCGATCGTTAGATCAAAACCGGTCCAAAATTCAAATTCAAAGTTTGGTAAATAATAAAAGTTTTCAAACATTGAAATAAAAATGTTTGGTTTGTACTAAATATTACATAGATAATTGTGGTGTAGAAGACACAGTTTTATAAAATGCATAAATATTTTAAATTAAATTAAAACAAAAAGTAAATAAATAAAAGAAAAGAAAATTTTAGAAAAACACAATACACAAAAAAGAGAACACACCTCCCCCTCACTGGGCTTCGACCCAGCAGGCCACCAGGCCGCCTGGCCGGCCCACTCCCACACCCTTCTCTGGCTGTCGGAGTAATGGGCCACGGGTAGGCAAACCCGAGGCCCAGAAACTTTCAAGACGTTGGGGCCAGCTTCGCCCCTCGAAGGATCCTAAGACAAAGGGCCGACTCTGAGAGTCGGCTATAGCATCGCCGACTACCCACTCACGGCCGAATCTCGAAGACGGCTACGACATAAGCCGACTACCAGTTGGCGACTCCAGGAATGCCGACTATGGGGAGTCGGCCCACGACTTCGCCACCTTCAGCCTTCTAGAAGAAGGACAGGACTGGGGATGGCCGGAGTACGCCCTCCCCTACCCTGATTACCAAGGGCGGGTATGGTTACAGTGCGACGTACCGGAGGAGATATTCGGTACGGCGCGACACTGTGGCCATACCGGCCCCGACGTCCGCCCTAGCGGCGGAACCCTGTTCCCACGTTGGCCCGCCAGTACGGCTTGGAGACGGCGGGCCCCACCAGTCATCGGGGGAGATAGAAGACGGCGAGAGCGCTCAAAGATAGACCCCATGGGAGTCGGCCTCCAGGAGTCGGCCCGTTCCTCCCATGGGCCCCGCACGCCATTAACCAGATAAGACGGGGAGTGGCCACAGTGATCGCCCGCCGGACGTCGGCACTGTTGCCACGACCCCGTGACCAAGACGACGTCATCAGAAGCGCGGCTACAGTGACCAGGTCAGCCGGCGGGGCCCACCAGCGGCGGGCCCCAGGAGTCGGCGGAGAAGACGGCCACTTGAGAGACAGGCAGCTGGGACCCGCGCCCAGTGGGATTACCATTGTACCCCCGGGGGTAGGCCTATATAAACCCCCCGGAACACCCATGCAAAGGGTTGGATCCTTTGACCACTAGGCAGAAGCACCGGAGGGAGAGAGCTAGCCTTGCCCTCTCCCACCTCTAGAACACAGCTCGAGGAGCAACTTTGTACACATATCACCATAGTGACCATGCGGAGACCCCGCAGAGCAGCAGTAGGGGTATTATCTCCTCGGAGAGCCCCGAAGCTGGGTAAGATCCGTCGGCGTGCATGTCTACGCCTCATCCCGCTTCCAGGCACCGGCGACGTTCTACTCGCCCCCACCATGATAAGCCATCCGTTGGCATATGTCGCACCCAACCCCCGACATTTGGCGCCCACCGTGGGGCGAGGTGCACCGTCGTCCGGAGATCTGTTCTGGACGGGAACCCTTTTTTTCCCCGGCGAGCGTAGCCAGCTCGGCACGCCAGAGGGAATCTGCGCCGACGCGCTGCGTGACGTTGAGACTGTTTGCGCGGCCAGCTGCCTCGCCGATCTTGTCGGCGAGGTTAGCCTCTCCGACGAGCCTGCATCTGACGCAGGCACCGGCGGCCCCGCGAACCTTCTCGCGGGCCTCCTCGACGACCTCCACGTTGCTGGCGAGCCTGCCACTGACCTGGAGTCCGTAGGCTCCACCGACCCGATGCTGGTTGATTCCAACACCGCGTCGGTCGACGCCTTTCCCACCGATGTGGTGATCTACGACGAACCGCTCCCTCGCACGGGGAGCGGCGGAAGCACCGTCACTGAGGTGCTCGTCATCGACCATGGCGAGCACTCCGACGGGAGAGCTCGCGACCCGCTTGACGCGGCACTGCAAGACCTGGATGCGCCCATTCCAGAGGACGCTGACGCCGAGACACTGGAGGCGCGCCGCCTCCAGCTCGTCGAAGGCGCGAAGAAGCTGGCGAGCATGAGACGCTTGTCAGAGGCCTACCAGCGCGAGATGGATCGCGCCGTGGGCGGCTCGCCGGCCCCGGTGGGGCCAAGCCGCCTGGGCGCGGTCCGCCAGCGCGGCGCGGACATCGCCAGCATGTTCGAGGCCAACCGCCCCGTATACGCCAAGCCCGCAGAAAACATTCAAGCCGCCCAAGCGGCGGCAGACGAGCTGGATAACCTTGAAGGCGAAGAGCGCCGACTGATGACGGAGCGAGTCCAGCGACTCCTCGACGCGGCCGGCGCGCAGAACGCGGACGACTGCCGCACCGAAGGACCGCAGCAGCAGAAAGATGACCTGCCACCCCGCCGAGATCAAGGCGCAACATCTCGGGCGCCGACTGGCGGCGTCCGCGGAAGAAAAGACAAGGAGCCGTCTGCAAGCCGCAGTCGGACTCATATCACCATCGAGCGCGACCAAGACGGCCGCCCGAAAGCGGTAGAGCGGCAGGACGACTATGTGCCTCCGCCACCCCGCAGAGAAAGGCGAGTCTCTCCACCGCCCGTTGAACATCCGACTCTTGGAGGTCGCCTAGGCCGCCGAGAGGGAGTCGGAGAGAACGATGCCCCCCTCCGGATCGACCGAATCCATCGATCTCTGGTGCTGGAAGAAGAAGATGAGCTGGGGCCGCCGTGTTTTGGTCCCCGCATCCGAGATGAGCCCTTCCCCAAAGGGTTCACTCTCCCCAGAGATACCCCCAAGTACACCGGCTCCGTGAAGCCGGAGGATTGGCTAGTCGACTACGCCATCGCCGTCGACATAGCAAGCGGCAACAAGCACGTCGCCGTCAAGTACGTTCCGCTCATGCTCTAGGGCACGGCTCGGACATGGCTGAACAGCCTGAAGCCCCGCAGCATCAACAGTTGGGTCGCCTTAACCGAGGCTTTCGTCCGCAACTTCACGAGCACGTACAAGCGACCTCCCAAGCCTCGCCAGCTCTCCTTGTGCGTGCAAGGCCCCGACGAATCCACTCGCGACTACCTCACGCGGTTGGCCGAGCTCCGAAACTCCTGCGAGGACGTGCACGAGGTGCAGGCCATCGAGTACTTCACCGCCGGGTGCAGAGAAGGAACCCTCCTCAAGCACAAGCTTCTCTGCGACGAGCCAGAGACCCTGGATGAGCTGCTGATCATAGCAGACAAATACGCCACGGCCGACTCTTCTATGAAGACGGAGATCCAAGTCGGCACGATAGGCAAAGTCGCCCCTCAGGCTCCCAGAACCCCGGTTGGAGACGCCAGCCGACAGCAGCAGAACGATCACAAGCGCAAGGCCCCGCAGCCGGCTTCCAATAGCCGGCAGGTTGCAACGGTCGACGATCAGCAACCAGAAGGGCAGCCTCCACCCAAGCGGCAGAAGGGCGGTAAGCCTAATTGGCTGCCGGCTTTCTCGTACGAGCAGGCTCTGGATGGCCCCTGCAAGTTTCACAGTGGCGCGAAGCCATCAAACCACACCACCAGAAAGTGCCACTGGCTGACTAGGATTGCCAAGGGAGACGGCTTGGTGCCTCCTCCACCTGCTGGACAGCCGCCTCCGCCTCCACCCCCGCAGCCGGCTGCCAGGCCAGTCGGCGCAGTACAAGATGAGTACCCCGAAGAGCACGGGGCCTACGTGGTGTTCACCAGCGTGGCAGTTGACAAGCGCAGCAAGCGGCTGCAGCGACAAGAAGTGAACGCGGTGGCGTCGGACGCCCCGGAGTTCATGCATTGGTCCGAGAAACCTATCAGTTGGAGCAGAGCAGATCACAGAGGTGATGCCAAATCCAGGTTCCTACGCCTTGGTTCTGGAGGCCACATTTACCACTGATAGGCGGGCAGCTCGCTTCTCGCGAGTTTTGATAGATGGAGGCAGCAGTATCAACATCCTGTACAACTCCAGAACAGCCGGACTGTATTCCATGGGATCGTCCCTGGCCTTTCCTGCTCCCCAATCGGCAAGATTTTGATAGATGTCCTTTTCGGAGATAAGGATCACTTCCGCCGAGAGCCAGTCTGGTTTGAAGTGGTGGACCTCCGGAGCCCATACCATGCACTACTTGGCCGACCTGCCTTGGCCAAGTTCATGGCGGTCCCCCACTACGCCTACCTCAAGATGAAGATGCCGAGTTCCAAGGGAATCCTGACTGTAGTCGGCGACTACAGGAAGTCGTCCGCTTGTGCGACCGAGAGTAGTCGGCTGGCCGAGTCCATGGTTATTGCAGCGGAGAAGCGGCTTCTTGACCGGGTTGTGGCGATGGCCGGCAAGCAGCCTGAGTTGTCGCCCAACCCCAAGGAGTCGGAAGCTGAAGGCTCGTTCAAGCCGGCGAAGGAAACGAAGAAGATACCTTTGGACCTAGAGCACCCGGAGAGGTACGCTGTCGTAGGTCGTTGATTTCCTCCGTGAGAATCGGGACATGTTTGCATGGTCCCCCAAAGACATGCCAGGTGTACCGATGGAATTCGTCGAGCACAAGTTACATGTCCGGTCTGATGCGAAGCCCGTCAGGCAGCCCTTGCGCCGCTTGTCAGAAGAGAAAAGAAGAGTTGTTGGTGAAGAGATAGCCCGGCTCCTTGCAGCCGGCTTTATCATGGAAGTATTTTTCCCAGAATGGTTAGCGAACCCAGTTTTAGTGCTGAAGAAGAACAAGCAGTGGCGAATGTGTATCGACTACACAAGCCTGAACAAAGCCTGCCCCAAGGACCCGTTTGCTCTGCCGAGGATCGATCAGGTGATAGACTCCATGGCCGGATGCGAGCTGTTGAGCTTCTTAGATGCCTATTCAGGATATCACCAGATCAAGCTGAACCCGGCAGACAGACTGAAGACCGCCTTCATCATGCCGTTCGGAGCCTTCTGCTACCTGACCATGACGTTCGGCTTGAGGAATGCCGGCGCCACCTTTCAACGTTGCATGCAGAAGTGCCTCCTCAAGCAACTCGGCAGAAATGCCCACGTCTACGTGGATGATGTGGTGGTGAAGACGGAGAAGCGCGGAACCTTACTGGAAGACCTCAAAGAGACCTTTGAGAACCTGCGCCGATTCTAGATCAAGCTTAACCCCGAGAAGTGCGTTTTCGGAGTACCAGCCGGCCAGCTACTCGGCTTCCTGGTCTCTGAACGTGGCATAGAGTGCAACCCCGTGAAGATCAAGGCCATCGAGAGGATGGAGGTGCCTAGCCGACTGTTGGACGTGCAGAAATTCACTGGCTGTTTGGCATCCATCAGCCGCTTTATCAGTCGGCTAGGCGAGAAAGCTCTCCCCTTGTACCAACTCATGAAGAAGACCAATTTTTTTGAGTGGAACCACAAGGCGGACGAGGCCTTTCTGCAACTGAAGAGGATGTTGGTTACTCCCCCTGTGTTGGCGGCTCCGACTCCCAAAGAGCCCATGCTCCTGTACATCGCCGCCACCAGCCGAGTAGTCAGCACGGTTATCGTAGTTGAGCGCAAGGAGGAAGGCAAGGCACTGCCGGTCCAGAGACCCGTCTATTATCTGAGTGAAGTACTGTCAACCTCCAAGCAAAACTACCCCCACTATCAAAAAATGTGCTACGGCGTGCACTTTGCCGCCAAGAAGCTGAAGCCCTACTTCCAAGAGCACCCAGTCACCATGGTCTGCACGGCCCCATTAGCCGAGATCATTGGAAGCCGAGACGCGTCCGGCCGAGTGGAAAAATGGGCCATAGAGCTGGCGCCCTACACGATCTACTATCAACCCCGCACCGCCATCAAGTCGCAAGCACTGGCTGACTTCCTCGTCGACTGGGCCGAGACCCAGTACCTGCCACCGGCGCCCGACTCCACCCATTGGCGGATGCATTTCGATGGCTCCAAGATGCGCACCGGCTTGGGAGCCGGCATCGTCCTCACTTCTCCCAAGGGCGACATGCTCAAGTACGCACTGCAGATTCACTTCACCGCCTCCAACAACGTCGCCGAGTACGAGGCGCTCGTTCACGGGCTCCGGTTTGCCAAAGAGCTTGGCATCCGCCGGATCCTGTGTTACGGCGACTCCGACATGGTGGGACAGCAGTCGTCAGGCGACTGGGACGCCAAGGATGCAAACATGGCAAGCTACCATTTTCTCGTGCAGCAACTCAGTGGGTATTTCGAGGGGTGCGAGTTCCTCCACGTGCCGAGGAACGACAATAACCAAGCAGATACTTTGGCACGAATCGGCTCCACCCGCCAAGCAATACCTTCAGGCGTCGCCCTCCAGCGCCTCCTCAAGCCGTCCATCAAGCCCTCACCAGAGTCAGATTCAATTTTTGTGCCGACTCCCCCTGAAGAAGCCGGATCCGGCCCGAGAGCCCAAGCAAACAGCACAAGACCCATTGCAGATGATCTCAAGAGTGCCGCAGTTGCAGCCAGCCCGGGGACTTCGGAACTCGGCCCGGGGACTGCGGCAGCCAAAGAGAAGACTCCAGAACTCGGACCGGGGACTGCTCCAGTCGGCCCGGGGACTTCGTTAATCCAGCAAGCGGCTGCGGACTCCAGCCCGCCGACTCCCAGCCCAGTCGCTGGCGTCCAAGTCGCAGCTTTGACAGTAGAAGAGATAGCAGCACCCTCATGGGCCCAACCCATCCTCCAATTCCTGGTGAACAAGGAGCTGCCGCCTGACGAAACCTTAGCTCGGCAAATACAACGCCGAGGAGCAGCATACACCATAATCAACAGAGAGCTAGTTAGGCACAGCGTCACCGGTGTTCATCAACGCTGCGTTGAGTCGGATAAAGGCCAAGCAATTCTCAGAGATATCCACCAGGGCGAGTGCGGCCACCATGCGGCCTCGAGGGCACTCATCGCCAAAGCTTTCAGACACGGTTTTTTCTGGCCGACTACCCTGGAAGAGGCCAAAGAGTTGGTGCAGAAATGCAAGGGGTGCCAGAAGTTCCGCTCCAAGCCGCTCCAGCCGGCTTCAGCACTCAAGACTATCCCCATCGCATGGCCCTTTGCAGTATGGGGCCTGGATATGGTGGGACCCTTCAAAACGGCACGAGGCGGCCTGACTCATCTACTTGTCGCGGTGGACAAGTTCACCAAGTGGATAGAGGTGAAGCCCATCAAGAAGTTGAATGGTCCGACTGCCGTGACTTTCATCTCAGACATCACAATTCGGTATGGCATACCACACAACATCATCACCGACAATGGCACCAACTTTGCCAAAGGCGCCTTGGCCCGTTTCTGCGCGACACAGGGCATCCGACTGGACCTAGCGTCCGTTGCCCACCCGCAATCAAACGGCCAGGTGGAGCGAGCGAATGGCCTCATCCTGTCCGGCATCAAGCCTCGGTTGGTCGAACCGTTGGAACGTTCGGCCGACTGTTGGCTTGACGAGTTGCCAGCCGTCCTCTGGAGTCTGCGTACGACTCCAAACAAGTCAACCGGCTTCACGCCCTTCTTCCTTGTTTACGGTGCTGAAGCCGTCATCCCAACGGACATAGAGTTCGACTCCCCACCTGGCCCATTTCTGCGCGACACAGGGCATCTGACTGGACCTAGCGTCCGTTGCCCACCCGCAGTCAAACGGCCAGGTGGAGCGAGCGAGTGGCCTCATCCTGTCCGGCATCAAGCCTCGGTTGGTCGAACCGTTGGAACGTTCGGCCGGCTGTTGGCTTGATGAGTTGCCGGCCGTCCTCTGGAGTCTGCGTACGACTCCAAACAAGTCAACCGGCTTCACGCCCTTCTTCCTCGTTTACGGTGCTGAAGCCGTCATCCCAACGGACATAGAGTTCGACTCCCCACGAGTCATGATGTACACCGCGGAGGAAGCAGAAGAAGCACGACAAGACGGCGTCGATCTGCTGGAAGAGGGCCGGCTGTTGGCACTCAGCCGGTCCAGCATCTACCAGCAGAGCGTACGTCGCTACTACAACAGGAAGGTCAGGCCGAGAACCTTCCAAGAGGGCGATCTTGTGCTCCGGCTGATCCAGCGAACAGCCGGCCAGCACAAGTTGTCGGCTCCGTGGGAAGGCCCCTTCATCATCAGCAAGGTGCTGGGCAACAACACCTACTACCTGATCGACGCTCAGAAGCCCAGAGCACGCAAGAGGGACGACTCCGGCAAAGAGACGGAGCGACCATGGAACGCGAATCTTCTTCGAAGATTTTACAGCTGATGCAGTATGTATCACGCCCCCCTTTTTATTTTAAGTACCAAGACTCTGGGGCCCCCGAGACGGACTCAGGGACTGCCCCTTTTGTTATCTGTATGATAAGAATTATGCTTCCAAGTACGACACTCTTTATGCCGTTTGACCCCGGGCTCGACCAGTCGGCCCGGGGACTTGCCGTCTCGCGCTATGAAAACGCTTCCTGCGGTCAGACAAGTAGTGCGCGGCGCCTAAGCCGACTCCCACGAAAGCCACAGCTCGCAGAGCGACTGACTGGTGGGCCGGAGTAAGGTAGAATAGGCGCCCGCATGAAAAAAGGCTAAGGATTCAAAGCGTAAAAACATAGCCCTAGCCGGCTTTTCAGCTGATCCTCGCAAAACCGACTCCGAGTAGTCGGCTTGCCTTCTTTCTATCCGACTTGCTACAAAAACTCTCGAACGGCTAAGTACTTGCCTTCCCAAGGCAGCCAGGTATTTGGTCCAGCGGCAGTCCGCGGAGCGGCTGTCCGACTGGCAAAGATGGCACCCAAGGGAAGGCGGCAAAAGGAAAAAAGCCTAAAGAGCAACAAGCAAGAAACGATAGAATGTAGACAAATATTTACACCACAAAGGCCATTGGCCGAATCCATGAACAGATGTTCAAAATACACCCAGTGGGTGGAAATGTGCGAATTAACAAAGTCTTCGAGAAACTACTGAGCAGATAAGTAAAGCAAGACGACGGCTTATGAAGCGGCAGACGGGTTTGGGGGCTCGGCGGAGATGGCGGTGTCGGACGTCGGGGCAGCCGGTTGGGCAGACTCGGCTTGATCACCTCCAGCAGCAGTTGGCGTAGTTGGGCGCGGCTCGTTGTTGGAGGCTCGGTCGAGCTGAGGCTGGTCGCCCGCTCCGGCTTCTGGCGCCTCCGTCTCGCCGCCGGCTTCCACCTCGTCTTCTTCCTCGACGCTGGAGCCAATCACCTCCGCCGAGTCCTCGCCGTAGTTCGGGTTCATCCCAAACCACTCCGGCGGCGCCTCCTCGCCGTTGTCAGCACGCTCAGGAACGAAGACACTGGTGTCGACGTACTCGGCGATCGCCGCGGCGCGCTTGACGAAGTCATCCTCCATGGCAGCCAGTTCCGGCTGGGCCTTAGCTCGGAGCGTGGCCAGCTGGTCCAGACTCAGGTCTGGATACCACGCCTTGACGATCTCCAAGGCACAACGTGCCCCGGCACGTGCCGAGGAGCCCTTCCAAGCCTCCAGACGGCCTACTGCGACCTCCAGCCAGTCGGCAGTCCGACTGGGAGTGCGCAGAACCGGCATCTCCGGCCACAAGGTAGCAATCGCCTGGGCGCCGACTCGTTGAAGCCGGCGCAACATCCAGTGAGCCGGCCGTAGACGAGCCTCGATGCTCAGAAGCTGTTCGTCAAGAGTCCGGGGGGCGTTGACAGCAACCTCCTCGCCGGCCGCCCTCCGCGCCTCACGGTCAGCCTCGATGGCTTGAACGGCAGTTTGTGCATAACCCGGGAAGAGTTCTGCCAAAGACAAAAAAAAATAAGCAAGTCAGAAAAAGCAAGAGTCGGCCCGACCCACAGTCGGCCGCTCAAAGAAAACGAGCAAAGAAAACTTACCATCGACGATATCTTCAATCTCGTGGAAGCCGGAATTTAGCATCGCCTCCTTATCAGTCCAGGAGGAGCGTTCGACCTCGAACTCGGCCTGGAGCTCAGCCTCCTTCTCCTTCGCCCCCTCCTGCACCTTCTTGAGCAGCTCCTTCTGCTCCGCCAGCTGCGCGGCCAGCAGGTCGCGCTCTGTGACAAGCTTGTTGCAGTCCGCCTCTTTGGCACGCAAGGCGGTGTTAGCAGCGCCCAGCTGCTCCTGAAGGACGGCGTTGGTCATTGAAGAAAAAAGAAACAGGACACAAGTCATCAGAAAAGGTCGCCAAGAAGATCCGGCCCGACTGCGCAGCAGTCGGCCCGAATCTCGGGGACTACAGCCCGCGGGTGCGCCAGCGCGCCCCCGCGAAGAAGCAAACTTACTCCGGCTCTCCGACAAGTCGGCAGTCCGCTTGCCCAGCTCTTCAACATTTCGATTGAAGACGGTGGCTCGGAGGTTGTGATAGTCCTACAGTGAGCATTTCAAAAAGAATAAGTGTTTGGAATTCGCCATTAGAGTTCCAACCCGCCTGCTCAGCAGCCGACCTGGAACTCGGGGACTACACCCAGTGGGTGCGCTGGCGCGCCCCCACAGAGAAGAACAAGAAAAAACAAGTCAGAAGGAACATACCCGGACGGCCGCTCGTGTCGCTAGGTGCGCCTTTGTGCAGTGCTGGATGGCGTCGCTTTCAGCTCGCAGCTTCGCCTGGACGTCCAGGAGTGCCTGGTTCAGCGGGCCCGTGCCGCCTCCTCGCGCCCACCCGACGGGCGCGGAGCTCATCACCTCGACCTCCGGCGTGGCCGAGCTGGCCCCTCCGGTCTCCAGAGGGCGTGGCGTCGAAGTCGCCTTCTCCAGCCGGTGGCGAGTTGGCAGGGCGACTTGAAGAAGCAAGTTCGCCGTGGCTTCGTCTGTAGTCGGCGGTACCGGCGGTTCCGCCGACTGTTTATCCTTTGCGCCCCCCAATGGCGGCAGGGGCGGTGGTGGCGGCACCACCGGGTCTCGCCTAGGGATCTCGCCACCCTTCCTCTCCGCAATGGCGTACTCCCCGTCGGCTTCTCCAGACCGCTCCGTATAAACCGGAGGCGGCGCCGAGTTCAACAGAACGACGGGCAGCGCCGATTGGCGGCGCGCGGCTTCTTCGACCCGCTCTTGGGCTGCGGCGGCGGCTCCGGCTCCCTCGAGACCCTGCTGGGCGGGGGCGGCCGTCTTCTCGGCCTCCGCCTTCTTCCGACGGGCGGCTTCATCCTCGTCGCGTTTCTCCTGCGCGTTCCGCTCTGTCGCCTCCCAGAGGTCGGTGGCTGGGTCGATGCGCCGAGTCATGGCGGACGACTCCACCGACCCCCTGATGGAGGCGGCGACGACCCTCCCTAGGGTGAGAGGAGCTCTGAAGCGAGGAGCACATGTAAAAACTCAGACTAAACCCACCAGAAGACAAAAACAAGACAGAGAAGTAGGGGCACTCACGCAGAGGACAGCGGCGGCTTCTTCACTTCCTTACGGAAGCGCTGGGCCTTCGCGGCCGCCTCTTCCCGTTTGGTCGCGGCGGCTGCCCCCTTAAACTTCTTCTCCCGGCCTCCGAGGGAACTCGGCCTGGCCCGGCGCTTCCTCGCGCCGTCTTGCCTCGGCTGGTGGTGCGGGGCGACTTCCTCTTCTTCGCCGACGGGCCAGTCGGCGAAGGTGGCCGAGGGCCTTAGACCGCCTTCTTCTCCTTCGCCGCCTCCTTCGGCGTCGGCCTCCAATGTCGCCGCCCCCAAGTCGGGGTCGTCGACATTGCTCTCTTCTCGATCAGAGGCGAACTGGCGAGGCGGCCCCGTGGCGCCAGATGAGGGCTGGAAAAGAGAGTTCTGGTTCAAAGGTTAAGAGAAATAAAGAGCAGAAGCCGGATTCGGCTGAAAAAGAGAAAGAGAAGGAAAGAGCAACTTACCACCGGCGGGGGGTTGGCGCGCGAGTATGGCTCCATGCCAAACTGCCAGTCCCCCGAGAGGCCGCAGTTCGCGATGAAGTTCACCGTGTCCGCGACCTCCACGTGAGGAAGATCTTTGGTGCACGTCCGACTGGGGTCCTGGTGGCCGCTCATCTGACAGATCAGATGAGGCCGGCTTTGGAGCGGCAGAACTCGGCGCGCCACGAAGGCGGCCAGCAAGTCGGCCCCAGTCAGGCCGGCTGACTGCGTCAACACCCGAAGTCGCTGCATGGCGGCGGCTCCAGCCGGAGTCAGCGTCTTGGCGCGGTAGGACCAGCTGGGCTGCCTCCCAGCCGGCGCACCGGCTTCGAAGGCCGGCAGGTTGACCCAGTCGCCGTCTGCGGCGACGTTCTTTACATAGAAGTAAGAACGCTGCCACATCTTCACCGACTTGATCAGCTGGATGGCGGGGAATGGGTTGTCGGCAGTCGACCTCCGCAGCGCGATGAAGGCGCCGCATTGGGCTGGCACGCCGGCGACGTGCGTACCGAGCTTAGAATGGAAGAACTCCCCCCACAGCTCGATGGTGGGGAGAACACCGAGGAATCCCTCGCAGAGCGAGGTGAAGGCCGCCAACAGCACCACCGTGTTTGGAGTAAGGTGGTGCGGTTGGAGGCCGTGAAACTCCAGGAACGAGCGGAAGAATCCGCTCGCCGGCAGCCCCAGGCCGCGCGTCAGGTGGGAGCGGAACATGAAGCGCTCACCCTCCACAGGCGCCGGCGACACCTCCTCCGGCGGCGGGGCGCGGGCCTGCACGAGGTTCGCGCTGGGGATGCGGCGCATCCTGCGAAGAAACTTGATGGTGTCGTCGTCAACTTCAGAGCCGTCCCACACGCCGGAGCGGACGGCGGCGGGCGCGGCGGCGGAAGAAGAGCTCATCGCCGGGAGCAGTGGTCCGGCACGGCAGCAGTGAGAAGAAGAAGGAAGAAGAAGGAACGGGAGGAAGCAGAGGAGAGCGGGCGTGCGTGCTTCGCCGCCCCGCTCCTTTTGCCTACTTATAGGCTTACGAGCTGAGGAGCCGAGGGGGCGTCGTGGGATTAACTACGCACACGCCCCCACGACCCCCACGATTTACCACGCGGAGTTACCCCGCGCATTTACTGCGCCAGAAGCCCAACCGCCCGCGCGGCCGCAGCGGATCCGCTCGAGGGCCGACGCGCGGTAGTGGCGGGCCCCGCCCGCGGGCCCGTCCCGTCGCGCGCGTGGGCTGGCAGGCTTGCCCGACCACGTGGCGCCCATGGAATGGTCCGCGGCGGGCGGCGGCCGTGTAGCTTCTCAAGCACGGCGTTTGCGTCCCGCCACGATCTTCAAACTACCTAAAGAAGAGCAAGGCGACTTGAAGGCAAGTCCGACCTCTGAGAGACGGCTCGACGAAGACGGACGGAGCAGAATCGCCTCCTGATAATCGGCACGAAGGGAGACGGCAGGCGAGCTACGACACCAACTCCTCGAAGGAAGAAACTGTTGAGGCCCCTCGGCGCATCCCTCGGCGCCTCACCAGCTTCGGGGACTACTGTCGGAGTAATGGGCCACGGGTAGGCAAACCCGAGGCCCAGAACCTTTCAAGACATCGGGGCCGGCTTCGCCCCTCGAAGGATCCTAAGACAAAGGGCCGACTCTGAGAGTCGGCTATAGCATCGCCGACTACCCACTCACGGCCGAATCTCGAAGACGGCTACGACATAAGCCGACTCCCAGTTGGCGACTCCAGGAATGCCGACTATGGGGAGTCGGCCCACGACTTCGCCACCTTCAGCCTTCTAGAAGAAGGACAGGACTGGGGATGGCCGGAGTACGGCCCTCCCCTACCCTAATTACCAAGGGCGGGTATGGTTACAGCGCGACGTACCGGAGGAGATCTTCGGTACGGCGCGGCACTGTGGCCATACCGGCCCTGACGTCCGCCCTAGCGGCGGAACCCTATTCCCACGTTGGCCCGCCAGTATGGCCTGGAGATGGCCGGCCCCGCCAGCCAGCGGGGGAGATAGAAGAGGGCGAGAGCGCCCAAAGACAGACCCCGTGGGAGTCGGCCTCTAGGAGTCGGCCCGTTCCTCCCATGGGCCCCGCACGCCATTAACCAGATAAGACGGGGAGTGGCCACAGTGATCGCCTGCCGGACGGCGGCACTGTTGCCATGACCCCGTGACCAAGACGACGTCATCAGAAGCGCGGCTACAGTGACCAGGTCAGCCGGCGGGGCCCACCAGCGGCGGGCCCCAGGAGTCGGCGGAGAAGACGGCCACTTGAGAGACACGCAGCTGGGACCCGCGCCCAGTGAGATTACCATTGTACCCCCGGGGGGTAGGCCTATATAAACCCCCCGGAACACCCATGCAAAGGGTTAGATCCTTTGACCACTAGACAGAAGCACCGGAGGGAGAGAGCTAGCTTTGCCCTCTCCTACCTCTAGAACACAGCTCGAGGAGCAACTTTGTACACATATCACCATAGTGACCATGCGGAGACCCCGCAGAGCAGCAGTAGGGGTATTATCTCCTCGGAGAGCCCCGAAGCTGGGTAAGATCCGCCGGCGTGCATGTCTACGCCTCATCCCGCTTGCAGGCACCGGCGACGTTCTACTCGCCCCCACCATGATAAGCCATCCGTTGGCATATGTCGTACCCAACCCCCGACACTGGCCTATATGGCCTGGTTCCCCCGACCTAACCCTAACCCCACAGACACTCCCCACCCCACTCTCTCCCCTCGTTCCTTCTCTCCCCCGTACAGGATCAGGCACGCACGCCCAATACCTTCGCCGCCCGAGGACCCCGACGTCGCTCGCCGCCCACGACCGCTTCACCACCGTCCGCCGCCTTCTTTCGCCCGCCCCTGCCGTTGGCGCCGCCCTGCGCCTCCCTTGGCCGCACCCGGTCATGGCCAGTGCTCGCCCGCATCTCGTCACCGCCCCTGCGCGCCTCGACCTCCTCCGCGTCGCTCTACCATGGCGCTGCCGGCCTCCCCGAGCACTTCCCCAAACCCTGTTCGCTGTGAGCTCCTACTGTACGCTCCCTTCTTCCCTCCCCCTCTGCTTTACTCACTGTCCCACCAGCGCTCGCGCGCACCGCACACAGACGCCCACGGTCACCGCCGCCATCCCCGTCTGCGCTCGCCTCACCGCACGTGTCGACCGTCCGCGCCCGCGGGACCCTGTCTCCGCAACAGCTCGTCGGCGGCCTCGAATCCGGCGGACCCTTGGACCAGCTCCACTCCCAGCACATGCGCACGTGGACCCGCTCTCGAACGAGCCTAACCATGCTCATTTTGGACCACCATGGCCCTCTTCCGACAAAGGTTCCGTGCAAAGCCGCCGGCGCGCCACCAATCTTGAACCGGCCTGAGTCACTGACTCATGGGCCCGGTGCTGTAGCACTTAATTTTAGGACTAATTGAACCACTAACTAAAACGTTAGCCGTCACTGACAGGTCGGGCCCACCTTTAATCAACTCTGCTTAAAAAAATAAACCTGATTAGGTCTATTGTGTGTGACATGAGGGCCCAGGCCACTATTGATTCGGATAGGATTGGCTGAGTCAGCCTGCTGACTAAGCAGGGGCCCAATAGTCATCCTTTGCCGGCTTGTCAGTTGACTCAGTCAACGGGCCCACTAGCCAGCCTCTCTGCTCGTCAGCTGGGTACAGTTCTTGGTACACTTAACAATTACTGTTTTGGAATAATTCAAATTTAGTAATTATAATAATTCTAGAAATTGATTAAAACTTTGAAAATTAATATAAAATAAATCGTAGCTCGGATGGAAAAACTTTGTACATGAAAGTTGCTCAGGACGACGAGACGAATCCGGATACACTCTCCGTTCGTCCGCCACACATCCCTAGCATAGCAAACACGCAACTTTCCCCCTCCGGTTCATTTTTCCGAAAACGCGAAACACCGGGAATACTTTCCCGGATGTTTCTCCCCTTCGCCGGTATCACCTATCCCTGCGTTAGATCACCTCTATCACCACGTTTGTCATGTTATGCTTTGATTGCTCTGTTATTTATTATCTTCCCCCTCCGTTACTTTTCCGGTAGACCCCGAGACTGCCGTTGATGCCCCTGTGATCGACTACGTCGACGATGACCCTCCTTGTCTGAGCAACCAGGCAAGCCACCCCCTTGATCACCAGATATCGCCTATTCTTCTCTATACTGCTTGCATTAGAGTAGTGTAGCATGTTACTGCTTTCCGTTAATCCTATACTGCTGCATAGCCTGTCCTTGCTACTACTGTTGTTACCTTTACCTGCTATCCTACTATTTAGTATAGGATGCTAGTGTTCCATCAGTGGCCCTACACTCATGTCCGTCCGCCATGCTATACTACTGGGCCGTGATCACTTCGGGAGGTGATCACGGGCATATGCTGTATACTTTACACTGTTACATTACCTGTGATACTGTTCGGAGATGGGGGCTGAAGGGGCAGGTGGTTCCACCCAGGTAGTGGTGGGCCTGGGTTTCCCGACGGCCCCCGACTGTTACTTTGTGGCGGAGCGATAGGGCAGGTTCAGACCACCTAGGAGAGAGGTGGGCCTGGCCCTAGTCGGCGTTCGCGGATACTTAACACGCTTAACGAGATCTAGGTATTTGATCTGAGTCTGGCCATTTGGTCTATACGCACTAACCATCTACGCGGGAGTAGTTATGGGTATCCCGACGTCGTGGTATCAGCCGAAGCACTTCGTGACGTCAGCGACTGAGTGGCGCGCGCCGGGTTGGACCGCGTAACGTGACTTCCTTTGTAATGGAGGTAGCCAGGTCTGCTCTCCGGCCGCGTACGCAACGTGCAGGTGTGCAATGGGCGATGGGCCCAGACCCCTGCGCGCATAGGATTTAGACCGGCGTGCTGACCGCTCTGTTGTGCCTAGGTGGGGCCGCGACGTGTTGATCTTCCGCGGCCGGGCATGACCCAGGAAAGTGTGTCCGGCCAAATGGGATCAAGCGTGTTGGGTTATGTGGTGCACCCCTGCAAGGAAGTTTATCTATTCGAATAGTCGTGTCCCTCGGTAAAAGGACGACCCGGAGTTGTACCTTGACCTTATGACAACTAGAACCGGATACTTAATAAAACACACCCTTCCAAGTGCCAGATACAACCCGGTGATCGCTGTCTAACAGGGCAACGAGGAGGGTATCGCCGGGTAGGATTATGCTATGCGATGCTACTTGGAGGACTTCAGTCTACTCTCTTCTACATGCTGCAAGACGGAGGCTGCCAGAAGCGTAGTCTTCGACAGGATTAGATATCCCCCTCTTATTCTGGCATTCTGCAGTTCAGTCCACCGATATGGCCCTTTACACATATACCCATGCATATGTAGTGTAGTTCCTTGCTTGCGAGTACTTTGGATGAGTACTCACGGTTGCTTTTCTCCCTCTTTTCCCCTTTCCCTTCTACCTGGTTGTCGCAACCAGATGCCGGAGTCCAGGAGCCAGATGCCACTGTCAACGATGGCTCCTACTACACTGGAGGTGCCTACTACGACGTGCAGCCCGCTGACAACGACCAGGAGTAGTTAGGAGGATCCCAGGAAGGAGGCCTGCGCCTCGTTCGATCTGTATCCCTGTTTGTGCTAGCCATCTTATGGCAACCTTGTTTAACTTATGTCTGTACTCAGATATTGTTGCTTCCGCTGACTCGTCTATGATCGAGCACTTGTATTCGAGCCCTCGAGGCCCCTGGCTTGTATTATGATGCTTGTATGACTTATTTTATGTTTTAGAGTTGTGTTGTGATATCTTCCCGTGAGTCCCTGATCTTGATCGTACATGTTTGCGTGTATGATTAGTGTATGATTGAATCGGGGGCGTCACAATTTGGTATCAAAGCCGACCGCCTGTAGGAATCCCCCTTTCCAACTCCTTGGCCTAAGTCGAGTCTAGACTTTGCAAAAACTTTTACTAACATGGCTGTGTGCCTTACGGGCCCACGTCGCCATTGGGTGGTATTAGGATCTTTTACTCCCCGACCTTTACTCCGGGACTCTGAACTCTCTTCTATTCGGGTTAAATGAATCTTGCTAAATCTAACATTAGGATCTCGTTATCACTTTCACCCGGAGGGCCCCTTATTACTGGTGATCGTCTGCTGCATGTGAAGACCCTGAAGATACTCTCCGCTGATAACCCGAGAACTTTTGTTCATCGCCTTTGCAATTCCCCTTCCGCCGTCAACCCTTATGGATAACTACTTGCAGTTGTTATTCTTACATTCATCCCCAGTTGTTCATGTTGTTACAAGATACCCCTAGCACTCTCCGTTGTTCCGAGAATCCTTGTGCCATCTGCTTTGCAACTTCTTTTTGCACTAAGGATAATTCACTTAACCGTGGTCTGCTTATCCCCAGTTGTTCATATGCTTTTCAAAATACTTGGAAATACTACCCGATCTTCCGAGTATCCTCTTCAAACTATTGCTTGGAAAATACTTATCTGCTTGCAATATGGATGCTTTCCATATGTGTAGCAATATTCATTAGTATCCTTTGACACCATCATTTTGATCCTATCGATTCAACATGTGTGTGAAAGCACGCAATCATCAGTTGATCCTTCTAAATTATCTTTCCGGCTCAGACATCATTTTGAACATGAGCTGGTTCTCGACTAATCTATTTGTCATCGATTGTGCCCCTAGGTCTATTCTACTTATCCATCCTTGATCAGAGCGTCTGCTTCTGATCCTTCAATTTGGAAATCTTAATTCCTTTGATATCTAAGCATCTCATCATTCAGATGTTCTATAATATGATGCCGTTGCATTCTTTCTTCAACTGGTTGTGTGCCGGTGCTCACATCAGCTCCACTATGGACCGTCGGATCATTTGTTGAAATATCATCCGACAGCGTCCTTCGTATACAAAAACCTCGAGAAGTTCTTTCCCTGATACATAATACCTTAGGTAAATTGTATCCTCTGTTTTTGTCAACCAAGCTCTACTATCGAGCTTGTGTTATTTACTATTTAAGCTTGTGGTATATGTTTCCATGATAGCCTGACGGGTTGAACCTATGCCTTCCTTAATATGTGTGAAGTCGGAAGTTTTCACGAGTCGTACTCATCTGGTATTTCACCAGGTCAAACTTTCAACACTATTGCCTTTATCAAAGCGAGAAGTGAATGGAAGGTTATACATTGAAGAAGTGGGAGTCGACCTTGAACCTTGCATTCATGCCCATGGACACGATGTAGATCTTATCATTAAAGCTTCTCTTAAATTAATTATTCCTTTGGTATAAGTTCATCTTATATCTGGGATATGGCCTTTTGCAATCGTGGTTCCGACCATGTTCTCCTCTAAATACCATTTCTCGTGCAAGTTTAAGCACTTGTCTTTTGTAGAGCAATACCCCAGTCCAACCTCTACTTTGATTCGTCGTCGAGTATTACCCCCCTGGTATCTCGAGATTATCTTGGAGCTACATAACTTCTTATGAGTTCTTCATCAAGTACTACATTCTCACTGATTACGGTTTTTCACGGGCTTTGAGTTATTAAACACTCAAGGACATCGATAACTGAATCGAGTCCGCGTCACCAAGGTTGTCATAATCGTGATTCTGTTGTACGATTCTATGACTTTACGATCCAAACTAACCCTTCTGATTCTACGATTTTGGTCTCTAGAATCTACGTTTCTACGATTCTAATAGTGAAGATTCTACGATTTGTGATCCTGCCATCGGAGCTCCGATCCGATCCAGAATCACGATTCTGATAACCTTGCGCGTCACGATTAAACAACTCTTAGTAATCTTCTTTACTTGCGAGTTTGTACTCAATCATGTCATTCCTAGCCTGATCGGCTATATCATTAACGTGCTAAATCTTAACTGTGCTACCTGGTCCTTCTTCCCGAAACACAATTTTTTTACGCTGAGCTAAGCTTACGTCGATCTTCCTTGTCATATATTATTATCTTGGACAACAATACTTGATTCTGAGGTTGTGTCGTATCCGTGGTCCCAGTGGTCTTTTGCTTCACCATTCCTTTTGCTTGATGTCGTCGTTATTCAATGGCAGCCTCATGGAATCTTTCGACAAAGGTGTCGTGATCATCAACACTCTGAGATCTTCCAAAATATCTATTGAATTCTTGATGGGAAATACCATCCTTGCCCCTTGATGCTTTGTATTATCATCGGCAACGTTAAAGCCCTCCCTCCAACACAAACCTGCTCATGTTTTGTGTATTACCTTGAGTTCCTTCCTACCCAGCTTGTGTTATGTTCTACTTTGGAATATTACCATCTTTTATGTCAATAATGTCGTGAGAATTTCACCACCTCTCAAGAAATTCTTGATATAGTAATACTTATTGCCATCTCCATTCATAGCTTGGTCTCCATGTTGTTGCTAACCGGAATACCAACAAATGAAATGTGCGGTGTAATTCCAAACTCCTAGCAACCTTATTGCCTTGAAGTTAACGATCGACAGTTTGTTCTTAGACCTCTGGTTATTGGATCGTCAATCTAACATTGATCTTGCTGCCTAAGGTCATACTTCGGGTGCACCTTTCAACCAACGTTTAAATGGGTATGTTTCCTCGAACATACCTCATTGTATCAATTTAACTGACAATTGTCATCCCCTTGTTCACCTAATTGTGGAAATCCATCCTTTGGAAATCTCGATGAATTGTCGCTGAGTCCATCAGCCACCCCCTCATCCTCTCATTGGTTTACTGATGAACCCTGGTTTGGAACTCGCTTACATAGTTCATTTCCCGAGAATCATATAATGTCATCTCGTCGATTGAGTTGCACCTCTTTTTCTCGGGCATCCCGAGTCTGAGGTATCCTGACACCAATTAGATCTAAACCTCAATCAGATATGATGGTTGGAACATATTTTCAAGAGTTATAACCTTGGTCCCTATATGCCCCGGTAAGGTGATGTCATGCCTAGCACGCCTGACCAGGGGACCTAGTGTTATAAATTTCCTTTTTAACAAGGATAGTCATTTTCCATGAGGAAATGGAATGCCTTGTTTACTAAGTTCATCTTGATGGATCCTTTGTGTATCCCAAGTCCGATTTTTGCTTGAAGACCATGTCAATGCTATCCCGAAGCATGTCTGTGGTACTCCGATTTTCAATAAGAGCATTTGAAGCACCGTGCTAACTTGTCTTTATCAATTATCCAAACACCGCTGTATGGGTAGTGTCATGAAATTTCTCTCCCCTACCTAAGGAGTTTTCTACATAATATCCTGTCATGGATAGCATGCTCTGCTTATCATTGGGAAGGATATAACCCTGAGAATTGTGTTTATCCATATTTTCCTTTCCATTGTTCTGTTTAAACCTAATAATCACTTTTCCTTTCCATTGGATTGTTTAAACTTTCTTGTGATCTATATGTGCTAAGCAGTATTAATCCCCTGCTTATGTTAACACCTCAGAGTGCAATTCTGTCAGTAAGACCCTGGTACTTTTGTTGATAACATTCCGGCAACCACCGATGGACGAGAACCTTGCCTATTGGTCCGCCTCGTTCAACGAGCAGGAAAATGGTTCTCTTCGTCCCCCACCCTGGGTTCCGACGTTGTTGCCGACATAACAGACAGGTTATGGTCTGACCTGCATGGTTATCGTAACCGTGCAAGATGACACCACTCTTTCTGTCTTTAACCCACATGGTGGGCGCATAACCCACAGCTCCACCAGGATCGAAACCTGACTCTCATGTACGCCCTTGTTTCCAAAGTTATTCCTTACGTTTGGCTTCGTATTTAATTCACGGGCCACTTTCCTAGTCTATTCTAGTATGAGACGCAATACTTATTCTCGTTGCTCTGAACCCCCTTCACCTTCTGATAGGCATTGAACGCTTGCCTATCGGTTTGAAACTTCTCATGGTACCTTCTTACTTTGCTCTCGACATCTTCTTAAATTTCATTTCGAGAGATACTTATGCTTCTTCCCCTGGGTTAACCGCCTGATGCTCGATCTTGTTAGAATCCATCCTTATAGGGTTCTCCCTTCCCACCCTTTCGTAAGTACGGTGAAGATCCTGAAGGAAGGGCGACAAACTTCATCATGATGACCTCAAGCAGAGGAGTGAAGACATCAATGTAATGGATCGACCTCTTCGAGAAGTGCAACTATGACCAAGAAGAATCGCTAGAATTTCGTAACCAGATCCCTTCCCCTTTATAACCGCTCCTAAATCTCGGGACGAGATTTCTTGTAGTGGAGGAGAATTGTGACGCCCGGGTAATTAAGCTACAGTAATCCTATGCTAATGAAGCCATGTTACCTATGTTACTGTTGCTAATCGGTCGTTAGATCAAAACCGGTCCAAAATTCAAATTCAAAGTTTGGTAAATAATAAAAGTTTTGAAACATTGAAATAAAAATGTTTGGTTTGTACTAAATATTACATAGATAATTGTGGTGTAGAAGACACAGTTTTATAAAATGCATAAATATTTTAAATTAAATTAAAAAAAAGTAAATAAATAAAAGAAAAGAAATTTTTAGAAAAACACAATACACAAAAAAGAGAACACCCCTCCCCCTCACTGGGCTTCGGCCCAGCAGGCCACCAGGCCGCCTGGCCGGCCCACTCCCACACCCTTCTCTGGCCTATATGGTCGGGTTCCCCCCGACCTAACCCTAACCCCACAGACATTCCCCACCCCACTCTCTCCCCTCGTTCCTTCTCTCCCCCGTACTGGATCGGGCATGCACGCCCAATCCCTTCGCCGCCCGAGGACCCCGATGTCGCTCGCCGCCCACGACCGCTTCACCACCGTCCGCCGCCTTCTTTCGCCCGCCCCTGCCGTTGGCGCCGCCCTGCACCTCCCTTGGCCGCGCCCGGTCATGGCCGGTGCTCGCCCGCATCTCGTCACCGCCCCTGCGCGCCTCGACCTCCTTCGCGTCGCTCTACCATGGCGCTGCCGGCCTCCCCGAGCACTTCCCCAAACCCTGTTCGCTGTGAGCTCCTACTATACGCTCCCTTCTTCCCTCCCCCTCTACTTTACTCACTGTCCCACCAGCGCTCGCACGCACCACGGACAGACACCCACGGTCACCGCCGCCATCTCCGTCCGCGCTCGCCTCACCGCGCATGTCGACCGTCCGCGCCCGCGAGCCCCTGTCTCCGCAATAGCTCGTCGGCGGCCTCGAATCCGGCGGACCCTTGGACCAGCTCCACTCCCAGCAGATGCGCACGTGGACCCGCTCTCGAATGTTTCCCCGGTAGAAAAGCTCCGCCAGAGCCCTAGGTTGGTTTCGCCAGGTTCTGCCTCGAAAAGGCGGCGCTTCATCGCGAAAATTTCCTTATAATTTTTTCCAGGGTGAAAGACTTCATATAGCCAAAGATGGGCACTGGAGGCCTGCCAGGGGGCCCACGAGGCAGGGGGCGCGCCCCCACCCTCGTGGATGGTGGGTGGCCCCCTCTGGTGCTTTCTTCGCCCAATATTTTTTATATATTCCAAAACTGACTTTCGTGGAGTTTCAGGACTTTTGGAGTTGTGTAGAATAGGTCTCAAGTATTTGCTCCTTTTCCAGCCCAGAATTCCAGCTGCCGGCATTCTCCCTCTTCATGTAAACCTTGTAACATAAGAGAGAAAAGGCATAAGTATTGTGACATAATGTGTAGTAACAACACATAATGCAATAAATATCGATATAAAAGCTTGATGCAAAATGGACGTATCAACCACTGCCTTGTTGAAGAGGACCGGCATCATCGTCAAGAAACTTATGGACGAGAATGCCATGCTGCGCATCGAGCGCAGAAGGCTGGTGGAGGCCGTGGATGCTCTCAACCAACATCTTGAGGACAAAAAAGAGCTCGTCGCCGCTCACCGCGGAGACTAGTTCTCGCGGCCTGCAGCAACACATCAAGAAAGTAGAGACCAGCAAGTCAGATCGTTGTCTTCCTTCTTCTTTTGCCCTTGTGTATTTTGGGCATTGCCGCATGTGGCTTTTTTAATTATGTTTCTAAATATGTAAGACAATTATTATCCACTGTCATTGTAACATCCCAAATTTTTAATTTGGAATGTTATACATTAGATCATCATGCATAACATATTTTCTTGCATTTTTGATCGGTCCTAGAAATTTCACGCAACTCAAGGACCCTCGGAGAGAGTTGGAGATTTCGTTATTTTCATAATTGAGTTTTCTCAAATTTTGAAAAGAGGATCATTTGATTTTATTTATTTCATCTTCAAATATTTTTCCAATATCAAAATATATGAGAGGGAATAATATGACTTTCCCAAATTTTAGGAAAAAATGAAGATTTAATAAATAAATCAAATTTCGGATTTTCTTCGGAGTTTATTTGATTTTATTTGCATTAGGGAAAAATGCGCGTTTTCAAAAATTGCATTTTAGGCCCGGAGAAAAGTTCATTTTGTTCGACTCATTTTTATGAGTCGGGGAAAATTTACTTCATTTGTTTTGGAGTCCGGTAGATTTCCTTTTTCTCTGTTTTTCGCGCGCGAAACCGATTTAAAAAAAAATCCCGCGCGCACCCTGGGCCAAAGGCCCAGCCGGCCGGCCAGGAGGCCAAGCACCGCGCGCCAGGCGCAGGAGGCCGCCGCCGCTACTTCTTTTTGGAAGTCCTAGTAGGACTTTTGTCCTACTTCCGTTTATTCCGTTTTTGTTTCTAGATCTTTCCTACTCCTATTCTTATTCCTTGATCCCTCCTCCAAGTAAACTCCCTCCTCCCCAATATAAATACCCCCACACCCCCCCCTCTAAATCATCAAACTCCAAGCCCCAAGCCGCGCCCCACCCCGCGCCCCTCACCCGCCGCCGCCGCACCTTGCCACCGCCGCCGCCGCCGCCCTACACCGCCGCCGCCGCACCTTGCCGCCGCCGCCCTACACCGCCGCCGCCGCACCTTGCCGCCGCCGACCAACGCCGCCGTTCGCCGGAGCCCCTCGCCGAGGTAGCCACGCCGCGTCTCTTTTTCTTCCCTCGGTTCGGTTTTTCTTATAAACCGTTCCGATTCTTTTCTTCTCTTACGATTCGTTTTCTTTCCGGTTCTTTTCTAAACCGTTCCGGTTTTCTAGATCGGTTTTTCGTTTGGTTTTCTTTTTCGAAACCCTAGATCGGATTCGTTTTCTTTTCCGACTTAGTTGCCTCGAGACCGTTCGCCGGACCGTTCGTTCTAACGAACGTGATCACCGGATTCTTCTAGGTTAACGAACGTTCGTTCGTTCAACCGTTCTTCTTTTCTTCTCGTCGGATTTATTCCGCGATCACGATCTCAGATCTGATCTTCGTTCTAGTTTATCTTCTCGCTCGTTTATCGGAATCAGGTGATTCAAGCGCCTGGCGTTTCGTTTCAAAACCGCCGTTCCGAATAATCAACTTAAACAAAGTTTTGCTATGGTAAAATTTGACCTAGTTTCACTTTGCTAGAACCGAGTTGCTTTCTTCCGCCTTTGTTTTCCGTTCCTTTGTTCGATTCGTTTCTCTTTGCAACCGGAGTTCTTAAGTTGAACTTTCTGGTTAGATCTTTTATTCGAGTTTTACCTATGCATTAGATGAGTACTTATTGTATGCTTGTTGTTTGTCTGCGATAGATCACCCGGAGTGCACCGCCTGTTATTTCGAAGCTCTAGGTTTCGCGGATCCTCAGCAAGGCAAGTAACACTTTGATCATACCTTCTCATTGCCCAGTTTTTATTGCATTAGACCAATCCTCACACATTGCATGATTAGGGTCTGTTTAAAACTGTGGGATGGGAAGTAGTTGAGGTAGTACCTATTACCTGTTTTACTTATGAAACCTTTGGGAGTTACTTCTACGTTTGGTTATTATGCCATGCTATGCTAGTAGACATGGATTGGGTGAGTGATATCCATGACAGATGTGAGTATTGTTAATTAATGGTTTTATCTAAGGTGGCAACTTAAACACACATCTGGGTGGATTGAGGCACCTGGTTTCTATCAGGACTTGCCTGTTTTTCTTCGGACCGCCACCCAGGCTCAAAGGGATCATAAGATCATTCATACTAGTAACTTCCGTGTGCAGCCACAAGCCATTATGGGCTCTGGCATAGCTGACTAAGTCATGCGAACTCTTACAGTGGTAGACTAGCAGATGTAGGGGATGTAGGTTGGTACGGTCTGTCACAACGTAAGGTGTGAGTGCTTCTGAAAGACTATGTCTCGGTCATCCGTCTCTCAAACATCATGTAGTGCGAGAAACCATAGGAGGCGATCGAGTCTTGTGGGGAAAAGTGCGCAAACCTCTGCAGAGTGTACAATCTGATCATGATTAGCCGTGTCCCCGGTTATGGACATCTTGAGTATCTAGTACTTGAATATCATGTGAATCTCATCATGTTACTTTAATTAATATTGTTGGGTTTATAATTGTTCACTTAATTGGGATCGGAATGCTGTCAACCATTCTCGATGTTTCAACCACCATGATAGTTAAATAAATTTAATCCTTTGCAGTAGGGAAAAACTGGCTTTACGCAAAACTGTAACCATAGAGCTTTTCCACCAGCCATATATGCATGTAGTATAGGCTTATTCATTCATTTTTCTCTATGTGTTACATTGCCAGCATATTCCATGTGCTGACCCGTTTTCGGGCTGCAACTTTCATATTGCAGACTTTTCAGACGACGAGTAAGGTGCCTTTTAGGTCGTGGTTCTATACTCAGTGATGCCGTTGGAGTTGATGGACTCACTTATCTTCCAAGCCTTCCGCTGTTATCGATATTAGATGGCCTTAAGCCATATTTATTGTAACAAGTTCTCTTTGAGACATCGATGTAATAAGTGTGTGATTGCTACTCTGCTATAAATCCTTCGAAGTACTGTGTGGTGTCAGCATTACTGATCCAGGGATGACACCGGAGCACAGAGACTTGACCATCTGAGGTCGGGTCGCTACAGTCATCGTCCTTATATTCATCATGCTTGCTATAAGTCGCAGTCGATGCTATATAGGTCCGTCGGATCTTACATCAAGATCCGTGCAAAACTTTCTTTTCAGATTTTTATTTTTCTCTCTTAAATCTTAGTCCAGTGAGACATATAGACACGCCGTAGAATAGGTGCTCGGGCGCCATTAATGGAGACGTTGGGAGGGAGGTGCGTGGCGGGTAGCGGTCAATGGGATCTCCTCCCGATGAGCACCCGCAGGGGTCTGATCGCACGCCTCTCGTACTCAAATAGATACCCCGCACGGCACCTCCTAGCCAATAAAAAAAGGGGACGCGTGTCCGCACATAATTGGTAAGTCGAACGCCCACGGTTTCAATAATACTTGTGTTTCCCATTCGTAATGTGACAACACGTGTTCAAAAATGACTTTGTTGATTGTTAATGTGTGCGCCTTCACAAAACGGACAGAAACATTACCACAACATGTTGGTGCCATGTCATGATACCATACCAAGTTTCATGATTTTCAGTCGTGTTTTGGAATTACAGGAATTAAAAAACCAAGTTTCTCAATCTTTCCGGCTGAGCCACGGCGCCCAGATGTTTGAATTTCACTCCCAACTCTTGCACGGGACCTAGAAATTCACCCAAGGACACACATGTGATTTTTCAAACAACTTTGGTCCACTGGAGCATGTGCTTGTAATTCAAATATGAATTATGCACATTAAATGCCCAGAAACTATATTAATGTATAAAAAAGGCCAAATGAACCCGGAATAATTCCAAAATTTAGCACGGTACTTCTATTTGGTCTAATCTGGCTGTGTAAAAAAATTAAGGAGGGAGAAGGCCGTGTACGTATGTCGTTTCACACATGGAGGTGACACGTTCCCTCTCGGAACCACGAACCTTCTTGATGGAACCTCTGGTTTGCAAGAACCTTACACCAAAGCTTGTCCCAATTCGGCCAAATAAATTACCGCAGCATGTTGGTGCCATGTCATGACACCATGCCAAGTTTCATAATTTTCAGGCATGTTTTGGAATTACAGGAATTAAAAATCCCAAGTTTCTCAATCTTTCCGGCCGAGCCACGACGCCCAGATGTTTGAATTTCACTCCCATCTCTTGCATGGGACCTAGAAATTCACCTAAGGACACACATGTGATTTTTCAAACAACTTTGGTGCACTCGAGCATGTGCTTGTAGTTCAAATATGAATTATGCACATTAAATGCCCAGAAACTATATTAATGTATAAAAAAGGCCAAACGAACCCGGAATAATTCCAAAATTTAGCACGGTACTTCTATTTGGTCTAATCTGGCTGTGTAAAAAAACTAAGGAGGGAGAAGGCAGTGTACGTATGTCGTTTCACACATGGAGGTGACATGCTCCCTCTCTGAACCACGAGCCTTCTTGATGGAACCTCCGGTTTGCAAGAACCTTACACCAAAGCTTGTCCCAATTCGGCCAAATAAAGTACCGCTGCATGTTGGTGCCATGTCTTGACACCATGCCAAGTTTCATGATTTTCAGGCGTGTTTTGGAATTACAGGAATTAAAAATTCCAAGTTTCTCGATCTTTCCGGCCGAGCCACGACGCCCAGATGTTTGAATTTCACTCCCATCTCTTGCATGGGACCTAGAAATTCAACTAAGGACACACTTGTGATTTTTCAAACAACTTTGGTGCACTTGAGCATGTGCTTGTAGTTCAAATATGAATTATGCACATTAAATGCCCAAAAACTATATTAATGTATAAAAAAGGCCAAACGAACCTGGAATAATTCCAAAATTTAGCACGGTACTTCTATTTGATCTAATCTGGCTGTGTAAAAAATTAAGGAGGGAGAAGGCAGTGTACGTATGTCATTTCACACATGGAGGTGACATGTTCCCTCTCGGAACCACGATCCTTCTTGATGGAACCTCCGGTTTGCAAGAACCTTACACCAAAGCTTGTCCCAATTCGGCCAAATAAATTACCACAACATGTTGGTGCCATGTCATGACACCATGCCAAGTTTCATGATTTTCAGGCGTGTTTTCGAATTACAGGAATTAAAAATTCCAAGTTTCTCGATCTTTCCGGCCGAGCCACGACGCCCAGATGTTTGAATTTCACTCCCATCTCTTGCATGGGACCTAGAAATTCACCTAAGGACACAGATGTGATTTTTCAAACAACTTTGGTGCACTCGAGCATGTGCTTGTAGTTCAAATATGAATTATGCATATTAAATGCCCAGAAACTCAATTAATGTATAAAAAGGCGAAATGAGCCTGGAATAATTACAAAATTTAGCACGGTACTTCTATTTGGTCTAATCTGGCTGTGTAAAAAAATTAAGGCGGGAGAAGGCAGTGTACGCGACGGTGACATGTTCCCTCTCACAGCCACGAGCCTTCTTGAGGGAAGCTCCGGTTTGCAAGAATCTTACACCAAAGCTTGTCCCAATTCAGCCAAAAAAATCAACGCAACATGTTGGTGCCATGTCATGAGACCATGCCAAGTTTCATTATTTTCAGGCGTGTTTTGGAATTACAGGATTAAAAAACCAAGTTTCTCAATCTTTCCGGCCGAGCCACGACGCCCAGATGTTTGAATTTCACTCCAATCTCTTCCATGTGACCTAGAAATTCACCAAAGGACACACATGTGATTTTTCAAACAACTTTGGTGCACTGGAGGCCGTGCTTATAGTTCAAATTTGAATTATGCACATTAAATGCCCAGAAACTCAATTAATGTGTAAAAAAGGCAAAATGAACCCGGAATAATTCCAAAATTTAGCACGGTACTTCTGTTTGGTCTAATCTGGCTATGTAAAAAAATTAAGGCGGGAGAAGGCAGTGTACGTATGTCATTTCGCACACGGAGGTGACACGTTCCCTCTCGGAACCACGAGCCTTCTTGAGGGAAGCTCCAGTTTGCAAGAACCGTACACCAAAGCTTGTCCCAATTCGGCCAAAAAAAATTACCGCAACATGTTGGTGCCATGTCATGAGACCATGCCAAGTTTCATGATTTTCAGGCATGTTTTGGAATTACAGGAATTAAAAAAACAAGTTTCTCAATCTTTCCCGCCAAGCCACGACGCCCAGATGTTTGAATTTCACTCCCATCTCTTGCATGGGACCTACAAATTCACCCAAGGACACACATGTGATTTTTGAAACACCTTTGGTGCACTGGAGCTTGTGCTTGTAGTTCAAATTCGAATTATGCACATTAAATGCCCAGAAACTCAATTAATGTATAAAAAGGCCAAATGAACCCGAAATAATTCCAAAATTTAGCACGGTACTTCTATTTGGTCTAATCTGGCTTTGTAAAAAAATTAAGGTGAGAGAAGGCAGTGTACGTATGTCGTTTCGCACACGGAGGTGACACGTTCAATTTCGGAACCATGAGCCTTCTTGAGGGAAGCTCCGGTTTGCAAGAAGCCTACACCAAGCTTGTCCCAATTCGGCCAAAAAAATTACCGCAGCATGTTGGTGCCATGTCATGAGACCATGCCAAGTTTCATGATTTTTAGGCGTGTTTTGGAATTACAGGAATTAAACAACCAAGTTTCTCAACCTTTCCCGCCAAGCCACAACGCCCAGATGTTTGAATTTCACTCCCATCTCTTGCATGGGACCTAGAAATTCACCTAAGGACACAGATGTGATTTTTCAAACAACTTTGGTGCACTCGAGTATGTGCTTGTAGTTCAAATAAGAATTATGCATATTAAATGCCCAGAAACTCAATTAATGTATAAAAAGGCGAAATGAGCCTGGAATAATTACAAAATTTAGCACGGTACTTCTATTTGGTCTAATCTGGTTGTGTAAAAAAATTAAAGCGGGAGAAGGCAGTGTACGCGACGGTGACATGTTCCCTCTCACAACCACGAGCCTTCTTGAGGGAAGCTCCGGTTTGCAAGAATCTTACACCAAAGCTTGTCCCAATTCAGCCAAAAAAATCAACGCAGCATGTTGGTGCCATGTCATGAGACCATGCCAAGTTTCATGATTTTCAGGCGTGTTTTGGAATTACAGGAATTAAAAAACCAAGTTTCCCAATCTTTCCGGCCGAGCCACGACGCCCAGATGTTCGAATTTCACTCCAATCTCTTCCATGTGACCTAGAAATTCACCAAAGGACACACATGTGATTTTTCAAACAACTTTGGTGCACTGGAGGCCGTGCTTGTAGTTCAAATTTGAATTATGCACATTAAATGCCCAGAAACTCAATTAATGTATAAAAAAGGCGAAATGAACCCGGAATAATTCCAAAATTTAGCACGGTACTTCTATTTGATCTAATCTGGCTATGTAAAAAAATTAAGGCGGGAGAAGGCAGTGTACGTATGTCATTTCGCACACGGAGGAGACACGTTCCCTCTCGGAAATACGAGCCTTCTTGAGGGAAGCTCCAGTTTGCAAGAACCGTACACCAAAGCTTGTCCCAATTCGGCCAAAAAAAATTACCGCAACATGTTGGTGCCATGTCATGAGACCATGCCAAGTTTCATGATTTTCAGGCATGTTTTGGAATTACAGAAATTAAAAAAACAAGTTTCTCAATCTTTCCCGCCAAGCCACGACGCCCAGATGTTTGAATTTCACTCCCATCTCTTGCATGGGACCTAGAAATTCACCCAAGGACACACATGTGATTTTTCAAACAACTTTGGTGCACTAGAGCCTGTGCTTGTAGTTCAAATTTTAATTATGCACGTTAAATGCCCAGAAACTCGATTAATATATAAAAAAGGCCAAATGAACCCGAAATAATTCCAAAATTTAGCACGGTACTTCTATTTGGTCTAATCTGGCTGTGTAAATAAAATAAGGTGAAGGAAGGCAGTGTACGTATGTCGTTTCGCACACGGAGGTGACACGTTCCATTTTGGAACCATGAGCCTTCTTGAGGGAAGCTCCGGTTTGCACGAAGCCTACACCAAGCTTGTCCCAATTCGGCCAAAAAAATTACCGCAGCATGTTGGTGCCATGTCATGACACCATGCCAAGTTCCATGATTTTCAGGCGTGTTTTGGAATTACAGGAATTAAAAAACAAAGTTTCTCAATCTTTCCGGCGGAGCCACGACGCCCAGATGTTTGAATTTCACTCCCATCTCTTGCATGGGACCTAGAAACTCACCCAAGGACACACATGTGATTTTTGAAACAACTTTGGTGCACTGGAGCACGTGCTTGCAGTTCAAATTTTAATTATACACATTAAATGCGCAGGAACTCAATTAATGTATAAGAAAGGCCAAACGAACACGGAATAGTTCCAAATTTTAGCACGATACTTCTATTTGGTCTAATTTGCCCGCGTTAAAAAAATTAAGGTGGGAGAAGGCAGTGTACGTATGTCGTTTCGCACATGGAGGTGACACGTTCCCTCTCGGAACCAGGAGCCTTCTTGATGGAACCTCCGGTTTGCAAGAACCGTACACCAAAGCTTGTCCCAATTCGGCCAAAAAAATTACCGCAGCATGTTGGTGCCATGTCATGAGACCATGCCAAGTTTCATGATTTTAAGGCGTGTTTTGGAATTACAGGAATTAAACAACCAAGTTTCTCAACCTTTCCCGCCAAGCCACAACGCCCAGATGTTTGAATTTCACTCCCATCTCTTGCATGGGACCTAGAAATTCACGCAAGGACACACATGTGATTTTTCAAACAACTTTGGTGCACTAGAGCCTGTGCTTGTAGTTCAAATTTGAATTATGCACATTAAATGCCCAAAACTCAATTAATGTATAAAAAGGCCAAATGAACCCGGAATAATTCCAAAATTTAGCACGGTACTTCTGTTTGGTTTAATCTGGCTTTGTAAAAAAAATTAAGGTGAGAGAAGGCAGTGTACGTATGTCGTTTCGCACACGGAGGTGACACGTTCCATTTCGGAACCATGAGCCTTCTTGAGGGAAGCTCCGGTTTGCAAGAAGCCTACACCAAGCTTGTCCCAATTCGGCCAAAAAAATTACCGCAACATGTTGGTGCCATGTCATAAGACCACGCCAAGTTTCATGATTTTCAGGCGTGTTTTGGAATTACAGGAATTAAAAACCAAGTTTCTCAATCTTTCCGGCCGAGCCACGACGCCCAGATGTTTGAATTTCACTCCCATCTCTTGCATGGGACCTAGGAACTCACCCAAGGACACACATGTGATTTTTGAAACAACTTTGGTGCACTGGAGCACGTGCTTGCAGTTCAAATTTTAATTATACACATTAAATGCGCAGGAACTCAATTAATGTATAAGAAAGGCCAAACGAACACGGAATAGTTCCAAATTTTAGCACGATACTTCTATTTGGTCTAATTTGCCTATGTTAAAAAAATTAAGGTGGGAGAAGGCAGTGTACGTATGTCGTTTCGCACACGGAGGTGACCCGTTCCCTCTCGGAACCAGGAGCCTTCTTGATGGAACCTCCGGTTTGCAAGAACCGTACACCAAAGCTTGTCCCAATTCGGCCAAAAAAATTACCGCAGCATGTTGGTGCCATGTCATGAGACCATGCCAAGTTTCATGATTTTCAGGCGTGTTTTGGAATTACAGGAATTAAAAAACCAAGTTTCTCAATCTTTCCCGCCAAGCCACGACGCCCAAATGTTTGAATTTCACTCCCATCTCTTGCATGGGACCTACAAATTCAACCAAGGACACACATGTGATTTTTCAAACAACTTTGGTGCACTGGAGCCTGTGCTTGTAGTTCAAATTTGAATTATGCACATTAAATGCCCAGAACTCAATTAATGTATAAAAAGGCCAAATGAACCCGGAATAATTCCAAAATTTAGCACGGTACTTCTGTTTGGTCTAATCTGGCTTTGTAAAAAAATTAAGGTGAGAGAAGGCAGTGTACGTATGTCGTTTCGCACATGCAGGTGACACGTTCCATTTCGGAACCATGAGCCTTCTTGAGGGAAGCTCCGGTTTGCAAGAAGCCTACACCAAGCTTGTCCCAATTCGGCCAAAAAAATTACCGCAACATGTTGGTGCCATGTCATAGGACCATGCCAAGTTTCATGATTTTCAGGCGTGTTTTGGAATTACAGGAATTAAAAACCAAGTTTCTCAACCTTTCCAGCCGAGCCACGACGCCCAGATGTTTGAATTTCACTCCCATCTCTTGCATGGGACCTAGAAACTCACCCAAGGACACACATGTGATTTTTGAAACAACTTTGGTGCACCGGAGCACGTGCTTGCAGTTCAAATTTTAATTATACACATTAAATGCACAGGAACTCAATTAATGTATAAGAAAGGCCAAACGAACACGGAATAGTTCCAAACTTTAGCAGGATACTTTTATTTGGTCTAATTTGCCTATGTTAAAAAGTTAAGGCGGGAGAAGTCAGTGTACGTATGTCGTTTCGCACACGGAGGTGACACGTTCCCTCTCGGAACCTAGCCTTCTTGAGGGAAGCTCCGGTTTGCAAGAAGCCTACACCAAGCTTGTCCCAATTCGGCCAAAAAAATTACCGCAGCATGTTGGTGCCATGTCATGAAACCATGCCAAGTTTCATGATTTTCAGGCGTGTTTTGGAATTACAGGAATTAAAAAACCAAGTTTCTCAATCTTTCCCGCCAAGCCACGACGCCCAGATGTTTGAATTTCACTCCGATCTCTTGCATGGGACCTAGAAATTCACCCAAGGACACACATGTGATTTTTCAAACAACTTTGGTGCACTGGAGCATGTGCTTGTAGTTCAAATTTGAATTATGCACATTAAATGCCCAGAAACTCAACTAATATAAAAAAAAGGCCGAATGAACCCGGAATAATTCCAAAATTTAGCACTGTACTTCTATTTGGTCTAATCTGGCTGTGTAAAAAAATTAAGGTGAGAGAAGGCAGTGTACGTATGTCGTTTCGCACACGGAGGTGACACGTTCCATTTCGGAACCATGAGCCTTCTTGAGGGAAGCTCCGGTTTGCAAGAAGCCTACACCAAGCTTGTCCCAATTCGTCCAAAAAAATTACCGCAGCATGTTGGTGCCATGTCATGAGACCATGCCAAGTTTCATGATTTTCAGGCGTGTTTTGGAATTACAGGAATTAAAAACCAAGTTTCTCAATCTTTCCGGCCGAGCCACGACGCCCAGATGTTTGAATTTCACTCCCATCTCTTGCATGGGACCTAGAAACTCACCCAAGGACACACATGTGATTTTTGAAACAACTTTGGTGCACCGGAGCACGTGCTTGCAGTTCAAATTTTAATTATACACATTAAATGCACAGGAACTCAATTAATGTATAAGAAAGGCCAAACGAACACGGAATAGTTCCAAATTTTAGCAGGATACATTTATTTGGTCTAATTTGCCTATGTTAAAAAGTTAAGGCGGGAGAAGTCAGTGTACGTATGTCGTTTTGCACACGGAGGTGACACGTTCCCTCTCGGAACCAGGAGCCTTCTTGATGGAAGCTCCGGTTTGCAAGAACCGTACACCAAAGCTTGTCCCAATTCGGCCAAAAAAATTACCGCAGCATGTTGGTGCCATGTCATGAAACCATGCCAAGTTTCATGATTTTCAGGCGTGTTTTGGAATTACAGGAATTAAAAAACCAAGTTTCTCAATCTTTCCCGCCAAGCCACGACGCCCAGATGTTTGAATTTCACTCCCATCTCTTGCATGGGACCTAGAAATTCACCCAAGGACACACATGTGATTTTTCAAAGAACTTTGGTGCACTGGAGCACGTGCTTGTAGTTCAAATTTGAAATATGCACATTAAATGCCCAGAAACTCAACTAATGTATAAAAAAGGCCAAATGAACCCGGAATAATTCCAAAATTTAGCACGGTACTTCTATTTGGTCTAATCTGGCTGTGTAAAAAAATTAAGGTGAGAGAAGGCAGTGTACGTATGTCGTTTCGCACACGGAGGTGACACGTTCCATTTCGGAACCATGAGCCTTCTTAAGGGAACCTCCGGTTTGCAAGAAGCCTACACCAAGCTTGTCCCAATTCGGCCAAAAAAATTACCGCAGCATGTTGGTGCCATGTCATGAGACCATGCCAAGTTTCATGATTTTCAGGCGTGTTTTGGAATTACAGGAATTAAAAACCAAGTTTCTCAATCTTTCCGGCCGAGCCACGACGCCCAGATGTTTGAATTTCACTCCCATCTCTTGCATGGGACCTAGAAACTCACCCAAGGACACACATGTGATTTTTGAAACAACTTTGGTGCACCGGAGCACGTGCTTGCAGTTCAAATTTTAATTATACACATTAAATGCACAGGAACTCAATTAATGTATAAGAAAGGCCAAACGAACACGGAATAGTTCCAAATTTTAGCAGGATACATTTATTTGGTCTAATTTGCCTATGTTAAAAAGTTAAGGCGGGAGAAGTCAGTGTACGTATGTCGTTTTGCACACGGAGGTGACACGTTCCCTCTCGGAACCAGGAGCCTTCTTGATGGAAGCTCCGGTTTGCAAGAACCGTACACCAAAGCTTGTCCCAATTCGGCCAAAAAAATTACCGCAGCATGTTGGTGCCATGTCATGAAACCATGCCAAGTTTCATGATTTTCAGGCGTGTTTTGGAATTACAGGAATTAAAAAATCAAGTTTCTCAATCTTTCCCGCCAAGCCACGACGCCCAGATGTTTGAATTTCACTCCCATCTCTTGCATGGGACCTAGAAATTCACCCAAGGACACACATGTGATTTTTCAAAGAACTTTGGTGCACTGGAGCACGTGCTTGTAGTTCAAATTTGAAATATGCACATTAAATGCCCAGAAACTCAACTAATGTATAAAAAAGGCCAAATGAACCCGGAATAATTCCAAAATTTAGCACGGTACTTCTATTTGGTCTAATCTGGCTGTGTAAAAAAATTAAGGTGAGAGAAGGCAGTGTACGTATGTCGTTTCGCACACGGAGGTGACACGTTCCATTTCGGAACCATGAGCCTTCTTAAGGGAAGCTCCGGTTTGCAAGAAGCCTACACCAAGCTTGTCCCAATTCGGCCAAAAAAATTACCGCAGCATGTTGGTGCCATGTCATGAGACCATGCCAAGTTTCATGATTTTCAGGCGTGTTTTGGAATTACAGGAATTAAAAACCAAGTTTCTCAATCTTTCCGGCCGAGCCACGACGCCCAGATGTTTGAATTTCACTCCCATCTCTTGCATGGGACCTAGAAACTCACCCAAGGACACACATGTGATTTTTGAAACAACTTTGGTGCACCGGAGCACGTGCTTGCAGTTCAAATTTTAATTATACACATTAAATGCACAGGAACTCAATTAATGTATAAGAAAGGCCAAACGAACACGGAATAGTTCCAAATTTTAGCAGGATACATTTATTTGGTCTAATTTGCCTATGTTAAAAAGTTAAGGCGGGAGAAGTCAGTGTACGTATGTCGTTTTGCACACGGAGGTGACACGTTCCCTCTCGGAACCAGGAGCCTTCTTGATGGAAGCTCCGGTTTGCAAGAACCGTACACCAAAGCTTGTCCCAATTCGGCCAAAAAAATTACCGCAGCATGTTGGTGCCATGTCATGAAACCATGCCAAGTTTCATGATTTTCAGGCGTGTTTTGGAATTACAGGAATTAAAAAATCAAGTTTCTCAATCTTTCCCGCCAAGCCACGACGCCCAGATGTTTGAATTTCACTCCCATCTCTTGCATGGGACCTAGAAATTCACCCAAGGACACACATGTGATTTTTCAAAGAACTTTGGTGCACTGGAGCACGTGCTTGTAGTTCAAATTTGAAATATGCACATTAAATGCCCAGAAACTCAACTAATGTATAAAAAAGGCCAAATGAACCCGGAATAATTCCAAAATTTAGCACGGTACTTCTATTTGGTCTAATCTGGCTGTGTAAAAAAATTAAGGTGAGAGAAGGCAGTGTACGTATGTCGTTTCGCACACGGAGGTGACACGTTCCATTTCGGAACCATGAGCCTTCTTAAGGGAAGCTCCGGTTTGCAAGAAGCCTACACCAAGCTTGTCCCAATGCGGCCAAAAAAATTACCGCAGCATGTTGGTGCCATGTCATGAGACCATGCCAAGTTTCATGATTTTCAGGCGTGTTTTGGAATTACAGGAATTAAAAACCAAGTTTCTCAATCTTTCCGGCCGAGCCACGACGCCCAGATTTTGAATTTCACTCCCATCTCTTGCATGGGACCTAGAAACTCACCCAAGGACACACATGTGATTTTTGAAACAACTTTGGTGCACCGGAGCACGTGCTTGCAGTTCAAATTTTAATTATACACATTAAATGCACAGGAACTCAATTAATGTATAAGAAAGGCCAAACGAACATGGAATAGTTCCAAATTTTAGCAGGATACATTTATTTGGTCTAATTTGCCTATGTTAAAAAGTTAAGGCGGGAGAAGTCAGTGTACGTATGTCGTTTTGCACACGGAGGTGACACGTTCCCTCTCGGAACCAGGAGCCTTCTTGATGGAAGCTCCGGTTTGCAAGAACCGTACACCAAAGCTTGTCCCAATTCGGCCAAAAAAATTACCGCAGCATGTTGGTGCCATGTCATGAAACCATGCCAAGTTTCATGATTTTCAGGCGTGTTTTGGAATTACAGGAATTAAAAAACCAAGTTTCTCAATCTTTCCCGCCAAGCCACGACGCCCAGATGTTTGAATTTCACTCCCATCTCTTGCATGGGACCTAGAAATTCACCCAAGGACACACATGTGATTTTTCAAAGAACTTTGGTGCACTGGAGCACGTGCTTGTAGTTCAAATTTGAAATATGCACATTAAATGCCCAGAAACTCAACTAATGTATAAAAAAGGCCAAATGAACCCGGAATAATTCCAAAATTTAGCACGGTACTTCTATTTGGTCTAATCTGGCTGTGTAAAAAAATTAAGGTGAGAGAAGGCAGTGTACGTATGTCGTTTCGCACACGGAGGTGACACGTTCCATTTCGGAACCATGAGCCTTCTTGAGGGAAGCTCCGGTTTGCAAGAAGCCTACACCAAGCTTGTCCCAATTCGTCCAAAAAAATTACCGCAGCATGTTGGTGCCATGTCATGAGACCATGCCAAGTTTCATGATTTTCAGGCGTGTTTTGGAATTACAGGAATTAAAAACCAAGTTTCTCAATCTTTCCGGCCGAGCCACGACGCCCAGATGTTTGAATTTCACTCCCATCTCTTGCATGGGACCTAGGAACTCACCCAAGGACACACATGTGATTTTTGAAACAACTTTGGTGCACTGGAGCACGTGCTTGCAGTTCAAATTTTAATTATACACATTAAATGCGCAGGAACTCAATTAATGTATAAGAAAGGCCAAACGAACACGGAATAGTTCCAAATTTTAGCACGATACTTCTATTTGGTCTAATTTGCCTATGTTAAAAAAATTAAGGTGGGAGAAGGCAGTGTACGTATGTCGTTTCGCACACGGAGGTGACCCGTTCCCTCTCGGAACCAGGAGCCTTCTTGATGGAACCTCCGGTTTGCAAGAACCGTACACCAAAGCTTGTCCCAATTCGGCCAAAAAAATTACCGCAGCATGTTGGTGCCATGTCATGAGACCATGCCAAGTTTCATGATTTTCAGGCGTGTTTTGGAATTACAGGAATTAAAAAACCAAGTTTCTCAATCTTTCCCGCCAAGCCACGACGCCCAAATGTTTGAATTTCACTCCCATCTCTTGCATGGGACCTACAAATTCAACCAAGGACACACATGTGATTTTTCAAACAACTTTGGTGCACTGGAGCCTGTGCTTGTAGTTCAAATTTGAATTATGCACATTAAATGCCCAGAACTCAATTAATGTATAAAAAGGCCAAATGAACCCGGAATAATTCCAAAATTTAGCACGGTACTTCTGTTTGGTCTAATCTGGCTTTGTAAAAAAATTAAGGTGAGAGAAGGCAGTGTACGTATGTCGTTTCGCACATGCAGGTGACACGTTCCATTTCGGAACCATGAGCCTTCTTGAGGGAAGCTCCGGTTTGCAAGAAGCCTACACCAAGCTTGTCCCAATTCGGCCAAAAAAATTACCGCAACATGTTGGTGCCATGTCATAAGACCATGCCAAGTTTCATGATTTTCAGGCGTGTTTTGGAATTACAGGAATTAAAAAACCAAGTTTCTCAATCTTTCCAGCCGAGCCACGACGCCCAGATGTTTGAATTTCACTCCCATCTCTTGCATGGGACCTAGAAACTCACCCAAGGACACACATGTGATTTTTGAAACAACTTTGGTGCACCGGAGCACGTGCTTGCAGTTCAAATTTTAATTATACACATTAAATGCACAGGAACTCAATTAATGTATAAGAAAGGCCAAACGAACACGGAATAGTTCCAAACTTTAGCAGGATACTTTTATTTGGTCTAATTTGCCTATGTTAAAAAGTTAAGGCGGGAGAAGTCAGTGTACGTATGTCGTTTCGCACACGGAGGTGACACGTTCCCTCTCGGAACCTAGCCTTCTTGATGGAAGCTCCGGTTTGCAAGAACCGTACCCCAAAGCTTGTCCCAATTCGGCCAAAAAAATTACCGCAACATGTTGGTGCCATGTCATGAAACCATGCCAAGTTTCATGATTTTCAGGCGTGTTTTGGAATTACAGGAATTAAAAAACCAAGTTTCTCAATCTTTCCCGCCAAGCCACGACGCCCAGATGTTTGAATTTCACTCCCATCTCTTGCATGGGACCTAGAAATTCACCCAAGGACACATATGTGATTTTTCAAACAACTTTGGTGCACTGGAGCATGTGCTTGTAGTTCAAATTTGAATTATGCACATTAAATGCCCAGAAACTCAACTAATATAAAAAAAAGGCCGAATGAACCCGGAATAATTCCAAAATTTAGCACGGTACTTCTATTTGGTCTAATCTGGCTGTGTAAAAATATTAAGGTCAGAGAAGGCAGTGTACGTATGTCGTTTCGCACACGGAGGTGACACGTTCCATTTCGGAACCATGAGCCTTCTTGAGGGAAGCTCCGGTTTGCAAGAAGCCTACACCAAGCTTGTCCCAATTCGGCCAAAAAAATTACCGCAGCATGTTGGTGCCATGTCATGAAACCATGCCAAGTTTCATGATTTTCAGGCGTGTTTTGGAATTACAGGAATTAAAAAACCAAGTTTCTCAATCTTTCCCGCCAAGGCACGACGCGCAGATGTTTGAATTTCACTCCCATCTCTTGCATGGGACCTAGAAATTCACCCAAGGACACACATGTGATTTTTCAAACAACTTTGGTGCACTGGAGCATGTGCTTGTAGTTCAAATTTGAATTATGCACATTAAATGCCCAGAAACTCAACTAATGTATAAAAAAGGCCAAATGAACCCGGAATAATTCCAAAATTTAGCACGGTACTTCTATTTGGTCTAATCTGGCTGTGTAAAAAAATTAAGGTGAGAGAAGGCAGTGTACGTATGTCGTTTCGCACACGGAGGTGACACGTTCCATTTCGGAACCATGAGCCTTCTTGAGGGAAGCTCCGGTTTGCAAGAAGCCTACACCAAGCTTGTCCCAATTCGTCCAAAAAAATTACCGCAGCATGTTGGTGCCATGTCATGAGACCATGCCAAGTTTCATGATTTTCAGGCGTGTTTTGGAATTACAAGAATTAAAAACCAAGTTTCTCAATCGTTCCGGCCGAGCCACGACGCCCAGATGTTTGAATTTCACTCCCATCTCTTGCATGGGACCTAGAAACTCACCCAAGGACACACATGTGATTTTTGAAACAACTTTGGTGCACCGGAGCACGTGCTTGCAGTTCAAATTTTAGTTATACACATTAAATGCACAGGAACTCAATTAATGTATAAGAAAGGCCAAACGAACACGGAATAGTTCCAAATTTTAGCAGGATACATTTATTTGGTCTAATTTGCCTATGTTAAAAAGTTAAGGCGGGAGAAGTCAGTGTACGTATGTCGTTTTGCACACGGAGGTGACACGTTCCCTCTCGGAACCAGGAGCCTTCTTGATGGAAGCTCCGGTTTGCAAGAACCGTACACCAAAGCTTGTCCCAATTCGGCCAAAAAAATTACCGCAGCATGTTGGTGCCATGTCATGAAACCATGCCAAGTTTCATGATTTTCAGGCGTGTTTTGGAATTACAGGAATTAAAAAACCAAGTTTCTCAATCTTTCCCGCCAAGCCACGACGCCCAGATGTTTGAATTTCACTCCCATCTCTTGCATGGGACCTAGAAATTCACCCAAGGACACACATGTGATTTTTCAAAGAACTTTGGTGCACTGGAGCACGTGCTTGTAGTTCAAATTTGAAATATGCACATTAAATGCCCAGAAACTCAACTAATGTATAAAAAAGGCCAAATGAACCCGGAATAATTCCAAAATTTAGCACGGTACTTCTATTTGGTCTAATCTGGCTGTGTAAAAAAATTAAGGTGAGAGAAGGCAGTGTACGTATGTCGTTTCGCACACGGAGGTGACACGTTCCATTTCGGAACCATGAGCCTTCTTGAGGGAAGCTCCGGTTTGCAAGAAGCCTACACCAAGCTTGTCCCAATTCGTCCAAAAAAATTACCGCAGCATGTTGGTGCCATGTCATGAGACCATGCCAAGTTTCATGATTTTCAGGCGTGTTTTGGAATTACAGGAATTAAAAACCAAGTTTCTCAATCTTTCCGGCCGAGCCACGACGCCCAGATGTTTGAATTTCACTCCCATCTCTTGCATGGGACCTAGAAACTCACCCAAGGACACACATGTGATTTTTGAAACAACTTTGGTGCACCGGAGCACGTGCTTGCAGTTCAAATTTTAATTATACACATTAAATGCACAGGAACTCAATTAATGTATAAGAAAGGCCAAACGAACACGGAATAGTTCCAAATTTTAGCAGGATACATTTATTTGGTCTAATTTGCCTATGTTAAAAAGTTAAGGCGGGAGAAGTCAGTGTACGTATGTCGTTTTGCACACGGAGGTGACACGTTCCCTCTCGGAACCAGGAGCCTTCTTGATGGAAGCTCCGGTTTGCAAGAACCGTACACCAAAGCTTGTCCCAATTCGGCCAAAAAAATTACCGCAGCATGTTGGTGCCATGTCATGAAACCATGCCAAGTTTCATGATTTTCAGGCGTGTTTTGGAATTACAGGAATTAAAAAACCAAGTTTCTCAATCTTTCCCGCCAAGCCACGACGCCCAGATGTTTGAATTTCACTCCCATCTCTTGCATGGGACCTAGAAATTCACCCAAGGACACACATGTGATTTTTCAAAGAACTTTGGTGCACTGGAGCACGTGCTTGTAGTTCAAATTTGAAATATGCACATTAAATGCCCAGAAACTCAACTAATGTATAAAAAAGGCCAAATGAACCCGGAATAATTCCAAAATTTAGCACGGTACTTCTATTTGGTCTAATCTGGCTGTGTAAAAAAATTAAGGTGAGAGAAGGCAGTGTACGTATGTCGTTTCGCACACGGAGGTGACACGTTCCATTTCGGAACCATGAGCCTTCTTGAGGGAAGCTCCGGTTTGCAAGAAGCCTACACCAAGCTTGTCCCAATTCGGCCAAAAAAATTACCGCAACATGTTGGTCCCATGTCATAAGACCATGCCAAGTTTCATGATTTTCAGGCATGTTTTGGAATTACAGGAATTAAAAAACCAAGTTTCTCAATCTTTCCAGCCGAGCCACGACGCCCAGATGTTTGAATTTCACTCCCATCTCTTGCATGGGACCTAGAAACTCACCCAAGGACACACATGTGATTTTTGAAACAACTTTGGTGCACCGGAGCACGTGCTTGCAGTTCAAATTTTAATTATACACATTAAATGCACAGGAACTCAATTAATGTATAAGAAAGGCCAAACGAACACGGAATAGTTCCAAACTTTAGCAGGATACTTTTATTTGGTCTAATTTGCCTATGTTAAAAAGTTAAGGCGGGAGAAGTCAGTGTACGTATGTCGTTTCGCACACGGAGGTGACACGTTCCCTCTCGGAACCAGGAGCCTTCTTGATGGAAGCTACGGTTTGCAAGAACCGTACACCAAAGCTTGTCCCAAATCGGCCAAAAAAATTACCGCAACATGTTGGTGCCATGTCATGAAACCATGCCAAGTTTCATGATTTTCAGGCGTGTTTTGGAATTACAGGAATTAAAAAAACAAGTTTCTCAATCTTTCCCGCCAAGCCACGACGCCCAGATGTTTGAATTTCACTCCCATCTCTTGCATGGGACCTAGAAATTCACCCAAGGACACACATGTGATTTTTCAAACAACTTTGGTGCATTGGAGCATGTGCTTGTAGTTCAAATTTGAATTATGCACATTAAATGCCCAGAAACTCAACTAATATAAAAAAAAGGCCGAATGAACCCGGAATAATTCCAAAATTTAGCACGGTACTTCTATTTGGTCTAATCTGGCTGTGTAAAAATATTAAGGTGAGAGAAGGCAGTGTACGTATGTCGTTTCGCACACGGAGGTGACACGTTCCATTTCGGAACCATGAGCCTTCTTGAGGGAAGCTCCGGTTTGCAAGAAGCCTACACCAAGCTTGTCCCAATTTGGCCAGAAAAATTACCGCAGCATGTTGGTGCCATGTCATGAAACCATGCCAAGTTTCATGATTTTCAGGCGTGTTTTGGAATTACAGGAATTAAAAAACCAAGTTTCTCAATCTTTCCCGCCAAGGCACGACGCCCAGATGTTTGAATTTCACTCCCATCTCTTGCATGGGACCTAGAAATTCACCCAAGGACACACATGTGATTTTTCAAACAACTTTGGTGCACTGGAGCATGTGCTTGTAGTTCAAATTTGAATTATGCACATTAAATGCCCAGAAACTCAACTAATGTATAAAAAAGGCCAAATGAACCCGGAATAATTCCAAAATTTAGCACGGTACTTCTATTTGGTCTAATCTGGCTGTGTAAAAAAATTAAGGTGAGAGAAGGCAGTGTACGTATGTCGTTTCGCACACGGAGGTGACACGTTCCATTTCGGAAACATGAGCCTTCTTGAGGGAAGCTCCGGTTTGCAAGAAGCCTACACCAAGCTTGTCCCAATTCGTCCAAAAAAATTACCGCAGCATGTTGGTGCCATGTCATGAGACCATGCCAAGTTTCATGATTTTCAGGCGTGTTTTGGAATTACAGGAATTAAAAACCAAGTTTCTCAATCTTTTCGGCCGAGCCACGACGCCCAGATGTTTGAATTTCACTCCCATCTCTTGCATGGGACCTAGAAACTCACCCAAGGACACACATGTGATTTTTGAAACAACTTTGGTGCAACGGAGCACGTGCTTGCAGTTCAAATTTTAATTATACACATTAAATGCACAGGAACTCAATTAATGTAGAAGAAAGGCCAAACGAACACGGAATAGTTCCAAACTTTAGCAGGATACTTTTATTTGGTCAAATTTGCCTATGTTAAAAAATTAAGGTGGGAGAAGGCAGTGTACGTATGTCGTTTCGCACACGGAGGTGACCCGTTCCCTCTCGGAACCAGGAGCCTTCTTGATGGAACCTCCGGTTTGCAAGAACCGTACACCAAAGCTTGTCCCAATTCGGCCAAAAAAATTACCGCAGCATGTTGGTGCCATGTCATGAGACCATGCCAAGTTTCTTGATTTTCAGGCGTGATTTGGAATTACAGGAATTAAAAAACCAAGTTTCTCAATCTTTCCCGCCAAGCCACGACGCCCAAATGTTTGAATTTCACTCCCATCTCTTGCATGGGACCTACAAATTCACCCAAGGACACACATGTGATTTTTCAAACAACCTTGGTGCACTGGAGCCTGTGCTTGTACTTCAAATTTGAATTATGCACATTAAATGCCCAGAACTCAATTAATGTATAAAAAGGCCAAATGAACCCGGAATAATTCCAAAATTTAGCACGGTACTTCTGTTTGGTCTAATCTGGCTTTGTAAAAAAATTAAGGTGAGAGAAGGCAGTGTACGTATGTCGTTTCGCACATGCAGGTGACACGTTCCATTTCGGAACCATGAGCCTTCTTGAGGGAAGCTCCGGTTTGCAAGAAGCCTACACCAAGCTTGTCCCAATTCGGCCAAAAAAAATACCGCAACATGTTGGTCCCATGTCATAAGACCATGCCAAGTTTCATGATTTTCAGGCATGTTTTGGAATTACAGGAATTAAAAAACCAAGTTTCTCAATCTTTCCAGCCGAGCCACGACGCCGAGATGTTTGAATTTCACTCCCATCTCTTGCATGGGACCTAGAAACTCACCCAAGGACACACATGTGATTTTTGAAACAACTTTGGTGCACCGGAGCACGTGCTTGCAGTTCAAATTTTAATTATACACATTAAATGCACAGGAACTCAATTAATGTATAAGAAAGGCCAAACGAACACGGAATAGTTCCAAACTTTAGCAGGATACATTTATTTGGTCTAATTTGCCTATGTTAAAAAGTTAAGGCGGGAGAAGTCAGTGTACGTATGTCGTTTCGCACACGGAGGTGACACGTTCCCTCTCGGAACCAGGAGCCTTCTTGATGGAAGCTCCGGTTTGCAAGAACCGTACACCAAAGCTTGTCCCAATTCGGCCAAAAAAATTACCGCAACATGTTGGTGCCATGTCATGAAACAATGCCAAGTTTCATGATTTTCAGGCGTGTTTTGGAATTACAGGAATTAAAAAAACAAGTTTCTCAATCTTTCCCGCCAAGCCACGACGCCCAGATGTTTGAATTTCACTCCCATATCTTGCATGGGACCTAGAAATTCACCCAAGGACACACATGTGATTTTTCAAACAACTTTGGTGCACTGGAGCATGTGCTTGTAGTTCAAATTTGAATTATGCACATTAAATGCCCAGAAACTCAACTAATATAAAAAAAAGGCCGAATGAACCCAGAATAATTCCAAAATTTAGCACGGTACTTCTATTTGGTCTAATCTGGCTGTGTAAAAATATTAAGGTGAGAGAAGGCAGTGTACGTATGTCGTTTCGCACACGGAGGTGACACGTTCCATTTCGGAACCATGAGCCTTCTTGAGGGAAGCTCCGGTTTGCAAGAAGCCTACACCAAGCTTGTCCCAATTCGGCCAGAAAAATTACCGCAGCATGTTGGTGCCATGTCATGAAACCATGCCAAGTTTCATGATTTTCAGGCGTGTTTTGGAATTACAGGAATTAAAAAACCAAGTTTCTCAATCTTTCCCGCCAAGGCACGACGCCCAGATGTTTGAATTTCACTCCCATCTCTTGCATGGGACCTAGAAATTCACCCAAGGACACACATGTGATTTTTCAAACAACTTTGGTGCACTGGAGCATGTGCTTGTAGTTCAAATTTGAATTATGCACATTAAATGCCCAGAAACTCAACTAATGTATAAAAAAGGCCAAATGAACCCGGAATAATTCCAAAATTTAGCACGGTACTTCTATTTGGTCTAATCTGGCTGTGTAAAAAAAATTAAGGTGAGAGAAGGCAGTGTCCGTATGTCGTTTCGCACACGGAGGTGACACGTTCCATTTCGGAACCATGAGCCTTCTTGAGGGAAGCTCCGGTTTGCAAGAAGCCTACACCAAGCTTGTCCCAATTCGTCCAAAAAAAATACCGCAGCATGTTGGTGCCATGTCATGAGACCATGCCAAGTTTCATGATTTTCAGGCGTGTTTTGGAATTACAGGAATTAAAAACCAAGTTTCTCAATCTTTCCGGCCGAGCCACGATGCCCAGATGTTTGAATTTCACTCCCATCTCTTGCATGGGACCTAGAAACTCACCCAAGGACACACATGTGATTTTTGAAACAACTTTGGTGCACCGGAGCACGTGCTTGCAGTTCAAATTTTAATTATACACATTAAATGCACAGGAACTCAATTAATGTATAAGAAAGGCCAAACGAACATGGAATAGTTCCAAACTTTAGCAGGATACTTTTATTTGGTCTAATTTGCCTGTGTTAAAAAGTTAAGGCGGGAGAAGTCAGTGTACATATGTCGTTTCGCACACGGAGGTGACACGTTCCCTCTCGGAACCAGGAGCCTTCTTGATGGAAGCTCCGGTTTGCAAGAACCGTACACCAAAGCTTGTCCCAATTCGGCCAAAAAAATTACCGCAGCATGTTGGTGCCATGTCATGAAACCATGCCAAGTTTCATGATTTTCAGGCGTGTTTTGGAATTACAGGAATTAAAAACCCAAGTTTCTCAATCTTTCCCGCCAAGCCACGACGCCCAGATGTTTGAATTTCACTCCCATCTCTTGCATGGGACCTAGAAATTCACCCAAGGACACACATGTGATTTTTCAAACAACTTTGGTGCACTGGAGCATGTGCTTGTAGTTCAAATTTGAATTATGCACATTAAATGCCCAGAAACTCAACTAATAAAAAAAAGGCCGAATGAACCCGGAATAATTCCAAAATTTAGCACGGTACTTCTATTTGGTCTAATCTGGTTGTGTAAAAAAATTAAGGTGAGAGAAGGCAGTGTACGTATGTCGTTTCGCACACGGAGGTGACACGTTCCATTTCGGAACCATGAGCCTTCTTGAGGGAAGCTCCGGTTTGCAAGAAGCCTACACCAAGCTTGTCCCAATTCGGCCAAAAAAATTACCGCAGCATGTTGGTGCCGTATCATGAGACCATGCCAAGTTTCATGATTTTCAGGCGTGTTTTGGAATTACAGGAATTAAAAAACAAGTTTCTCAATCTTTCCGGCCGAGCCACGACGCCCAGATGTTTGAATTTCACTCCCATCTCTTGCATGGGACCTAGAAACTCACCCAAGGACACACATGTGATTTTTGAAACAACTTTGGTGCACTGGAGCACGTGCTTGCAGTTCAAATTTTATTTATACACATTAAATGCGCAGGAACTCAATTAATGTATAAGAAAGGCCAAACGAACACGGAATAGTTCCAAATTTTAGCATGATACTTCTATTTGGTCTAATTTGCCTGTGTTAAAAAAATTAAGGTGGGTGAAGGCAGTGTACGTATGTCATTTCGCACACGGAGGTGACACGTTCCCTCTCGGAACCAGGAGCCTTCTTGATGGAAGCTCCGGTTTGCAAGAACCGTACACCAAAGCTTGTCCCAATTCGGCCAAAAAAAGTACCACAACATGTTGGTGCCATGTCATGAGACCATGCCAAGTTTCATGATTTTCAGGCGTGTTTTGGAATTACTGGAATTAAAAAACCAAGTTTCTCAATCTTTCCCGCCAAGCCACGACGCCCAGATGTTTGAATTTCACTCCCATCTCTTGCATGGGACCTAGAAATTCACCCAGGGACACACATGTGATTTTTCAAACAACTTTGGTGCACTGGAGCCTGTGCTTGTAGTTCAAATTTGAATTATGCACATTAAATGCCCAGAAACTCAATTAATGTATAAAAAGGCCAAATGAACCCGGAATAATTCAAAATTTTAGCACGGTACTTCTATTTGGTCTAATCTGGCTTTGTAAAAAAATTAAGGTGAGAGAAGGCAGTGTACGTATGTCGTTTCGGACACGGAGGTGACACGTTCCATTTCGGAACCATGAGCCTTCTTGAGGGAAGCTCCGGTTTGCAAGAAGCCTACACCAAGCTTGTCCCAATTCGGCCAAAAAAATTACCGCAGCATGTTGGTGCCATGTCATGAGACCATGCCAAGTTTCATGATTTTCAGGCGTGTTTTGGAATTACAGGAATTAAAAACCCAAGTTTCTCAATCTTTCCGGCCGAGCCACGACGCCCAGATGTTTGAATTTCACTCCCATCTCTTGCATGGGACCTAGAAACTCACCCAAGGACACACATGTGATTTTTGAAACAACTTTGGTGCACTGGAGCACGTGTGTCGGGGGATATCGGCCTCCACGAGCACCTATGGGGACGGAGCCCCTTGTCGGTTCAGCGGGGGGCGGAGGTTGCACAAAGAGCAGATCGAGGCGACACACACACACACAACGATTTTACCCAGCTTCGGGCCGCACGGATGCGTAAAACCCTACTGCTGCATGTCTGGTTGATTGGAGTTCTTGCTCTGGAGCGCAAGAAGCTACAGTAAGTTGGAGCTGGACGTAGACGAGGGTCTACTGTGTGTCCTTCTTCGGGTCTGAATCCCTCTCCTCCTCTAGGGTTCGATCCCTCTCTAGGGTTTCCCCCCAGGGTTTCTCCCTTCTTGGGTTTTTCTCCCCTCCCCCCCTACGTGCGCATGGGCCTCCTTTTATATGCTAAGGGGTTTCCCACAGGTAGCGACACAGGTGAGGATAAAAATGGCAAGGAACTGTGCGAATAGTGGCCGCACAGTGCTATCGCACCTAACTCTGACGGCGGGGGACAAAGGCATTAAATGCCCGTCTGGATCGCCTGAACAGTGCCGAGGCGGACCATTAGGGGCGCCTCCGCTTGCCACGGGGGCGACTCCGCCAACGTCGCATGCCACGCGCGCGCCCCAGGCTGCGCGGCGCCCCACCACGTGTCTCTGGGGAAGCTCCAGAGTGACGCGTGGGCAGGTGAGCTGGAGCGCATGCCTGAGGTGGTGGTTTGCCGCGGCAAGTGGCTTGCCGCGGTGGTTGTCTTGCCGCACCTGAGAGCTTGCCGCTCGTCAGGCCTTGCCGAGGCGCGCGGAGCGCCGCGGCGGGCTTCTCTTGGTGTGCCTTGGCTCGGCCGTCCCGGCGAGCTCCCCCCGCCGGGGCCTTGGTGCTTCGGCTTAGTCGTCCCGGCAAGCTCCTCTTGCCGGGGCCTTGTCGCCTTGGCCCGGCAAGCTCCTCTTGCCGGACCTCGCCTTCTCGCCCCGACAAGCTCCTCTTGCCGGGGCCTGGTCTTCTAGGCTCGATCACTTGGCCTTCGTCCGGCCCAGAAAGGGCCGTGGAGACTCTTGTCGCTCCCCTGGCAAGCCTTGCCGCGGGACGCTACTACTGCCCGTGCACAAGTTCGGGGTACTAAGGTACCCCTACTTTAGTACACCGACAGGAGCCCCCGGGTCTGGGCCATACACGGTGCCGAGCGTTGTTGGGCCAGGCCCTAACAGTGCACGGGCACGCGTGGCCTGGGTTGCGCTGCTCCTTAACTCCGTGCTCGCTGCGCCCTCCCCAAGTGGCGCGCGATTATCGCGGCGTCGTGGGGGGCGAGGCGTGCGAGACGTGCGTGACGTGGGTGGCGTGCGCGGGGCTTGAGGCCCGCAGGCATGCGTCACGTCAGGCACGACCTCTTCATTTGGAAAGGCGGAACGTCCGCCCCCACTCCTTCCCCCCTTTATAAGCGGAGGGGAACAGGGGCAGCTCGCCATTCCGCCGGTTGCTGTTCCTCGAAAATCTCCGCCACTTCCTCCTCATTAGAGAAAGCAGCGATTCGCCTTCGCAGCCCCCGGCGCCGCCCACGCCGACAACTCCCCCTCCCCGTTTCTGCCATGGCCCCGAAGAGCGACAAGGCGAAGGGGAAGGCCGTGAAGTCGACCGAGGCGCTGCGGCTGGAAGCGCTTCGGAAGGAGACGACGACGTTCCCCCCTCAGCTCGATGCGCTGAGGCTGAAGAACGAATACCGCCTCTTCTGGTCGACGGCGACGCAAGCGCATCCGCGCACGCGAGTTCTTCTCGCCATCGCCCAGAAGCTGTACCCGGCCGGGTACCCTTTCTTCGCCGTGTTCTTCTATTGCGGGCTCTGCCCGCCTTTTTCTGAGTTCTTCTGCGACATCATGCACACCTACAACCTCCACCTCCTTCTTCAAGGGCTTGGTGGGGGTGCTCCAGCATCTCCGGGAAACGATCCCGGAGCAGTTGGCCGAGGAGACGCGGGAAGCCGTCTCCGGGGCCCTCGAGAGGGTGCTGGTGAAGATCGTCTTCCGCAACCCCACCATCAGGCTCACCAACGTCCTCAGGCACTTACCGGAAGACGCCGACCTGACGGAGATCAGGGCCCTCGTCACCCCTATTGTGGAAAGGGTGGCCGGAATCAGGCGGGTCGAGGGCGACCGCGCGGATTAGGCCGCCCACCTCTTTCTTTTCTCCCCTTGTCGCTGCTGAGCATGTCATAGAAACAGCTGATTAGAGCGGCGGCAAGTTATTTTGGAATATAACTTTTATCTTAGGCAGTTCATTGCGCTGTTATCTCCCTCGTTCGACCTTGTGCTTCGTACGTTCACGCCCTACGCTCCCGGGAACTTGTCGGCGCAAGCCTCCGCCTTGCCACGGGTGCCGAGTGCGGGACATCAGCAACCCGCTGGCGGAGCCTCCACTGGCAAGAAACCTTGCCGCGGCTGGCGCAACTCACTTACAATGTTGAGCAGGCTCAGGGCGAGGTAAGCGCGGCGACTACAGTCGCGACACGCTCAAGCTGCCGAGCAAGCTCGAAACAAAGTAGGACGCCACTCGGGATGTAGCACACTTAAGTCGTTGAGCGGACTCGAAACGAAATAAGGGCGCAACCAGCCACGAGCCGGCCCCTCCGCGCACAGGTTTCCCATACGAAGCTCGGCCATTCGAGGAAGATAACTTAAGGATAAAAAGGAGCTTAATTGCTCAATCTTTGGCAACTTAGCTTTTCTGTCGTTTGCCGTCCGGCAAGGCGCAGCTTCCTCGGGCGACTCCCAGCCTATCCTGTCATCCCCCCTTTTCGAGGTAAGGGAATAACGAAGGCTCGGGGCTTCGCGGCCCGTCAACGCTTGCCGGAGTCGAGTGCTGCACCATCGTGTCAAATAATGCATGCGCCAAGCAGAGAGGCGCGAAATCGACAAGATGTGCGGGGCACATAAGCTATGCTCGGGATCTGCGCCCGTCTCTGTACCAAGGATTACATGCAACTGCGGCAAGACTTGGACAGAGAGGATGGCCGACGGAACGGGTTCCGACTGCCGCGCTGGCAAGGTCCCTCCCACGGTCGGCGTCGACTCGTTTGGATCTTGGCGGCCTGGGCTCGCCGAAGAACGAGGTCGCCTTTCCCGCAACTTCCAGCGCTAACTTCTGCGGCTACGGGAGCGGCGCAGAGTTTGCTGGAGGCGAGAAACTCGCTTAGCGGCCGGAAGGCGGTCCTCCTCAAGGAGCAGCTGCTCTTGCCCGGACTCTGCGTGAGTGGGTACTCGAGGAGGGATGTGCACGAGTCCGTGAGGAGGAATGCCTCCGCTCCGCGGGATGGAGCGGAAAGGTACCTGGCCATACATGAGCTTGCCTGTGGTCGCCAAATCTGGTTCGCACAACCTCGACGCGCCCCCTACCTGGCGCGCCAAAGATGTCGGGGGATATCGGCCTCCACGAGCACCTATGGGGACGGAGCCCCTTGTCGGTTCGGCGGGGGGCGGAGGTTGCACAAAGAGCAGATCGAGGCGACACACACACACACAACGATTTTACCCAGATTCGGGCCGCATGGATGCGTAAAACCCTACTGCTGCATGTCTGGTTGATTGGAGTTCTTGCTCTGGAGCGCAAGAAGCTACAGTAAGTTGGAGCTGGACGTAGAGGAGGGTCTACTGTGTGTCCTTCTTTGGGTCTGGATCCCTCTCCACCTCTAGGGTTCGATCCCTCTCTAGGGTTTCCCCCCCAGGGTTTCTCCCTTCTTGGGTTTTTCTCCCCTCCCCCCCTACGTGCGCATGGGCCTCCTTTTATATGCTAAGGGGTTTCCCACAGGTAGCAACGCAGGTGAGGATAAAAATGGCATGGAACTGTGCGAATAGTGGCCGCACAGTGCTATCGCACCTAACTCTGGCGGCAGGGGACAAAGGCATTAAATGCCCGTCTGGATCGCCCGAACAGTGCCGAGGCGGACCGTTAGGGGCGCCTCCGCTTGCCACGGGGGCGACTCCGCCAACGTCGCATGCCACGCGCGCGCCCCAGGCTGCGCGGCGCCACGCCACGTGTCTCTGGGGAAGCTCCAGAGTGACGCGTGGGCAGGTGAGCTGGAGCGCATGCCTGAGGTGGTGGTTTGCCGCGGCAAGTGGCTTGCCGCGGTGGTTGTCTTGCCGGGGCCTGGTCTTCTAGGCTCGATCACTTGGCCTTCGACCGGCCCAGAAAGGGCCGTGGAGACTCTTGTCGCTCCCCTGGCATGCCTTGCCGCGGGACGCTACTACTGCCCGTGCACAAGTTCGGGGTACTAAGGTACCCCTACTTTAGTACACCAACAACGTGCTTGCAGTTCAAATTTTAATTATACACATTAAATACGCAGGAACTCAATTAATGTATAAGAAAGTCCAAACGAACACGGAATAGTTCCAAATTTTAGCACGATACTTCTATTTGGTCTAATTTGCCTGTGTTAAAAAAATTAAGGTGGGAGAAGGCAGTGTACGTATGTCGTTTCGCACACGGAGGTGACACGTTCCCTCTAGGAACCAGGAGCCTTCTCGATGGACCCTCCGGTTTGCAAGAACCGTACACCAAAGCTTGTCCCAATTCGGCCAAAAAAATTACCGCAGCATGTTGGTGCCATGTCATGAGACCATGCCAAGTTTAATGATTTTCAGGCATGTTTTGGAATTACAGGAATTAAAAAACCAAGTTTCTCAATCTTTCCCGCCAAGCCATGACGCCCAGATGTTTGAATTTCACTCCCATCTCTTGCATGGGACCTAAAAATTCACCCAAGGACACACATGTGATATTTCAAACAACTTCGGTGCACTGGAGCCTGTGCTTGTAGTCCAAATTTGAATTATGCACATTAAATGCCCAGAAACTCAATTAATGTATAAAAAGGCCAAATGAACCCGAAATAATTCCAAAATTTAGCACGGTACTTCTATTTGGTCTAATCTGGCTTTGTAAAAAAATTAAGGTGAGAGAAGGCAGTGTACGTATGTCGTTTCGCACACGGAGGTGACACGTTCCATTTCGGAACCATGAGCCTTCTTGAGGCAAGCTCCGGTTTGCAAGAAGCCTACACCAAGCTTGTCCCAATTCGGCCAAAAAAATTACCGCAGCATGTTGGTGCCATGTCATGAGACCATGCCAAGTTTCATGATTTTCAGGCGTGTTTTGGAATTACAGGAATTAAAAAACCAAGTTTCTCAATCTTTCCGGCCGAGCCACGACGCCCAGATGTTTGAATTTCACTCCCATCTCTTGCATGGGACCTAGAAACTCACCCAAGGACACACATGTGATTTTTGAAACAACTTTGGTGCACTGGAGCACGTGCTTGCAGTTCAAATTTTAATTATACACATTAAATGCGCAGGAACTCAATTAATGTATAAGAAAGGCCAAACGAACACGAAATAGTTCCAAATTTTAGCATGATACTTCTATTTGGTCTAATTTGCCTGTGTTAAAAAAATTAAGGTGGGAGAAGGCAGTGTACGTATGTCGTTTCGCACACGGAGGTGACACGTTCCCTCTCAGAACCAGGAGCCTTCTTGATGGAAGCTCCGGTTTGCAAGAACCGTACACCAAAGCTTGTCCCAATTCGGCCAATAAAATTACCGCAGCATGTTGGTGCCATGTCATGAGACCATGCCAAGTTTCATGATTTTCAGGCGTGTTTTGGAATTACAGGAATTAAAAAACCAAGTTTCTCCATCTTTCCCGCCAAGCCACGACGCCCAGATGTTTGAATTTCACTCCCATCTCTTGCATGGGACCTAGAAATACACCCAAGGACACACATGTGATTATTCAAACAACTTTGGTGCACTGGAGCCTGTGCTTGTAGTTCAAATTTGAATTATGCACATTAAATGCCCAGAAACTCAATTAATGTATAAAAAGGCCAAATGAACCCGGAATAATTCAAAAATTTAGCACGGTACTTCTATTTTGTCTAATCTGGCTTTGTAAAAAAATTAAGGTGAGAGAAGGCAGTGTACGTATGTCGTTTCGCACACGGAGGTGACACGTTCCATTTCGGAACCATGAGCCTTCTTGAGGGAAGCTCCGGTTTGCAAGAAGCCTACACCAAGCTTGTCAAATTCGGCCAAAAAAATTACCGCAGCATGTTGGTGCCATGTCATGAGACCATGCCAAGTTTCATGATTTCCAGGCGTGTTTTGGAATTACAGGAATTAAAAAACCAAGTTTCTCAATCTTTCCGGCCGAGCCACGACACCCATATGTTTGAATTTCACTCCCATCTCTTGCATGGGACCTAGAAACTCACCCAAGGACACACATGTGATTTTTGAAACAACTTTGGTGCACTGGAGCCTGTGCTTGTAGTTCAAATTCGAATTATTCACATTAAATGCCCAGAAACTCAATTAATGTATAAAAAGGCCAAATGAACCCGGAATAATTCCAAAATTTAGCACGGTACTTCTATTTGGTCTAATCTGGCTTTGTAAAAAAATTAAGGTGAGAGAAGGCAGTGTACGTATGTCGTTTCGCACACGGAGGTGACACGTTCCATTTTGGAACCATGAGCCTTCTTGAGGGAAGCTCCGGTTTGCAAGAAGCCTACACCAAGCTTGTCCCAATTCGGCCAAAAAAATTACCGCAGCATGTTGGTGCCATGTCATGAGACCGTGCCAAGTTTCATGATTTTCAGGCGTGTTTTGGAATTACAGGAATTAAAAAACCAAGTTTCTCAATCTTTCCGGCCGAGCCACGACGCCCAGATGTTTGAATTTCACTCCCATCTCTGTCATGGGACCTAGAAACTCACCCAAGGACACACATGTGATTTTTGAAACAACTTTGGTGCACTGGAGCACGTGCTTGCAGTTCAAATTTTAATTATACACATTAAATGCGCAGAAACTCAATTAATGTATAAGAAAGGCCAAACGAACATGGAATAGTTCCAAATTTTAGCATGATACTTCTATTTGGTCTAATGTGCCTGTGTTAAAAGAGTTAAGGTGGGAGAAGGCAGTGTACGTATGTCGTTTCGCACACGGAGGTGACACGTTCCCTCTCAGAACAAGGAGCCTTCTTGATGGAAGCTCCGGTTTGCAAGAACCGTACACCAAAGCTTGTCCCAATTCGGCCAATAAAATTACCGCAGCATGTTGGTGCCATGTCATGAGACCATGCCAAGTTTCATGATTTTCAGGCGTGTTTTGGAATTACAGGAATTAAAAAACCAAGTTTCTCCATCTTTCCCGCCAAGCCACGACACCCAGATGTTTGAATTTCACTCCCATCTCTTGCATGGGACCTAGAAATTCACCCAAGGACACACATGTGATTTTTCAAACAACTTTGGTGCACTGGAGCATGTGCTTGTAGTTCAAATTTGAATTATGCACATTAAATGCCCAGAAACTCAATTAATGTATAAAAAGGCCAAATGAACCCAGAATAATTCAAAATTTTAGCACGGTACTTCTATTTGGTCTAATCTGCCTTTGTAAAAAAATTAAGGTGAGAGAAGGCAGTGTACGTATGTCGTTTCGCACACGGAGGTGACACGTTCCATTTCGGAACCATGAGCCTTCTTGAGGGAAGCTCCGGTTTGCAAGAAGCCTACACCAAGCTTGTCCCAATTCGGCCAAAAAAATTACTGCAGCATGTTGGTGCCATGTCATGAGACCATGCCAAGTTTCATGATTTTCAGGCGTGTTTTGGAATTACAGGAATTAAAAAACCAAGTTTCTCAATCTTTCCGGCCGAGCCACGACGCCCAGATGTTTGAATTTCACTCCCATCTCTTGCATGGGACCTAAAAATTCACCCAAGGACACACATGTGATTTTTCAAACAACTTTGGTGCACTGGAGCCTGTGCTTGTAGTTCAAATTTGAATTATGCACATTAAATGCCCAGAAACTCAATTAATGTATAAAAAGGCCAAATGAACCCGGAATAATTCAAAATTTTAGCACGGTACTTCTATTTGGTCTAATCTGGCTTTGTAAAAAAATTAAGGTGAGAGAAGGCTGTGTACGTATGTCGTTTCGCACACGGAGGTGACACGTTCCATTTCGGAACCATGAGCCTTCTTGAGGGAAGCTCCGGTTTGCAAGGAGCCTACACCAAGCTTGTCCCAATTCGGCCAAAAAAATTACCGCAGCATGTTGGTGCCATGTCATGAGACCATGCCAAGTTTCATGATTTTCAGGCGTGTTTTGGAATTACAGGAATTAAAAAACCAAGTTTCTCAATCTTTCCGGCCGAGCCACGACGCCCAGATGTTTGAATTTCACTCCCATCTCTTGCATGGGACCTAGAAACTCACCCAAGGACACACATGTGATTTTTGAAACAACTTTGGTGCACTGGAGCACGTGCTTGCAGTTCAAATTTTATTTATACACATTAAATGCGCAGGAACTCAATTAATGTATAAGAAAGGCCAAACGAACACGGAATAGTTCCAAATTTTAGCAGGATACTTTTATTTGGTCTAATTTGCCTGTGTTAAAAAATTAAGGCGGGAGAAGTCAGTGTACGTATGTCGTTTCGCACACGGAGGTGACACGTTCCCTCTCGGAACCAGGAGCCTTCTTGATGGAACCTCCGGTTTGCAAGAACCGTACACCAAAGCTTGTCCCAATTCGGCCAAAAAAATTACCGCAGCATGTTGGTGCCATGTCATGAGACCATGCCAAGTTTCATGATTTTCAGGCGTGTTTTGGAATTACTGGAATTAAAAAACCAAGTTTCTCAATCTTTCCCGCCAAGCCACGACGCCCAGATGTTTGAATTTCACTCCCATCTCTTGCATGGGACCTAGAAATTCACCCAAGGACACACATGTGATTTTTCAAACAACTTTGGTGCTTCTATTTGGTCTAATCTGGCTTTGTAAAAAAATTAAGGTGAGAGAAGGCTGTGTACGTATGTCGTTTCGCACACGGAGGTGACACGTTCCATTTCGGAACCATGAGCCTTCTTGAGGGAAGCTCCGGTTTGCAAGAAGCCTACACCAAGCTTGTCCCAATTCGGCCAAAAAAATTACCGCAGCATGTTGGTGCCATGTCATGAGACCATGCCAAGTTTCATGATTTTCAGGCGTGTTTTGGAATTACAGGAATTAAAAAACCAAGTTTCTCAATCTTTCCGGCCGAGCCACGACGCCCAGATGTTTGAATTTCACTCCCATCTCTTGCATGGGACCTAGAAACTCACCCAAGGACACACATGTGATTTTTGAAACAACTTTGGTGCACTGGAGCACGTGCTTGCAGTTCAAATTTTAATTATACACATTAAATGCGCAGAAACTCAATTAATGTATAAGAAAGGCCAAACGAACACGGAATAGTTCCAAATTTTAGCATGATACTTCTATTTGGTCTAATTTGCCTGTGTTAAAAGAATTAAGGTGGGAGAAGGCAGTGTACGTATGTCGTTTCGCACATGGAGGTGACACGTTCCCTCTCGGAACAAGGAGCCTTCTTGATGGAAGCTCCGGTTTGCAAGAACCGTACACCAAAGCTTGTCCCAATTCGGCCAATAAAATTACTGCAGCATGTTGGTGCCATGTCATGAGACCATGCCAAGTTTCATGATTTTCAGGCGTGTTTTGGAATTACAGGAATTAAAAAACCAAGTTTCTCCATCTTTCCCGCCAAGCCACGACACCCAGATGTTTGAATTTCACTCCCATCTCTTGCATGGGACCTAGAAATTCACCCAAGGACACACATGTGATTTTTCAAAATACTTTGGTGCACTGGAGCCTGTGCTTGTAGTTCAAATTTGAATTATGCACATTAAATGCCCAGAAACTCAATTAATGTATAAAAAGGCCAAATGAACCCGGAATAATTCAAAATTTTAGCACGGTACTTCTATTTGGTCTAATCTGGCTTTGTAAAAAAATTAAGGTGAGAGAAGGCAGTGTACGTATGTCGTTTCGCACACGGAGGTGACACGTTCCATTTCGGAACCATGAGCCTTCTTAAGGGAAGCTCCGGTTTGCAAGAAGCCTACACCAAGCTTGTCCCAATTCGGCCAAAAAAATTACCGCAGCATGTTTGTGCCATGTCATGAGACCATGCCAAGTTTCATGATTTTCAGGCGTGTTTTGGAATTACAGGAATTAAAAAACCAAGTTTCTCAATCTTTCCGGCCGAGCCACGACGCCCAGATGTATGAATTTCACTCCCATCTCTTGCATGGGTCCTAGAAACTCACCCAAGGACACACATGTGATTTTTGAAACAACTTTGGTGCACTGGAGCACGTGCTTGCAGTTCAAATTTTATTTATACACATTAAATGCGCAGGAACTCAATTAATGTATAAGAAAGGCCAAACGAACACGGGATAGTTCCAAATTTTAGCAGGATACTTTTATTTGGTCTAATTTGCCTGTGTTAAAAAATTAAGGCGGGAGAAGTCAGTGTACGTATGTCGTTTCGCACACGGAGGTGACACGTTCCCTCTCGGAACTAGGAGCCTTCTTGATGGAAGCTCCGGTTTGCAAGAACCGTACACCAAAGCTTGTCCCAATTCGGCCAAAAAAAGTACCGCAGCATGTTGGTGCCATGTCATGAGACCATGCCAAGTTTCATGATTTTCAGGCGTGTTTTGGAATTACTGGAATTAAAAAACCAAGTTTCTCAATCTTTCCCGCCAAGCCACGACGCCCAGATGTTTGAATTTCACTCCCATCTCTTGCATGGGACCTAGAAATTCACCCAAGGACACACATGTGATTTTTCAAACAACTTTGGTGCACTGGAGCCTGTGCTTGTAGTTCAAATTTGAATTATGCACATTAAATGCCCAGAAACTCAACTAATATAAAAAAAAGGCCGAATGAACCCAGAATAATTCCAAAATTTAGCACGGTACTTCTATTTGGTCTAATCTGGCTGTGTAAAAATATTAAGGTGAGAGAAGGCAGTGTACGTATGTCGTTTCGCACACGGAGGTGACACGTTCCATTTCGGAACCATGAGCCTTCTTGAGGGAAGCTCCGGTTTGCAAGAAGCCTACACCAAGCTTGTCCCAATTCGGCCAAAAAAATTACCGCAGCATGTTGGTGCCATGTCATGAGACCATGCCAAGTTTCATGATTTTCAGGCGTGTTTTGGAATTACAGGAATTAAAAAACCAAGTTTCTCAATCTTTCCGGCCGAGCCACGACGCCCAGATGTTTGAATTTCACTCCCATCTCTTGCATGGGACCTAGAAACTCACCCAAGGACACACATGTGATTTTTGAAACAACTTTGGTGCACTGGAGCACGTGCTTGCAGTTCAAATTTTAATTATACACATTAAATGCGCAGGAACTCAATTAATGTATAAGAAAGGCCAAACGAACACGGAATAGTTCCAAATTTTAGCAGGATACTTTTATTTGATCTCATTTGCGTGTGTTAAAAAATTAAGGCGGGAGAAGTCAGTGTACGTATGTCGTTTCGCACACGGAGGTGACACGTTCCCTCTCGGAACCGGGAGCCTTCTTGATGGAAGCTCCGGTTTGCAAGAACCGTACACCAAAGCTTGTCCCAATTCGGCCAAAAAAAGTACCGCAGCATGTTGGTGCCATGTCATGAGACCATGCCAAGTTTCATGATTTTCAGGCGTGTTTTGGAATTACTGGAATTAAAAAACCAAGTTTCTCAATCTTTCCCGCCAAGCCACGACGCCCAGATGTTTGAATTTCACTCCCATCTCTTGCATGGGACCTAGAAATTCACCCAAGGACACACATGTGATTTTTCAAACAACTTTGGTGCATTGGAGCCTGTGCTTGTAGTTCAAATTTGAATTATGCACATTAAATGCCCAAAAACTCAATTAATGTATAAAAAGGCCAAATGAACCCGGAATAATTCAAAATTTTAGCACGGTACTTCTATTTGGTCTAATCTGGCTTTGTAAAAAAATTAAGGTGAGAGAAGGCTGTGTACGTATGTCGTTTCGCACACGGAGGTGACACATTCCATTTCGGAACCATGAGCCTTCTTGAGGGAAGCTCCGGTTTGCAAGAAGCCTACACCAAGCTTGTCCCAATTCGGCCAAAAAAATTACCGCAGCATGTTGGTGCCATGTCATGAGACCATGCCAAGTTTCATGATTTTCAGGCGTGTTTTGGAATTACAGGAATTAAAAAACCAAGTTTCTCAATCTTTCCGGCCGAGCCACGACGCCCAGATGTTTGAATTTCACTCCCATCTCTTGCATGGGACCTACAAACTCACCCAAGGACACACATGTGATTTTTGAAACAACTTTGGTGCACTGGAGCACGTGCTTGCAGTTCAAATTTTAATTATACACATTAAATGCGCAGGAACTCAATTAATGTATAAGAAAGGCCAAACGAACACGGAATAGTTCCAAATTTTAGCATGATACTTCTATTTGGTCTAATTTGCCTGTGTTAAAAAAATTAAGGTGGGAGAAGGTAGTGTACGTATGTCGTTTCGCACACGGAGGTGACACGTCCCCTCTCGGAACCAGGAGCCTTCTTGATGGAAGCTCCTTTTTGCAAGAACCGTACACCTAAGCTTGTCCCAATTTGGCCAAAAAATTACCGCAGCATGGTGGTGCCATGTCATGAGACCATGCCAAGTTTCATGATTTTCAGGCGTGTTTTGGAATTACAGGAATTAAAAAACCAAGTTTCTCAATCTTCCCCGCCAAGCCACGACGCCCAGATGTTTGAATTTCACTCCCATCTCTTGCATGGGACCTAGAAATTCACCCAATGACACACATGTGATTTTTCAAACAACTTTGGTGCACTGGAGCCTGTGCTTGTAGTTCAAATTTGAATTGTGCACATTAAATGCCCAGAAACTCAATTAATGTATAAAAAGGCCAAATGAACCCGGAATAATTCCAAAATTTAGTAGGGTACTTCTATTTGGTCTAATCTGGCTTTGTAAAAAAATTAAGGTGAGATAAGGCAGTGTACTTATGTCGTTTCGCACACGGAGGTGACACGTTCCATTTCGGAACCATGAGCCTTCTTGAGGGAAGCTCCGGTTTGCAAGAAGCCTACACCAAGCTTGTCCCAATTCGGCAAAAAAAAATTATCGCAACATGTTGGTGCCATGTCATAAGACCATGCCAAGTTTCATGATTTTCAAGCGTGTTTTGGAATTACAGGAATTAAAAAACCAAGTTTCTCAATCTTTCCAGCCGAGCCACGACGCCCAGATGTGTGAATTTCACTCCCATCTCTTGCATGGGACCTAGAAACTCACCCAAAGACACACATGTGATTTTCGAAACAACTTTGGTGCGCTGGAGCACGTGCTTGCAGTTCAAATTCTAATTATACACATTAAATGCGCAGGAACTCAATTAATGTATAAGAAAGGCCAAACGAACACGGAATAGTACCAAATTTTAGCAGGATACTTTTATTTGGTCTAACTTGCCTATGTTAAAAAATTAAGGCGGGAGAAGTCAGTGTATGTATGTCGTTTCGCACACGGAGGTGACACGTTCCCTCTCGGAACCAGGAGCCTTCTCGATGGAAGCTCCGGTTTGCAAGAACCGTACACCTAAGCTTGTCCCAATTCATCCAAAAAAGTACCGCAGCATGTTGGTGCCATGTCATGAGACCATGCCAAGTTTCATGATTTTCAGGCGTGTTTTGGAATTACAGGAATTAAAAAACCAAGTTTCTCAATCTTTCCCGCCAAGCCACGACGCCCAGATGTTTGAATTTCACTCCCATCTCTTGCATGGGACCTAGAAATTCACCCAAGGACACACATGTGACTTTTCAAACAACTTTGGTGCACTGGAGCCTGTGCTTGTAGTTCAAATTTGAATTGTGCACATTAAATGCCCAGAAATCCAATTAATGTATAAAAAGGCCAAATGAACCCGGAATAATTCCAAAATTTAGTACGGTACTTCTATTTGGTCTAATCTTGCTTTGTAAAAAAATTAAGGTGAGAGAAGGCAGTGTACGTATGTCCTTTCGCACACGGAGGTGATACGTTCCATTTCGGAACCATGAGCCTTCTTGAGGGAAGCTCCGGTTTGCAAGAATCCTACACCAAGCTTGTCCCAATTCGGCCAAAAAAATTACCGCAGCATGTTGGTGCCATGTCATGAGACCATGCCAAGTTTCATGATTTTTAGGCGTGTTTTATTCGGGCTGTAGCACTGGGCTAACAGGACTCCGGTAACCCGGGCTGTAGCAGGCTAGGCAGGACTCCGAATAACAGCGCGTGACATTTCCCCGAAGGGACAGACATAGGATCGACGTGAAACACATGCCGGCCAGTCATGTGTTCCGAGCAGTAGTGCTGGGCTAGCAGGACTCCGGTGATCCGGGCTGTAGCAGACTACTATCGCTCAGAAGCACTAGACTACATTTCCTCATATGATAGGCTGCCAAGGATAAACAACTAGATAGTCGGATCCCACACATAGCAAGCATTTCAATCATACACACAATATGCTCGATATGTGTAGATACAACATGGCATCACAACAAGACTCTACGACTCAAGTATTTATTCATTAGGCTCCGAGGAGCGAGATATTACAAACATGGGTCTCATGACCCGACATTTAGAGCATACAAGTCAAACACATGCGGAAGCTTAACATGTCTGAGTACAGACATCTACAAATGGAAAAGGCTGAGAAGCCTGACTATCTACCAGATCCTGCCGAGGGCACAAGATCGTAGCTGAGGTAACAAGCTAAACGTCGAAGTCCAAGCGGTACTACTAGCGAGACTGAAGTCTCTCTGCAAAACATAAAATAGGCAAACGTGAGTACAAACGTACTCAGCAAGACTTACATCAGAACTAACTACATATGCATCAGTTTCAATAAAGGGGGTGGTGGAGTTTGACTGCAGCAAGCCAGCTTTGACTCGGTGGCTAACCTGAACTACGACTGCAAGTAACTCTTTTGAGGTGGCGCACACGAGTCCACATATTCACCATATCAATACACCACTATGGATCCACTTCCGTCTCCCTACGAGAAGGCCATCCATAGCACTCACGCTTATCTTGCGTATTTTAGAGTATCCACTTTCACTTGTCTATGAACTGTTATAGGCAACCCAGAAGTCCATAACCGCAGACACGGCTATTCGAATAGATGATGTTAACCCTGCAGGGGTGTACTTCTTCACACACGCTCTCACCACTTACCGCCGTTTACACGACATGTACTCGGCAACCTTCAAGCGGAAGCCCAGCGAGGGTGTCGGCCACAGCCTACCTAAACACTCAAGTCTCTAGTCCAGGTTTATTGCCTATTCGGGTTCCATCCATGAGGAGATCCGGTCGGAGTTTCGCTCACAGCCCCAAACGATGTGTGCAGGGTTCCCGGAACACCAAACGGGCGCCCGGTACACCGTGCCACGTGCCTACCGCAACACAGCCCACCCCTACGGTCAGCACTGCGTACGGCCCCCAGCATACTACAAACACCAGAAACTACTTGCAACTCCTGGACAGAGGACAAGGGTGATCAAGAAGCCGAGAGGGTCCATTGGTTTCGGGCCCAATGCGTGGTAGTAACTGTTTCATGGATCACAAACACAGAACTCAGTTCCTGAGGACGGCTTCAATGAGACAACCCACCATGTACTCCTACATGGCCTCTCACCAATACCTTTACCAAATCGTGTTCACACACTTAGCTCACAAACAGTAGAACATGTTCATCACCATTCCAATTCATTCCCGATGAATCAGACCCGACTCAACTCTAAGCAGTAGCAAGCATGACAACAAGCATGAATGAGTAGGCACATCAGGGCTCAATCAACTCCTACTCATGCTAGTGGGTTTCATCTATTTACTGTGGAATGACAGGTCATGCAAAGGATAAAGGGGTTCAGCTACCGCAGCAAGTAACACATGAATCGTTGTTGTCCTAATGCAATAAAAGAGAGCAGGAGCGAGAGAGTGGGATTTTATCGGAATGAACAAGGGGGTTTGCTTGCCTGGCACTTCTGAAGATATTATAGCTCTTCATCGGTGTCATCGATCTCATCGTCGAAACCACGTCTATCGAGAGGGGACAATTACCGGCAAACAAAGAGGAACACAATCAATGCAATGGACATTCATATGAATGATATGTCATGTTAAGGTACTGAATTGACCTAATGCAGTAGTAAGCCAAGTTAATTGGATTGGAATTCAAACAAGGTTAAACTCCAACTCCAAATGCTATTTCATAAATTGTCCTAATCATGATTCATCCTATTCAGTGAGGTTAACTTGTTCAATCATGCATGAAAATGCCATAAACAGATTCTTCATATTTTTCTGATCAAATTTCATATATAAATTGTTTGATTTGGAGTTACGGTTGAATTACTATGAATTTCTGAAGTTTAGGACATTTTCTGGAATTTCCTGAATTAAAATTAATCCAGAGAATGAGTTATGGCGTCAGCACTATGTCATGCTGACCTCAGCAGGTCAACAGAGCGCGGTCCAGGTCAAACCTGGAGCGCGGTCCAGGTCAAACCTGACCAGTGGGGTCCACTGGTCAGTGACACAGCGTCAACAACAGAGGCTGACGTGTGGGTCCGGTCAACATGTGACGTGGCAAAGTCAATATGACAGGTGGGGCCCAGTGGATTAGTCTAAGTTAAACAGGGGAATAATCTAACCTAAACAGGCGCATGGGCCCACGTGGCAGTGGCTTAAGGGGTTGATTAGAGGGGTCATTAGCAGCTAATGACGGCCACGTCATCATCACCGGCGTCTTAACGCCGGCGACCAAATCCGCGGCGGTGCGCACCGGAGTGGCTCGGGGTTCACCTCCCCGGCGCCCAAACAAGCAGCCGAGGGCAGCTACGGGGAGCTGGAGCTCACCCGCATCTAGCGCGGCAAGTGGTGGCAGCGGGGACGACCGGAGTTGAGCGCGGCGTCGACCTCGGCGGTGGCCGGAGTTCGGGTGAGGTCGGGGTTGGCGCTAGGGGCACAGCAGGTCGAACGGGTGGGCGCACCCGGCTCCTGGGAGAGTGCTGAGCACGGGGCGAAGCTCGGGCGTGGTTGGCGGCAGCTGTGGCCGTGGCGGCGATGAAGCATGGCGGCGACGAGCTTCGGACGCGGTGGTTAGTGAGGCTAGAGGAGGAAATAGACGGCGGGGAGAGAGGGGTTTGGTAGGGGAGCTCACGGCGAGGTCGAAGCGAAGCTCAGCAGACTCGGGGGCGCGGCGGAGACGGCGAATCGGATGGCGACATCCGGCGGCCGTGGTCGGAGAAGAAGACCACATACGTCGTCATGGGGCCGTCCTGGCTCGTGTAGCTCGGCGAGGAGGAAGGAGAGGATGCGGCGATGCTCGTGGATACGACAGAGGGGCGAGGGGGTGGCTGTTGCTACGGCAACGACGAGCGGCGGCGACGGGCGCGCTCAGTGGTCGCGTGGGAGAGAAACAGAGAAGGGAGAGAGGTCCAGGGAGAGAGAAGAGGGGTGCAGGGGGTTCTGCGGAGTGGCGTGGCGCCGTCCAGGGTGAGGGGGAGCAGCTGCGTGGAAGCAGGAGGTGGAGCTCGAGCGTGCGCGCGTCGACACGCCTCTGCCTACTGGCAGAGGTTGAAGACGGTGGGGAGTTGGGCTGGGCCAGGTGGCTGGGCTGCCAGCTGGGCCGGCCAGGTAGGTGGGCCTCAGGTAAGCGCCAGGTTAGTCCTTCTCTCTCTTTTTTTTTCTGTTTTCTATTTTTCTGTAATCTTTGTGGCTTTTCTAAAAATACCTAGACCCTTTCAAAAATCACCAAACTGTACATGCCCACTGTATAGAATATATCCAACATGGAACATTTCAGTTTAGGATTATTTAGGCATTTTAAATATTTTATAGTATTTAAATGCCCAAATTCAAATATGATATGATTTAATTCAAGAATCCATAATGGCCTAGAAATATGTGCATGACTTTTGGCAGAGGTTTTCCCCTTTGACAAAAATCATGAACTTTTCTTAAGGGCATTTGGGATAATTGAAAATATTTTTATAATGATCCTAATTGCATTCCATTTGGTGCTAGGGTTTGTCATCCCCATTTCAAATTTGAGTGGAATTTAATCATGATGCAAGGATGCAGATGCAAAGACAAACAAGGTCTGAACTGGGGCTGTGACACCCATCTCTTGCATGGGACCTAGAAACTCACCCAAAGACACACATGTGATTTTTGAAACAACTTTGGTGCGCTGGAGCACGTGCTTGCAGTTCAAATTCTAATTATACACATTAAATGCGCAGGAACTCAATTAATGTATAAGAAAGGCCAAACGAACACGGAATAGTACCAAATTTTAGCAGGATACTTTTATTTGGTCTAACTTGCCTGTGTTAAAAAATTAAGGCGGGAGAAGTCAGTGTACGTATGTCGTTTCGCACACGGAGGTGACACGTTCCCTCTCGGAACCAGGAGCCTTCTCGATGGAAGCTCCGGTTTACAAGAACCGTACACCGAAGCTTGTCCCAATTCGGCCAAAAAAAGTACCGCAACATGTTGGGGCCATGTCATGAGACCATGCCAAGTTTCATGATTTTCAGGCGTGTTTTGGAATTACAGGAATTAAAAAACCAAGTTTCTAAATTTTTCCCGCCAAGCCACGACGCCCAGATGTTTGAATTTCACTCCCATCTCTTGCATGGGACCTAGAAATTCACCCAAGGACACACATGTGACTTTTCAAACAACTTTGGTGCACTGGAGCCTGTGCTTGTAGTTCAAATTTGAATTGTGCACATTAAATGCCCAGAAACCCAATTAATGTATAAAAAGGCCAAATGAACCCGGAATAATTCCAAAATTTAGTACGGTACTTCTATTTGGTCTAATCTGGCTTCGTAAAAAAATTAAGGTGAGAGAAGGCAGTGTAGGTATGTCCTTTCGCACACGGAGGTGACACGTTCAATTTCGGAACCATGAGCCTTCTTGAGGGAAGCTCCGGTTTGCAAGAAGCCTACACCAAGCTTGTCCCAATTCGGCCAAAAAAATTACCGCAGCATGTTGGTGCCATGTCATGAGACCATGCCAAGTTTCATGATTTTCAGGCGTGTTTTGGAATTACAGGAATTAAAAAACCAAGTTTCTCAATCTTTCCGGCCGAGCCACGACTCCCAGATGTTTGAATTTCACTCCCATCTCTTGCATGGGACCTAGAAACTCACCCAAGGACACACATGTGATTTTTGAAACAACTTTGGTGCACTGGAGCATGTGCTTGCAGTTAAAATTTTATTTATGCACATTAAATGCGCAGGAACTCAATTAATGTATAAGAAAGGACAAACGAACACGGAATAGTTCCAAATTTTAGCAGGATACTTTTATTTGGTCTAATTTGCCTGTGTTAAAAAATTAAGGCGGGAGAAGTCAGTGGACGTATGTGGTTTCGCACACGGAGGTGACACGTTCCCTCTCGGAACCAGAAGCCTTCTTGATGGAAGCTCCGGTTTGCAAGAACCGTACACCAAAGCTTGTCCCAATTCGGCCAAAAAAAGTACCGCAGCATGTTGGTGCCATGTCATGAGACCATGCCAAGTTTCATGATTTTCAGGCGTGTTTTGGAATTACTGGAATTAAAAAACCAAGTTTCTCAATCTTTCCCGCCAAGCCACGACGCCCAGATGTTTGAATTTCACTCCCATCTCTTGCATGGGACCTAGAAATTCACCCAAGGACACACATGTGATTTTTCAAACAACTTTGGTGCACTGGAGCCTGTGCTTGTAGTTCAAATTTGAATTGTGCACATTAAATGCCCAGAAACTCAATTAATGTATAAAAAGGCCAAATGAACCCGGAATAATTCCAAAATTTAGTACGGTACTTCTATTTGGTCTAATCTGGCTTTGTAAAAAAATTAAGGCAGGAGAAGTCAGTGTACGTATGTCGTTTCGCACACGGAGGTGACACGTTCCCTCTCGGAACCAGGAGCCTTCTTGATGGAAGCTCTGGTTTGCAAGAACCGTACACCAAAGCTTGTCCCAATTCGGCCAATAAAATTACCGCAGCATTTTGGTGCCATGTCATGAGACCATGCCAAGTTTCATGATTTTCAGGCGTGTTTTGGAATTACAGGAATTAAAAAACAAAGTTTCTCCATCTTTCCCGCCAAGCCACGACGCCCAGATGTTTGAATTTCACTCCCATCTCTTGCATGGGACCTAGAAATTCACCCAAGGACACACATGTGATTTTTCAAACAACTTTGGTGCACTGGAGCCTGTGCTTGTAGTTCAAATTTGAATTATGCAAATTAAATGCCCAGAAACTCAATTAATGTATAAAAAGGCCAAATGAACCCGGAATAATTCAAAAATTTAGCACGGTATTTCTATTTGGTCTAATCTGGCTTTGTAAAAAAATTAAGGTGAGAGAAGGCTATGTACGTATGTCGTTTCGCACACGGAGGTGACACGTTCCATTTCGGAACCATGAGCCTTCTTGAGGGAAGCTCCGGTTTGCAAGAAGCCTACACCAAGCTTGTCCCAATTCGGCCAAAAAAATTACCGCAGCATGTTGGTGCCATGTCATGAGACCATGCCAAGTTTCATGATTTTCAAGCGTGTTTTGGAATTACAGGAATTAAAAAACCAAGTTTCTCAATCTTTCCGGCCGAGCCACGACGCCCAGATGTTTGAATTTCACTCCCATCTCTAGCATGGGACCTAGAAACTCACCCAAGTACACACATGTGATTTTTGAAACAACTTTGGTGCACTGGAGCACGTGCTTGCAGTTCAAATTTTAATTATACACATTAAATGCGCAGGAACTCAATTAATGTATAAGAAAGGCCAAACGAACACGGAATAATTCCAAATTTTAGCATGATACTTCTATTTGGTCTAATTTGCCTGTGTTAAAAAAATTAAGGTGGGAGAAGGCAGTGTACGTATGTCGTTTCGCACACGGAGGTGACACGTCCCCTCTCGGAACTAGGAGCCTTCTTGATGGAAGCTCCTTTTTGCAAGAACTGTACACCAAAGTTTGTCAAAATTTGGCCAGAAAAATTACCGCAGCATGGTGGTGCCATGTCATAAGACCATGCCAAGTTTCATGATTTTCAGGCGTGTTTTGGAATTACAGGAATTAAAAAACCAAGTTTCTCAATCTTTCCCGCCAAGCCACGACGCCCAGATGTTTTAATTTCACTCCCATCTCTTGCATGGGACCTAGAAATTCACCCAAGGACACACATGTGATTTTTCAAACAACTTTGGTGCACTGGAGCCTGTGCTTGTAGTTCAAATTTGAATTGTGCACATTAAATGCCCAGAAACTCAATTAATGTATAAAAAGGCCAAATGAACCCGGAATAATTCCAAAATTTAGTACGGTACTTCTATTTGGTCTAATCTGGCTTTGTAAAAAAAATTAAGGTGAGAGAAGGCAGTGTACGTATGTCGTTTCGCACACGGAGGTGACACGTTCCATTTCGGAACCATGAGCCTTCTTGAGGGAAGCTCCAGTTTGCAAGAAGCCTACACCAAGCTTGTCCCAATTCGGCCAAAAAAATTATCGCAACATGTTGGTGCCATGTCATAAGACCATGCCAAGTTTCATGATTTTCAGGCGTGTTTTGGAATTACAGGAATTAGAAAACCAAGTTTCTCAATCTTTCCGGCCGAGCCACGACGCCCAGATGTTTGAATTTCACTCCCATCTCTTGCATGGGACCTAGAAACTCACCCAAAGACACACATGTGATTTTTGAAACAACTTTGGTGCACTGGAGCACGTGCTTGCAGTTCAAATTCTAATTATACACATTAAATGCGCAGGAACTCAATTAATGTATAAGAAAGGCCAAACGAACACGGAATAGTTCCAAATTTTAGCAGGATACTTTTATTTGGTCTAACTTGCCTGTGTTAAAAAATTAAGGCGGGAGAAGTCAGTGTACGTATGTCGTTTCGCACACGGAGGTGACACGTTCCCTCTCGGAACCAGGAGCCTTCTTGATGGATCCTCCGGTTTGCAAGAACCGTACACCAAAGCTTGTCCCAATTCGGCCAAAAATATTACCGCAGCATGTTGGTGCCATGTCATGAGACCATGCCAAGTTTCATGATTTTCAGGCGTGTTTTGGAATTACAGGAATTAAAAAACCAAGTTTCTCAATCTTTCCCGCCAAGGCACGGCGCCCAGATGTTTGAATTTCACTCCCATCTCTTGCATGGGACCTAGAAATTCACCCATGGACACACATGTGATTTTTCAAACAACTTTGGTGCACTGGAGCCTCTACTTGTAGTTCAAATTTGAATTATGCACATTAAATGCCTAGAAACTCAATTAATGTATAAAAAAGGCCAAATGAACTCGGAGTAATTCCAAAATTTAGCACGGTACTTCTATTTGGTCTAATCTGGCTGTGTGAAAAACTTAAGGTGAGAGAATGCAGTGTACGAATGTCGTTTCGCACACGGAGGTGACACGTTCCATTTCGGAACCATGAGCCTTCTTGAGGGAAGCTCCGGTTTGCAAGAAGCCTACACCAAGCTTGTCCCGATTCGGCCAAAAAAATTACCGCAGCATGTTGGTGCCATGCCATGAGACCATGCCAAGTTTCATGATTTTCAGGCGTGTTTTGGAATTACAGGAATTAAAAAACCAAGTTTCTCAATCTTTCCGGCCGAGCCACGACGCCCAGATGTTTGAATTTCACTCCCATCTCTTGCATGGGACCTAGATACTCACCCAAGGACACACATGTGATTTTTGAAACAACTTTGGTGCACTAGAGCACGTGCTTGCAGTTCAAATTTTAATTATACACATTAAATGCACAGGAATTCAATTAATGTATAAGAAAGGCCAAACGAACACGGAATAGTTCCAAATTTTAGCACGATACTTCTATTTGGTCTAATTTGCCTATGTTAAAAAATTAAGGCGGGAGAAGTCAGTGTACGTATATCGTTTCGCACATGGAGGTGACACGTTCCCTCTCGGAACCAGGAGCCTTTTTGATGGAAGCTCCGGTTTGCAAGAAGTTTACACGAATGCTTGTCCCAATGTCATGACACCATGCCAAGTTTCATGATTTTCAGCCGTGTTTTGGATTTACAGGAATTAAAAAACCAAGCTTCTCAGTCATTTAGGCCGAGCCACGACTCCCAGATGTTTGAATTTTATTCCCATTTCTTGCATGGGACCTATAAATTCACCCAAAGACACATATGTGATTTTTCAGCAAACTTTGGTGCAGTTGAGCATGTTTTTGTAGTTCAAATTTGAATTATGCACATTAAATGTCCAGAAACTCAATTAATGCATTAAAATGCCAAACAATCCCGGAATAATTCCAAATTTAGACACGACACTCATTTACTAGTTACATGTTCACTGTACGTAAATGTTCTAGCAATTCAAACACCATCCTTTCCCTCCGTAACACCATTTTGTCTTTCAAAACATAATGAAAAAATCAGATATACCACAAACAGTTTACTAGAAAGAATCGTGTGGGATGCGGCAGCTCAGCCTCCTCGCCGACGACCCTTCTTCTTGCAGCGCCGTCTCCTCGCTGGCTACCCTTCTTCTTGCAGGGTCACCTCCTCGCTGGCAACCCTTCTTCCTGCAGCGCCGCCTCCTCGCCGGTGACCCTTCTTCTTGCTGCGCGGCCTCCTCGCCACAGACCCTTCTTCTTGCTGCGTGGTCTCACAGATATGGTCAGGTAATCCACACCCCACCCACACCATCCTCCTCCTTTCCCGTCCCACATGCCCCGACTGACGGAGCGACACCTTCTATCGAAATCACTGCCCCCCTCCTCCACTTAAGCGGCGCCCACAGCCATTTTACACGCAGTATAACATGGAGCTGGGTAGCATGCGGCTGCACGCGCGAACGAAGTCGCTATGGCTGACATGCATGTCGACCGCCAGATCTTGGAGGAGCACCTCGTCTTTGAGGCCACCGTCGACACCGCCGTGCGGTTGTCTACGTTAAAATACAGTTTGTGATGTTTTCTCGAGGCCACCGCCAGTGCCTTCTAGTGATTTGTCCTCTGTAATGTTAATATGCAATCTGATGTTCAGTTAACAGTTTGGTCCTCTGAAATGTAATGTTCAGTTAACACTTTGGTCCAACAATTACTACATTTCGTAGTACTGTTCTCAAGCATTCTTTGTTTTGTTAACTGTCTTATCTTCTAGTACATGTTTCTATTCTTCAATGTCGTGCTTAGTTAACTATTTTGGTTCATTTGGTCTGTTGTCCATTTAACTGTTTGGTTCAGTTCTACAATTTGATTTTCATTTGATGTGGGTACAATTTTGTATTGTTATGCATGTGACACCAATCGAATTTGGCTGTACTCAATACATATTCTACTGATAGTATGGCAACTCTCAATTAACCTGATCAAGATCTTCCTTATGTGTGTTGCAGGGAAATGATGGGAGACATTGCGGTTTACCATCGAGGTTTGTTCAAGCAGGGTCCTTTGGCTAATAGCAGATTATTGTGCAGTTGCAGGAATCATTTTAATATTTAGGTTTCTTACAATTTGGTCTTGCGCATTTAGGTCCCACTGTCAGAGGCTTAGACCCACTATTCGACCCATTTTGCATATGGGGAAATGAGATGTCCATGAATATCAGTCAAGTCAAGAAACTCAGAAAGATTGTTAGGATGAAGAAACTTGCCATGAATAACAGCAAGATCGTTGTTTGCACAATGAAGAAGACATCATTCAACTATAGGATGGTACCAAATCTTTTACCTTGTTTTTACCCCTTGCTCCATTTCAAAATTTACAACAACGATTTATGCATAGCTTTGTTTCTAGTACTTTTCAAAGCAGTTCACCGATGATTACCTCTCAAACCACCTGTATGGTCAAGAGGCAAGGAAGGTATTCATTCAACACCCACGGTACAATATTGAAGTCTTGCTGAAGAGGACGAAGGTTGGGCGGACAATTATCCATAGCCACTGGCCTAAAGTTGCAAGGACATTCAACATCACTGAAGGCTCAATATTTGCCTTCCACTTCTACAGTTTCCCAGATGAGATTCATCAGTCTATTTACCGTGTATGATGCTACTTTCCAAAGGTTTTTGATGCTGCATGTGAAAATTGGTGCTATTGTGTAATGGCATAACTGAGTGCCAAAGCTATCTGATGTAATTCGATTATGAAATCCTGATTGCTTTTATACGAATATTTGCCTTCCGCTTCTACAGTTTCCCAGATGAGATTCAACTGTCTATTTACCGTGTATGATTGTACTTTCCAAAGGTTTTTGATGCTGCATGTGAAACTTGGTGCTGTTGTGTAATGGCGTAACTGAGTGCCGAAGCTATCTAATTACCCTGCTTATTGGGGTTTTCTATTGCAAACGATTACTCAGACAGCACTGTGGGCGATGAACTCAAACAACCCACACAGTTTCTAGAAAGTAGGCGTGTTCGATCAACTAACAATCACACACGTCTTCCGGCAGTGAACTGTTTGCGTTAGGACACCTTGCACAAACGTTTCCACACAAAGAACTGTGTGGGATGTACATACCTACGGAAATGATTTTCTGGGATTCACTGTGTGGGATGTACATACCTACGGAAATGTTTTCTGGGATTCACCGTTTGGCATGTACATACCTACGGAAATGATTTCTGGGATTCACCGTGTGGGATGTATATACCTACGGAAATGATTTTTGGGATTCACCTGTGGGATGTACATACCTACGAAAATGATTTCTGGGATTCACATTTGGGATGTACATACCTGCGGAAATGATTGGGTTTCCATGCCTCGCCCGATTGCACACGGCCCCAGCCTGGGTCCCAGGAGGGCCTATCCCCGACGATTCTGGGTCATGTGGGAAGGACCCCCTATCGCCCACACTCACTTGGCGACTATTCCAAATGCCGTCGCGGAAAGGGGTTTTAAACCGTTTGTTTAGGACGTCACTGTACCAGTGAGGTGCATTACATAAACCAAAAGGCATACGCCTATAAGCATAGGTTCCAGAAGGACAAGTAAAAGTGGTCTTTTCTTGATCAGGTTGTGAAACAGGTATTTGTGAAAAGCCAGAATATCCATCAAGGAAGCAAAAGTGTGTGTGCTTAGATAATCTTTCAAGCATTTGATCAATAAAAGGTAGATAGTAATGATCTTTTCTAGTTGCTTTGTTTATTTTTCTAAAATCAATTACCATTCTATAGCCTGTAACTATTCTTTGTGGAATGAGTTCATTCTTATCATTAGGAACAACGGTAATACCTCCTTTCTTAGGGACACAATGAACAAGACTTACCCATCTACTATCAGCTATAGGATAGACTATACCTGCTTCCAAAAGTTTTAGTATTTCTGTTCTTACCACTTCTTTCATCTTCGGATTTAACCGACGTTGGTGATCAACAACTGGTTTAGCATCAGGTTCCATATTAATTTTGTGCTGACATAGAGTGGGACTAATGCCCTTTAAATCATTAAGAGTATATCCAATAGCAGCCCGGTGCTTCCTTAGAACTTTCAATAATCTTTCTTCTTCATGTTCTGAAAGGTTAGCACTAATAATAACATGATATATCTTCCTTTCATCAAGATAAGCATATTTCAAAGTGTCTGGCAATTGCTTTAATTCAAACACATGATCACCTTTAGGTGGAGGTGTACCTCCAAGAGTTTCAATAGGAAAATTGTGTTTAAGTAGAGGATATTGTTCAAAGAAAACTTTAGCTATTTTATTTCTTTCATGCATATGTAAATCATTTTCATGATCTAGCAAATATTGTTCTAAAGGATTAGTAGGTGGCACAACAATAGAAGCAAGACCAATTAATTCATCCTTACTAGGCCATTCTTTTTCATGATGATTTCTACTAAACTTGGAAAAATTAAACTCATGAGACTCATCACCAAAGCTAACACCCACAGTTTGTTTCTTACAATCTATCTTAGCATTAATTGTGTTCAAGAAAGGTATACCAAAGATAATGGGACAGCAGCCATCTTGTGGGGAACCAAGAACAAGAAAATCAGTAGGGTATTTTATTTTCCCACACAAGACTTCAACATCTCTAATAATCCCAAATGGTGATATAGTGTCTCTATTAGCAAGTTTAATAGTAACATTTATGTCTTGTAACTCTGCAGGTGCTATGTCTTCCATAGTTTCTTGATATAAAGTGCAAGGAATAGCGCACTCACACTAGCACCCATGTCACATAAACCATGATAACAGTGATCTCCTATTTTAACTGAAATAACAGGCATGCCGACAACAAGTCTATGTTTATCTTTTCTATCAGGTTTAGCAATTCTAGCAGCTTCTTCACAGAAGTAAATAACATGCCCATCCATATCTTCTTCCAAGAGATCTTTAACCATAGCAATGCTAGGTTCTACTTTAATTTGTTCATCGGGTTTAGGTGTTATAACATAGCTTTTGCTAACCACAGTTGAAACTTTAGCATGTTCCTTTATCCTAACAGGGAAAGGTGGTTTCTCTATATAAGCAGAAGGAACAACTGGATCAACGTTATAAAGTATAGTTTCTTCTTTAACTGGTACTGGTTTTTTAATTTCTTCTTTAAGAGGTAGGTGATATTTAAACCACTTCTATTTAGGGAGTTCAACATGAGTAGCAAATGATTCACAAAAGGAGGCTACTATCTCGCAGTCAAGTCCATATTTAGTGCTAAACTTTTGAAAAGCATCGGTATCCATAAAAGATTTAACACAATCATGCTTAAGTTTAATAACTGACTCTTTACCTTCGTCGAGTTCCCAATCTTCAGAGTTGCGTTTAATTCTTTCCAAAAGATCCCACCAGAATTCAATAGTCTTCTTCGTAAAACAACTAGCACAAGAAGTGTCAAGCATGTTTTGATCATTACGAGAAATCCGAGCATAAAAATTCTGGATAATAATTTCTCTTGAGAGCTCATGATTGGGGTATGAATATAACATTGACTTAAGCCTCCCCCAAGCTAGAGCGATACTTTCTCCTTCACGAGGCCAAAAATTATATATATAATTCCGATCACGATGAACTAGAGGCATAGGATAAAATTTCTGGTGGAACTCCAATTTCAAACGATTCCAATTCCATGATCCAATATCATCGCATAGCCTATACCATGCCAATGCTTTTCCCCTTCAAAGATAAAGGTAAAACCTTTTTCATAACTTGATCCCTGGGTAGACCTGCAAGCTTAACCAATCCACAAATTTGTTCTACATATATCAAGTGCATATCAGGATGTTCAGTTCCATCTCCTGCATAAGGATTAGCTAGCAGTTGTTCTATCATACCCGAAGGAATTTCATATTCAATATTTTCAGTAGGTGCAGTAGGTTGAGGGGTAACTAATTGTGGTTCCGGACAAGGAGGATACCCTGAACAAACCCCTCAATGGATTGTTTTCCATAGTAACAAGTGACAATAAATTTCAGCACACTATATAAATGTTTCCTTACCGAATTCCACTTACCAAATGCGCTTCACTCCCCGGCAACGGCGCAAGAAAATAGCCTTGATGACCCACAAGTATATGGGATCAATTGTAGCTCTTTTATATAAGAAAGAGTGTTGAACCCAACGAGGAGCAGAAGGAAATGGCAAGTAGTTTTCAGTAAGGTGTTGTCTACAAGTGCTGAAATTGCAAGCAGCGAGTAATTTGATAGCAAGATAATTTGTAACGAGCAAGTAACGATAATAGTAACAAGTATGCAGCAATGTAGCTCAATCCTTTTGATTTGAAGGACATGCCAAAATGGTCTCTTATGATAAGCAAAGCGTTTTTGAGGGTACACGGGAATTTCATCTAGTCACTTTCATCATGTTGGTTCGGTTTGTGCTTGCTACTTTGATAATTGGATATGTGGGTGGACCGGTGCTTAGGTGATGTTCTTACTTGAACAAACCTCCTACTGATGATTAACCCTCCCGCAAGCATCTGCAACTACGAGAAAGTATTAAGAATAAATTCTAACCATAGCATTAAACTCTAGGATCCAATCGGTCTCTTGCGGAATAACGCATAAACTGGGGTTTAAGTTTCTGTCACTCTCGCAACCCACCATCTAATTTCTACCCACAAAGCATTCCCTTAGGCCCAAATATGGTGAAGTTTCATGTAGTCGACGTTCACATGACACCACTAATGGAATCGCAACATACATACTATCAAAATATCAAACACATATCAAGTTCACATGATTACTTGCAACATGATTTCTCCCGCGACCTCAAGAACAAAAGTGACTACTCACAAATGATAAACATGCTCATGATCAGAGGAGTATGAAATAGCATCATGGATCTGAACATATGATCTTCCACCAAATAAACCATATAGTAATCAACTACAATATGTAATCAACACTATTAGTCACCCCCTAGCACCAATCTATAATTCCAGTAACAACATTGAATACAAGAGATGAACTAGGGTTTGAGATGTGATGGTGCTGGTGAAGATGTTGATGGAGATTGCCCTCCCCAAGATGGGAGAGTTGTTGGTGATGATGATGACGATGATTTCCCCCTCCGGGAGGGAAGTTCCCCTGGCAGAATCACTCCATTGGAGGGCAAAAGTGCTCCTGCCCAAGTTCCGCCTCGAGACGGCGGCGCTCCGTCATGAAAGCCTTCTCCTTATTTTTTCTAGGTCAAAATGACTTATATACCAAAAGATGGGTACCAGAGGTGGGCCGAGGAGGCCACAACCCACCTGGGCGCGCATGGAGGGCCTGGCGCGCCCAGGTGGGTTGTGCCCACCTGGTGGCCCCCCTCTGGTGTTTTTCCAATATTCCTTAAATAATCCAGAAAAAATCTCCGTGAAGTTTCAGCTCATTTGGAGTTGTGCAAAATAGGTGGCCTGACGTAGCTTTTCCAGGTCTAGATTTCTAGCTGCCGGAATTCTCCCTCTTGGTGGGTTCCTTGCAAATTATGAGAGAAAAGGCATTAGAATTACTCCAAAAAGCATTATTATGGATAAAACATTATAAATAATAGTAAGAAAACATGATGCAAAATGGACGTATCAGCTACTAATCATAGCAACTAAACCAGTATCAAATACCCAGGGGCTACTATGAACACTAGTAAAGTGCACATCAATAACATGTATATCATATATACTTTTGTTCACTTTGTCATCCGTCTTATCCGCCAAGTATTTGGGGAAGTTCTGCTTCTAGTGACCATTTCCTTTGCAGTAGAAGCACTCAGTTTCAGGCTTGGGTCTAGCTTTGGGCTTCTTCATGGCAGTGGCATATTTCTTGTCATTCTTCTTGAAGTTCCATTTTCTTTCCCTTGCGCTTTTACTTAAAACTAGTGGTCTTGTCAACCATCAACACTTGTTGCTTTTCTTGATTTCTAACTTCGCCGATTTCAGCATCACGAAGATCTCGGGAACCGTTTTCGTCATCCCTTGCACACTATAGTTCATCATGAAGTTCCAATAACTTAGTGATAGTGACTAGAGAACTCTGTCAATCACTATCTTATATGGAAGATTAACTCCCACTTGATTCAAGCGATTGTAGTACTCAGACATTCTGAGCACATGCTCACTAGTTGAGTTATTCTCCTCCATCTTGTAGGCAAAATACTTGTCATAGGTCTCATACCTCTCGACTAGGGCATGAGTCTGAAATACCAATTTGAGCTCTTGGAACATCTTATATGCTCCTTGGCGTTCAAAACATTTTTGAAGTCCCGGTTCTAAGCCGTAAAGCATGGCACACTAAACTATCAAGTAGTATTCATACCGAGCTTGCCAAATGTTCATAACGTCTGCATCTGCTCCTGCGATAGGTCCATCACCTAGCGGTGCATCAAGGACATAATTCTTTTGTGCAGCAATGAGGATAATCCTCATATCACGGACCTAGTCTTCATCATTGCTACTATCATCTTTCAACTTGTTTTTCTCTAGGAACATATCAAAAATAAACTGGGAGCTACATCGCAAGCTATTGATCTACAACATAGATGTGCAAATACTATCAGGACTAAGTTCATGATAAATTAAAGTTCAATTAATCATATTACTTAAGAACTCCTACTTAGATAGACATCCCTCTAGTCATATAAATGATCACGTGATCCATATCAACTAAACCATGTCCGATCATCACGTGAGATGGAGTAGTTCTGAATGGTGAACATCACTATGTTGATCATATCTACTATATGATTCATGTTCGACCTTTCGGCCTCGGTGTTCCGAGGCCATATCTGCATATGCTAGGCTCGTCAAGTATAACCCGAGTATTCTGCATGTGCAAAACTGGCTTGCACCTGTTTTATGTGAACGTAGAGCTTATCCCACCCGATCATCACGTGGTGTCTCGGCACGACAAACTGTAGCAACGGTGCATACATAGGGAGAAAACTTATACCTTGAAATTTAGTGAGGGGCCATCTTATAATGCTACCGTCGTACTAAGCACAATAAGATGCATAAAGGATAAACATCACATGCAATCAAAGAATGTGACATGATATGGCCATCATCATCTTGTGCCTTTGATCTCCATCTCCAAAGCACCGTCATGATCTCCATCGTCACCGGCTTGACACCTTGAACTTCATCATAGCAGCGTTGCCGTCTCGCCAACTATTGCTTCCACGACTATCGCTACCGCTTAGTGATAAAGTAAAGATATTACATGGTGATTGCATTTCATACAATAAAGCGACAACCATAAGGCTCCTTCAGTTGCCGATAACTTTTACAAAACATGATCATCTCATACAAGAATTGATATGTCATCATGTCTTGACCATATCACATCACAACATGCCCTGGAAAAACAAGTTAGACATCCTCTACTTTGTTGTTGCAAGTTTTACATGGCTGCTACGGGCTTCTAGCAAAAACCGTTCTTACCTACGCATAAAAAATACAAGGATTTTTTGCTAAGTGTGTTGTTTTAACCTTCAACAAGGACCGGTCGTAGTCAAACTCGATTCAACTAAAGTTGGAGAAACAGGCACCCACGAGCCACCTGTGTGCAAGGAACGTCGGTAGAACCAATCTCATGAATGCGATCATGTAATGTAGATCTGGGCCGCTTCATCCAACAATACCGCCGAATCAAAGTAAGACGTTGGTGGTAAGCAGTATGACTATTATCGCCCACAACTCTTTGTGTTCTACTCGTGCATATCATCTACGCATAAACTTGGCTCTGATACCACTATTGGGGAACGCAGTATTTAAAAAAATCCTACAATCACGCAAGATCTATCTAGGAGATGCATAACAACGAGACAGGAGAGTGTGTCCACGTACCCTCATAGACCGAAAGCGGAAGCGTTTAGTAACGCGGTTGATGTTGTCGAACGTCTTCATGATCCAACCGATCCAAGTACCGAATGTACAGCACCTCCGTGTTCAGCACACGTTTAGCACGATGACGTCCCTCAAGCTCTTGATCCAGTTGAGGACGAGGGAGAGTTCCGTCAGCACGACGGCGTGGCGATGGTGATGATGAAGTTACCGGCGCAGGGCTTCGCCTAAGCACTATGACGATATGACTGAGGTGTTAAACTATGGAGGGGGCACCGCACACGGCTAAGAGATTGTCTGTTGTGCCTTTGGGGTGCCCCCCGCTCCCGTATATAAAGGAGGGGAGGAGGAGGCCGACCAACAAAGGGGCGCGCCGGGGAGAGGGGAGTCCTACTAGGACTCCAGTCCTAGGAGGATTCGCCCCCCTTTTTTTCCTTCTTCCGTAGGGGAAAGGGGGAAAGAAGAGGGACTAGGAGAAAGAAAGGGGGTGCCGCCCCCTTGCCTAATCCAATTCGGCCTCCTCCTTTGTGGAGGGTGTGCCAGCCCCTTGTGGGTTGGTTAGCCTCCCTCCTATGGCCCATATGGCCCATATCTTTCCCGGGGGGTTCCGGTAACCCCTCCAGTACTCCGGTATGTACCCGATACACTCTGGAACCCTTCCGGTGTCCGAGTACTACCTTCCAATATATCAATCTTTACCTCTCGACCATTTCGAGACTCCTCTTCATGTCCGTGTTCTCATTCGGGACTCCAAACAAACTTCGGTCACCAAAACACATAACACATAATACAAATCGTCATCGAATGTTAAGCGTGCGGACCCTACGGGTTCGAGAACTATGTAGACATGACCGAGACACATCTCCGGTCAATAACCAATAGCGGAACCTGGATGCTCATGTTGGCTCCTACATATTCTATGAAGATCTTTATCGGTCAAACCGCATAACAACATACATCATTCCCTTTGTCATCGGTATGTTACTTTCCCGAGATTGGATCGTCGGTATCATCATACCTAGTTCAATCTCGTTACCGGCAAGTCTCTTTACTGGTTCTGTAATGCATCATCCCGTAACTAACTCATTAGTCACATTGCTTGCAAGGCTTATAGTGATGTGCATTACCGAGAGGGTCCAGAGATACCTCCCCGATACTCAGAGTGACAAATCCTAATCTTGATCTATGACAACTCAACAAACACCATTGGAGACACCTGTAGAGCATCTTTATAATCACCCAGTTATGTTGTGACGTTTGATAGCACACAGAGTGTTCCTCCGGTATTCGGGAGTTGCATAATCTCGTAGTCAGAGGAATATGTATAAGGCATGAAGAAAGCAATAGCAATAAAACTAAACGATCATTATGCTAAGCTAACGGATGGGTCTTGTCCATCACATCATTCTCCTAATGATGTGATCCCGTTCATCAAATGACAACTCATGTCTATGGTCAGGAAACTTAACCATCTTTGATCAATGAGCTAGTGAAGTAGAGGCATACTAGGGACATTCTGTTTTGTCTATGTATTCACGCATGTACTAAGTTTTCGGTTAATATAATTCTAGCATGAATAATAAACATTTATCATGATATAAGGAAATATAAATAACAACTTTATTATTGCCTCTAGGGCATATTTACTTCAAAGGAACCCACCATCTTATCTCCTGGAATACTGCTTTGATAGTATGCTTCCCAGATTATGTTGACCCATGGTATGTCTGCTTTGTTGAGGAATTTGTGTAGATGCTTCATTAGGAGGGCTTGGTTATGTGCATGAAGATCCAAAACTCCTAGACCTCCATGAGTTTTTGGTTTATCTGTCTTGGGGATCCTAAAGGTGCACATGAAGAAGGTGGGCATGCTTGTAAATACTGACTTGAGTAGAGTGAGCTAATCCCCAGTGGACAAAAGGGTAGAGCATCCTAATAATATGTGCTCAATTCTCCAGTAGTGGAACATAGTCAATTACTCTGGGCTTTGTACTGCAAAGAGGGAGTCCTAAATATTTGTGTGGCAGAGTTCCAATTCTGCAGCCCAGAAGGTTGCATATCTCTTGCATTTTAGTCTGAGAGGTGTTAAGAGATACCAAGGTAGATTTGGAGTAGTTAACCTTCAGACCTGTGTACTCTGCATAATGGAGTAGCAGATTCTTGATGTGTTGTATTTGTCTGATATCCCTGTTTCATCTCTCAGCATGGCAATTCAGTTATTTCTGAGTTTGATAGTAGCTCTAGCTTGGAAATACTTGGTGTTTGCTTCTCCCACTTTAATTTGTCTGGTTGTATCTCTCTGCTTCCAATATACTCTTTGGTGTTCCAGGACTGCTTGTAAGTGGGATTTAATGATATCTCTGCCATTGAATTATTCATGTGAGAGGTCTCTGCATTCCTCAAAGTTATCATAACACATGATAAGGAAATTTCTACAATCAATAACTTTCCTCATGTCTGATATTTCCTTGGCCCAAATTTTCAAGCCCTTCCTAAACCTTTTAAACTTCACTGCAATAGTTTTTGCATTGTCAACTTCATTCACCTCTTGAGACCAGATATTATGCACATCTTCCTTGAATTGGTGGTGTTCCAGCCAAAAATTTTCAAATCTAAAAACCCTGGACTTTGGTATGGATGATCCAATAGAGATCTTAATTGGGACATGATCTGGGGTGGATTTATCTAGAGGGTATACATATGTAGCTGGATATTTGAGAGTCCAGGCTTCTGAAGTGAAGCACCAGTCCAGCTTTTCTAACAAAGGGCTTTCTTGCATATTGCTCCATGTAATTTTCCTGCCTTCAAGTGGAACTTCAATGAGAGCCTGCTTGCTGATAGCTCCATTGAAAGCTAACATATATCCAATACTACCACTATCTCTGCTTCTGTTGTTTTGGTATCTGATAAAATTAAAGTCTCCCATTATAACAGTCGGTGTCATCTTGCATAGAGAAATTTTAAAACCACTGCAGAAAACTGTGTCTCTCATTTTGCTAACATGGGCCATAGACATTTATCAGAATCTAGTTCTCTCCATTGTGTTTGGAAGTGAACTGGATGGAGATGGAGAAATCATTGCTACGAAAAAGTTGACCTGAAAAGATGTGGTCATTCCATGCTACAAGCAAACCACCAGATGCCCCAATAGAAGGAAGGAATTGGACTTTAGAGGTTCTTCTGGGACAGTTTTTTTATGAAAGCAGAGTCAATGTTCTCTCTCTTAGTTTCTTGAAAGCATATAATGGAATAATTGATTTCTTCAATCTTATTAGCAATCGCTGGCCATTTATTTTGGGTCATTCAGACCCCTGATGTTCTAGTTAAGAATGTTCTAATCCCTGTTCATTACAAATGAGGGGCTTAACTTAACAACTTAGGATAGATAGGGTACTCTGCCATAACCCAAGAATTAGGATAAAGTTTTCAAACATAATAACACAATATTCAATAGTCATCCTGGTAGAGAGGCAAAAGAGCACTAAAGTCTTATAGGCCATCAGACTTAGTTCTTACAAACTGAGCACTATAACACAGAAGTTCTATCCTGACATAGGCCACCATTGATCAGATCCACTTCTTAGCCTTCTCTTTTCCACCTTTGGTGCCTTCTGCTCTAGTGCTATCTCCCTTGGTCCTCTTGGCCTTCTTGCTTATGATTTCTTCAGTGGTGTCCTTGTCAGCAACCTTGCAAAGAGTGGTGTTCAAGATTTTAATGATCCTTGCAGGTAAGACTGGTGGGGCAAAGTGACAAGCAAGACAATCTCTATCTCTGCATACATATTTTTTAAAACCTTTGGATAATTTCTGTAACCTGCAACTTCTTCTCGGTGTCAAAACCGGCGGATCTCGGGTAGGGGGTCCCAAACTGTGCGTCAAGGTCGGATGGTAACAGGAGACAAGGGACACTTTATTTTACCCAGGTTCGGGCCCTCTCGATGGAGGTAAAACCCTACTCCTGCTAGATTAATATTGATGATATGGGTAGTACAAGAGTAGATCTACCACGAGATCAAGGAGGCTAAACCCTAGAAGCTAGCCTATGGTATGATTGTGTATGATGATGGTTGTCCTACGGACTACAACCCTCCGGTTTATATAGACACCGGATAGGGTTAGGGTTACACAGAGTCGGTTACAATGGTAGGAGATCTTGAATATCCGCACGGCTAGCTTGCCTTCCACGCCAAGAAAAGATCCTTCCGGACACGGGACAAAGTCTTCAATCTTGTATCTTCATAGTCCTGGAGTCCGTCTGAAGGTATAGTCCGGCTATCCGAACACCCCCTAATCCAGGACTCCCTCAGTAGCCCCTGAACCAGGCTTCAATGACGACGAGTCCGGCGCGCAGATTGTCTTCGGCATTGCAAGGCGGGTTCCTCCTCCAAGTTCTTCAAGAAGATTACAAACACCAAAAGTAGTGTCCAGCTCTGCAAAATAAGTTTCCACATATTGCCATATAGAGAATAATATTAACACAAATCAAATATGCTGACGTATTCCGCAGTGCATCATAACACTGCGGCCAAGCTCTTTGTATAAATTGTTTTCATTGTTCCACCTTAGCGTGTCTAGCGAGGCGGTTTCCTTGGCACGCCTTGTCAAAGCAGAGATCGTGTGCCCCTTTTAACGGGATTCTCATCAATACGGACGTGGGTAACCCAACCGCGCCATTTACCACGGCGCTTGGGAGGCAAGTGAGTTTTATTAGGTAGGTGGGGATGCCTAACCGCACCCGATTGTATAAAGGGATAAGGATTCACCTTTTTAACCTATGCCTTCTTCCTCCTTTGCCAATCCATCTCTCGCGCACTCAAGCTCTAGCGCCCAAGTCCGCTCTTCCTTCCTCAACCTTCTCCAACAATGTCCGGAGCTGGAGGCAAGTGGATGGCCTCCTCCGTTACGGAGGCCCAAGTAAAAAAGCTAAGGAAAGCCGGATACTTGTCCAAGGACATCCCGCATCGGCTTCCTGAGAAGGGGTAGCTTCTTCCTACCCCAGGGCCCCATGAGAGGGTAGTTTTTCTTCCCCACTTCCTCCCCGGACTGGGCTTTCCACTTCACCCATTTGTCCGGGGGCTCATGTTCTACTACGGCCTGGATTTCCACGATTTGGCCCCGAACTTTGTCCTCAACATCTCGGCATTTATCGTCGTGTGTGAGGCCTTTCTCCGCGTCCGCCCCCACTTCGGCCTCTGGCTCAAGACCTTCAATGTCAAGCCCAAGGTGGTGTTCGGCACCCAGGCGGAGTGCGGAGGCGCTATGGTCGGCAAGATGGCCAACGTCCTCTGGTTCGATGGCTCCTGTGTGGAGTCCCTAAAGGGGTGGCAGGCCGGGTGGTTTTACATCATCGAGCCACGCGATCCGGAATGGGTCGCAACCCCCGAGTTCATATCCGGACCCCCCACGCGGCTCATGTCCTGGAAAAAGACGGGCCTGTCGTGGGGCAACGAGGAAGAAGTGACTGGGTTGCAAACGTGCATCCAGTCCCTGGTGAACAAGCCAATCCGGCTGATCAATGTGATCCAGGTCATGCTCGTCCGCCGGATCCTCCCGTGCCAACAACGGGATTTTACTTTGTGGGAATTCGACCCGGCGCAGCACCAAACCCTCAGTAGGCTCTTCGACACGACGTATGAAGACGTTTGGAAGGTGCTGACCAAAGGCATCGAGTCCCCCACATCCGCTTCCGAGGACCGCGGATACAGCTCGCAGCGTCATGCCAGCGAGGTGAGCTATCTATACCTTTGACAGGTTTGTTAAGCTCTTCTTCATAGATTAACTCTATGCGGGATCTAAACTCCCTTTACCTTTGACAGGCTTGGCAGGCTATGTCCGGACCAATTAACTGTCCGGCTCCCCTGCCCGAAGACCCAGCCCCAGCTCTCTTGGTGAAGCTGATGGCTCCGGCACCTTATGTGGTGCCGGAGAAGAAGGCCAAGAAGAAAAAAACCACCGGGACTCGAAAAAGTTCCCGCAACATGGTGGTGTTGGACTCGTCATTTGACGAGTCCGCAACGCTCTCCTCTCGTGAAAACGAGGAGGAGGAACAATAAAGCTCCCCCCCCCCAGCGAGGGGAGAAAAGAAGAAGAAGGCCACCCCAACGGGGGAGGCCGAGGGGTCGAGGAAAAGGAAGACCCCTCCGCCGGACTACTCCCACGACGCCGAAGAGGGCGGAGAGGAGCGGCCGGGCAGAACCAAGCGTCCGGCGAAATCGTGAGTATTTATATACCAGAGTGACTCATGATATTCTTTTAATGCGCGGCTTTCCCTAATATCGCTCGTAATTTATGCAGCCCGCCCCGGGCCGATCTCGACGATTCGTCGAGCGGCTCCCTGGATTCGTCGGACGTGAACTCTGTTCCGCCCACTGTCTCCCCCCGCAGGGCGGACGACGCTGAAGTGGCGTCCCGCCAAGCAGGGCAGGAGGAGATAGTCCTGGAGGAGCCGCAAGGCAATCCTCCGGACCCCAGGAGTAAAGGGGATGAAACCCCCCAGGGCTCCAAGTCCGGCTTTGTGCCGGACACCGCGCCGGACTCGACAGTCCTGGTCTGCGGTGGGCGAACTCCTTCCAAGAGGAGTAAGCCGTCTGAGCCGGCGGCCTCCGTCCAACCGGAGGCGCCGGACAATCTGCTGGAGGTGCTTGAGGGCGCCGCCATCGATGAGGAGCACCGTACTGTTATGAGTACGGTGATCCAAAGGGTTCAGTCTGCCAAAAGCGGACTGACTGAAGCTTGCGCTAGCCTTCTAACAGGCTTTGAGGTAAGTAAAAATATGTCAAATTATTTACCGCATAGACAGTAGCCCTTGATGCTCTGTTCGGTGTTCGGAAAGAAAAGCCGAATAAAGGATCTAGTAATATTCGCAGGAGTCTAACAACAAAAAGTCAAATATGCGTATGCAGGCTTCGCTCCTGTCCACTGCCGCACTGACTGCGCAGGTGGATGTCCTTAAAAAGGACCTCGGGCGGACCGAGCAAGAGCTCAGCCTTGCCAAACGGCAGCTCGAGGAGAAAGAAGGTAAGAAATACCCTAAAAAAAGAAAAAAAGGTGCCTATAGAGAGGCTTGATTGCAGAAAGAAATAACAGGATTGTACTGCTTATTGTAGGGGCCACAACCGAGGTGGCAACCCTGAAGCAGGCGCTGGATGAGGCCGGAAAGAAAACGGCCGAGGAGGGCGCCGAGCGAGAAAGGCTTGGGGTTCAGGTCAGCGAGGTGCAGCAAGAGCTGCAAGCTCTCATGAAAAAACATGAGAGTTTGGAGCTTGAGTCAAGAGCGCAAGCATCCGAGCTCGCGTCGACCCTTGAGACCGCCAAGAGTGCCAAGGCCGAAGCCCAAAAGTCCCTCCAAGAATTGGAGGAGGTGAAAAAGATAGCAACGGGTAAGGCATTCTTAATGCAAAGTAGGAATATAAAAGTAAACTACCTGTTACTTACCTGAATCCGGAGTTCTCCAGGGGCGTTCGTCGATCTTCCCCGCAGCGTATCCGCCGCCGCCGCGTTCTATCGAGCTAAAGAGGGCAGCTTGATGGAGAGTGTGTTCTGGTCTTAGTATTCTGAGGCCGGACACCCTATGCCTTTGAGCGATCAGCTGAAACAGCTGGTCGAGCTCCACAAGGCGGCCGAACAGGCCATGAAGGGCTTACTAGTTCGGCTATGGCCTGGAGAGGCCCTACCTGGGAGCTATTTCGGGCTAGTGCGGCGGCTGGTGGAGGCTTGTCCACAGCATGAGGTCATCAAGCGCTCCGCCTGCATTGAAGGTGCTCGGAGGGCCCTTGCCCGTGTAAGGGTACACTGGGGTAAGCTGGACGGAGAGAAGCTGGTGAAGGACGGGCCGCCACCGGGGAAGGAGCATCGCAAGCCCGAGAACTACTACAAGGAAGTTCTTGCCGGAGCCCGCCTTGTCGCGGGTGAATGTACTAAAGTTGTAGTATTTGAATGAACTCGCTCGTTTCTATCCTTTGCGCTGAAAACTTGTTCATATGCGCTAAGCAATGCTTATTGAATTTAAAATATTATTTTCTGTGTGGTCGTTTATCAAAAATTGAGAGATGGCCAGTCGTCGGCTTCTGCCCCCATGCCACTAGTGCTGGGGTGTTCGGGATAAACCTGAGGGCTCTTTTTCCCATAGTTGGCTCCTTCGAGGGAGGCGCTCAGCACAACGAACCAAGCAATCGGACTATAATGCTTGAACACTCTCACTTAGCCATAGAACGTTATAATTTTAAATTTCGGCGAAGCCCCTAGTTTGGAAGGCCGAATTCGGGGCGCTATCCACGCCTTTGGCCGGACATAGCCAGCTCCTCGCTCGAAGCGGCATAAGTCTTTAAGGACTCGAAAAACCTCTCAAACAGCGACCGGTCTCACGCCTTATCATGACAGTCTGTTTTAGCTTTCTCCACTGAGGTGCTTAACCCACGTGAACTGGGGCACAATCGCAGTGGTTCTCCTAGTGCTACCTTAGCCGATATAGCGGAACGTAAGGCACCAAAACATAGGAGCCGGGCAAACCCAACATGTGACCACAATCATGATTCGGAGCCGATGCATATAGTGCTATAAGTTCGGGGTGCCACACTTGTGAAAGTGTACGGACTTCTCACGCCAGATAGAAGGGTAATGAAGCCCCAGGCGTGTTTTGCCGTACCATGGTGTACGGTAGCGATCATTTTTTTAATGAACATATATATTAAAAGAGGACAACGCAAAAAAATAGGCGAAAAGCTATGCATTGTTTATACAGAGGCTATTTATCAAAGCCGAACGATACAAGTAGTGCGATGAGCAAAAAAGATATTAGACTATTTAACATGTCCTGACCAGGCGCAGGCCGCGGAATTTAGAAACAGATATATCGCTCGAAATAGAGACCACCTGAGAGTTCCGTAATGCGGCGTAGCTTTGTCTGCTTTCCTGGGTCTTGCATCGTCTGTGCGGCAGCGAAGCCGAACAGGTTATCCAGAGTGTGGAGTCCTGAAAGTAAAAAAAAGTCCGGCAGCCCCTAGTACGTTTGACGCCATACTGTAAGCATGCCGTTAATGTGCCCCTTCCCCTGTGCCCATGGAATTTCGAGGGCGTAATTGTGTACTCGAGGTACTAGCTCCGCTATGTTGCGATGGCTGGGGTTGGGGCCGTATTGCTACGCTTGCTCCGAACGTGCCAGGCGGTCTTGTTGCAGGTTACTCCGGGCGCGCTTTGCATTGTCCGGCTTTTTAACGGCCGGACTGGAGAGTTGCCTTGAAAGGCTGCTTTGTACTTCTGCTGCGAGGGTCACCGTGTGCTCCTCCGTACGGATGGAGCGTTCTGTGTTTCCGTTGACCATAATTACTCCTCGAGGGCCTGGCATCTTGAGCTTGAGATATGCGTAGTGCGTCACCGCATTGAATTTAGCGAATGCGGTTCGTCCGAGCAGGGCGTGATAGCCACTGCGGAACGGGACTATATCGAAGATTAACTCTTCGCTTCGGAAGTTACCCAGAGATCCGAAGACCACATCAAGTGTTACCGAGCCTGTGCAATTGGCCTCTACACATGGTATGACACCTTTAAAGGTCGTCCTTGTGGGCTTGATCCTCGATGGATCTATGCCCATTTTCTGCACTGTATCCTGATAAAGCAGGTTCAGGCTACTGCCGCCGTCCATTTGGACTCTTGTGAGATGAAATCCGTCAATGATTGGGTCAAGAACCAATATGGCAAAACCTCCATGACGGATGCTAGTGGGGTGGTCCCTTCGATCAAAAGTGATCGGGCAGGAGGACCATGGGTTGAACTTTGGGGCGACTGGCTCCATCGCGTATACGTCCCATAGCGCACGCTTCCGCTCCCTCTTGGGAATGTGGGTCGCGTATATCATGTTCACCGTCCGCACTTGTGGGGGAAACCCCTTCTGTCCATTATTGTTCGGCGGCCTGGGCTCCTCCTCGTCGTCGCTATGCAGCCCCTTGTCTTTATGTTCGGCTCTTAACTTGCCTGCCTGCTTGAACACCCAACAATCCTTGTTGGTGTGATTGGCTGGCCTTTCGGGGGTGCCATGAATCTGGCACGAGCGGTCGAGTATCCGGTCCAAACTGGACGGGCCCTGGGTATTCTTTTTAAATGGCTTTTTCCGCTGACCGGATTTATAGCCTCTGAATCCGGCATTTACTACCGTATCCTCATTGCTGTCGCTGCTAATGCGGCGCTTTTGCTTATTTTGACGTGTCCTGCCATTGTTGTCCTTGGTATCCGAATTACCAGGGTTCTTTGATAAGTTGTTGCTGCGAGCTAGCCAGCTACCTTCGCCCGCGCAAAAGCGGGTCATGAGTGTCGTGAGGGCTGCCATAGATTTCGGCTTTTCTTGTCCCAGGTGCCTGGCAAGCCAAAGGCTGCTAGGGCCTCTGCGTCCGAACAATCGACTATCTGGTTTTTCTTTGTTAGGAACCATGTCCAGAATTGCCTGGCCGATTCTTCTGGATGCTGAATTATGTGGCTTAGGTCGTCGGCATCCGGTGGCCGCACATAGGTCCCCTGGAAGTTGTCGAGGAATGCGGCTTCCAGGTCTTCCCAAGAACCGATTGAGTCCACTGGTAGGCTGTTAAGCCAGTGCCGGGCTGGTCCCTTGAGCTTAAGGGGTAGATATTTGATGGCGTGTAGATCGTCGCCACGTGCCATGTGGATGTGAAGGAGATAATCCTCAATCCATACTACCGGATCTGTCGTACCATCGTACGACTCGATGTTGACGGGTTTGAAACCCTCTGGGATTTTATGATCCAATACTTCATCTGTGAAGCATAGTGGGTGTGCGGCGCCCCTGTACTGGGCTATGTCGCGACGCAGCTCGGAAGAGCTATGCCTGTTGTGTTCGGCCCGGATGGATTTATTGTGTCCGGAGTCAAGATCATCACGTGTCGTCGGGCATCTGCGCGATCCATAGATCGATCTTGTTTGCCTTGCTTTGTCCTCCAGTACGTCTCGCAGGTCTGGCTCATTTTCCCGTGCCTTAGTTGAGCGGCACCGGGGCATGGCTTGTTTGGAGGTTCGACATGCTTATCTATCGCGGCCGTGAGGTGGCCGGTCTGCCATGTCATGCATTGGTAATGTAGGTGTTTCCCCCTCTGATTGGGGTAGCGGCCTACGCTTAGGATAATTTTTGGAGGGGCGCTCGAGTTCGTACTCTTCGTCCACAAGGACTTCAGTCCATCTGTCAGCTAGCAAATCTTGATCAGCTCTAAGCTGTTGTTGCTTTTTCTTTAGGCTATTCGCCATGGCTAGAAGCCTGCGTTTAAAACTCTCTTGTTCGGCGGGGTCTGATGGTACGACGAATTCGTCGTCGTCGAGGCTTGCCTCGTCTTCGGAGGGAGGTATGTAGTTATCATCCTCAACCTCTCGCTCTGCCGCTCTCTCATGAGGGATGGCTTCTCCATCTTCCTGCGCCGAATCTTGCTGGATTTGGTGTTCTTCGGCGCTATCCGGGGTGGTATTATCTCCCGTGCCGGAATCACCGTTTCTGTTGTGGCGGGATTTAGAGCGGCGCCGTTGACGCCGGCGTTTTGGCTGTTTTTTCAAGGTGTCATCCTCCGCTGTTCCGTCGCCATCTCCATCCTTTGGAGCGTCCACCATATATATGTCGTATGACGAGGTGGCGGTCCAGCGCCCTACAGGTGCTGATTCTTGTTCGTCTCCTCCTTCGTCGTCCATACCGTCGAAGTCTTCGGAGTCGAAGTCAAGTATGTCGGTTAAATCATCGACATTGGCTATTAAGTGGGTGGTGGGTGGGCTTTGAATTTCTTCGTCGTCCGAATCCCAACCTCGCAGACCATAGTCCGGCCTGGGCTCTCCTGACAGAGAGAGAGACTTGAGAGAATTCAGGATATCACCGAAAGGTGAGTGCTGAAAGATGTCCGCGACGGTGAACTCCATTATAGGTGCCCAATCGGATTCAATCGGCAGGGGCACGGGAGGCCCGGAGTTCGGAGAAGAATCTGACTCCTTGGAGTCATGGGCCATGCGGAGTACGGGGCTAGCGTTCGGCTCGATCACCTTCAAGATCGCAGCCCCCGAGGTGATGTCCAACCGTTCATCCTCAAAGAACGCAGCGGGCTCCGAGTCGAGGATCGGGGTCGGTGCGTGTGCGGTCTCCAGGGCACTATTTGGAGGCAGTGCTATATCCTGCCCCTCGAGGTAGTGCGGCGCGCTTGGCTGTGGCTCGAACCCATCGAAGATCAAGTCTCCGCGGATATCTGCCGTGTAGTTTAAGCTTCCAAACCTGAATTGATGGCCAGGGGCGTAGCTTTTGATCTGCTCCAGACGACCAAGCGAATTGGCCCGCAGAGCGAAGCCGCCAAAGACGCAGATTTGTCCGGGGAGGAAAGTCTCACCCTGGACCTCATCATTGTTGATGATCAAAGGAGCCATCGGGCCTAAAAGCGACGTCACAAAGGAACTCTCAATGAAAGCACCAATGTCGGTGTCAAAACCGGCGGATCTCGGGTAGGGGGTCCCGAACTGTGCGTCAAGGTCGGATGGTAACAGGAGACAAGGGACACTTTATTTTACCCAGGTTCGGGCCCTCTCAATGGAGGTAAAACCCTACTCCTGCTAGATTAATATTGATGATATGGGTAGTACAAGAGTAGATCTACCACGAGATCAAGGAGGCTAAACCCTAGAAGCTAGCCTATGGTATGATTGTGTATGATGATGGTTGTCCTACGGACTACAACCCTCTGGTTTATATAGACACCGGATAGGGTTAGGGTTACACAGAGTCGGTTACAATGGTAGGAGATCTTGAATATCCGCACGCCTAGCTTGCCTTCCACGCCAAGAAAAGATCCTTCCGGACACGGGACGAAGTCTTCAATCTTGTATCTTCATAGTCCTGGAGTCCGGCTGAAGGTATAGTCCGGCTATCCGAACACCCCCTAATCCAGGACTCCCTCACTTCTCCTTACCTCAGTTTCCACCAGAGGGACCTTCTCCTTCCTCTTCTTGTTTTTGTGCATAGCAGTGGTGGAGGATGCTGATTTACCTTCAGATGTAGAATTCTCATCATGGTGGGAATTTCCTGGGTACCCTAGGAAATAGAGTGTAGCATACAAGCTAGTGAGCTATCAGAAGGACACTTGTCTAGGATAACAAATGGCAAGGTTGAGTTGGTTTTAGAGTTGGAAGAGATGATTTCCCGGACAGTGCAGTAGATGAATTTTTTTGCCCAATCAAATTTATCTGGAGTGAGCAGAGAGACAGATAGAAAATTGACCCATTCAGATGGTACCTGGATGATGTTGATGTTGTCTTTGGTAGGAGAAAAGTGCGCTTTCCAAACCATAGCCCCTTCTTTTCCAAGCAAGGCTTCTTCAGTACTCACATTGCAGAGATTAGAATTCTCTATGGCTACATAAGTTAAACAAGTTTGCCTTAAGAAGGCTAGCACAAACTGGGATACAGATCCAAAGAGGCGCAGGCCTCCTGCCTGGGATCCTCCTAAACTACTCCTGGTCGTCGTCAGTGGCATGCACGTAGTAGTAGGAACCTCCAGTGTAGAAGAAGTCATCGTCGACGGTGGCGTATGCCGTCTGGCTCCTGGGCTCCAGCATCTGGTTGTGACAACCAAGTAGAATGGAAAGGGGGAAAAGAGGGAGAAAAGCAACCGTGAGTACTCATCCAATGTACTCGCAAGCAAGGATCTACACTACATATGCATGGGTATAGGTGTAAAGGGCCATATCGGTGGACTGAACTGCAGAATGCCAGAATAAGAGGGGGATAACTAATCCTGTCGAAGACTATGCTTCTGGCAGCCTCCGTCTTGCAGCATGTAGAAGAGAGTAGACTGAAGTCCTCCAAGTAGCATCGCATAGCATAATCCTACCCGGCGATCCCCTCCTCGTCGCCCTGTTAGAGAGCGATCACTGGGTTATATCTGGCACTTGGAAGGGTGTGATTTATTAAGTATCCGGTTCTAGTTGTCATAAGGTCAAGGTACAACTCCAAGTCGTCCTGTTACCGAAGATCACGGCTATTCGAATAGATTAACTTCCCTGCAGGGGTGCACCACATAACCCAACAAGCTTGATCCCATTTGGCCGGACACACTTTTCGGGGTCATGCCCGGCCGCGGAAGATCAACACGTCGCAGCCCTACCTAGGCACAACAGAGAGGTCAGCACGCCGGTCTACACCTAAGCGCACAGGGGTCTGGGCCCATCGCCCTTAGCACACCTGCACGTTGCGTACGCGGCCGGAAGCAGAATTAGCCCCCTTAATACAAGAGCAGGCTTACGTTCCAATCCGGCGCGCGCCGCTCAGTCGCTAACATCACGAAGTGCTTCGGCCGATATCACGACGTCGAGTGCCCATAACTGCTCCCGCGTAGTTGGTTAGTGCGTATAGGCCAGTAGCTAGACTCGGATCAAATACCAAGATCTCGTTAAGCGTGTTAAGTATCCGCGAACGCCGACCATGGCCAGGCCCACCTCTCTCCTAGGTGGTCTCAACCTGCCCTGTCGCTCCGTCACAAAGTAACACTCGGGGGTCCGTCGGGAACCCAGGCCCACCACTACCTGGGTGGAACCACCTGCCCCTTCAGCCCCCATCTCCGAACAGTATCACAGGTAATGTAACAGTGTAAAGTAGATAGTATATGCTCGTGATCACCTCTCGAAGTGATCACGGCCCAGTAGTATAACATGGCAGACGGACAAGAGTGTAGGGCCGCTGAGGGAACACTAGCATCCTATATTAAGCAGTAGGATAGCAGGTAAAGGTAACAACAGTAGTAGCAAGGACAGGCTATGCACCAGTATAGGATTAACTGAAAGCAGTAACATGCTACACTACTCTAATGCAAGCAGTATAGAGAACAATAGGCGATATCTGGAGATCAAGGGGGGGCTTGCCTGGTTGCTCAGACAAGAAGGAGGGGTCGTCGGTGACGTAGTCGACCACAGGGGCATCAAAATCGTCACGGGGTCTACCGAAGAGAAGAGGGGGAGAAACAGTAAATACATAGCAAGCAAGTGCATAACAGGACAACAGTCAGAGCTAGACGTGTTCTAACGCGGTATGAGGTGCTACCGGTGAAGGGGGGAAACATCCGGGAAAATATCCCTGGTGTTTCGCGTTTTCGGACAGATGAATCCGAGGGGAAAAGTTGCGTGTTCGTTGTGCTAGGGATGCGTGGCGGACGAACGGGCTGCGTAACCGAATTCGTCTCGTCGTCCTGCGCAACTTTCATGTACAAAGTTTTTCCATCCGAGCTACGGTTTATTTTATACTAAATTTTAAAGTTTTTAAACCATTTTCTAATTTATTAATTATTAATTAAATTTGAAAATAGCATTACTGCATCAACATGACGTCAGCATGACGTCACCAGTCAACAGAGGTGTTGACTGGTCGTGCTGACGTGTGGGTCCTACATGTCATAGGCTTAGGTTAACTAAATTGGTTTAGTTAATTATTATAGGTGATTAGGTTAACTAATTATGCTTAAATTAAGTTAATTAATTAAGCAATTAATTAATTAATATTTTTAATTATATTATTATTATTATTTTATCTCTTTTTTTCAATTGTTTTGGAGGCGGGGCCCTCCTGTCATTGACCCGAGGGGCCTTTGCGGGCGTGCGGGTTACGGGCGATGGCCCTCGCGGGTGCACCCGACTGGGCGCGGGTGCCGGCGCGCTGGCGTGAAGCCGCGACAGCAGGCGAGGGGCGAACCCGGGCGGCGGCCAACGAGGGGGCCGCGGCCGCGGCGAGGCCAGCCGCCAGTGGCTGGCGCGGGAGGGACGGGAGGAGCGTCGGGCAGCACCGAAACGGGGCGCGGGGAGCGGAGGCCACCGGCAAGTGCGAGGGAAGGCGCGAGCCGTGGGTGCGCGGGGCAGCAGTGGAGCAGCAGCAATGGTGGCGGGCACGGCGGCAGGTGCAGGCGGAGTTGCCATGGGGCTCAGGGGCACGCGAGGCGCGGCAGACCGGAGCGGCGGGGAGGGGCAACGCGTGCGGGCGGCAACAGGGGAAGCAGGCGGTAAGGCGGAGCAGGGGCACGTGATGAAGTCACGTACCTAGGGTAGGGTCATAGACCTGCCCAAGGGTACCCTCCCCAAGGTCACTGACTAAAAGAGGCTGCTTACCAGTTGACCTGATAAGCATCCACTCGACAAATACAATAACACTCGACGAGCGCAGAGACACTCGACCATGAAGATTCACTCGACCATAGGAAGCACAGGAGCCACACCGCATCCAAACGGTCTGAAGTTAAATAGCCTTTATAGCCTTAATAGCACTTTATACAGGGCGTTTCCAGTAACGCCCTGCCTTAATGTACCTTAAGATCCTTCATTGCGTGGGCTGGCAGGGGTCCTGGCGAACTCTATATAAGTCACCCCCCTCCATAGGAAGAAGGGTTCGCATCTTTGTAACACACACACATATAATCCAGTCGACCGCCTCCGGGCTCCGAGACGTAGGGCTATTACTTCTTCTGAGAAGGGCCTGAACTCGTAAAACTCTTGCGTGCACAACTACTCCAAAGCTAGGATCTTGCCTCTCCATTCCTACCCCCCATTCTACTGTCAGACTTAGAACCAAGACAGTTGGCGCCCACCATGGGGCAGGTGTTCTAGCGATCTGTTAGAGGAGTTGGGATTCTTTTGACATCTCCCATCATGTCGTCGAGCGGAGTCCTAGTCGAGGGGCGCGAGATCCGCCTCGGCGCCCTCACTTTCGTCGTCGATGACTCTGCTTGGCTCTAGGAGGCTCCACTCGACGTGGACGCGCTTCCCGCCCGCAGAGCAACGCACTTTCGCGTGTGCATTCGTGGCGTCCTCCTGCGGCAACCGTCGGCCCAGTACGGGTCGGCACCCGTTTCGTCCTCGCTCCCAGTTTCCCAGCGGCGCAAGCGCTCCGGTCGGTCGAGGCTCCAGCGGTGGGTGAGGCATGCATTGGCCCGCCAGTCGGCCATCCCCCAAGTCGCGGCGATTGAGCCCGACGAATCACTCTATGGCCTGTTTGATCTGTCGACTGGCTCCGCAGAGACTGCGTCCGAGTGTGACAGCAGCGATCCAGCGGCGGAGGTACTGATGGTCGACGGACCGCGCAGTCCCCCCGGATTCCCCCACACCGAAGAGGTTGCCGGGGGAGGAGTTCCGGCGCGGAGCCACGAAGAGTACAGACCCGAGCCTCTCACCTCGCTGCAGAGGGAGGAACTTCGTCGCCGGAACATGGACGCGCTTCACACTCCTATCGTTGGAGAAACCCCCGAGGCACGCGCCTTGGAAGAGGCGCGCTTGGCCAACCTGGCTGAAGGCACTCGACTGGAGAATCTCCAGAGAGTACTCGACGAGCGCACTCGACTGCCAGTTCCAGAATCCAGTCGATGTCATCTCTTTCAGCAACCAACTCAGGTATACCGAACTCCGATTCAGAATTTGGCAGCTGCAGCCCGCATAGCAGAGTCGATCCAGCCTTCTCAGTCAGAGGTAGGGAGAGGTCTGCTACAGATCAGAGATTTGCTCCGGGCAGCAGGGGATCAGAACTCAGTTGTATCGCAGTCGCGTAACATGATTCACAGCCAATCCGTCGCTGCGAATTCTGTACAGTCGGCTCACAGTCCAGGATCGCCCCTGAGGCGTGAGGAACGTAGAAGCCGGCATGATGATCAATATCAAGGCCGTGAGCGGTATGAACACCGATTCGATCGCAATGATCGACGTCGAGTGCCCACTCCTCCCCCAAGGGGTGGATCGTACGTCCCTCGGCAGCAAGATGACAGACGCCAGCACAGTGCTGGGCGTAGGTTTCCAGTCGACCCCAGGGAGCCAGGCTTTGATGCGAGATCCATTATCGTTCAAGGTCTGGTCGACAGGAATAGAGCTCACAGAGAAGGCCATGACAGAGACGTTCCCTCCAGCAGCAGGGTTCATGTATCAGGACCAGAATGTTTCAGCAGAGCGATCAGGGCCGCTGTAATTCCTCCCAACTTTAGGTTGGCGATTGGAGTTAGTAAGTTCACCGGCGAGTCCAAGCCTAACACATGGCTTGAAGATTACCGAGTGGCTGTTCAGATTGGTGGCGGCAACGACGAAGTAGCCATGAAGCATTTGCCTCTTATGCTGGAGGGATCAGCCAGAGCATGGTTGAACCAGTTGGCACCCAGCAGTATTTACACTTGGGAAGATCTTGCCCGAGTGTTTGTCAGGACATTTGAAGGGACTTGCAAGCGACCAGCAGGGTTGACAGAATTGCAGTCATGTGTTCAGAAGTCGAGTGAAACTCTGAGGGATTATATCCAGAGATGGATCACTTTACATCATACAGTCGAGAATGTATCTGACCACCAGGCAGTTTGTGCCTTCAAAGAAGGCGTCAAGAACAGAGAACTGAGTTTGAAATTCGGTCGAACCATAGATATGACATTGAGTCGGATGATGGAAATTGCCACCAAGTATGCAAACGGTGAAGAAGAAGATAGGCTCCGGAGTGGCAAGTACAAAGCAGCCGCTAATGAGGCCGGCGTAGGAAACTCCAGTCGGAAGCAAAAGCGCAAAGCCGAGCCAGCTGCTCCTGGAGAGACCTTGGTTGTGACCCCAGGAAAGTTTAAGGGGAAACCCAAGGGTCCCTGGAACCCCAAGAAGGTGAAAGATCAGGATGGGAACGATGTGATGGACTTACCGTGTCACATTCACACGAAAAAAGACGAGGAGGGTAAACTCATTTACCCAAAGCATACCACTCGACAATGTCGACTCCTGATTCAGCAGTTTCAAGGGAAACAGGCCAAAGACAAAGAGAAAGAGTCAGACAAAGTTGTGGACAAAGAAGACAGCGGTGAGGAATACCCCCAAGTCAACTCCACCCTGATGATTTTCGCTGATGTCGAAAGCAAGAGTCGATTGAAGGTTATCAATCGAGAAGTGAACATGGTCGCTCCGACGACACCCAATTATCTGAAATGGTCTCAGACTGCCATCACCTTCGACCAGTCCGATCACCCGACTCATATTGCTAACCCAGGGAGGCAAGCGTTGGTGGTCGACCCAGTCGTTGAAGGCACTCGACTGACCAAAGTTTTGATGGATGGTGGCAGTGGTTTGAATTTGCTGTATGCAGAGACGTTGAAAGGGATGGGCATTCCGATGTCCAGACTCAGCACCAGTAACATGAGCTTCCACGGAGTCTTTCCTGGAAAGAAAGCTAAGTCACTCGGCCAAATCGCTCTCGATGTAGTTTTTGGTGACTCGAAGAATTTCCGGAAGGAAAAGTTGACCTTTGAGGTCGTGGATTTTCAGAGTGCGTACCACGCCATACTTGGAAGGCCAGCGTACGCTCGTTTCATGGCCCGACCATGTTACGTGTACCTTAAATTGAAGATGCCCGGTCCCAAAGGTGTGATCACTATCACGGGTAATCGGAAGAAGGCAGAAAAGTGCTTCCAGAAGGGCTCCGAAATTGCTGATGCTTAGATGGCCGAAATGGAGTTACAAGAGTACCAGAAGACCGCAGACCCGAGTGATTTGTTGCGAGCCAAGAAGCCTGCCACAGAGTCAGCATTTCAGTCATCCGGTGAGACAAAACAGGTTCACATCCACCCGACTGACCCCAATGCGGCTTCGACCAACATCTCCACTACACTCGACTCTAAATAGGAAGAAGCGCTCATCCAGTTCCTCCGTGAGAACTGGGACATCTTTGCATGGAAGCCTGTTGACATGCCGGGTGTTCCCAGGGGACTGGCTGAGCACCGCCTTAGAGTAGACCCAAAAGTCAAACCAGTTAAGGAACATCTTCGATGGTCCGCCGTCCAGAAGAGAAAGGCCATTGGCGAAGAGGTGGCTCGACTCTTAGCGGCAGAGTTCATTCGCGAGATCTACCACTCCGAGTGGCTCGCCAATGTTGTAATGGTCCCCAAGAAGGACAAGTCGTTGCGCATGTGCATCGATTTCAAACATATCAATCGGGCCTGCCCGAAAGATCATTTCCCTCTTCCTCGCATCGACCAAATAGTCGACTCGACCGCAGGATGCGAGAGGTTGTCTTTTTTAGATGCTTACTCCGGATACCATCAGATCCGTCTGTATGGACCAGATGAAATAAAAACAGCTTTCATCACCCCGTTCGGGTGCTTCTGCTGTGTCACCATGCCTTTCGGTCTCAAGAATGCCGGAGCTACTTTCATGAGAATGATTCAGAAGTGCCTGATCACTCAAATCAGTCGGAATGTAGAAGCATACATGGATGATATAGTGGTCAAGTCGCGAAAAGGTTCTGACCTGCTGACTGACCTTGCTGAAACGTTTGCCAATCTCAGGAGGTATGATATCAAGCTTAATCCATCAAAATGCACATTCGGAGTTCCTGGAGGAAAGTTACTCGGTTTTCTTGTTTCCGAACGAGGAATCGACGCTAACCCTGAAAAAGTTGGCACCATACTCCAAATGAAACGCCCTGTGCGTGTGCACGATGTCCAGAAACTTACTGGATGCTTGGCCGCTTTAAGTCGATTCATCTCCAGACTCGGTGAAAAGGCATTGCCTCTTTACCGACTGATGAAGAACTCAGACAAGTTTGAGTGGACTCCGGAAGCTGATGCAGCATTTGCAGAGCTAAAAGCTCTGCTCTCCACCCAGCCGGTGCTTGCTGCCCCTGTCAGCAAAGAGCCATTATTGCTTTACATTGCAGCCACTGGACAAGTCGTTAGTACCGTACTTATGGTCGAGCGGGAAGAGGAAGGAAAAACATTCAAAGTTCAGCGCCCAGTTTATTACCTTTCTGAAGTTCTGACCCCATCAAAGCAAAGATACCCTCACTATCAGAAGCTTGTCTACGGGATTTACATGACCACGAAGAAGGTTGCTCATTATTTCTCTGGTCACTCCATTACAGTCGTCAGCGACGCCCCGTTATCAGAGATCCTTCATAACAGAGATGCAACTGGTCGAGTGGCAAAATGGGCGATTGAACTTCTTCCCCTTGATATCAAGTTCGAGGCAAAGAAAGCTATCAAGTCCCAAGCAAGCGGGGGTTGTATTGGTTTCCCCCCGAGGAGACAAGCTCAAATACTCCTATATGGACTGCGTATGGCCATTTCACTCGGCGTCCGTCGCCTTATGGTCTACGGCGACTCAGATCTGGTTGTTAATCAAGTGATGAAGGAGTGGGATGTTCGAAGCCCATCCATGACGGGTTATTGCAATGCAGTAAGAAAGTTGGAGAAGAGATTCGAGGGGTTAGAGCTCCATCATATACCCCGACTGAAAAACCAAGCTGCAGATGATTTGGGGAAAATAGGGTCCAAGAGAGAAGCCATCCCCATTGATGTGTGCTTGGAACACACTCATGCGCCATCAATACAGGAAGATCCTTTAACAGAAGAACCTCCGTAGCCAAGGAGCGCCAACGATCCGACTGAAGTGGAGATTCCAGCCGTGGTCGACCTGATTATGGAAGTTGTAGTCATCACTCCCGACTGGACAGCGCCTTACATCGCGTATATTATGAGGAAAGAGCTCCCAGAAGATGAAGAAGAGGCTCGACAGATCATCCGTCGATCCAAGGCCTTCACAGTAATCAAAGGGCAGTTGTACAGAGAAAGCGCGACTGGAGTTGGCCAGAAGTGCATCACGCCAGAAGAAGGTCAGGTAATTCTTGAGGATATCCACTCGGGGACCTGTGGTCATCATGCGTCCTCTCGGACCATTGTGGCTAAAGCATACCGAGCGGGATTTTACTGGACGAGGGCGAATGAAATGGCAAAAGACATAGTCGACAAGTGCGAAGGGTGTCAGTTTTATTCCAACATGTCGCACAAGCCCGCCTCTGCTCTGAAGACCATTCCACTCGTCTGGCCCTTCGCTGTTTGGGGGCTAGACATGATTGGGCCGCTGAGAACTAGTAGAAGCGGCTTCACTCACTTACTGGTTGCAGTCGACAAGTTCACCAAGTGGATAGAAGCCAAACCCATCAAAAACCTCGATGCAAGCACTGCTATCAGTTTCAACAGAGAGCTGATATTCAGATATGGAGTTCCACATAGCATCATCACGGACAATGGATCAAACTTTGATAACGACAGATTCAAAGCCTTCTGCGCCTCCCAAGGCACGCGGGTCGACTATGCCTCAGTTGCCCATCCTCAGTCGAATGGGCAGGCAGAGCGTGCAAATGGTCTCATCCTCAAAGGACTGAAACCCCGACTAATGCGTGATCTCAAACACGCGGCAGGAGCTTGGGTCGACGAACTTCCGTCAGTTCTTTGGGGATTAAGGACCACTCCTAATCGGTCGACTGGAAGAACGCCCTTCTTTCTGGTCTACGGGGCTGAAGCAGTGCTGCCGAGTGATCTGCTCCACAATGCACCTCGAGTCGAACTATACTCTAAAGCAGAAGCGGAACAAGCTCGCCAAGATGCAGTTGACCTCTTGGAAGAAGAGAGGGAGATGGACCTAATCCGCTCGACTATCTACCAGCAGGACTTACGTCGGTTCCACACGAGAAACATGAAGAGTCGAGCCTTTCAGGAAGGAGACTTGGTCCTCCGAGTGGATCAGCAAAAACATCACAAGCTCGCTCCAACCTGGGAAGGCCCCTTCATCGTCACCAAAGTCCTCCACAACGGAGCATATCACCTCTACAACGTTGATCGCCAGATCGACGAGCCTCGAGCTTGGAATGCGGAGTTACTCCGTCCTTTTTACACTTGAAAAAAGAATCTCATTCGGTTGAGATGTAATAAAAGTACCTCTGTAGTTCTTTTATCTAAAGCAAGAATGTTATAATTTTCATAGAAGATTGCTATTTCTTTTTGTTGAAATTTCCCCCAGTGGGTGGCTTAGCTGTGAATCCGTTTCGCCTAAGTTTGTAAAAGTCCTGCCGAGTGAAGAGCCAGCCTCCCACTCGGAGGCTTAGCTGCGAATCCGTTTCGCCTAAGTATTTAAAATCCTACCGAGTGGAGAGCCAGCCTCCCACTCGGGGGCTTAGCTGCAGTCCAAGTACTCGCCTAAGTATTTAAAATCCTACCGAGTGGAGAGCCAGCCTCCCACTCGGGGGCTTAGCTGCAGTCCAAGTACTCGCCTAAGTATTTAAAATCCCACCGAGTGGAGAGCCAGCCTCCCACTCGGGGGCTTAGCTGCAGTCCAAGTACTCGTCTAAGTATTTAAAATCCTACCGAGTGGAGAGACAGCCTCCCACTCGGGGGCTTAGCTGCAGTCCAAGTACTCGCCTAAGTATTTAAAAATCCCACCGAGTGGAGAGCCAGCCTCCCACTCGGGGGCTTAGCTGCAGTCCAAGTACTCACCTAAGTATTTAAAATCCTACCGAGTGGAGAGCCAGCCTCCCACTCGGGGGCTTAGCTGCAGCCTAGTGCTTGCCTAAGTGATTAAAATCCTACCGAGCGGAGAGCAAACCTCCCACTCGGAGGCTTAGCTGCAGCCCAGTGCTCGCCTAAGTGATTAAAATCCTACCGAGTGGAGAGCATACCTCCCACTGGGAGGCTTAGCTGCAGCCCAGCGCTCGCCTAAGTGATTAAAATCCTACCGAGTGGAGAGCATACCTCCCACTCGGAGGCTTAGCTGTAGCCCAGCGCTCGCCTAAGTGATTAAAATCCTACCGAGTGGATAGCAGACCTCCCACTCGGAGGCTTAGCTGCAGCCCAGTGCTCGCCTAAGTAATTAAAATCCTACCGAGTGGAGAGCAAACCTCCCACTCGGGGGCTTAGCTGCAGCCCAGTGCTCGCCTAAGTGTTTAAAAATCCTACCAAGTGGAGAGCAAACCTCCCACTCGGAGGCTTAGCTGCAGCTCCGTGCTCGCCTAAGTCATTTTGAGTAAAAGTCAAGTCTCACTCGACGGATAAATCACGAAGATATTCAACGATAAATCAAGTTCGGATAAAGATCAAAAGGTCCTGGACCGCAAATAAAAGTGCCCGAGCCTCCAGCTCGACAGAGTTTATCGGTTACACAAACCACTCGGCATTCCGAGGCAAATTTAAAGTGAGACACAATAGTTTTTTACTCCTCCGATGGAGGATTGGATGGGGCAACAAACTCGTCCAAATCAATCCCGTCTGAGATACGGGTGGCAGCAGCAATGAAGGTCTCCATGAAGTCCTGGAAATTATGCTTCCTGGTATTGGCAACTTGGAGGGCGGCCAGCTTCTCTTCTCGCGCCTCCTTGCAGTGGACACGAACCAGCGACAGAGCAACATCGACACCACACCTGGCAGAAGACTTTTTCCATTCATGCACTCGACTTGGCACTTCCTTCAGTCGAGTGACCAAGGATTCTAGGTCATTCTGAAGGATCTGATTTGGCCAGAGTGCAGAGTCGATCCGCGACACCGCAGCCTTCAGTCGAGCGAGGTAGTCCACCACACTAGCGACGCGAGACTCCGGCCGGAGGACATTCATGGCAGCTTCGTCCTTCACAGGAGAGTTGATGTGGTCCAGATTGGTTTCCACTCGACCAGTTTCTTCCTCGAAGTTTTGATAGAATTCTAAAAGGTACAGTCCAATATTATAACCGAATGATGAGTCGACAATGACAAGTCAATCGAGTAAGGGGATTACCTTTAAGCATGAGGAATAGTTTCTTGGCGAGCCCTCCGAGGTAAGCCTCCAGATCCTTTCGCTTCCCCACCATATCGCCGACCTTGTCAGTCAGAGCAATCTTGTCGTTTTTCAATCGACTTGCTTCCTTGTTGGCCGCGTCAAGAGCAGACTTCAGCTTGGCGTTCTCGTCTTCAAGGTGACCAACTGAAGCAAGCTTTTCTTCAGCGAGCTTCGTTTTCTCCGAAGCCGCCTTCTGTGCTTCCGCAAGGTCAAGATCTTTCTTCCTCAGAGCCTCCTCCAGTTGGTCTGCAAAACAATAATGAGAACGGAGTTGAGAATAGGTAGAAAAACAAAGACAGCCATCGAATCCTCACCAGCCATACCTTTTGCTTCGTCCTTCGCCTTCTCCAAGTTCTCCTGGGCAAACTTCAAGTCGAGGTTAAGCTGGACCTGTTTCTCCTTCAATTCAGCAAGATGAGCAACAAGCTCGCAAGACTTCTGCAAAGAGTCAATCGACAAAAGATATCAAAGACAAGTTACTTCCGAGTGACTAAAGGAAAAGTTGTAGCACTTCTAAGACTACAGCCGAATCAAAACATTCGACAGTAGCCTCGGGGACTACACCCAGTGGGTGCACTCAGCGTGCCCCCACCGGTAATCTTTCAAAATCCTGATCGATCAGTCGACCAAATATGATTCTAGTGCCATGACTAATAGTCAGCGGTCAGCCACATATATATATATATATATAAAAGCATAAAGTTCTTTAGACTATAGTCGACTGCCAGCAGTCGACCATAGCCTCGGGGACTACACCCAGTGGGTGCACTCAGCGTGCCCCCACAGGCTTTTGTTGGTTCCACTCGACTTGGTCCGTCCAGGCCGAGTGAAGAAGTTTGAAAGTATAGAGACTATAGTCGACTGCCAGCAGTCCACCATAGCCTCGGGGACTACACCCAGTGGGTGCACTCAGCGTGCCCCCACAGGCTTTTGTTGGTTCCACTCGACTTGGTCCGTCCAGGCCGAGTGAAGAAGTTTGAAAGTATAGAGACTATAGTCGACTGCCAGCAGTCCACCATAGCCTCGGGGACTACACCCACTGGGTGCACTCAGCGTGCCCCCACAGAAATTCAATCGACACACACACCCCAGTTGGTGTACAAACAGCAAAAATCTTCAGAAAGAAGCAGTTTTCAGGTGGCGTTTCATAACAAAATAGACAAGTCGACTTACCTGAACATTATTCTGAAGAGCTGAACTGGCATCATAAGCCGCCTGACCGGCCTCTCGGACCACCTTCACTTGTTCCATCATAATCCCTGCTTGGCGAATGGTTTCCTTAGCAGCGCTCACTGGGTCTTCCGGGACGTGGTGGATAGCAAAAAGAGATGGTGGAGCAATAGTCCACGAAGTGGGTCGAGCACTCGTCAGCGGTACAGCAAAAGTCACCGAAGTCCGAGTAGCATCACCTCCATCCCGAACCACGACCTCAGGCGCCGGGGTAGCTTGTGGAGTCTTGCCGGCCAGAGCCTTCCTGTTCCTCCCCGCCCTCAGCGGCTCTTCGTCGTCGTCATCAGGGGGTCAATGACATGAGGAGGAGCTGCAAGAAAAGTTCAACCGACCGGAATGATAAGAAATCAGAAGTCGACCCAGAATAAAGCATCAGTAATCATACCCGGGTTGGAGGTAACAGCGTCTTCCATCTCCTGGTCATCACCCTTGGCGGAAATCTCTGAGGTAGCAGCACTGCAAATTTGAAGAGTCAGTCGACTCGGTCAATGAGTCGACCAAAATCTGTCACATTCAGCAAAAGAAGACAAGTTCAACTCTTTACCCAGAAATGGTGGGAACAGTCATTTTCATCCTGGGCAAGGCCTTGAGGGGCTTGGACGGCGTCGCACGCGGATGCTTGGGAGCTTTTTCAGTCGGCGCGGGCGAAGAAGTCCTGGGACGCTTCGACGACTGCCCCATAGGAGCAGTCGCCTTACCCCGCTCCCGCGCAGGGTCGTGTGTAAGCTTGGACTGCCTTTCTGTGCGAGGAGGTTCAGCTTCCTCCTCCTCCTCCTCACTGGAGTAGGCATCGCCGCTTTCCTCCCCTTCGCCGTCGGACTCCCACTCCTCTGTCTCGTCTCCGCTCTCGCCTCCGCTCGCCTCTCCTTCCACAGCCTGCTCCTGCGCTCGATTGGGCGTCGAATACATTTCAGTAATTTCCTGGAGAACAACAAACAAGGTAAAGGTCAATCGACTGTCTCGGAAGAGGAAACAAGCAGATTGAATATTACAGATCAGTCGGAGAAAAGTATTCGTACCTTATCTGGTTGACGAGACTGGTCGAATGGGAGAACTCTCCTGGCACCTCGAGGATTGTCCTTGTTCCCAGTGATGGCAGTCATCCACCTCTCCAGCGTGGCATCGTCGACCTCCTCTGGATGAACCAGAGTAGTGTCTTTGGTACCAGAGTACATCCACATCGGATGGCCTCGGTATTGCAGTGGCTGAATTCGCCGTCGGAGGAAAATTTCCAGAAGATCCATGCCAGTCACCCCGTCTCGAATAAGCTGGACTACGCGCCCCATCAACAACTTCACTTGGGCCTTCTCCTCCGGTACCACCTTCAGAGAAGATGGCTTGTCTACTCGACTCATGGAGAAAGGGGGGAGCCCAGTCGACTGCCCCGGCGTCGACTGGTCTTGGCAGTAGAACCAGGTCGACTGCCATCCTCTAACCGAGTCGGGCAGAGTCATCGCCGGAAAGGCGCTCTTGCCTCTCGTCTGGACTCCGAGTCCCCTGCACATCTGGATCACTTGAGTTCTCTCGTCGTCTGGATTTGTTTTCTTCACCGACTGAGAGCGACAGGTGAATATGTGCTTGAAAAGCCCCCAGTGCGGCCGACAGCCCAAGAAATTTTCACACAGCGAAACAAAGGCAGCGAGGTAGACGATGGAATTAGGAGTGAAATGATGGAGTTGCACCCCAAAGAAGTTCAGAAACCCCCGGAAGAAAGGACTCGGCGGCAGAGAAAACCCATGATCTACATGAGTGGCCAGAAGAACATACTCACCCTCCTTCGGCTGCGGTTGCGTCTCTGTTCCCGGGAGCCTTGCCGACCCGTGGGGGATCAGTCCCTCGTCGGCCAGATCGGCGAGATCCTTCTCGGTGATGGTCGAGCGGATCCAATCTCCTTGGACCCAACCCCGCGGCAGCTGGGACCGAGACGAGGATCCGCCCCGGCTTGACGCCCTCCCCTTCGCCGTCTCCATCGCCTTCTTCGCCCGCTCCAGAGCCGCAGTCTTCTCCTTCCCCATTGTCGCCGGCGAGACCGGTGCGAAGCGGCGGCACTAAGAAAGCTGCGGGCGCTACAGAGAGATTTGGGGGCAGAGGAAGACGAAGATTGCGTTGGCACTGTTCAAAATACCCCCGCCTGGCGCCTTAAATAAGGCCACTTCCGAGTGGCTGACCAGTAGGCCCAGGAGAGCCATCAAATCCCGCAATAGGCGCGCGAGCGGTACGTGGCGAAAAAGGCAGCGCGAAGATCGAGGCGTCATCGTCTCGTCCCATCCGAGTGCCGCGGTTTTCTCCGCTTCACGCGCTTCCCAAAATTCAGATCCCGGGAAATCCACTAACCACAGAGCAATCAGCCAGACAGCGAGTCTCCATCGATCTGTCACTCGGAGATCCTCAAGACCACGAAGTTCACTCGACAAATGCAAAGAATGGATCAAGGCGACTGAAAGAGAATTTGAAGCCATCGCTAAAAGGCCGTTGATCCAGAGCAAGACACACTTGCAACGCAAGAAACGGGTCGGAAGGCTATCAACTCCTTCCTCACTCAAACCTCGATCCATTCGGGGGCTAATGATGAAGTCACGTACCTAGGGTAGGGTCATAGACCTGCCCAAGGGTACCCTCCCCAAGGTCACTGACTAAAAGAGGCTGCTTACCAGTCGACCTGATAAGCATCCACTCGACAAATACAATAACACTCGACGAGCGCAGAGACACTCGACCATGAAGATTCACTCGACCATAGGAAGCACAGGAGCCACACCGCATCCAAACGGTCTGAAGTTAAATAGCCTTTATAGCCTTAATAGAACTTTATACAGGGCGTTTCCAGTAACGCCCTGCCTTAATGTACCTTAAGATCCTTCATTGCGTGGGCTGGCAGGGGTCCTGGCGAACTCTATATAAGCCACCCCCCTCCACAGGAAGAAGGGTTCGCATCTTTGTAACAACACACATATAATCCAGTCGACCGCCTCCGGGCTCCGAGACGTAGGGCTATTACTTCTTCTGAGAAGGGCCTGAACTCGTAAAACTCTTGCGTGCACAACTACTCCAAAGCTAGGATCTTGCCTCTCCATTCCTACCCCCCATTCTACTGTCAGACTTAGAACCACGACAGCATGCGGGCGGGGCATCAGAGCGCTGAGCACGGGAGGCTCGGGTGCGGCCATCGCTGACGAGGACGCCACGGGCGCGGGGTCAGAGAGGGGAGAAAGGGAGGAGGAGGGGGTTTCCTCACGGGGGTTGTAGGGTCAGGGGCAACGGGGGGTGAGGAGGAGGACGAAGATGACCGGGCGACGGAGGAAGCTCGGGCGGGGGGGGGGGGTCCGACAGGGGGGAGCGGTCCGGCGAGGGGCGTCGATGGGGTCAGGGCACGGTTGCCTCGATCCAGATCCAGCGGGGGAGTGGGGGTGTGTGGGGGCAAGGGGAGTGGGGAGTGGGGCGACTGGGGAGGGAGTTTAGGGTTCGGTCGCCCCGTGGGTGATGTAGGCGCCGGCTGGGTCGGCCAGTTTGGCACCGAGGCCATCTGGGCCATGGCCCAGCGAGGGGGGGGGTGTTCTCTTTTTTTTATCTTTTCCTTTTTCTTTATTTTCTTTTCTGCTTATTTATTTCTCCTATCATGTTTTCTTTTAGCCTTTAGTTTATTTTCAAATCTAAAAGATAAAAGTAGTTTCTAATTTAGTGTATCTAAATATACTACAGCCACATTAACTATGGACCCTAATAAAATAGTTTAGTATTTTGTTAATTGTAAAAGGCATGTAATTAATTGTTTTTATACTGTCATAATTATTTTAGAGCCTTTAAACACTTCTTCAGAGTTTGGTTTTGCCACCACAATTACCTATGATTTATCCGACACCTTTAGGACATTTTTGTTTTAGCGTTTCAAAACTTTTGTTGTTTGCCTTAAATTTTGAATTTGAATTCGAATCGTTTTCGAACTAACGCAAGGTTAGCAACAGTAATCGAGGTGACGTGGCATCATCAGCAGAGGGTTACTGTAGCTTAATTATTCGGGCGTCACAGTGATGAAGATAGAGCATAGCCAGACTATATGATTTTGTAGGGATAACTTTCTTTGGCCATGTTATTTTGAGAAGACATGATTGCTTAGTTAGTATGCTTGAAGTATTATTATTTTTATGTCAATACTAAACTTTTATCTTGAATCTTTCGGATCTGAATATTCATACCACAAATAAGAGGGTGACATTGAAAATTATGCTAAGTAGCATTCCACATCAAAAATTCTATTTTTATCATTTACCTACTCGAGGACGAGCAGGAATTAAGGTTGGGGATGCTTGATATGTCTCCAACGTATCTATAATCTCTGATTGTTCCATGCTATATTATATTATGTTTTGGATGTTTAATGGGCTTTATTATACACTTTTATATTATTTTTGGGACTAACCTATTAACCAAAGGCCTAGCCCAAATTGTTGTTTTTTGCCTATCTCAGTGTTTTGAAGGAAAAGGATATCAAACGGAGTCCAAACGGAATGAAACCTTCAAAAACGTGATTTTCGGAAAAACGTGATCCAAAGGACTTGGAGTCTATGTAAAGCAATCAAGGAGGAGAGCACGAGGTAGGGGGCGCGCCCACCTCCCCCAGGCGCGCCCTCCACCCTCATGGGGCCCACGTTGCTCCACCGATGTACTTCTTCCTCCTATATATACCCATATACCCTGAAAACATCATCTACGAAGCCAAAACCCAATTTCCACCGCCGCAACCTTCTATACCCGTGAGATCCCATCTTGGGGCCTTTTCCGGCGCTCCGCCGGAGGGGGCATTGATCACGGAGGGCTTCTACATCAACACCATAGCCTCTCCGATGATGTGTGAGTAGTTTACCTCAGACCTTCGGGTCCATAGTTATTAGCTAGATGGCTTCTTCTCTCTCTTTGGATCTCAATACAAAGTTCTCCTCGATCTTCTTGGAGATCTATTTGATGTAACTCTTCTTTTGTGGTGTGTTTGTCGAGACCCATGAATTGTGGGTTTATGATCAAGTTTATCTATGAACAATATTTGAATCTCCTCTGAATTCTTTTATGCATGATTGGTTATCTTTGCAAGTCTCTTTGAATTATCAGTTTGATTTGGCCTACTAGTTTGATCTTTCTTCCAATGCAAGAAGTGCTTAGCTTTGGGTTCAATCTTACGGTGTCCTTTCCCAGTGACAGCAGGGGCAGCAAGGCAGGTACTATATTGTTTCCATCGGGGATAAAAATATGGGGTTTATATCATATTGCATGAGTTTATCCCTCTACATCATGTCATCTTGCTTAAATCATTACTCTGTTCTTATGAACTTAATACTCTAGATGCATGTTGGATAGCGGTCGATGTGTGAAGTAATAGTAGTAGATGCAGAATCGTTTCGGTCTAGTTGTCGCAGACGTGATGCCTATATACATGATCATACCTAGATATTCTCATAACTATGCTCAATTCTATCAATTGCTCGACAGCAATTTGTTCACCTACCATAATACTTATGCTATCTTGAGAGAAGCCACTAGTGGAACCTGTGGCCCCCGGATCTATTTTCCATCATATTAATCTCCCATCAACAAGCTATTTCTGGCGCCGTTTATTTTGCTTTCTTTACTTTTAGTCATTATCATAAAAATACCAAAAAATATTATCTTATCATATCTATCAGATCTCACTCTCGTAAGTGACCGTGAAGGGATTGACAACCCCTTTATCGCGTTGGTTGCGAGGTTCTTATTTGTTTGTGTAGGTGCGTGGGATTCGAGCGTGGTCTCCTACTAGATTGATACCTTGGTTCTCAAAAACCGAGGAAATACTTACGCTACTTTACTGCATCACCCTTCCCTCTTCAAGGGAAAACCAACGCAGTGCTCAAGAGGTAGCAAGGATTTAATAATCCGGCTTTGGCCAGCCGAAGCTATTCCTAGCAGTTATTTTGGCCTCGTGAAGCGGGTGATGGAGACTTGTCTGCGGCTAGACATCGTCAAGCAATCGGTCTGCATCGAAGGTGCCCGTATGGCGTTCGCTCGTTGCAAGATGTGGTGGGCGAAGATGGACGCCGTCGAGGTGGCCAAGGGGCCGCTGGGGGGCAAGGAGCACTGCACACCCGAGCGATATTTTGCGGATGTCCTGGAGGGGTCTCGACTTGCAGCAGCGCAGTGCGGGCAGGACATTAATTTCGAATGAAGACATTCATTTTTGTCTTTGCGTTGTATGATGAAAACAAATCCGGTTTGTAATATAATGTTTGTTATGTTTTGATTGTTTCCTCCTGTGCGGTCGTGTTGTATGAAATCTGAGGGTTGGCCAGTCGTCGGCTTCCGCCCTCACGTAGGTAGTATGGAGGTGTTCGGGATGGAATCTAAACAATCTTGATCCAATTATATGGTCCTTGAAGGAGTTGTTTAGCGCAACGAACCAGGCAATCAGACTATGCGGCTTAAACGCCCTCACTTAGCCATAGGAGTTTTATAATAAAACATAGGCGCAACCCCTGGTATACAAACCAGAGTGCTGTCAGCATCTGATCGGGAAGTACCGATCCTTTGCGGAATGCGGAAAGAATCTCCAACGATTTGAGACCTCCGAACAGCTGACTGGCTCTCGCCGCATCATGGTCAGTTTTTGGCTTTCCCTGCTGAGGTGCTCATCTGGTCTAAGCCAGGGCACGATCGTAGTAGTTGTCCCTTTACTACCCTAGCCGATGTAGCGGAATGTAGGGTAGCAAGCACAGGAGCCGGGCAAACCAACTATTGACCAAAGACATGATTCGGAGCCAATGCATATAATGCTAAATTCGGGGTGCCGAACTTATCTTTATGGAGTGTTTGGACTTTGTTGCCGTATTATGGGGCGATGAGAAGCCCCTGGCGAATATGAAACGTACCAAAACGCACTGGTGTGAGGATATAAGTAATTAATAGCAACAGGAAACAAAAAAAGAGCAGAGGTAGTATCTGGGGCCCCTTGACTTGGGCCGTAAACTGTTTCCATTATAGTTGGGTTAATGCGTCAAAGCGCATTTATACAAATAATGAGATAAGCAACCGGCTATTTAACATGCCAGAACCAGAGGAGAGCTGCATTTGGGTACTGAAAAATGGGTAGATTAGCCGTTGGATTGTCCTCTCGGGCTTCCCTTGTATTCATGTGCTCTGCGCCAATCTGGTGTACTTGTCCTTTGACAGGACCGGTAATCAGGCCATCAGAGGAGGCCTGTATAAAAGATACCTGAAAAAAGGGAAAAAGGAGAAAAAAGGAAATAGTAAAGATACCAGTGAGTCTGGGATCGGTGTAGCCGAACTACAAGCTAGTTGTGCCTCCGTCGATGCCCATGGGATTTTGAGTGCGTAATTATGTACGCATGGTGCGGATGCGGCTACCCCTCAGGACCGGGACGGAGGCCGAATTGCTAGTCGAGTCTTGACGAGCCGAACCGTCCTGTTGCAGTGTGGTCCGGACTCTCTTAGTGATGTCCAGGGGCTCTGCAGCTGGATTACGGTTCTGCTTGAGAAGGTCGCTGTGTACCTCTGCTGCTAGGGCGGCTGTGTGCTCCTATGTTCGAAGGGAGCGTTCAGTCTTGCCATTGATTGTTATGATGCCGCGTGGACCGGGCATCTTGAGCTTGAGATAAGTATACTGTGGCACTGCATTGAATCTAGCAAACGCGGTTCGTCCGAGGAGTGCGTGGTAGCCGCTGCGGAAAGGGACGATATCGAAGATTAACGCTTCACTTCGGAAGTTATCCGGAGAACCGAAGACCACCTCCAGCGTGATTGAGCCCGTACAACGGGCCTCTACGCCCGATATGACTCCTTTAAAGGTAGTCTTTGTGGGTTTGATTTGTGAGGGATCAATGCCCATCTTCCGCACTGTATCCTGATAGAGCAGGTTGAGGCTGCTACCACCGTCCATTAGGACTCGTGTTAGGTGAAATCCGTCGATGATTGGGTCGAGGACCAGTGCGGCCGAACCACCATGGCGGATACTAGTTGGGTGATCTCGACGATCAAAGGTGATCGGGAATGACGACCATGGATTGAATTTTGGGGCGACTGGCTCCACCGCGTAGACGTCCCTGAGTGCTCGCTTGCGCTCCCTTTTGGGGATGTGTGTAGCGTATATCATGTTCACCATTTTGACTTGAGGGGGAAATTTCTTCTGCCCCCCAGTGTTCGGCTGCCGGGGCTCTTCGTCCTCATCCTCACTTTGTGATCCCTTTTATTTGTTCTCGGCATTTAACTTGCCAGCCTGTTTAAAAACCCAACAATCTTTGTTGGTATGATTGGCTTGTTTGTCTGGGATGCCATGTATCTGGCACAGATGATCGAGTATGTGGTCCAGGCTGGATGGTCCCTCACTGTTCCTTTTGTAGGGCTTCTTCCGTTGGCCGGACTTGGAGCCGCTGAATCCGACGTTAACTGTGGTGTCATCGGTGTTATCGCCATTGCATCGGTGTTTGTGCCTATTGCACCGGAGCTTGTCGGTGCTATTCTTGGCCTCGGAGGGGCCTGCCTCGCTGGCTGTGTTTTTGCTACGAGACAGCCAGCTGTCCTCACCCGCGCAAAAGCGGGTCATGAGTGCTGTGAGGGCTGCCATGGATTTCGGCTTTTGTTGGCCGAGGTGGCGGGCAAGCCATTCGTCATGGATGATGTGTTTGAAGGCTGCTAGGGCTTCGACATCTGGAAAGTCAACGATCTGGTTCTTTTTGGTTAGGAACCTAGTCCAGAATTTTCTGGCTGATTCTCCGGGTTGTTGGACTATATGACTTAAGTCATCGGCATCTGGTGGTCGGACATAAGTACCTTGGAAGTTGTCAAGAAAATCTTCTTCCAAGTCCTCCCAGCTGCCGATAGAATTTTTAGGCAGACTATTTAGCCAGTGTCTAGCTGGCCCTTTTAACTTTAGTGGGAGGTATTTGATGGCGTGGAGATCGTCTCCTCGGGCCATATGGATGTGGAGAATAAAATCTTCGATCCACACTGCAGGATCGGTTGTTCCGTCGTATGATTCAATATTGACGGGTTTGAACCCCTCGGGGAATTCGTGATCCAGTACTTCATCTCTGAAGCAGAGAGGGTGTGCGGCGCCTCTATATCGGGCCGTGTCAAGGCGCACCTCCGATGAAGTCCGTCTGCGGTTATCGGCCTGGGCGTGACTAGGTTTGTCACGTCCGAATAGGTAGCCGTCATCCCGAGTCGGGAAGTGTCCTCGCGTTCCGTAGATTGATCTAGTATGTCCTGCTCTACTGTCCAGATCTTGCCGAAGGTCGTATGTATGGCCCCGAGCTGCTCTATCCCTGTTTTTACGAGGCGGTGGGGCGGGCTGTTGTTCGGCTTGAATTGCCGTTTTATCCCGACCGCGTGGTGGTCGGTCCGCCGCACTATCCCGACCACATGGTTGTCGTTCCGCATTGCGCGAGGGAGGTATAGGCTCCGGTGCCTCCTCATCGAACTGAGGTAGCAGTCTGCGTTTCAGGTAACTTTTGGCTGGGCGCTTGAGGCCGTATTCTTTGGCTACCAGGACATCGGTCCATCTGTCAATGAGTAGGTCTTGATCGGCTTGAAGCTGTTGCTGTTTTTCTTCAGGCTTCTTGCAGTAGCTATTAGCTGGCGCTTGAAGCGCTCCTGCTCGAGAGGTGCCTCAGGCACGATGAGATCCTCGTTGCCGAGGCTTTCCTCATCCTCGGAGAGTGGACGGTAGCTATCGTCATCCGGGTCATTGGGCATGGCCTGTTTATCAGGGTTATCTAACCCGTTGTCTTGTTCCTCCTGTTCGGATGCAAATCCAACAGGGTCTTCATTGTTTTCGGCATCGCCCGGGGTACTATTTTCTCCGGTGCCAGTTTTGCCATCTTTTGAGCGACGAGGCTTAGAACGGCGTTTAGGGCGCCGGCGCTTGGACTGTGTCTCAGAAGGTTTGTTCGCAACTGGATCTTCTTTGTCATCGTCGCTAGCTTTTTTGGGTGTGTCGACCATGTACACATCGTATGAAGAGGTGGTCGTCCAACGTCCATTGAACGGCGGGTCTTGGCCTTGCTCCTTATCGGCATCGTCATCCATACCGTCGATGTCTTCGGAGCCATAATCAAGCACGTCAGTTAAGTCATCGACAGTGGCTATGAAGTGGGTGGCGGGTGGAAAGCAAAATTCTCCATCATCAGCCTCTAGCTCGAACCGAACATAGTTTGGCTGTGAGTCCTTCTCCAAGGACAAATTCTTTAAAGAGTTTAGCACATCACCCAAAGGTGAGTGCTAGAAGATGTCTGCGGCGCTGAATTAGAAAATCGATAACCGATCCAACTCGGTGTCCGCAGGCGTACATGGTCCGGAACTTATAACCGGAGACGAGTTCGGAGTTCCGTTGACGCAAATATTTCAGGGTGTTGAGTCCGTGTGTGGCTCCAACGCCGTGGACTCTGTGGCCTCGGATGGCACGATCTGCTCCTGTTCTAAGGCCGTTGCAGCAACAGGAACCATCTCCGGGACGTGATCCGATGATAGATTTAAGTCATGTTCATCGGGGCGAGGGGGAGCGATCGTCGCGATCTCGAATCCATCGAAGATCAAGTCTCCGCGGACGTCCGCGATGTAGTTCAAGCTTCCGAATCTGACCTGATGGCCAGGGGCGTAGTTATCGATCTGCTCTAGATGGCCAAGCGAGTTGGCCCGAAGTACGAAGCCGCCGAACACAAAGATCTGTCCGGGGAGGAAGATTTCTCCTTGGATGGCGTCACTATCGACAATTGAAGGGGCCCTCGAACCTTTCGTCGACGACACAGTGGAACTCTCAATGAAAGCACCAATGTCGGTGTCAAAACCGGTGGATCTCGGGTAGGGGGTCCCGAACTGTGCGTCTAGGATCGATGGTTACAGGAGACAGGGGACACGATGTTTACCCAGGTTCGGGCCCTCTCTATGGAGGTAATACCCTACTTCCTGCTTGATTGATCTTGATGAATATGAATATTACAAGAGTTGATCTACCACGAGATCGTAATGGCTAAACCCTAGAAGCCTAGCCTGTATGACTATGGTAATGAATATATCCTTTCCGGACTAAATCCTCCAGTTTATATAGACACGGGGGAATCTAGGGTTACATAGAGTCGGTTACATAAGAAGGAATCTTCATCGTTGGTCATCAAGCTTGCCTTCCACGCCAAGGAGAGTCCAATCCGGACACGGTTACAGTCTTCGGCCTTCATGTCTTCACAGCCCATCAGTCCGGCCCATGGATAACAAGCCAGACGCCCGAGGACCCCTTACTCCAGGACTCCCTCACCCGTTAGCAGGCAGCGCACACAGAAGGGGCCCCGTGGGCCATTTTGAATATGCGAGGATTCAACCTTATTGCCAGAATCTGCCACATTGATTGCATTAACGCCTAAGCGTCTATCCGCGCCCGAAGATGGAGCCATGGAATTATCATTGAATGTCTGGTATGATCGAAGATCTGGATTGCTTGGATTTTGGAAAACTGTGGGGGATCTAAGAGCTTGAAGATAGGATTTGCTTGGATGACGTCGAAAGATATGGGTCCATGCGTCCTCCTTTTCTTTGAGATACTGATCTAATTCCTAGGGGGAATTTGGCCCGCCATTACCCCAAAGAAGAAAATTCATATTTAAAAGAGGTAGATTGATATTACCTTCCTTGATGATAGAGAAACCAACTTCCTTGGATAAAACAAAGAACTTGGAAGACCAATTTTGCAAGAGCTTGACTCTGAACAAAGATGCAAGACGTCCAAAGCAAGAGAGAAGAATAGTGCTGACAGATTCTTTAGATAATCTGATCTTAGATCTAGTGAACTCTACCACTAGGAGGAATTCTTCCATGTCATTACCTTCCTCGAAGTTGATAGGAACACCCCACTTTCTCCAAATCTCAGACGCTAAGTCCTGTCCTCTATCGAAATTCAGATCGGCGAGCGCCATGGGCCCACACTAGATGACCACCGCAGGAGAAAACTCCAGCGAGGGGTGGCTGGGATGGTGGACGCCGGGGCAGGGGTGGCCACCGGCGGGGCTAGGAGCGGGGGAGTCACTATGTGATATTTGGTCTTTGTGTGTTGGTGTTGTTTATGTGCATTCTAATATGCAAAGATTGGGTGTACGCTCATTGCGTTTTTATCCTTTTGATGATACGTTTAGAGTTAATGAAATCCATAAAAAAAGACTTGAGTTTCCCGTAAACTCGATTAGGTTGAGGCTGAGACCTGGTCAAAAGTAGGCTATGTCACAGCCATCGAGCTGTCATAAGAATACAAGTTTCCGTTCACCCTTCCACGCAATCGCAGCTTAAATCAATCCGCGCACGCAAGCTAATCTGACCAGTTCGTAACAACACAATAATTGACTAAATAAATCATAAAACCAAACAACAACACTCCTAGAACCAGCTAATGTAAATCTAAAACTTAGTCCGATTTGAAGTTGTTGATGTTTATATTGGTCAATCATAAAATAGAAATAAGGAAAAACTAAGCATCAACAGCAACCGCGTATGCAAACCACCCACTTTGTCGATTGATTCATTGAAGAATTCCCCCCAAAAAAAAAGATTTGTTGAAGAATTGAACTGCAAAACTTCTTTTCAGATACATACAACTTACACGACAGTCATTGACATCATGAAGAAGAAGAAGAAAAAGCAGAGGAATATGTTTACCTATCTTTACTGGCCATGGTCAAGCATCACAAACAAATAGAGTATATAAACAACAAAGGAGAAATTTGATTTCTGCAGCTCGATCGATCTGCTCTGTGCTGTTTCTTGCCTGCGCTGCTGCTAGTAGCTAGGACACGCCGTAGACGAGGTGCAGGTAGCGGTCCTTGATCCATCTGAAGCTCTTGCGGAAGGATCCCTTCACCTTGCCCTCCATGGCGTAGGCCTTGTACGCCGCCACCCGCCGCTTCCGCTCCATGTCCGGGTCACCCAACGCCAGCCACCGCCGCTTAGACTTGCTCCTCTTCACCTCCTCCTCCTCCACCACCGTCGTCACCTGCCCTGCTCTGGCGCCGTACTCGTACTGGTACTGGTACGACGCCCCGCCGCCGCCGTAGGACAAGGACCGGAAGTCCGGCCGCGCGCCGCCTGTATAGGGCTCGATCTGCATGCGGCCGCTGGCGTACGACTTGGAGCGGTAGCCGCCGTCCATGGCAACAAAAAGCAACGGCAGGAGGAGATGGGATTCTGTTCCTCCCTTGCGATGGTTTGTTGGCGCGGAGGCAGGTAGGTGGAATGGAGGATCAATTAAACAGCAGAAGGAGAGGAGAAAGTGAAGCGGTTTCGGTTGTTGGGAAATTTGTGGCCGGATGCAATGAAACGGGAGGTGTCGCATGGTTTTGTCAACCGTCTTGGAATAAAACCCAATTGCAGTTCCATGACATCAGGAATTGCCGACTTGCGAGAAAGCAACTTGCCTTGTTTAGGACATGTACAATGGTTGATAAGATAGTCTTATCTTAAATCTTGCTTGTAATTTAGAGATGACAAAAGAATATGTCTATAATGGGTATTTCTTAGTCTTATCTTCAATAACTAGCTATTCCTTAAAATATGGTGAGACATATTGTGCTAATAGATCATCTCTTGTCTTCTCTTAAATAAGAGAATACAAGCCTTCTCTTATGATTTCTCTCTCCTCTATCTCATCATTTATCCTACGTGACATTGCTAAGATAGAACCATTGTACATGCCCTTACGAGCACCGGAGCCAGCGGCTGGCCGGTGTCTTACACCATCTACAACGGACCCTTCAAATGTCCAATCAGACTGCCCGGACATTGTCCGAATATAAAAGTAAAAGAAGCCACTCAAAATCCGACCTCCCACTTTGTCCTTATATGATCGGACTGAAAATTCTCGTATTTACATTAAATATGAGGATGTACAGGCTTGGACAACCCGATGTGGCCCACCCTGGACCACCTTTTTTTTCTTTATTCTTTGTTTTCTCCTTTTCTCTTCATCTCTACCAATCATACGCATTTGACCGAATAATTTACGAAGGATGTAAAAAACATGATTACATGCATACATAAATGGGGGGCCAAAATGGACTAGCTCGGTCACTAACTGAGCACGTCTGCGGGCTTTAGGGATCAATATTAGCTAATATTGATTGTAAATGCTCTTATCTTCTGGGCTGTAATTAATCACTAGAACAGGTAAATATACTTCTTTATTTATTGACTTGCAATTGCCTGTTTTGATTAAATAAAATGACCTTGCTAAATTCGACACGTCCAAGATTTTCTCATGTCTAAATTTGATGTGTATGCATTTAAATTCGACCCGTCCAAGATTTTCAAACTGTTTCTTCCCTCTAGCCGCCAACCGGTCATGTTAGGTTTAGGCGACTCAGGGGTGATCCCGCCGCCGCCGCCACCGTAGCCGCAGCCGCGGACCTTGGTCTCGTCGTTGTCGGCTATGTTGCCATGCACGCCGCCCGCCCGTGTTATGGCCCTGTTGCGGCCTCGTCCGCCCTCGCACAGCTGAACCCTCGTGTTCTTGGCGGTCCCGTTGGAGATCCGATCGGTCAGGAACGTATGGGCAACGCTGGGGTCGATCGTCGACAGGGTCCGCTATGGATAGAGATGGGATTGTTGTAGCCAAATCAAGAAGCCCTAGGGTGATCAAGGAGCCGAAAGCCAAGGCTTGTGACCCTCCTGACCGGGTTCATGCACGAGCCCGACGACCTGCGATGCTGAAGAGAGCGGCGGCGCCGACCACTCCCATGCTACCTGTGGGGCTCGAGTCTGGGGCATCTGCGGCGAATCTGAAGGCTGGTGGGGGCGATCACGGGGCTCCCTTTGTGGACGCTGCCCACCCGAAGCCAGCTGACAGGGAACCTGCGGAACCTGTGATGGAGAACCCAGATGCAAGTGTTGTCGTTGTCGTATTTGCCCCAAGGATGGTCGTGGCTCCAAAGCTGGTTAGGGATGACTTGGATTGCAGCAAGGTTAAACAAATGTTAAATATGTTCGATGCCAAGGAATTGGCAGAGGCTCCTGGTGCATTGAACAATCAAAAGAGAGAGAAAACTCCAGCTTCGGGCAAGAAACAGACGGACGAACATAAACCGGGAAGCGTTGTGTGTGCTACGCAGCTACCTGGGCTACGCTTAGGACTCTTTTTGAGCAACACACTTGCAGCAATGCATTATACTGACTTGGCCCAAGGAAAAAGACTAGGGGTGGACATACATGATCAGGTACAGCTGGAGGAAGTGATACAGGTACAAACCACAGATAACCATGTGGGGGCGGAGGTCAGCAGTATGGAGCGTACGGCGGATTCGGAGGCAACCGGCCCAGGGGCCGCCGGTACACTGACGGGGCCAAAGGAGGCGCCCCGTCAGCAGCAATGAATTGCTTAAGCTGGAACTGTCAGGGTGCGGCCAACAAACCGACAATTCACGAGTTGGTGGGTCTTGCAAGGACCACCAAAGCAAACTTGGTCTTTTTGTGTGAAACTAGAATAAAAGCTGAAAATGTTCGTCGCCTAAGAGGTCGATTGGGCCTGAGAGGTTTTGCAGGTTGTGATAGTAATGGTCTTAGCGGGGGTTTAGCCCTTTTTTGGAGTGATCGGATTTTTGTTGATGTTCAAGAAGTAAATGAAAGATGCATCGATGCGTACGTCCGTGTGTCTGATAGTGATCCACTTTGGCATTTGACATGTGTCTATGGCGAGCCACGAGTGGAAAACCGTCATTTGATGTGGGAAAGTTTGCAAAGGCTAAAGACAGGGTCCCAATTACCGTGGTGTGTGATTGGTGACTTTTACGAAGCCACGTGGTCATTCGAGCATTTTTCTGCAACTCCACGTGGAGAACGACAGATGTTGGCCTTCAGAGATACATTGGAGATATGCGAGTTGTCAGACTTGGGATTCTCTAGTGTGACTTTTACCTATGACAATAAGCAAGTTGGTCGCCGCAATGTCAAAGTCCGCCTAGACCGGGCGGTGGCCGATAACTCATGGAGAGACATTTTCCCAGAGGCAAAGGTTGTACACCACGTCCCCTTGCTCTGACCACTGTCCTGTGGTGCTACAAGTAGCAGGCCAAACCTTGTCAAAAGCGTTATGAAATTTTCTGGAAAACAGACAACACCCTTCCAGAGAAAGTACAGGTAGCCTGGGCAAAGGCGGGCGCGAAAGTTGACTTGGGAGACATCCGGCGTGGCCTCCGTGAATTAATGGCAGAGCTGCACTTGTGGAGCAAAGCCCGGTTTGGTAGCGTGGTACGTGAGCTTGAGAAGTCCAAATCAAGACTTGAAGAATTGATGAGTATGAACGCTGATCACAATGAAATAAGGGCAGTACAAGATCATATGAATGAAATTATGTACAGGGAAGAACTTATGTGGCTGCAACGGTCGCGGATCGATTGGCTGCGTGATGGGGACCGCAACACGAAGTTCTTTCATCAGCGGGCAGTTTGGAGGGCAAGGAGAAATAGAGTCAAGTTCCTAGTGGACGAGTCAGGCACTAGGTTTGATAAAAATGAAGAGATGGGTGGTCTGGTTGATGCGTTCTTCCAGTAACTCTTCACAAGGGATAACACACTTGACCAAGCGCCACTAGTACAGCTTGTACAACCAAAAGTAACACATGATATGAACCTAAAGATTTGTGCCGAGTTTTCTGAGAAGGAAATCTCAGATAGCCTCTTCCAGATTGGGCCACTTAAGGCGCCGGGTAGTGATGGGTTCCCGGCTCGATTTTTTCAAAGGAATTGGCTAACTCTCAAAGATGAAATCATTCATGCGGTCAAGGAATTTTTCCGCACAGCAGTTATGCCGCAAGGGATCAACGACACGTCTCGTGGAATTGTCACGGCAGATGTCCTTAGTGCCAGGACTTAGTCGCGAGGCCAACGCATCTAGGCGGTAGCTTGAGAGGGGTTGATCGGGACGAGAGACGCAACACAAAGACAGGGATTAAGACAGCTTCGGGCCCCGGGGAACATCATTCGGTAAGAACCCTACATGCTGTTTGAGGCTAGGTCTCATTATGATCACGAGAGAATCACCGGTAAGACGGCTCTTTGTGTCTAGCCCTAAAGATTGTTTCTTCTTGCCTGTAGCTTGTCCCTCTTTGGGGAGCCCTGCCCCTCCTTATATAAGTTAGAGGGGCGGGTTACATGTGGAGTCCTAGCAGGACTAGGACTAGTCTATCTTCTCTTACAAGTTAAATACAAGTCCGGGTCTTGCTTCCTCGTAAAGGAAATATTCGTCATCCCTTTCCTCTTAAGCCGGCCCACCATCACATGAACCGGCCCTCTAGGCCTTGGGCCTTGTCATCCATCTGACCCGCCGTTGGGGTCATCAGTAAGTCACCAAATCCGGCTGGGTTATACATCCAGCCGGGTCATACCGCGGGGTATATCCCCGACATTAGCCCCCAAGTTTAATTTGGATTTATCCATGTTAAACTGATCTGCAACATAAACACAAGAACAATTTGACAGGTTATACTCCGGGTTAAATATTCTTGTAAGCAGGAACTTGATCATCCTTAAGTCCTTGTCATCTCCTCCTTTTGGAAAGTCCGGGTCAATAGCCCAACTTCATATTCAATTTGCTGACATTGGTCTCTTGTTGAGAAATATTGTAAGAGATAATCCACTTGATTCGGCTTTCAATGCTCTGACTTGACAAAAAATATTGGTCTTCAAATATTCAATTTATATTCAGCCAGCTTGAACATATAAAACTTGTCGGTTTATGATTACCAAAATTGCCGGGTTATAAATAGATGATGCCGAGTCATAATTGTCGCCGACGCCGGTTTATGATTTTTGCAGACACCGGGTCAATCTGATTTACTCAAACTGAGAATTTGAAGATATTTCTCCCTTATATTGATATTACCTGTAGCCCCCAAGGGCTGTTTTAATCAACATGAATAAGCCGGGACTTATCACCATGGCTTTAAATAAAATCCAGTTGTGTAGCCCCCATGAGTCGGCTATAGTCATAGTAGTGTAGCCGGGTCATCCTAGAAATGTCTTCAGGAAAGAGCAATATGCACTAGCCCCCAAGTGTCGGGTCATTCTGTAATAATGAGCAGGGACTTTATAAGTATGATGATGTAAATTTGAGCAGTAACGTGTAGCCCCCAAGGGCCGGCTTAGTAAGATAATACTGAGCTGGGACTTTTCATTGAAAATAATATCATATGATGTAACCTCCATCCTGGGGCTTGAACCCACGTCCACAAGGTTAAGAGCTTTATGCTTTACCAACTGAGCAGTGGATCCTTCAATATAATGGAATAAAGCTTGTGTATCTTGAATTTTAACAGGAGCAATTGGTAGCCTCCAAGGGCTGGCTCATTACAATGGGATGAGTCAGATCATCAATAAGGCCAATAAAAATGACTTTGCATTAGCCCCCAAGTGTCATGGTGCATGCTTGCAGCGACATGAGACTTGCATATTTGATGTAACCTCAACTTGAATAACGTAGCCCCCAAGTGCCGGGTCGTAAGCCTGCAGCGGCTTGGGACTATTTCCTCCATTGTAAAATAAATCATGCCTATTGATAAAGATAATAGCTGTTGCGCTAAAGCGACTTTGAAAACCTTAATCATAATACTGGTTATTGATAATCATAATAGAAATCCAGCCATGTTGGCTATTCAAGATTTGAATAATATAATCCGGTATGAAAACCTCAATCATTCAATATCATCATGAAAATCCAGCCATGTTGGCTATTAAAGATTTGAATAACCCGGTTTGAAAACCTCAATCATTCAATATCATAACGAAAATCCAGTCAAGTTTGGCTATTTAAAGATTTCAAATACCTTATCTGTTGACAAGTAAACCCGGAGTTTAAATACCCGACGGCTCTTGGCCGATGGTGATTCAATACGCCTTCATTGTAAACCGGAATTTTTATGACCCGGTGGCTTATAGCCTTTTGAGAAAAATCCAGAATGGATAATTATTTTGAAGCATCAACTTTGGTAATGAGCTTGAACTTAATCATTTATATGTCATATTTCTGCAAATCCTGCAGAGAGTTTAAACAACATATGCCCTGGCGACTTAGCGTCAAAACCAGGGCGGGTCATAATATCTCACATATAACCACTGTGATATTGAATTTGTACTGTCGGCTTACATAACCTGTGCAGTAAGGGTGATAACCCAATCCTTAGAAGCCAATGCTTCCACATAGATGATGATTGTCATAAACTGGCAACTCAAAAGTCAAGCCGGGTTAAGCATAAAATACTTATAGATATTTGAGATATAATCCCAAAAAGGTCTCAAGTTAAGTAATTGTGGCTGCAATAAACTTTACCAGAGACAGAATAAAACTTTTTGAGGCTTCTGATTCAGATACGATCAGTAAACCATTCCAAAGGGGTTAAGCTAAGATTTGAATACGATCATATATGCCCCAGTGGCTTTGGCGATGCCGATCAAGAGGGTATCGACAACTATGTTCTCTTTGGTTCGAATACGACCTATGTTTGAACAGGAAGCCCCCAAATGACCTTGAGAGTTGTTTAACGACGCTGATTCGAATACGATCCACGTCGGACCCAAAGGGGTTGAGCTATGATTTGGATACGATCAAGAAGCCTCCTAGTGGGTTTGGCAGTATGCCAATCAAAAGGGTTTCGACAGCTATGTTCTCTTTGGTTCGTATACGACCTATGTTTGAACAGGAAGCCCCCAAGTGACCATATAAGTTTTGGCATTGCGCCGATCAAGAGGGTACTGATAGCTATGCTCGATGAGCAGGAAGCCCCCAAGTGATCATAATAAGATAAGCTGTAAGGCAGGATATCCAAGTTTGAACCGCGCATCATGGCAGCAAGTTCTTTTGGCAACCATTAATTTTTCTAAGAACTCGAACTTGCGAGAGATTAAATCTTTTTGAACCGGAACTTTAAACCGGATTTAAAAGCTTCAAAACTTTGTGAGAGACAAATTTACCTTGAGCCAGATTTTGAACTGGATTTAAGAGCTTCAAAGCTTTGTGGTAGATAAATTTCCCTTGAACCGGTTTTTAAACCGGATATTAAGAGCTTCAGTGCTTTGTGGGAGCGAGATGTCTTTTGAACCAGATTTTAACCCAGAATTCTCATTTTGAGCCGGAAATCTTCTGACGGCCTTTAAATTTTCATCGATCTTGCAGTAATCTCCGGGCCCGGGTTATTTTTCCCTTTAATGACCTGGAGTTCTTGAATTCATTGAAACCGGATAATTTTGCCAAGTCATACCATTGTAGCCCCCGAGTCTCAAGATGACTCGAGGAGTTGGCTTGAGATTCTCCATATTTGACCAGAGCAGAAGGTGTATGTCATCGGCATTGATAGCGCGATGTGTATCCACAGAAGGTTGAGGTGACTGCGGCAGGTTATAAATGATCCCGTATGAGCCGTGTCAGCAACTCGGCCAATGGTTCCTTCCAACTGGCTATTTGAAGTTTAACCAAACTGTAGTGGCGCCGACTTGTGCGCCAGCCCATTGAGTCATCTAGTGTAGACAGCGGCTGATAATACATGATAATTTGCCTCCAACTTGTTGGAAGAAAACCGGGCTTCCCAAGCAGTGACTTGCTCATACTCAATAAACAGCTCATGTAGACAGGTGCGGCCCGGTGTGTTGATGTAGACCAGGCCGCGAGAGACGGCCACGGCGTTGTAAGCCAGTGCGATCGCGAGAGTCAGCTACGGCGTTGTAAGCCGGCGCAGACGGGCGAGTCAATCGCAGGTGGTGTAAACCGTGCGGACGGGTGAGTCAATCACGTCGTTATGATGTAGTGAACAATTGTCGGGTGAGTCGGCCGCAGGAGCTGACAGATGAGTCGGCCGCGGCGTTGTAAGCCGGTGCGGACAAGCAAGTTGTCCCCTTCGTTGTAAGCCGGCGCGGATACGAGACGGTCACAACATTGTAAGCCGACGCAGTCGCGAGAAACGGCCACGACATTGTAAACCGGTGCGGGAGTCCGTTGAGTAAGGACAACCAGCTGTGCCAAATGATGTTGGCATGCCTCCATCTCCGTGGCGTAATACCACTTTGTAATAGATAATTCTCCTGCATATAAAATACAGCAGGGCAAAGTAGTTTTGTTCGGATGAATTAATATGTGCTTAAAAATAAATAAGATAAATAGCACCTGTTTCGTCCAGACGACAGATGATCCTTAAGTCTTCATGGCGAGACAGCTGCTGGTTTACTGCAGGTGTCAGGCGAGTGATCCGGCTCGCGGTACAGCGGCAGAGACGCCCGGCCGGATCAGCCACGGTAGAGGCAAACGGCGCGAGGTCCCCGCAACTGCATCTCCTCCGGATTGTGGCTCCACAAAAGTAATGGCGTCAGCCAGCGGCCCAACGGAGCAGGGGGCGGCTCATCCGCGGCGTAGATGGAGTTGACAGGAGGCGGAAGGTTGGCTTGGCGCGGCTCGGCTTATAGCAGCTTGGAGCTGGAGCCAGCTTGACTCGTCGGTGTAAATCGCAACAGCGGCGTTGTAGGCGGAGGAGGCCGGCTACGGGGCGGGCGAAAACGGCCGCGGCAGTGGCGTGCCACAACGGAGGCGAGTCCAAGCTGGCGGGGTGATGGCTGAAGAACCGGGCACGAGCCAGGTCGTTGGTAGATTCTCCTGAAGAACTTGACTGATTGTTGGCGCATGCATCTCTTTTTGATCCTTCCCATCTAAAAAAGTAGTATTAGTACTATCTCTTGAGTCTCAGGCAAACATTGCTGGGGCTTTGGCCTTCACATGGGAGAGTAGTAGTACTCCGTTTTTGGTTTCAATGAGGTAGCAGACTGCACCCAGCCTGAAAGTAGCAGGAGCAGTGATTTTCCCTTTCTTCGATCCACACGCTTTTTTTTAACCCGGTCCTTTGTTGATTTTGGCTTTTGCGCGGACAGGCCGGAGGCCATGCTGTAGTAAGAAATCTCGTGTTGTGCTAGATTACCATCTGTAGTTTGGAGTTTTCCCACGTGCTGCTTGTTTTCTAGTGGATGAGTAACGAATTTGCAGTATTCCTCCATGCACTTGGAACTTTTGATTCAGTGGGGTCAGCTCTGGACCGATGTGACTCCATGCAGGACGGCTGCTGCAATGACTATAATGATGCTCCTTTAGTACACCGCTTTTTGTGTCTCTATGCGGTGGCCTGTGCAGCTGTGCTGGTCTAGCGATAAATCGCCTAAAAGCTTTTGCTAGTGGATTCCTGTGGAAAAACAAGTACCGCCTCAGGTAGAAATTTCTGTGACCACGCGCACTGCGTTCTGTCTCCGAGTTGATATGACTGCTTGTTTGTATGAGGAAAGAACGCCTAGAATCGAATTCCTGTCCGACTCGGCCACTCTCGGCTGGCGGATTGTCGATGGCCGCGTCCGTCATCCAAGTCAACGATCGGCTGGTCGCATACAGTGGCGCAAAGACGCGCAACCCTAACTCTTCTTGAGCTCAAACCTTGCACTATCTGCTCCAAAGTCTAATTATGATTCTCATCACCCAACGATGAATTTTGCCGGCGCTTTTTTATCTGATCAATCATGAGCTTCTCCATCCCCGGGAGAAATCCCTTCAAGAACTCAACACCACCGTGCGCAAGCCCCACGGTGGGCGCCAACTGTCGTGGAATTGTCACAGCAGATGTCCTTAGTGCCAGGACTTAGTCGCGAGGCCAACACATCTAGGCGGTAGCTTGAGAGGGGTTGATCGGGACGAGAGATGCAACACAAAGACAGGGATTTAGACAGCTTCGGGCCCCGGGGAACATCATCCGGTAAGAACCCTACATGCTGTTTGAGGCTAGGTCTCATTATGATCACGAGAGAATCACCGGTAAGACGGCTCTTTGTGTCTAGCCCTAAAGATTGTTTCTTCTTGCCTGTAGCTTGTCCCTCTTTGGGGAGCCCTGCCCCTCCTTATATAAGTTAGAGGAGCGGGTTACATGTGGAGTCCTAGTAGGACTAGGACTAGTCTATCTTCTCTTACAAGTTAAATACAAGTCCGGGTCTTGCTTCCTCATAAAGGAAATATTCATCATCCCTTTCCTCTTAAGCCGGCCCACCATCACATGAACCGGCCCTCTAGGCCTTGGGCCTTGTCATCCATCTGACCCGCCGTTGGGGTCATCAGCAAGTCACCAAATCCGGCTGGGTTATACATCCAGCCGGGTCATACCGCGGGGTATATCCCCGACAACACGGTAATCGTTCTCATTCCAAAAATTAATGATCCTGTTCGTGTGTCTGACTTTAGGCCAATAAGTCTATGTAATGTCATTTACAAGATTGTTGCAAAGTGCTTGGTGGACAGTTTAAGACCCATCCTAGATGAGATCATATCTCCGCAACAAAGTGCACTTGTACCAGGACGGATGATTATTGATAATGCCCTGTTGGCGTTTGAGTGTCTTCATTTCATGCAGAATGAGAAGAGAGAGGAAAATAGTTTCTGTGCTTATAAGCTAGATTTATCAAAGGCTTATGATCGTGTGGATTGGGTCTTCTTGGAGCAAACGATGCAAAAGTTAGGCTTCGCTCACCAATGGGTTCAGTGGATCATGACATGTGTGACCTCAGTGAGATATTCTATCAAGTTTAATGGAGCCATCTTGGATTCGTTTGCACCGTCGCGAGGGCTACGGCATGGGAACCCCCTTTCACCATTTCTCTTCTTGTTTGTTGCTGATGGATTGTCTGCGTTATTGTCACAAGGAATAGAAAATCAAAATATCCAAGCTTTAAAGGTATGCCCAAGAGCACCTGGTATTTCTCACCTACTATTCTCTAATGATACTTTACTGTTCTTCAAAGCTAATATGGACCAGGCCCGCTACATCAGAGAGGTGATTAATAACTATGAGAGAGCCACATGACAACTTATTAACCCTCACAAATGTTCTATTCAGTTTGGGGAGGCCTGCCCTGAGCAAGTAGAACAAGCTATCAAGCATGAGCTTCAGGTAGTTAACACTGAGTTTGAAGGGAAGTATCTTGGACTGCCGACCCCGGATGGTAGTATGCACAAGGGGAAGTTCCAGATGTTGCAAGCTAGCCTAACAAAAAGGATCATGGCATGGGGGGACAGTTTATCCCAAGCCGGTGTTGAAGCAATGTTCAAATCAGTGGCACAAGCCATCCCGACTTATATCATGGGGGTATTTAAATTACCCGCCTCAGTGTGTGATGACCTCACAAGGTTGGTGCGGAATTTTTGGTGGGGCTCAAAAAATGGGAAAAGGAAGACCCATTGGAGGGCATGGGAAAAAATAATTGAACCAAAAGGGAGAGGAGGTCTTGGGTTCCGTGACTTTCGTATCTTCAACGAGGCCCTGCTAGCTCGGCAAGCATGGCGTCTACTCACGAATCCGGACTCACTTTGTGCCATGGTGTTGAAGGCGAGATATTATCCTAATGGGTCCCTAGTGGACACTGTTTTTGTAGGTAACGCTTCTCCCACATGGCATGCTGTACATCATGGCTTGAAACTTCTCAAGAAAGGACTATTGTGGCGCATTGGCAATGGGGAGCAAGTCCGTATTTGGCGTGACCCCTGGCTACCCAGGCCGACGTCTTACAGGCCCATCATGAGCCGTGGCACCTGTCGCCTCCACCATGTGTGTGACCTGCTGGACGCTAATGGGCGGTGGATACAGGAGCTTGTCCACCGGCACTTCCACGCCATTGATGCCGCCTGCATCCTCAAGATCAAGACCTCGCCACGGCTTCAGGAGGACGTCCTGGCATGGGCTCCCGACCCCCGCGACATCTTTTCTGTAAGAAGCGCGTACCGTCTCGCCCTCGACATCACATCTAGCACTAACATGTGCGCCGCTAGCAGGGCACCGGACGGCACTCGTGCCGTCTGGAAGGCACTATGGGGGTGCCCTGCTCCCCCAAAGGTACGCGTCTTCGCATGGTGTCTAATTACGAACTCCCTTGCAACTAAGGTGAACATGGCAAAGAGAAAATTAGAAGTCACTAATACTTGTGTTTTATGTGGCATGGAACTGGAGGATACTTTCCATGCAATGTGCAGATGCACGCTCGCTCGTATACTATGGGAAGAGATGGCGAACTCCACCAACATGCCACGGCCGATGGACATCTTGAACACCGGCGATGAATGGCTCTTACATCTACTGAATGATCTCCCGGAGGAGCAACGGCTCCCTGTGATCATGACCTGTTGGCACAACTGGCATGTCCGTACTGAAATTGTTCATCATAAGCCAGCTCCAACTGTCGAAGCTTCACGCAGATTTTTGTGCAGCTACATTAAGAGCCTACAATGTATTCAGCAACATCCTCACGTAGACATCAAGAAGGGGAAAATGGTGGTCTCTCAAGAGACTAGGAGTAATAGTAAGGCGCATGTCATGCAGGCTTCATATACTAGACCTCCGGAGCGGTGGGCGAAGTGTAACGCCCCGGATCTGATGAGCCAGGTGTCCGCCAGTTATTCGCCGTCGTTGCCATGTCATTTGCTTGCGTGTTGCATTTTGCCATGTCATCATGTGCATCTCATTTTGCATACGTGTTCGTCTCATGCATCCGAGCATTTTCCCCGCTGTCCGTTTTGCAATTCGACACTCCTATGTCCTCCGGCGCACCCTTTTGCCTCTTTTCATGTGCGGGTGTTAAACTTTCTCGGAATGACCCGAGGTTTGCCAAGCGGCCTTGGTATAGCACCGGTAGACCGCCTGTCAAGTTTCGGGTCATTTGGAGTTCGTTTGATACTCCAACGGTTAACCGGGTAGCCACAAAGGCCTCTTTTGTGTGCAGCCCAACACCCCTCCAAAGTGGCCCAAGACCCTTCCAAACCCCCTCCATCCTCTCGGCCGTTCGATCACGATAGCGTGGCCGAAAACCGCACCTCATTTGGAGCCTCCTAGCTCACTCTACCTATAAATAAGTGCTCTCCCCAAAAATCTCGCAGTCCAAACCCTAGCCATCTTCCTCCTCCCGTAGCCGGACATGTCCGTTCCGCCGCCGGACGTGTCCACCGCCCCGCAGCCACGTCGCCCCGCCAATCCGGTGATGCCACCTCAGCACCACCGCCTCCCGCGCCCAACCTGGAGGTGCCACGTCGCCCCGCCAGCTCCCCCGCAGACGCCGGCCCGCGGAGCCCGTCGTGGGCCCGCGCAGGCCTGATCCCCCGCCGCCGCGGCCCGCGCTCGCCCGCGCGAGCCCGCGCGCCACCGCCGCCATGCCCGTTCCCCGCCGCCTCCATCCCTCGCCGGCGCCGCCCTGACCACGCCCCGCCGCCCGAGTCCGCCCCGCCGCCGCAGCGCGCCCGCCACCCGAGCCCAGTGCCGCCACCCATCGCCGTCGCAGCGCGCCCGCCACCCGAGCCCAGCGCCGCCACCCACCGCCGCTCGCGCCCTGTGCCGTTGCCTTCGCTCCACCGCACCCGCGCCACCAAGCTCCCGCGCCGCCGCCATGGAGTCGCCGCCGCCTCGCCAGTCAACCACCTCCGCCGGCGCTGCTTCTCGCCGGAGCTCGCGCCTCCGCCGCCCTCGCCGCGGATCCGGTCGGGCCGGACCGGATCCGGCCGTCCCCGATCTCCCCGGCGCCGTCCCGTGCCCCCACCGGCCTCCTCCTCGCCGGAGCTCCTCGCCGGAGCCACCCCGCCGTCGTCGAAGCCGGGGTGGTTGAGATCCACCCATCCCCGATCCAAACAGCCCCGCTCCGTCCCGGATCCCGCCGTCCCGTTGACTTTCCCGGAGGTTGTTCTTTCTCAAAGTCCCAGTGTTTTTCAATCTGGTCCCCTGTTCATTGCAGCATATCTTCATGCATACTGCACCTTGTCATGCATATAACATATCAAAATGTTCATATGGTTGTGCTCTTCATTTTGTTCCATTGTGCCATGTTCATTTGAGTCCATCTTGATGACCTAATCATCGTTGCAAGAGTGCTATGTTATGTTGTCTGCTGTAGTTTATCAGAACATGCTCATTTGTCATTTTTGCATATTTTGTGTGTTTTTATTTTGAGCATGAAGTCTACATGTGTTATGAGATACAACATGCCATCGTTTCTGTGGTGAAACACATTATTTATGATATGCCATGTGTTGATTGTTTCAAGCTTGCAAAGTAGCCTCCGTGATGTTGCTGATTTCAGGGACTTAGAATTTCACTAAGTTTTTCCCTGCTGTTATTTTCATGCCATGTATTCATGTTGCTACAGTGAGATCCATGCCTCTTGTGAGTATGTTCAGTAAGGATGTTTTGTACATATGGTTATGATATACCCATACATGCTCCTGTTTGTATTTATGGAGTGATCTAGCATATCTTAATATTGCTCTACTTTTGCTATAAAATGTTTCTGGCAGATTGTTTACATGTTATTCCATTTTGCCATGGTTGTTGTTAGTGATCCATACATGCTATGAACTTGATCTTGCCATTTTTAGCTTCAAGAACATGTCTTCCTGCTGTAGGTATACTTGTCTTGTTATGCAATGCCTTGTGATGAGTGAACCAAGCTCACTAACATGTCTACTTATCGTTGTTCCTGCCATGCTCTGTTAATTTCACCGTCTGAATCTGTAACGAAACTTGCTATGTTTACATGGGTGACATCATATCTTCTGATCCTTTTTGGCTTATGGTCAGTAAGGTACTTTTGTTCTATGCTATTAGTAGAGTCATGCCATCCCTTTGGTTGCTATGATCTGTTCCTGTAGCATGTTGTTTGATAGCTCTAAACATTGCAACCTAATGTTATTTCTGCCATGTCCTGTGATTTCTGCTAAGTCTGTGAGCCTGTTATTAATTGCAATCTTGTCATGTCCTTTTGAGCATGTTCTAGTAGTTTATGGAGATATCTCAGTGTTCATCTTTTGTCATGCTTTGCCTGTAAATCATGTCCATGCCTTTTGTTTTCATGTTGAGATCATGTAGCATGTTGTTTTGGTGCTTGCAATATGCCTAGTTGCTGTTTTGGACAGCATGCCCTTTATACTTGTTTGGTGTGTATGTGTTGAACCGTTGCTCCGTTTTGAGTGTGCTCTATATGGAACTTGCTTAGTTTTGCATGTAGTTTCATTTTACCTTGTTGCATCCATGTTTTGAGATGTTTTCTTGATGTTTGAATGCATTTTGCATCAATGCCATGTTTAACTTGTTTTGCTCATATCTTCTAGGCCGTAGCTCCGAATCTAATGAACTTTATATGTAACTTGTCTAGAATTTCGTGTAGATCATCATGGTGCATCTTAACTTGCTGTTTAAAAACTTAAACATAAGGTTTATTCAGATCTGGACCAATTTCGAAATTTGCATATGAGGACTTACCAGAATTGCTATGTGTTGTTCCCGGCCTCATTTAAACTTGCTTTGATGTGTTGCTCTTATATGCATCATCTCTTGCCATGAGTAGCTTCATGTAGTCTTGTCATGCGTCATACTTGGTTGAGCATCATGCCTTGTTCATGTGTGGTGTGTTTACCATGTTGTGTGCTTCTTCTCGATAGTTACCGTTTCGTTGCGATCGTGAGGATTCGTTCGTCTATGCTTGGTTCGTCTTCGTGGCTTCATCTTCTTCATGGAATCGTTCTTCTTCCTTTCGGGATTTCAGGCAAGATGACCGTCACCTTGGATCTCATTACTATCATTGCTATGCTAGTTGCTTCGTTCTATCGCTATGCTGCGTTACCTACCACTTGCTGCTCAAGCCTCCCAAATTGCCATGAACCTCTAACCTTTGTCACCCTTCCTAGCAAACCGTTGTTTGGCTATGTTACCGCTTTGCTCAGCCCCTCTTATAGCATTGCTAGTTGCAGGTGAAGATGAAGATTGCTCCATGTTGGATTATGTTTATGTTGGGATATCACAATATCTCTTATATTATTAATGCATCTATATACTTGGTAAAGGGGAAGGCTCGGCCTTATGCCTGGTGTTTTGTTCCACTCTTGCCGCCCTAGTTTCCTTCATATCGGTGTAATGTTCCCAGATTTTGCGTCGCTAACGCGGTTGGGTGATTTATGGGACCTCCTTGGTAGTTCGCTTTGAATAAAACTCCTCCAGCAAGCCCCAACCTTGGATTTACCATTTGCCTCAGCCTATTACCTTTTTCCCTTGGGAGTCACGCATCCCGAGGGTCATCTTTATTTTAAACCCCCGGGCCAATGCTTGTCTAAGTGTTGGTCCAAACTAGAGCACTGTGCGGGACCGTCCCTTGGCAACTTGGGTTATGTTGGTACCTGTACACTTAGCTTATCCGGTCGTGGCCTGAGACGAGATACACGCGGCTACCATCAGGGTGTCGGCACGCCGGGAGGTCTTGCTGGACTTGTTTTACCATTATCGAAATGTCTTGTAAACGGGATTCCGAGACTGACCGGGTCTTCCCGGGAGAAGGAATATCCTTCGTTGATCGCGAGAGCTTATCATGGGCTAAGTTGGGACAACCCTGCAGGGTTTGAACTTTCGAAAGCCGTGCCCGTGGTTATGTGGCAGATGGGAATTTGTTGATATCCGGTTGTAGTAAACTTGAAATAAAATCTTCTAAAATGCACCAACCGTGTGCGTAACTGTGATGGTCTCTTTTTGGGTTGTTCGAGAGGATAACACGGTTTCTGGGTTCTGTTTGACGTAAGTAGGAGTTCAGGATCACTTATTGATCATTACTAGATGACGACCGCTTTCTTTGCTTCTCTTCTCGCTCTTATTTGCGTAAGTTAGCCACCATACTCTGCTTAGTCGCTGCTGCAACCTCACCACTTTACCCCTTCCTTACCCATTAAGCTTTGCTAGTCTTGATACCCATGGTAATGGGATTGCTGAGTCCTCGTGGCTCACAGATTACTACAACACCAGTTGCAGGTACAGGTTATGTTGGGGAACGTAGTAATTTCAAAAAAATTCCTACGCACACGCAAGATCATGGTGATGCATAGCAACGAAAGGGGAGAGTGTTGTCTACGTACCCTCGTAGACCGAAGCGGAAGCGTTGACGCAACGTAGAGGAAGTAGTCGCACGTCTTCCCGGTCCAACCGATCCAAGAATCGTTACTCCGGCACCTCCGAGTTCTTGTCACACGTTCAGCTCGATGACGCTCCCCGGGCTCCGATCCAGCAAAGCTTCGGGGAGGAGTTCCGTCAGCACGACGGCGTGGTGACGATCTTGATGTTCAACTGTCGCAGGGCTTCGCCTAAGCACCGCTACAATATGACCGAGGTGTAATATCGTGGAGGGGGGCACCGCACACAGCTAAGGAACGATCACGAAGATCATCTTGTGTGTCTATGGGGTGCCCCCTGCCCCCGTATATAAAGGAGTGGAGGAGGGGAGGGCCGACCCTCTCTATGGCGCGCCCTAGGGGAGTCTTACTCCCACCGGGAGTAGGATTCTCCCTTTCCTAGTTCAACTAGGAGTCCTTCCATGTAGTAGGAGTAGGAGACAAGGAAGGGGAAAGGAGAAGGGAAGGAAGGAGGGGGCGCAGCCCCTCCCCCTAGTCCAATTCAGACTAGGCCTTGGGGGGACGCGCGGCCTGCCCTAGGCAGCCCCTCTCTCTTTCCCGTATGGCCCAATAAGGCCCAATACTTCTCCCCCGTATTCCCGTAACTCCCCGGTACTCCGAAAAATACCCGAATCACTCAGAACCTTTCCGATGTCCGAATATAGTCGTCCAATATATCGATCTTCACGTCTCGACCATTTCGAGACTCCTCGTCATGTCCCCGATCTCATCCGAGACTCCGAACTCCTTCGGTACATCGAAACTCATAAACTCATAATATAACTGTCATCGAAACCTTAAGCGTGCGGACCCTACGGGTTCGAGAACAATGTAGACATGACCGAGACACGTCTCCGGTCAATAACCAATAGTGGAACCTGGATGCTCATATTGGCTCCCACATATTCTACGAAGATCTTTATCGGTCAGACCGCATAACAACATACGTTGTTCCCTTTGTCATCGGTATGTTACTTTCCCGAGATTCGATCGTCGGTATCTCAATACCTAGTTCAATCTCGTTACCGGCAAGTCTCTTTACTCGTTCTGTAATACATCATCCCGCAACTAACTCATTAGTTGCAATGCTTGCAAGGCTTAAGTGATGTGCATTACCGAGAGGGCCCAGAGATACCTCCCCGACAATCGGAGTGACAAATCCTAATCTCGAAATACGCCAACCCGACATATACCTTTGGAGACACCTGTAGAGCTCCTTTATAATCACCCAGTTACGTTGTGACGTTTGGTAGCACACAAAGTGTTCCTCCGGCAAACGGGAGTTGCATAAGCTCATAGTCATAGGAACATGTATAAGTCATGAAGAAAGCAATAGCAACATATTAAATGATCGGGTGCTAAGCTAACGAATGGGTCATGTCAATCACATCATTGTCCTAATGATGTGATCCCGTTAATCAAATGACAACTCATGTCTATGGCTAGGAAACTTAACCATCTTTGATCAACGAGCTAGTCAAGTAGAGGCATACTAGTGACACTCTGTTTGTCTATGTATTCACACATGTATTACGTTTCCGGTTAATACAATTCTAGCATGAATAATAAACATTTATCATGAAATAAGGAAATAAATAATAACTTTTTATTGCCTCTAGGGCATATTTCCTTCAGTCTCCCACTTTCACTAGAGTCAATAATCTAGTTCACATCGCCATGTGATTTAACAGTAATAGTTCACATCACCATGTGATTAACACCCATAGTTCACATCGATATGTGACCAACAACAAAAGGGTTTACTAGAGTCAGTAATCTAGTTCACATCACTATGTGATTAACACCCAAAGAGTACTAAGGTGTGATCATGTTTGCTTGTGAGATAATTTTAGTCAACTGGTCTGTCATATTCAGATTCGTAAGTATTTTGCAAATTTCTATGTCAACAATACTCTGCACGGAGCTATACTCTAGCTAATTGCTCCCACTTTCAATATGTATCTACACCGAGACTTAGAGTCATCTAGATTAGTGTCAAAACTTGCATCGGCGTAACCCTTTACGACGAACCTTTTGTCACCTCCATAATCAAGAAACATATCCTTATTCCACTAAGGATAATTTTGACCGCTGTCCAGTGATCTACTCCTAGATCACTGTTGTACTCCCTTGCTGTACACAGTGTAGGGTATACAATAGATCTGGTACACAGCATGGCATACTTTATAGAACCTATGGCCAAGGCATAGGGAATGACTTTCATTCTCTTTCTATCTTCTGCCGTGGTCGGGTTTTGAGTCTTTACTCAATTTCACACCTTGTAACACAGGCAAGAAACTCTTTCTTTGACTGTTCCATTTTGAACTACTTCAAAATCTTGTCAAGGTATGTACTCATTGAAAAAAAACTTATCAAGCGTCTTGATCTATCTCTATAGATCTTGATGCTCAATATGTAAGTAGCTTCACCGAGGTCCTTCTTCGAAAAACTCCTTTCAAATACTCCTTTATGCTTTGCAGAATAATTCTACATTATTTCCGATCAACAATATGTCATTTACATATACTTATCAGAAATGTTGTAGTGCTCCCACTCACTTTCTTGTAAATACAGGCTTCACCGTAAGTCTGTATAAAACTATATGCTTTGATCAACTTATCAAAGCGTATATTGCAACTCCGAGATGCTTGCACCAGTCCATAGATGGATCGCTGGAGCTTGCATATTTTGTTAACACCTTTAGGATCGACAAAACGTTCTAGTTGCATCATATACAACTCTTCTTTAATAAATCCATTAAGGAATGCAGTTTTGTTTATCCATTTGCCGGATTTCATAAAATGCGGCAATTGCTAACATGATTCGGACAGACTTAAGCATAGATACGAGTGAGAAACTCTCATCGTAGTCAACACCTTGAACTTGTCGAAAACCTTTTGCGACAATTCTAGCTTTGTAGATAGTAACACTACTATCAGCATCCGTCTTCCTCTTAAAGATCCATTTAATCTCAATGGCTCGCCGATCATTGGACAAGTCAATCAAAGTCCATACTTTGTTCTCATACATGGATCTCATCTCAGATTTCATGGCCTCAAACCATTTCGCGGAATCTGGGCTAATCATCGCTTCCTCATAGTTCGTAGGTTAGTCATGGTCAAGTAACATGACCTCCAGAGTAGGATTACCGTACCACTCTGGTGCGGATCTCACTCTGATTGACCTACGAGGTTCGGTAGTAACTTGATCCGAAGTTACATGATCATCATCATTATCTTCCTCACTAATTGGTGTAGTAGTCACAGGAACAGATTTCTGTGATGAACTACTTCCCAATAAGGGAGCAGGTACAATTACCTTGTCAAGTTCTACTTTCCTCCCACTCACTTCTTTCGAGAGAAACTCCTTCTCTGGAAAGGATCCATTCTCAGCAACGAGTATCTTGCCTTCGGATCTGTGATAGAAGGTGTACCCAACTGTCTCCTTTGGGTATCCTATGAAGACATATTTCTCCGATTTGGGTTTGAGCTTATCAGGATGAAACTTTTTCACATAAGCATCGCAACCCCAAACTTTAAGAAATGACAACTTTGGTTTCTTGCCAAACCACAGTTCAGATTGTGTCGTCTCAACGGACTTAGATGGTGCCCTTTTTTAACGTGAATGCAACTGTCTTTAATGCATAACCCCAAAACGATAGTGGTAAATTGGTAAGAAACATCATAGATTGCACTATATCAAATAAAGCATGGTTATGGCGTTCGGACACACCATTATGCTGTGGTGTTCCAGGTGGCATGAGTTTGTGAAACTATTCCACATTGTTTTAATTGAAGACCAAACTCGTAACTCAAATATTCGTCTCCGCGATTAGATCGTAGAAACTTTATTTTCTTGTCACGATGATTTTCCATTTCACTCTGAAATTCTTTGAACTTTTCAAATGTTTCAGACTTATGTTTCATCAAGTACATATACCCATATATGCTCAAATCATCTGTGAAGTTAAAAAATAACGATACCCGCCGCGAGCCTTAACACTCATCGGACCGCATACATCAGTATGTATTATTTCCAATAAGTCAGTTGCTCGCTCCATTGTTCCGGAGAATGGAGTTTTAGTCATCTTGCCCATAAGGCATGGTTCGCAAGCATCAAGTGATTCATAATCAAGTGATTCCAAAATCCCATCAGCATGGAGTTTCTTCATGCACTTTACACCAATATGACCTAAAGGGCAGTGCCACAAATGAGTTGCACTATCATTATTAACTTTGCATCTTTTGGTTTCAATATTATGAATATGTGTCACTACTATCGAGATCCAACAAATCATTTTCGTTGGTGTGTAACCATATAAGGTTTTATTCATGTAAACAGAACAACAATTTATTCTCTTACTTAAATGAATAACCGTATTGCAATAAACATGATCAAATCATATTCATGCTCAACACCAAATAACATTTATTTAGGTTCCACACTAATCCCGAAAGTATAGGGAGTGTGCGATGATGATCATATCAATCTTGGAACCACTTCCAACACACATCGTCACTTCACCCTTAACTAGTCTCTGTTCATTCTGCAACTCCCGATTCAAGTTACTAATCTTAGCAACTGAACTAGTACCAAATACTGAGGGGATGCTATGAACACTAGTAAAGTACACATCAATAACATGTATATCAAATATACCTTTGTTAACTTTGCCATCCTTTCTTATCCGCCAAATACTTGGGTAGTTCCGCTTCCAGTGACTAGTCCCTTTGCAGTAGAAGCACTTAGTCTCAGGCTTAGGACCAGACTTGAGCTTCTTCACTTGAGTAGCAACTCACTTGCCGTTCTTCTTGAAGTTCCTCTTCTTCCCTTTGCCCTTTTCTTGAAACTAGTGGTCTCGTCAACCATCAACACTTGATGTTTTTCTTGATTTCTACCTTCGTCGATTTCAGCATCACGAAGAGCTTGGGAATTGTTTCCATTATCCCTTGCATATTATAGTTCATCACGAAGTTCTACTAACTTGGTGATGGTGACTAGAGAATTCTGTCAATCACTATCTTATCTGGAAGATTAACTCCCACTTGATTCAAGCGATTGTAGTACCCAGACAATCTGAGCACATGCTCACTAGTTGAGCGATTCTCCTCCATCTTTTAGCTATAGAACTTGTTGGAGTCTTCATATCTCTCAACTCGGATATTTGCTTGAAATATTAAGTTCAACTCCTAGAACATCTCATATGGTCCATGACGTTCAAAACGTCTTTGAAGTCCCGATTCTAAGCCGTTAAGCATGGTGCACTTAAACTATCAAGTAGTCATCATATTGAGCTAGCCGATCGTTCATAACGTCTGCATCTGCTCCTGCAATAGGTCCGTCACCTAGCGGTGCATCAAGGACATAATTCTTCTGTGCAGCAATGAGGATAAACCTCAGATAACGGATCCAATCCGCATCATTGCTACTAACATCTTTTCAACACAATTTTCTCTAGGAACATATCGAAATAAATATATGAAAGCAACAATGCGAGCTATTGATCTACAACATAGATATGCTAATACTACCAGGACTAAGTTCATGATAAATTAAAGTTCAATTAATCATATTACTTAAGAACTCCCACTTAGAAAGACATCCCTCTAATCCTCTAAGTGATCACGTGATCCATATCAACTAAACCATGTCCGATCATCACGTGAGATGGAGTAGTTTCAATGGTGAACATCATTATGTTGATCATATCTACTATATGATTCACGCTCGACCTTTCGGTCTCCGTGTTCCGAGGCCATATATGTATATGCTTGGCTCGTCAATTATAACCTGAGTATTCCGCGTGTGCAACTGTTTTGCACCCGTTGTATTTGAACGTAGAGCCTATCACACCCGATCATCACGTGGTGTCTCAGCACGAAGAACTTTCGCAACGATGCATACTCAGGGAGAACACTTCTTGATAATTAGTGAGAGATAAAATGCCACCGTCAATCAAAGCAAGATAAGATGCATAAAAGATAAACATCACATGCAATCAATATAAGTGATATGATATGGCCATCATCATCTTGTGCTTGTGATCTCCATCTTCGAAGCACCATCATGATGACCATCGTCACCGGCGCGACACCTTGATCTCCATCGTAGCATCGTTGTCGTCTCGCCTATCCATGCTTCTACGACTATCGCTACCGCTTAGTGATAAAGTAAAGCATTACAGGGCGATTGCATTGCATACAATAAAGCGACAACCATATGGCTCCTGCCAGTTGCCGATAACCCGGTTACAAAACATGATCATCTCATACAATAAAATTTAGCATCATGTCTTGACCATATCACATCACAACATGCCCTGCAAAAACAAGTTAGACGTCCTCTACTTTGTTTGTTGCAAGTTTTACGTGGCTGCTACGGGCTTAAGCAAGAACCAATCTCACCTACGCATCAAAACCACAACGATAGTTTGTCAAATAGACTCCGTTTTAACCTTTGCAAGGACCGGGCGTAGCCATATTCGGTTCAACTAAAGTTGGAGAAACTGACACCCGCCAGCCACCTGTGTGCAAAGCACGACGATAGAACCAGTCTCGCGTAAGCGTACGCGAAATGTCGGTCCGGGCCGCTTCATCCAACAATACCGCCGGACCAAAGTATGACATGCTGGTAGGCAGTATGACTTATATCGTCCACACCTCACTTGTGTTCTACTCGTGCATATAACATCAAACCATAAAAACCTAGGCTCGGATGCCACTGTTGGGGAACGTAGTAATTTCAAAAAAATTCCTACGCACACGCAAGATCATGGTGATGCATAGCAACGAGAGGGGAGAGTGTTGTCTACGTACCCTCGTAGACCGAAGCGGAAGCGTTGACGCAACGTAGAGGAAGTAGTCGTACGTCTTCCCGGTCCAACCGGTCCAAGAACCGTTACTCCGGCACCTCCGAGTTCTTGGCACACGTTCAGCTCGATGACGCTCCCCAGGCTCCGATCCAGCAAAGCTTCGGGGAGGAGTTCCGTTAGAACGACGGCGTGGTGACGATCTCGATGTTCAACTGTCGCAGGGCTTCGCCTAAGCACCGCTACAATATGACCGAGGTGTAATATCATGGAGGGGGGCACCGCACACAGCTAAGGAACGATCATGAAGATCAACTTGTGTGTCTATGGGGTGCCCCCTGCCCCCGTATATAAAGGAGTGGAGGAGGGGAGGGCCGGCCCTCGCTATGGCGCGCCCTAGGGGAGTCCTACTCCCACCGGGAGTAGGATTCCCCCTTTCCTAGTCCAACTAGGAGTCCTTCCATGTAGTAGGAGTAGGAGACAAGGAAGGGGAAAGGAGAAGGGAAGGAAGGAGGGGGCGCAGCCCCTCCCCCTAGTCCAATTCGGACTAGGCCTTGGGGGGGCGCGCGGCCTGCCCTAGGCAGCCCCTCTCTCTTTCCCGTATGGCCCAATAAGGCCCAATACTTCTCCCCCGTATTCCCGTAACTCCCCGGTACTCCGAAAAATACCCGAATCACTCAGAACCTTTCCGATGTCCGAATATAGTCATCCAATATATCGATCTTTACGTCTCGACCATTTCGAGACTCCTCGTCATGTCCCCGATCTCATCCGGGACTCCGAACTCCTTCGGTACATCAAAACTCATAAACTCATAATATAACTGTCATCGAAACCTTAAGCGTGCGGACCCTACGGGTTCGAGAACAATGTAGACATGTAACGCCCTCGATGCGGCTATATCTCCCACGTGTCGAGGCACGACTTAGAGGCATAACCGCATTGAAAGCAATGTCGCAAGTGAGGTAATCTTCACACAACCCATGTAATACATAAGGGAAAAGATACATAGTTGGCTTACAGTCGCCACTTCACACAATACATAAATTAACATCCATCATTCAAATTACACTCAAGGTCCGACTACGGTACCAAAATGAAAGAAGACTATCCCAAATGCTACACAGATCCCCGAATCATCCCCAACTGGGCTCCACTACTGATCATCAGGAAAAGACACATAGTAATGGCCACGTTCCTCGTCGAACTCCCAAGTGAGCTCGGTCGCGTCATCTGCACTGGTATCGTTGGCACCTGCAACTATATTGGTAGAATCTGTGAGTCACGGGGACTCAGCAATCTCACACCCGCGAGATCAAGACTATTTAAGCTTATAGGTAGGAAAGGACTGTGAGGTGGAGCTGCAGCTAGCGACTAGCATATATGGTGGCTACAACGCAAAAGAGAGCGAGAAGAGAAGCAAAGCACGGTCGTGAAGCTAGAAATGATCAAGAAGTGATCCTAGAACAACCTACGTCAAACATAACTCCAACACCGTGTTCACTTCCCGGACCCCGCCGAGAAGAGACCATCACGGTTACACACGCGGTTGATGTGTTTTAGTTAAGGTCAACTTCGGGTTTTCTACAACCGGACATCAACAAATTCCCATCTGCCTCATAACCGCGGGCACGGCTTTCGAAAGATAATACCCTGCAGGGGTGTCCCAACTTAGCCCATTATAAGCTCTCACGGTCAACGAAGGATATTCCTTCTACCGGGAAGACCCGATCAGTCTCGGAATCCCGGACTACAAGACATCTCAACAGTAATAAAACAAGTCCAGCAAAGCCGCCCGATTGTGCCGACAAATCCCGATAGGAGCTGCACATATCTCGGTCTCAGGGCACATCCGGATGAGCAGTACGTACGGCAACCGAGGATACCCCAAGTTGCCTCAGGGCAGCACCGCAAGTGGCTCTAGTTTGGACCAGCAATCGAAGGAGAACTAGCCCGGGGGGGTTAATATAAAGATGACCCTCGGGCTCGCGAAAACCCGGGAAAAAAAAGGCTTAGGTGGCAAATGGTAAAACCAATGTTGGGCCTTGCTGAAAAAGTCTTATTCAAAGCGAACTGTCAAGGGGGTCCCATAAATCACCCAACCGTGTAAGGAACGCAAAATCAAGGAACATAACACCGGTATGACGGAAACTAGGGTGGCAAGAGTGGAACAAAACACCAGGCATAAGGCCGAGCCTTCCACCCTTTACCAAGTGTATAGATGCATTAATTAAATAAGAGGTATTGTGATATCCCAGCAAGTAAACATGTTCCAACAAGGAACAACATGTCCATGTTTCAACAAGGAACAAACTTCATCTTCACCTGCAACTAACAACGCTATAAGGAGGGCTGAGCAAAGCGGTAACATAGCCAATCAACGGTTTGCTAGGACATGGATTGTTAGGGGCTGACATGGCAATATGGGTGGCATGATATATCAAGTGGTAGGTATCGCAGCATAAGCATAGCAAAAGAGCGAGCATCTAGCAAGCAAAGATAGAAGTGATTTCGAGGGTATGGTCATCTTGCCTGCAAGGTTCTCAGAGTTGTCGAAAGCTTGGTCCTCGTAAGCGTTCTCAACAGGTTCCTCGTTCACGTACTCGTCTCCCGGCTCTATCCACAACAAGAACACAAACAAAGGGGACAAACATCAATCGCGATGCAATGCACAACCAACATGATGCAAAACATGGCATGATATGCGAGATGTGATATGCAATGCATATGCGTGCTTCGGAAGGAAAAAGATGAACAAAGCATAATCTTGGAAAACCAAGTATGTCAATGGATAGGTGAGGTGATTTCGGTTGAAATCGATATAAAGATCACCGGAATCGGATGCACGGTTTGCAAATGACAAGCAAAACAAGAATGACAAGAATCTGCCATTAACAGCATGATGCTACTTAGCAAGCAACAATAAATTAAGCTACTGCACCCAAACATATCAACAAAGCATATGAAAGTAATCTACTCAAGATGCTTGACAAAAGATGAACACTGAGCTACGGCTAAATTACACCACAACAGGTTCTAACAAGCATGGCAAAAGTGCAAAAGATAACAGGTTCACAGACTTGGTGAAAATAACATGATGCCAGAAACTAACATTAAGATGACATGTTTAGAGCAATGAAACAACATGCGAAATGAACAGGACATAGAAAAATAAGGCATGGCATGAATCTACTCAAAGCACTTAACAAAAGTTCCTTACTCACCATAAGCCAAAAAGGATTAGTAAATATGATAGCACCCATGTCAATTAAGCAAGTTTCGTTACAGATTTCAGACTTAGCAGAAAACTGGACATGTCAAAAACAGTTAACAGGTATGCACTCACTACAGAGCATTGCATGATAAAATAAGCATACATACAACAAGAAGACATGGAATAGAATCTATACATGGCAAGAACAACATCAAAGCATGCAAGGATCAACTACAACAAGCTTGGCAAAATCGAATAACATGTAAACAATCTGCCAGTAACATTTTATAGCAAAAGTAGAGCTCGATTGACTCAAGCTATGGCACTCCATAATTAAGAACAAAGGCATGGATGGATAGGGTAAATCCATATGCTCGAAACACTCTTAATGATCATGCTCAAAAGAGGCATATATCTCTCTGAAACAACATGATCACATGGCATAAAAATAACCGCAGGCAGGGACTTGGTGAAATTACAGTCTCTGAAATCAGCAACATTAAGTACCCTAGTTTGCATGCTTGTGCTAGTCACCACAAAGACCAAAAAAATACATGTCATAATTCCCTGGAAAGATAACATGGCATATTACAAAACTCATGTAGGACTCAACTTCATAGGGTGCACACATCAATCATGGAAAAAATGACAAAAGTGCATGTTCTGATAAGAATGAGAAACTAACATCACATAGCCCTCTTCCAACAGCATTTCCGGCATCAAGATGAACTCAAATGAAAATTATGCAATGAGATGGAATGATGTACTATTTGAGGCGAACAATTTGACATATTATACGCACCAAACGGGGCAATATACAGCAAGTTATGATGCGATGAACATGCGACAATAATGCAAAATTTCCGGGACTTAGCAGATTTCGAGGGGGGAGAAAAGTCAACCGTGCGGATCCGATCGGATCGGGGCAAGCTCGTCGCCGGAGAGGAGGGGGACGGCGCCGGCGAGGTAAGCCCGGGGCGGATCCAGCCACCGGGGCACCGGATCGGCCGGCGGGACGGCGGGCGGCGGCGCACGCGCGCGGGGCGGCGCGGCGCGGCGTGCGGGGGACGGCGACGGCGTGCGGCGCCGCGGCGGGGCCGGCCGGGCGGAGGCGGCTGGCCGCGGTGGGGCGCGGCGGCGGCACGGAACCCAGGCGGCTCGGCGCGGCGCGGAGGCGAGGAGGCGGGCGGCGCGGCTCGGGCCGCGGGGGCCGGGAGCGGGTCGGCGGGCCGGCGGCGCGGGGGCGGCGGAGAGGCCACGTGGCGGCCGCTGGTTGGCCGAGGCGGTGGGGCGGACGTGTCCGGCCCGATCCGGACACGTCCGGTGGCGGCGGGGACGAACGGGGCTAGGGTTAGGGTGGTTTGATCCGGGATTTCGCAGGGGGAGGTGTTTTTATAGGTAGAGGGGCTAGGAAGCTCCAAATGGAGTGTGGTTTTCGGCCACGCGATCGTGATCGAACGGCGATGGACATGGAAGTGTCTTAGATGGGTTATTGGGCTGTTTTGAAGGGGTTTTGGGCTGCAACACACATGAGGCCTTCACGGTTACCCGGTTAACCGTTGGAGTATCAAAGGACCTCCGATTGACCCGAAACTTGACAGGCGGTCTACCGGTGCTATACCAAGGCCGCCTGACAAACCTCGGTCTATTCCAAGAATGTTTAATACCCGCTCACGAAGAAATGTAAAAGGGGACGCCGGGGAACGTAGGAGCGCCGGATTGCAAAACGGACAACGGGGAAAATGCTCGGATTCATGAGACGAACACGTATGCGAATGCGATGCACATGATGGCATGACATGAAATGCATGACATGAACACAATGCAAAACAAAGGGAAACCCAACCACGGAGGGAATATCATATCACATAGCCGAAAATGGCAAGAGTTGGAGTTACAAATAAGGCAAGTTACATCCGGGGTGTTACAAGACATGACCGAGACACGTCTCCGGTCAATAACCAATAGCGGAACCTGGATGCTCATATTGGCTCCCACATATTCTACGAAGATCTTTATCGGTCAGACCGCATAACAACATACGATGTTCCCTTTGTCATCGGTATGTTACTTTCCCGAGATTCGATCGTCGGTATCTCAATACCTAGTTTAATCTCGTTACCGGCAAGTCTCTTTACTCGTTCTGTAATACATCATCCCGCAACTAAATCATTAGTTGCAATGCTTGCAAGGCTTAAGTGATGTGCATTACCGAGAGGGCCCAGAGATACCTCTCCGACAATCGGAGTGACAAATCATAATCTCAAAATACGCCAACCCGACATCTACCTTTGGAGACACCTGTAGAGCTCCTTTATAATCACCCAGTTACGTTGTGACGTTTGGTAGCACACAAAGTGTTCCTCCGGCAAACGGGAGTTGCATAATCTCAAAGTCATAGGGACATGTATAAGTCATGAAGAAAGCAATAGCAACATATTAAATGATCCGGTGCTAACCTAACGAATGGGTCATGTCAATCACATCATTCTCCTAATGATGTGATCCCGTTAATCAAATGACAACTCATGTCTATGGCTAGGAAACTTAACCATCTTTGATCAACGAGCTAGTCAAGTAGAGGCATACTAGTGACACTCTGTTTGTCTATGTATTCACACATGTATTATGTTTCCGGTTAATACAATTCTAGCATGAATAATAAACATTTATCATGAAATAAGGAAATAAATAATAACTTTTTTATTGCCTCTAGGGCATATTTCCTTCAGGTTATGCAATGATCATGATGCGAGAGCGATGTTTACTTGTTTTGGAGTTCTTCTTCTTCTTCGTCGATCTTGGGTTAGGTTCCTGGTCGGCAGCCTGGGCTAGCAGGGTGGATGTCGTTTGAGTTTCTGTTTATGTTTCATCCGTAGTCGGATGTTGATCTTGTATATGAGGTATTGTTGTATTCATGTGACATTGTATGTCTTGGATGCATCCCCACTATTATGTAATGTGGATGTAATGATATCCACCTTGCAAAAGCTTGTTCAAGATGTGCTTCTATCCTTGGTGGAACCTTCGAATTCCTTTAGGATAGGGTCGCTTCTTGGGCGTGACACAAAGCCACCAGCCGGCTGGAACATGCTCAATGTCGATGGCGCATGGCGCGGGGAGGACGGAATAGGCGGTGCCGGGATGATCCTCCGAGACCACAGTGGTGCAATCATCTTCTCCTCTTGCAGGTTCCTCAGATACTGTGCGAGTCCGCTGGAGGCGGAAGTGGCTGCATGCATGGAGGGGATTGCCCTAACCCTCGAGTGGAGCAAAGAACCTTTCACCGTTCACACGGATTGTCTTGTCGCAGCGAACATGATCAAGGAGAAGGGCTTGAATCGCTCACCTGTTGCATCCCTAATTGGTGAGGTGAAGAGGCTCCTGTCACAAGATCGAGAGTACAAGTTATTTCATGTGAGTAGAAATAGTAACAATGTAAGCCATATGCTAGCCCAACTGGGACTTTTGGTACCACGTACTGCAGTTTGGCTAAGAGGCGGACCTGATGAAATTGATACTTTGTGTCAACATGATTGTAACGATCTACCTTGATTAATACAATCCAAATCGTTCACAATTGTTTTTGTTAATTGTAATCTTGATGTTTATTTATCTGTATATTTATTTCATTTCTGCACGAGTTAGCATCATATATGGTCAGCGCATATTAGAGCATCTACAGCCGGACTTGGTAAATCCGACCACAAAATGCCCGCGGACTTAAATTCATATAAAAACATGCAAAAAAATCTTACGTACTACATAGATCAACTAGCTACTCCTCATCGTAGATGTCCACTGTCTTCGTGCCCGGCACCGGGTACATGGGCAGTAGTCGCAGCTCCGGCTCCTGCAGCTCCTCTGGATCCTCTGCGACGACCAGCGCATCCATCTCCGCTTCGACCTCGTGGAAGAGGGCGTCGATCGCCACCCGTTCCTGCCGAATGAATCGCCGGTTGGTCTCCACATAGGCACCATCCTGTATGGACTCTAGGATGGCCTACTGCTCCGTCATCTCGTCCGCTTGGGAAACGACGAACTCTGCCTCCGACTGCTCCATGTTGAAGGCCGGAGCCGGCGTCAGCTCCTGCTCGGGCTGCTCTGCCTCCTAGTCATCCTGCATCGGAGCCGGATGCTACTCATCTCCCTCCACCTATTCCTCCTCTCTGGCTCCGGCGAGTCCGGAGGCAGCCCGACAGCGATGCGGGCAGCGCGCCTTGCCCGAATTTCCTGCTCGATCTCGTACTGGCGCTACGGCAGCGATGCGGGCGCCCGAATTTCTTGGTTTATCTCGTATTGGCGCTCCGACAGTGATGCGAGCGATGCGTGCGGTGCGCCTTGCCTGAATTTCCTACTGGGTCTCGTACAGGCGCTCCGGCAGCAATGCGGGTGACGCGCGCGGCGCTCCTTGCCCAAATTTCCTGTTGGATCTCGTACCGGCGCTTCGGCTGAGCATGGCATACATGATTATCTTCCTCCTGACCATGGCGTAGCCGGAGAGCGTGGAAATAGAGCCGGAGCAGGAGAGAAGAGGTGAATGGGCTCGGGCTGGAGCGCGGAGAGAGAGGAGGTGGATGGGCTAGGGTTGGGGGACACCTGCAGACTTAAATAGCCGGATTTGGCCTCGGGCGGTAAGCCGGACCGGCGCCACGAGACGTTCACACCCCCACCAGAGGAGACATCTGTCGGACCGCCAAGTTTTCAAGAGATTCCACATGGGACCCCGCTGTCAGTCCGGCGTGGCGGACGCGCCCGGGCGAGCCCGGACGCCTCCACATTCGCCTGAATCAAAAATTCGTGACCGGACAGTCCACCTGAGCGTTTGAGGCTGGTTTATAGATGCTCTTATAGAGTATCTATCAAACATACGATTAGTGACTCGGCTGGAAGGCATGTACTGAGGAGTTGCCGTAGTGTCGCTGGCGTCACCATGTGAGAAAGGCGGTGCTGCATGCAAGCTGGGCAATGCATCGGGCTCCATGGAAGTATAGGTTGGGAGCCGAGTAACTCGGCCAAGTAAGTTTTTTCTGACGAATTTGGTCAAGTAGTGATTTAAAACATCTTATATTTGTTAGTGGGTGTGTTGGTGGCACAAAATCAGGGCATTTTGTTTGCTCCGGCTATGCGCGTGTACTACATAATGTGAAACTCAATACAATCAAATAACTTGTTGATAGTTTATATAGTTATATTAATACATATTGACTACCTTCTTGTTGTTTGTTTGTCCCCTTGCGCCGCTGGCCACTCCGGCTGCGGCGGCCACAAACCCCGCCGGCCACCACTCCGGCGCCGGTAGCCACCATCTCAGGCTCTGCGCGTGCCGTCCTCCTCCAGGATGGCCCTCTCTGATCTCAAGTTCGAGCAAGGTTTGGCCTTTGAAGCTTTCATCTGGAAACAATATGGTGTGTCTATCAACCATTTCAAAGGCGGCAAGCTCAAGGAATTCTTCCTAGTGGCTGAGGTGACTCGCTCCAAACTTCGTATCAATGTGGATTCGGTCAGTCCCATGCTTCAATCTTGCTTTGGGGGACATGCTTCATATTTCAAAGTTTCCTGCCTCCAAAATTGGTCTTTCAAATTCAGTGTTTCCTCTAGGAATGTGGGTTTTGCTATTATCAAAGGGGAAATATGTGCCAATGACCTTTTCAATCTTGGTTTCTTTCTCTGGGGAATGGTGGACCAGATTTCCACAAAGAGTTTCGGCTTTATCAGAAAGAACTTGATCAAGAATGGACCATGGTAGATCGATCAAGTGATCGTAGATCCTATGCCGCAACGGTTCAAACCCCTAGAATCTTTCAAGATCAGACATCCCATATCAGAGCCCCACCCAATTCTCTGATCAGATCCAGTATGCCACGTCCCCTGTCAGTTTTGGAGCGCCTTGCTCAATCAACGGCAACCTTAAACCCTGTATTAACTGTGCCCAATATCTGCGGGTTTTCAAAACTCTAGGCCGGTCCAGCCCACAAGTCAGCCCAATGCTACCTCTTGAGCACTGCGTTGGATTTCCTAGAAGAGGAAAGGATGATGCAACAAAGTAGCGTAAGTATTTCCCTCAGTTTTTGAGAACAAAGGTATCAATCAAGTAGGAGGCTACGCGCGAGTCCCTCGTACCTGCACAAAACAAACAACTCCTCGCAACCAACGCATCAAGGGGTTGTCAATCCCTTCACAGTCACTTACGAGAGTGAGATCTGATAGATATGATAGGATAATATTTTTGGTATTTTTGTGATAAAGATGCAAAGTAAAATAAAAGCAAAGGAAATAAATAAAGTGTTGGAAGATTAATATAATGAAGATAACCCGGGGGCCGTAGGTTTCACTAGTGGCTTCTCTCAAGAGCATAAGTATTTTACGGTGCGTGAACAAATTATTGTTGAGCAATTGACAGAATTGAGCATAGTTATGAGAATATCTAGGTATGATCATGTATATAGGCATCACGTCCGAGACAAGTAGACCGACTCCTGCCTGCATCTACTACTATTACTCCACTCATTGACCGCTATCCAGCATGCATCTAGACTATTAAGTTCAAGAAAACAGAGTAACGCCTTAAGCAAGATGACATGATGTAGAGGGATAAATTCATGCAATATGATAAAAAACCCATCTTGTTATCCTCGATGGCAACAATACAATACGTGCCTTGCTGCCCCTACTGTCACTGGGAAAGGACACCGCAAGATTGAACCCAAAGCTAAGCACTTCTCCCATTGCAAGAAAAACCAATCTAGTAGGCCAAACCAAACTGATAATTCGAAGAGACTTGCAAAGATAACCAATCATACATAAAAGAATTCAGAGAAGATTCAACTATTGTTCATAGATAATCTTGATCATAAACCCACAATTCATCGATCTCAACAAACACACCACAAAAAGAAGATTACATTGAATAGGTCTCCACAAGAGAGGGGGAGAACTTTGTATTGAGATCCAAAAAGAGAGAAGAAGCCATGTAGCTACTAACTATGGACCCGAAGGTCTGAGGTAAACTACTCACACTTCATCAGAGGGGCTATGGTGTTGATGTAGAAGCCCTTCGTGGTGGATGCCCCCTCCAGCGGAGCTCCGGAATAGGCCCCAAGATGGGATCTCATGGGTACAGAAGGTTGCGGCGGTGGCATTAGGTTTTTGGCTCCTGTTCTGATCGTTTGGGGGTACGTAGGTATATATAGGAGGAAGAAGTACGTCGGTGGAGCAACAGGGGGCCCACGAGGGTGGAGGGTGTGCCTTGGGGGGTGGGCGCACCCCCTACCTTGTGGCCTCCTCTTTTGTTTCTTGACATAGGGTCCAAGTCTCCTAGATCATGTTCAGTGAGAAAATCACGTTCCCGAAGGTTTCATTCCGTTTGGACTCCGTTTGATATTCCTTTTCTTCGAAACTCTGAAATAGGCAAAAAAACAGCAATTCTAGGCTGGGCCTCCGGTTAATAGGTTAGTCCCAAAAATAATATAAAAGTGGATAATAAAGCCCAATAATGTCCAAAACAGTAGATAATATAGCATGGAGCAATCAAAAATTATAGATACGTTGGAGACGTATCAGGCATCCCCAAGCTTAATTCATGCTCGTCCTCGAGTAGGTAAATGATAAAAACAGAATTTTTGATGCGGAGTGCTACTTGGCATAATTTCAATGTAATTCCTCTTAATTGTGGTATGAATATTCAGATCCGAAAGATTCAAGATAAAAGTTCATATTGACATAAAAATAATAATACTTCAAGCATACTAACTAAGCAATTATGTCCTCTCAAAATAACATGGCCAAAGAAAGTTCATCCCTACAAAATCATATAGTTTGGTCATGCTCCATTTTCGTCACACAAGAATGCTCTCATCACACACAACCCTGATGACAAGCCAAGCAATTGTTTCATAATTTAGTAATCTCAAACTTATAAACTTTCACGCAATATATGAGCGCGAGCCATGGACATAGCACTATGGGTGGGATAGAATATGATGATGGGGGTTATGTGGAGAAGACAAAAAAGGAGAAGGTCTCACATCAACGAGGCTAATCAATGGGCTATTGTAACATCCCAAATTTTCAATTTGGAATGTTATACATTAGATCATCATGCATATCATATTTTCTTGCATTATGGTCGATCCTAGAAATTTCACGCAACTCAAGGACCCTCGGAGAGAGTTGGAGATTTCGTTATTTTCATTTTTGAGTTTTCTCAAATTTTGAAAGAAAGGGATCATTGGTTTTGTCGGAGTTTGTTTGCCTTTTATTTGGATAGGAAAAAATGCGTATTTTTCAAAATTGCATTTTAGGCCCGGAGAAAAGTTCATTTTGTTCGAATCATTTTTAGGAGTCGGGGAAAATTTACTTTATTAGTTTTGGAGTCCGGTAGATTTTCTTTTCTGTGTTTTTCCGCGCGCGAAACCAATTTTAAAAAAAAATCCCGCGTGCCTGGGCCAAAGGCCCAGCCGGCCGGCCAGGCCGCCGCCCACGCGCGCCAGGCGCCAGGCGCCAGGAGGCCGCCGCCGCCGCCCTCTTTTGGAAGTCCTAGTAGGACTTTTGTCCTACTTCCGTTATTCCCTTTTTTGTTTCTAGATCTTTCCTACTCCTATTCTTATTCCTTGATCCCTCCTCCAAGTAACCCCCCCTCCCCGATATAAATACCCCCACACCCCCCTCTAAATCATCAAACCCAAAGCCCCAAACCTCCACCGCGCCTCACACCTGCGCCCCAGCCCGTGCCGCCGCCGCCAGCGTCGCCGCCGCACACCGCCGCCGCCGCCACCCTACACCGCCGCCGCCGCCGCCCCACGCCGCCGTTCGCCGGAACCTCGCCGAGGTAGCCGCACCGCGTCTCTTTCTCTTTCATCAGATCGTTTTCTTCTAATCGTTCCGATTCTTTTCTTCTCTTCCGATTCGTTTTCTTTCCGGTTCTTTTCTAAACTGTTCCGGTTTTCTAGATCGGTTTTTCGTTCGGTTTTCTTTTCCGAAACCCTAGATCGGATTCGTTTTCTTTTCCGATTTAGTTGCCTCGAGACCGTTCGCCGGACCGTTCGTTCTAACGAACGAGATCACCGGATTCTTCTAGGTTAAGGAACGTCCGTTCGTTCAACCGTTCTTATTTTCTTCTCGTCGGATTTATTCCGCGATCACGATCTCAGATCCGATCTTCGTTCTAGTTTATCTTCTCACTCATTTATCGGAATCAGGTGATTCAAGCGCCTGGAGTTTCGTTTCGAAACCGCCGTTCCGAATAATCAACTTAAACAAAGTTTTGCTATGGTAAAATTTGACCTAGTTTCACTTTGCTAGAACCGAGTTGTTTTCTTTCGCCGTTTGTTTTCCATTGCTTTGTTCGATTCGATTCTTTTTGCAACCGGAGTTCTTAAGTTGAACTTTCTGGTTAGATCTTTTATTCGAGTTTTACCTGTGCATTAGATGAGTACTTATTGTATGCTTGTTGTTTGTCTGCGATAGATCACCCGGAGTGCGCCGCCTGTTATTTTGAAGCTTTAGGTTTCGCGGATCCTCAGCAAGGCAAGTAACACTTTGATCATATCTTTCTACTACCCAGTTTTATTGCATTAGATCAATCCTCAAACATTGCATGATTAGGATCTAATTAAATTGTGGGATGGGAAGTAGATGAGGTAGTACCTATCACCTGTTTTACTTATGAAACCTTTGGGAGTTACTTCTACGTTTGCTTGTTATGCCATGCTATGCTAGTAGACGTGGATTGGGTGAGTGATGTCCATGACAGATGTGAGTATTGTTAATTAATGGTTTATCTAAGGTGGCAACTTAAATACACATCTGGGTGGATTGAGGCACCTGGTTTCTATCAGGACTTGCCTGTTTCTTTTGGACCGCCACCTAGGCTCAAAGGGATCATAAGATCATTCATGCTAGTAACTTCCGTGTGCAGCCACAAGCCATTATGGGCTCTGGCATAGCTGACTAAGTCGTGCGAACTCTTACAGTGGTAGACTAGCAGATGTAGGGGATGTAGGTTGGTACGGTCTATCACAACGTAAGGTGTGAGTGCTTCTGAAAGACTATGTCTCGGTCATCCGTCTCTCAAACAACATGTAGTGCGAGAAACCAACGGAGGCGATCGAGTCTTGTGGGGAAAAGTGCGCAAACCTCTGCAGAGTGTACAATCTGATCATGATTAGCCGTGTCCCCGGTTATGGACATCTTTGAGTATCTAGTACTTGAATATCATGTGAATCTCATCATGTTACTTTAATTAATATTGTGGGTTTATAATTGTTCACTTAATTGTGATCGGAATGCTGTCAACCATTCTCGATGTTTCAACCACCATGATAGTTAAATAAATTTATTCCTTTGCAGTAGGGAAAAACTGGCTTTACGCAAAACTATAACCATAGAGCTTTCCACCAGCCATATATGCATGTAGTATAGGCTTATCATTCATTATTCTCTATGTGTTACATTGCCAGCATATTCCATGTGCTGACCCGTTTTCGGGCTGCAACTTTCATGTTGCAGACTTTTCAGACGACGAGTAAGGTGCTTTTAGGTCGTGGTTCTATACTCAGTGATGCCGTTGGAGTTGATGGACTCACTTATCTTCCAAGTCTTCCGCTGTTATCGATATTAGATGGCCTTAAGCCATATTTATTGTAATAAGTTCTCTTTGAGACATCGATGTAATAAGTGTGTGATTGCTACTCTGCTATAAATCCCTCGAAGTACTGTGTGGTGTCAGCATTACTAATCCAGGGATGACATCGGAGCACAGAGACCTGACCATCTGAGGTCGGGTCGCTACAGAGATGGTATCAGAGCACACGCTGACTGTAGGACACGACCACTAAGTTAAAGCCATAGATCACTATTCTCCTCTCATTTTCTAACTCCTCATCTTTTCTACTCTTTTAGGATGACGGACGCGAAGATCAAGTACGCTCAACCGGATGAAGGCACACCTTTTGGATTTCACTTGAAGGAAGTCACCAAGTACCTGAATATTGGACTACCAAGCTTCACCGGGACCTTCAACGCCACTCTGCCTGAAGAGGAGCGCTGGAAGATTCAAGCTCACGTTCCGGGAAGGACATTCGCGCCAATCACGAAGCCCATAGATAGTGTTTTCAGTGCACCAACCTGGAGTCTAGGAAAGAGCATGGCAGCTCATATCACCATGGGACGCATTGGAGAAGTTTATCAAGAAGACCTCAAGGACACTATCTACCAGATTTGCGGACGCCGAGATGAAGAATGGGAGATAGTCAGCACTAAGAAGGATAGATCCATTGCAGCTTTCATCCAGGAGTTAAATCAGCACATTCGACGCCAAGAGAACCAGATGTGCAATGACATGATAGAGTTGAAGAATGCAAAGGCAAGGATCATCGAGCTAGAAGGAGAACTGAAGGGTACACGCAAGGACTACATGGACGAGATCGTAGCTCTAGCAAGACACAATGTTGATCTCAAGCAGGAGATTGAAGAACTCAAGGGGAGATTAGCATTCAAGAATGAAGACAAGTACGTCGCGTGCCCAAGCAACTACATCATCATCGACGACACCGATTCAGATCCAAGTGAACCCGACTTTGAAGACGAAGCTGGAGCAGACATCATGGAGTCTTCCACCGATTCAAATTAGTAGATGACCACCATATATTAGTAGCATTATTTCCTCCATGTAAACATTTTTAGTCCACGCACTTTTGCGATAGTTCTAGACCATTTGTAAGCCCTTGTTTGATTGAATGAAGTGATTTGGTGTGATTTGTCTCATGTGCATTTGGGTAGTGTTTTCTCTTAGACCTCGTTCTATTCTTAATTCGCATCTTTTCTAAAACCCTCAGATGCCTCCGAGACATGAAAATGGATTCCCACCGAAGCTCACTCAGTTGATCCAGCAGCAGAACCAATTGATGCAGTTGTTAGTCCAGAATCAGCAGAACAACAACAACAACAACAACAACAACAACAACAACAACAACAACAACAACAACAACAACAACAACCCTCCGCCGCCGCCACCTGTTGATCACCTAGCCCGTTTCCTTAGGCTGAATCTACCGGTGTTTTCTAGTAGCACCGAGCCGATAGTAGCAGACGATTGGCTCCGCAAGATAGGAAGGGAGTTGACCACTGCAGGATGCACAGATGTGGAGAAAGTGAAGTTTGCCACACATCAGCTTGACGGACCCGCGGCAGCATGGTGGGAGAATTTCACAGCCACTTACCCAGTTGACACTGTCACATGGGATCAGTTTCAGCAAGCTTTCCGCACTGCCCATGTTTCAACAGGAGTTATGTCCATGAAGAAGCGTGATTTTTGCAACTTACGCCAAGGAGGAAGGACAGTTGGCCAGTACGTTCACGACTTCAGCAAGTTAGCACGTTATGCCCCAGATGACGTTGCTATGGATGCAGCTAAGCAGGAGAAGTTTTTAGAAGGACTAAATGATGAGCTAAGCATGCAGTTGATGGTATCAAGTTTCAACAACTACCAGGAGTTGGTAGATCGTGCCATCATGATTGAAGGGAAGCAACAGTAGATTGAAAACCGCAAGAGGAAGTATGGACAGGGGAAGTATAACTCTGGAGACCAGCAGAAGCCCCGTTTTACCCCTAAACCGGGAGTTCAGTTTCAGCATACCCATGGAGGAAGTGGTTCGCACAACCATAATGGCCACAAGAATGGTAATGGGAATGGAGGAAGCAACGGCCAGAACCGTACCACCCCATCAACCCCAGCCAAGAGAGATCTGAGTCAAGTCACCTGTTTCAAGTGTTCCAAGACCGGACATTACGCCAACGAATGTCCCGAAGGCCAGAATGGCAATGGAAGCTCTGGGAAGAAGCCGAACCCTTTCAATAGGGGACAGGTGAACCACGTTAGCGTGGAGGAGGTTGAAGCTCAGCCTGATGCAGTAATCGGTAAGTTTTTGGTTAGGTCATTTACTACACTCATTCTTTTTGATACTGGTGCATCACATTCATACATATCAAGGGGATTTGTGGACAAGTATAACCTGCCAACCCAAGCCCTTAGGTCACCCATGTTAGTAACCTCGCCTGGAGCAGAATATATGGCTAATCGATGGTGTGATCGGTTACCATTAAGGATTGGTAACTATGTGTTTCCCTCAGACCTAATAGTATTGGAATCTCAAGGATTGGATGTGATATTAGGCATGGATTGGTTGTCAAAGTATGAAGGGAACATTGAATGTGCCAGTAAGACAATTTTGCTCACGACGCCCGAAGGAAGAAGGATCAAGTATGTATCTCGACATGCGCCCAACAGGACACAATTAAATTCCTTATCAGGAGTCGTACAGGAGGAAGTACCAGTGGTGAAGAATTTTCCTGATGTATTTCCCGAGGAATTGCCAGGCATGCCACCGGATAGAGACATTGAGTTTTTGATTGAGCTCTTGCCAGGCACTGGGCCAATATCAAAGACACCATACAGGATGCCAGCACAAGATTTGGTGGAAATTAAGAAGCAGATCAAGGAGTTACTGGATAAAGGTTACATTCGCCCAAGTTCTTCGCCTTGGGGATCACCCGTACTTCTAGTGGAGAAGAAGGATGGATCATTAAGGATGGTTGTTGATTACCGTGGATTGAATGCAGTAACCATCAAGAACAAGTACCCACTGCCAATGATTAATGATCTGTTTGATCGTTTGCAAGGAGCTAAAGTGTTTTCCAAGATCGATTTGCGATCAGGGTACCATCAATTGAAGATTCGAGAGCAGGACATACCCAAGACAGCTTTTACCACGAGATACGGAGTGTATGAGTATACCGTTATGTCATTTGGACTGACTAACGCACCTGCCTATTTCATGAACCTGATGAACAAAGTATTTATGGAATTTTTGGATAAGTTCGTCGTAGTGTTCATTGATGACATTCTGATTTTCTCGAAGAATGAAGAAGAGCATAAGGAACATTTGCGTTTGGTTCTGGAGAAACTAAGGGAACATCAGTTATATGCCAAATTCAGCAAATGTGAGTTTTGGTTGAAGGAAGTTGGATTTCTTGGACATGTTATATCCGGAGAAGGTATAGCAGTTGACCCCACAAAGGTTGAGACCGTACCCGAATGGGAAGCACCCACGACAGTTGGAGAGATCCGGAGTTTTCTTGGACTCGCAGGATACTATCGGAGATTCATTGAGAATTTCTCAAAGATCGCCAAGCCTATGACTGAATTGTTGAAGAAGGATACTAAGTTCAATTGGACTAAGGAATGTGAGGCCAGTTTTCAGGAGTTGAAGAAACGATTGGTTTCCTCACCAGTGTTGATTCTGCCAGATCAGACCAAGGATTATGAGGTGTATTGCGACGCTTCACGTCGAGGACTTGGAGCAGTGCTTATGCAGGAAGGAAGAGTTGTTTCGTATGCCTCACGACAACTGAAACCTCATGAACTAAATTATGCTACGCATGATCTGGAGTTAGCAGCCGTAGTGCATGCGTTGAGGACATGGAGACATTTCCTCATTGGAAATCATTGTGAAGTGTACACGGATCAGAAGAGTTTGAAGTACATTTTCACGCAGAGGGAGTTGAACCTCAGACAAAGGAGATGGTTGGAGCTCATCAAGGATTACGATATGAGATTGCATTACCATCCAGGAAAAGCTAAAGTAGTAGCTGACGCATTGAGCCGTAAGAGCCATGTCAATACATTGATGACGGGAGAAATACCAAAGGAGTTAGCCGAGGATCTTCGTGAGCTATGTTTGGAAATAGTTCTGAGAGGCTATGTAGCAGCATTGGAGATTCAATCGACATTGATGGATAAAATCAGAGAGGCTTAGAAATATGACAAGGAGATTGCAGATATAAAGAAGAAAATGATCGAAGGAAAAGCAAAGGGATTTCATGAGGATGAGCACGATACCCTATGGTTTGAGGACCGTGTTTATGTGCCCAATGACCCGGAGATCAGGAAGTTGATTCTGCAAGAGGCACATGATTCACCCTATTCGATTCACCCAAGAAATACCAAGATGTATTTGGATTTGAAGGAGACATTCTGGTGGACTGGAATGAAGACGAATCTTGCAGCATATGTAGCAGTTTCTGATGTGTGTCATAGAGTGAAGGCCGAACATCAGAAGCCAGCCGGATTGTTACAACCATTGCCGATACCCGAATGGAAGTGGGATAAGATAGGCATGGATGTTATCACAGGACTACCCCGAACAAAAGCAGGCTATGACTCGATATGGGTAGTAGTTGATCGTTTGACGAAGGTAGCACATTTCATCCCAGTTAAGACCACTTACACCAGTGCTAAGTTGGCAAAGATATACATGACCAAGATCATTTGTTTGCACGGAGTTCCGAGGAGTATCGTATCAGATAGAGGAACCCAATTCACCTCAAACTTTTGGAATCAGTTGCATGAAACTTTGGGAACTAGACTAGAATTCAGCATAGCTTTTCACCCACAGACGGATGGACAGACTGAGAGAGTCAATCAGATTTTGGAAGATATGCTGAGAGCCTGTGCACTAGATTATGGATCTAGTTGGGACGATAATTTGCCATATGCAGAGTTTTCTTATAACAACAGTTACCAAACCAGTTTGAAGATAGCACCTTTCGAAGCTTTGTACGGAAGGAGGTGTAGGACACCGTTGTCATGGGACAAAGTTGGAGACCGTCAGTTCTTTGGACCCGATCTGATCAAGGAGTCTGAACGGAGAGTTAAGTTGATTTGCGATAGGCTCAAGGTAGCCCAATCCAGGCAGAAGAGCTACGCAGATTCCAAGCGCAAGGAGACAGTTTACGAAATTGGAGACAGAGTTTATCTTCGAGTATCCCCACTTCGAGGAGTTAAGTGCTCTGGAGTTAAGGGAAAGTTAGCACCGCGTTTCGTTGGACTGTATAAGATTTTGCAACGCATGGGAGAAGTCGCATATAAGTTGGAATTACCAGAAGGACTGTCAGGAGTTCATGATGTATTCCATGTTTCTCAGCTGAAGAAATGTCACGCCGAGATGGCGGAGATACCACTAAGAGATACAGTGCCACTTGAAGCGATTCAGTTGAAGGATGACTTAACATATGAAGAGAAACCAGTCAAGACTCTCGAGTATGCCGGCAGAGTTACCCGCAGCAAGGTTATCAAGTTTTGCAAAGTTTAGTGGAACCACCACTCAAAGGATGAAGCCACCTGGGAGCGAGAAGAAGATTTGCTCAAGGACCACCCTCACCTATTTTCTAGCCAACCCGAATCTCGAGGACGAGATTCATCTTAAGGGGGCTAGGTTTGTAACATCCCAAATTTTCAATTTGGAATGTTATACATTAGATCATCATGCATATCATATTTTCTTGCATTATGGTCGATCATAGAAATTTCACGCAACTCAAGGACCCTCGGAGAGAGTTGGAGATTTTGTTATTTTCATTTTTGAGTTTTCTCAAATTTTGAAAGAAAGGGATCATTGGTTTTGTCGGAGTTTGTTTGCCTTTTATTTGGATAGGGAAAAATGCGTATTTTTCAAAATTGCATTTTAGGCCCGGAGAAAAGTTCATTTTGTTCGACTCATTTTTAGGAGTCGGGGAAAATTTACTTTATTAGTTTTGGAGTCCGGTAGATTTTCTTTTCTATGTTTTTCCGCGCGCGAAACCGATTTAAAAAAAAATCCCACGCGCCTGGGCCAAAGGCCCAACCGGCCGGCCAGGCCGCCGCCCGCGTGCGCCAGGCGCCATGCGCCAGGAGGCCGCCGCCGCCGCCCTCTTTTGGAAGTCCTAGTAGGACTTTTGTCCTACTTCCGTTATTCCGTTTTTTGTTTCTAGATCTTTCCTACTCCTATTCTTATTGCTTGATCCCTCCTCCAAGTGAAACCCCCTCCCTAATATAAATACCCCCACACACCCCCCTCTAAATCGTCAAACCCAAAGCCCCAAGCCTCCACCTCGCCTCACACCCACGCCCCACCCCGCGCTGCCGCCGCCAGTGCCGCCGCCGCCAGCGCCGCAGCCGCATACCGCCGCCGCCGCCCCACGCCGCCGTTCGCCGGAACCTCGCCGAGGTAGCCGTGCCGCGTCTCTTTCTCTTTCATCGGATTGTTTTCTTCTAATCGTTCTGATTCTTTTCTTCTCTTCTGATTCATTTTCTTTCCGGTTCTTTTCTAAACTGTTCCGGTTTTCTAGATCGGTTTTTCGTTCGGTTTTCTTTTCCGAAACCCTAGATCGGATTCGTTTTCTTTTCCGATTTAGTTGCCTCGAGACCGTTCGCCGGACCGTTCATTCTAACGAACATGATCACCGGATTCTTCTAGGTTAACGAACGTCCGTTCGTTCAACCGTTCTTCTTTTCTTCTCGTCGGATTTATTCCGCGATCGCGATCTCAGATCCGATCTTCGTTCTAGTTTATCTTCTCACTCGTTTATCAGAATCAGGTGATTCAAGCGCCTGGAGTTTCGTTTCGAAACCGCCGTTCCGAATAATCAACTTAAACAAAGTTTTGCTATGGTAAAATTTGACCTAGTTTCACTTTGCTAGAACCGAGTTGTTTTCTTTCGCCGTTTGTTTTCCGTTGCTTTGTTCGATTCGATTCTTTTTGCAACCGGAGTTCTTAAGTTGAACTTTCTGGTTAGATCTTTTATTCGAGTTTTACCTGTGCATTAGATGAGTACTTATTGTATGCTTATTGTTTGTCTGCAATAGATCACCCGGAGTGCGCCGCCTGTTATTTCGAAGCTCTAGGTTTCGCGGATCCTCAGCAAGGCAAGTAACACTTTGATCATATCTTTCTACTACCCAGTTTTATTGCATTAGATCAATCCTCAAACATTGCATGATTAGGATCTAATTAAATTGTGGGATGGGAAGTAGATGAGGTAGTACCTATCACCTGTTTTACTTATGAAACCTTTGGGAGTTACTTCTACGTTTGCTTGTTATGCCATGCTATGCTAGTAGACGTGGATTGGGTGAGTGATGTCCATGACAGATGTGAGTATTGTTAATTAATGGTTTATCTAAGGTGGCAACTTAAATACACATCTGGGTGGATTGAGGCACCTGGTTTCTATCAGGACTTGCCTGTTTCTTTTGGACCGCCACCTAGGCTCAAAGGGATCATAAGATCATTCATGCTAGTAACTTCCGTGTGCAACCACAAGCCATTATGGGCTCTGGCATAGCTGACTAAGTCGTGCGAACTCTTACAGTGGTAGACTAGCAGATGTAGGGGATGTAGGTTGGTACGGTCTATCACAACGTAAGGTGTGAGTGCTTCTGAAAGACTATGTCTCGGTCATCCGTCTCTCAAACAACATGTAGTGCGAGAAACCAACGGAGGCGATCGAGTCTTGTGGGGAAAAGTGCGCAAACCTCTGCAGAGTGTACAATCTGATCATGATTAGCCGTGTCCCCGGTTATGGACATCTTTGAGTATCTAGTACTTGAATATCATGTGAATCTCATCATGTTACTTTAATTAATATTGTGGGTTTATAATTGTTCACTTAATTGGGATCGGAATGTTGTCAACCATTCTCGATGTTTCAACCACCATGATAGTTAAATAAATTTATTCCTTTGCAGTAGGGAAAAACTGGCTTTACGCAAAACTGTAACCATAGAGCTTTCCACCAGCCATATATGCATGTAGTATAGGCTTATCATTCATTATTCTCTATGTGTTACATTGCCAGCATATTCCATGTGCTGACCCGTCGGGCTGCAACTTTCATGTTGCAGACTTTTCAGACGACGAGTAAGGTGCTTTTAGGTCGTGGTTCTATACTCAGTGATGCCGTTGGAGTTGATGGACTCACTTATCTTCCAAGTCTTCCGCTGTTATCGATATTAGATGGCCTTAAGCCATATTTATTGTAATAAGTTCTCTTTGAGACATCGATGTAATAAGTGTGTGATGGCTACTCTGCTATAAATCCTTCGAATTACTGTGTGGTGTCAGCATTACTGATCCGGGGATGACACCGGAGCACAGAGACTTGACCATCTGAGGTCGGGTCGCTACAGCTATGGAGATGCCCATCGATTGATGTTAATGCAAGGAGTAGGATTGCCATGCAACGGATGCACTAGAGCTATAAATGTATGAAAGCTCAACTAAAGAAACCAAGTGGGTGTGCATCCAACTTGCTTGCTCACGAAGACCTAGGGCACTTGAGGAGGCCCATTGTTGGAATATACAAGCCAAGTTCTATAATGAAAAATTCCCACTAGTATATGAAAGTGACAAAACAAGAGACTCTCTATCATGAAGATTACGATGCTACTTTGAAGCACAAGTGTGGAAAATGATAGTAGCATTGTCCCTTCTCTCTATTTCTCTCATTTTTTTGGGCCTTCTCTTTTTTTATGGCCTTCTCTCTCTTTTTTTTATTCCTCACTTGGGACAATGCTCTAGAAAATGATGATCATCACACTTCTATTTATTTACAACTCAATGATTACAACTCGATACTAGAACAAGGTATGACTCTATACGAATGCCTCCGGCGGTGTACCGGGGTATGCAATGAACCAAGTGTGACATGTATGAAAGAATTATGAACGGTGGCTTTGCCACAAATACTATGTCAACTACATGATCATGCTAAGCAATATGACAATGAATGATGTGTCATGATGAACGGAATGGTGGAAAGTTGCATGTCAATATATCTCGGAATGGCTATGTAAATGCCATAATAGGTAGGTATGGTGGCTGTTTTGAGGAATTTATAAGGAGGTTTATGTGTGAAAGAGCGTATCATATCACGGGGTTTGGATGCACCGGTGAAGTTTGCACCAACTCTCGAGGTGAGAAAGGGCAATGCACGGTACCGAAGAGGCTAGCAATGATGGAAGGGTGAGCGTGCGTATAGTCCATGGACTCAACATTAGTCATAAAGAACTCACATACTTATTGCAAAAATCTACAAGTCATCAAAAACCAAAGCACTACGCGCATGCTCCTAGGGGGATAGATTGGTAGGAAAATACCATTGCTCGTCCCCGACCACCACTCATAAGGAGGACAATCAAAGAACACCTCATGTTTCAAATTTATTACATAACGTTTACCATACGTGCATGCTACAGGACTTGCAAACTTCAACACAAGCATTTCTCAAATTCACAACTACTCAACTAGCACAACTTTAATATTATTACCTCCATATCTCAAAACAATCGTCAAGCATCAAACTTCTCTTAGTATTCAACACACTCATAAGAAAGTTTTTACTATTTTTGAATACCTAGAATATTAGGATTATTTAAGCAAATTACCATGCTATTTAAGACTCTCAAAATAATCTAAGTGAAGCATGAGAGATCAATAGTTTCTATAAAACAAATCCACCACGGTGCTCTAAAAGATATAAGTGAAGCACTAGAGCAAAACTATATAACTCAAAGGATATAAGTGAAGCACAAAGAGTATTCTAATAATTTCCAAATCATGTATGGCTCTCTCGAAAGGTGAGTACAGCAAGGATGATTGTGGTAAACTAAAAAGCAAAGACTCAAATCAAACAAGACGCTCCAAGCAAAACACATATCATGTGGTGAATAAAAATATAGCTCACGGTAAAGTTACCGATGGAAGTAGACGAAAGAGGGGATTCCTTCTGGGGCATCCCCAAGCTTTGGCTTTTTGGTGTCCTTAGATTATCTTGGGGGTGCCATGATCATCCCCATGCTTAGGCTCTTGCCACTCCTTGTTCCATAATCCATCAAAAGATTTCACCCAAAACTTGAAAACTTCACAACACAAAACTCAACAGAAATCTCGTGAGCTCCGTTAGCGAAAGAAAACAAAAGACCACTTCAAGGTACTGTAATGAACTCATTATTTATTTATATTGGTGTTAAACCTAATGTATTCCAACTTCTCTATTGTTTATAAACTATTTTACTAATCATAGATTCATCAAAATAAGCAAACAACACACGAAAAACAGAATCTGTCAAAAACAGAACAGTCTGTAGTAATCTGTAACTAACGCAAACTTCTGTAACTCCACAAAATCAGCAAAAATAGGACGACCTAGGAAATTTGTTTATTGATCAGCAGCAACTGGAATCACTATTTTATCACGTTCTCGTGATTTGTAACAATTGGTTTCGTGAACAGAAAGTTTCTGGAAATTACAGCAAGATCAAATAACTATCATCCAAGAAGATTCTATAGGTTTAACTTGGCACAAACACTAATTAAAACATAAAAACAGATCTAACCAGAGGCTAGATCAAAGATTTATTCCTAAACAGAAGCAAAAGCAAAAAAACTAAAGGTAAAATTGGGTTGCCTCCCAACAAGCGCTATCGTTTAACGCCCCTAGCTAGGCATAAAAGCAAGGATAGATCTAGGTATTGCCATCTTTGGTAGGCAATCCATAAGTGGCTCTCATGATAGATTCATATGGAAATTTTATTTTCTTCCTAGGGAAATGTTCCATGCCTTTCTTTAATGGAAATTGAAATCTAATATTCCCTTCCTTCATATCAATAATCGCACCAATCGTTCTAAGGAAAGGTCTACCAAGAATAATAGGACATGAAGGATTGCAATCTATATCAAGAATGATAAAATCTACGGGCACATAATTCCTATTTGCAACAATAAGAACATCATTAATTCTTTCCATAGGTTTCTTAATAGTGGAATCCGCAAGGTGCAAGTTTAGAGAGCAATCATCAAAATGGCGGAAATCTAGCAAATCGCACAAAGTTTTGGGAATAGTGGAAACACTAGCACCCAAATCACATAAAGCATAGAATTCATGATCCTTAATCTGAATTTTAATAGTTGGTTCCCACTCATCATAAAGTTTTATAGGGATAGAAACTTCCAACTCAAGTTTTTCTTCATAAGATTGCATCAAGGCAACAACGATATGTTTAGTAAACGCTTTATTTTGACTATAAGCATGAGGAGAATTTAGCACGGATTGCAACAAGGAAATACAATCTATCAAAGAGCAATTTTCATAATTATATTCCTTGAAATCCAAAATAGTGGGATTATTAGCATCTAGGGTTTTGATTTCTTCAATCCCACTTTTATCAATTTTAGCATCAAGATCTAAAAACTCCGAATTTTTGGAACACCTTCTAGGTAAGGGTGGATCATATCCAGTCCCATCATTATCAAGATTCATATTGCAAAACAAAGATTTAATAGGGGACACATCAATAAATTTTAGATCTTCATCTTTATTTTCATAGGGACTAGAAGAACACGCTTTAATACAGGCATCTTTCGTAGCACGCATCCTAGCAGTTCTTTCTTTGCACTCATCAATGGAAATTCTCATGGATTTGAGAGACTCATTGATATGATGCTGAGGAGGAATATATCTAAGCTTTAAAGAATCAACATCAAGAGAAATTCTATCAACGTTCCTAGCCAATTCATCAACTTTAAGTAATTTCTCTTCAAGCAAAGCATTGAAATTCTTTTGCGAATTCATAAACTCTTTAACACTAGTCTCAAATTCAGAGGGCATCTTATTAAAATTTCCATAAGAGTTGTTGTAGGAATTTCCATAATTATTAGAGGAATTACTAGGATAAGGACTAGGATTAAAGTTCCCTCTATATGCGTTGTTACCAAAATTATTCCTACCAACAAAATTCACATCCATAGATTCATTACTATTCTCAATCAAACTAGACAAAGGCATATCATTAGGATTAGAAGAAACACTCTTAGTAGCAAATAATTTCATAAGTTCATCCATCTTTCCACTCAAAACATTAATTTCTTCTATCGCATGCACTTTAATTAACCATAATATTATCTAGGAGTTTAGTAGCTTCTCCTAAAGTGATTTCCACAAAAGTGCCTCCCGCGGCCGAATCTAAAAGATTTCTAGAAGCAAAATTCAATTCGGCATAAAAATATGTATAATCATCCACAAATTCAAACCATGAGTAGGGCAATTACGTATCATTAATTTCATTCTCTCCCAATCTTGTGCAACATGTTCATGATCAAGTTGCTTAAAATTCATAATATCTTTTCTAAGAGAGATGATCTTAGCGGGAGGAAAATACTTAGATATAAAAGCATCTTTGCACTTGTTCCAAGAGTCAATACTATTTTTAGGCAAAGAAGAAAACCAAGCTTTAGCACGATCTCTAAGAGAAAAAGGAAATAGCTTCAATTTAACAATATCATTATCAACGTCTTTCTTCTTTTGCATATCACACAAATCAACGAAGCTATTTAGATGAGTAGCGGCATCTTCACTAGGAAGGCCGGTGAATTGATCTTTCATGACAAGATTCAACAAAGCAGTATTGATTTCACAAGATTCAGTATTGGTAAGAGGAGCAATCGGAGTACTAAGGAAATCATTATTGTTGGTATTGGTAAAGTCACATAATTTGGTATTATCTTGAGCCATCGTGACAAACAAGCAATCCAACACACGAGCAAACAAAAAGCAAGCGAAAAAGAGGCGAACAGAAAAGAGAGGGCGAATAAAACGGCAAGGGTGAAGTGGGGGAGAGGAAAACGAGAGGCAAATGGCAAATATTGTAATGCGAGAGATAAGGGATTGTGATGGGTACTTGGTATGTTGACTTTTGCGTAGACCTCCCCGGCAACGGCGCGAGAAATTCTTCTTGCTACCTCTTGAGCACTTCGTTGGATTTCCTTGAAGAGGAAATGATGATGCAACAAAGTAGCGTAAGTATTTCCCTCAGTTTTTGAGAATGAAGGTATCAATCCAGTAGGAGGCTACGCGCGAGTCCCTCGTACCTGCACAAAAAAAATAACTCCTCGCAACCAATGCGATAAGGGGTTGTCAATCCCTTCACGGTCACTTACGAGAGTGAGATCTGATAGATATGATAGCATAATATTTTATGCAAAGTAAAATAAAATAAAAGGAAATAAATAAACTGTTGGAAGATTAATATAATGAAGATAGACCCGGGGGCCATAGGTTTCACTAGTGGCTTCTCTCAAGAGCATAAGTATTTTACGGTGGGTGAACGAATTACTGTTGAGCAATTGACAGAATTGAGCATAGTTATGAGAATATCTAGGTATGATCATGTATATAGGCATCACGTCCGAGACATGTAGACCGACTCCTGCCTGCATCTACTACTATTACTCCACTCATCGACCGCTATCCAGCATGCATCTAGAGTATTAAGTTCAAGAAAACAGAGTAGCGCCTTAAGCAAGATGACATGATGTAGAGGGATAAATTCATGCAATATGATAAAAACCCCATCTTGTTATCCTCGATGGCAACAATACAATACGTGCCTTGCTGCCCCTACTGTCACTGGGAAAGGACACCGCAAGATTGAACCCAAAGCTAAGCACTTCTCCCATTGCAAGAAAAACCAATCTAGTAGGCCAAACCAAACTGATAATTCGAAGAGACTTGCAAAGATAACCAATCATACATAAAAGAATTCAGAGAAGATTCAAATATTATTCATAGATAATCTTGATCATAAACCCACAATTCATCATTCTCAACAAACACACCGCAAAAAGAAGATTACATCGAATAGATCTCCACAAGAGAGGGGGAGAACTTTGTATTGAGATCCAAAAAGAGAGAAGAAGCCATCTAGCTACTAACTATGGACCCGAAGGTTTGAGGTAAACTACTCACACTTCATCGGAGGTGCTATGGTGTTGATGTAGAAGCCCTCCATGGTGGATGCCCCCTCCGGCGGAGCTCTGGAACAGGCCCCAAGATGGGATCTCGTGGGTACAGAAGGTTGCGGCAGTGGAATTAGGTTTTTGGCTCCTGTTCTGATCGTTTGGGGGTACGTAGGTATATATAGGAGGAAGAAGTACGTCGGTGGAGCAACAGAGGGACCACGAGGGTGGATGTCGCGCCCTGGGGGGTAGGTGGGCGCGCCCCCTACCTCGTGGCCTCCTCTTTTGTTTCTTGACATAGGGTCCAAGTCTCCTAGATCATGTTCGGTGAGAAAATCACGTTCCCGAAGGTTTCGTTCCGTTTGGACTCCGTTTGATATTCCTTTTCTTCGAAACTCTGAAATAGGCAAAATAACAGCAATTCTGGGCTGGGCCTCCGGTTAATAGGTTAGTCCCAAAAATAATATAAAAGTGGATAATAAAGCCCAATAATGTCCAAAACAGTAGATAATATAGCATGGAGCAATGAAAAATTATAGATACGTTGGAGACGTATCACCCAACAGCCTCTTCTGTGTTAGGTGTCTTGGTGCGAGCCATCTTTGGCCCGGTTGCATAAACAGAATCCGGTGCAGAGGTTGCCATCGACTGGGCCATATCAAGGATAACTGCAGATTCGGTGGCGTGATCTCCGAGCAGTCGCGTCACATTCAACCTCCTCTTCTGCTGCAGCAGCCAGTTTTGGCTAGTGGTCGTGACAATCGTCAATCACCACATTTAGACCCACCTGCCAGAGAGACCACCATCCCTCCTGTTCAGTCAAATCAAGCCATTACCGCAGCTACCGACTCGCATTCCCACCAAACTCCTCCGCCTCTGCTGCAGCCAGCTCCCCCGTCAAGGGTTTCTGCCGGCGCTGCTCCAATCTATCTGCCGGCAATGGCTACGTTCCCCTTCGACCCTGCTCCTTTCCTCCCGGATGGCTTTCATGCGATTGAAGTGGAAGGTCGGCCTGCGCTCCACCGCGTGCTCCATGGCAATCTGGTTCTTGCCAACGAAGATCTTGCCATTGCAACAATCATCCCCATGCCCCAAGGAGAAGTATGTTTTATCAATGTCCATGAGATCCTCCTTGAGTTCTTACAGTCTAAGCGCATTGGAGTAACTGTGGTGACGGAATGTCCTTTTGGGCAAGCTTTTGTGCGGGTTCAAAGTGCGGCGGACAGAGACTTCTTAGATAACCGAGGGTCGCATGCCTATGACGACATCCACATCATCTTTCAAAGGCACAATGAGGGTCTAAATTGGAAAAAAATTAATCTGAATCGAGATGTTTGGCTCATGGTGTTTGTTTCCCTGCTGATTTGAGGAGTTTTCATGAGCTTCCCAATGCAACTGCGTGTTTTGGGCAGCTTATGCTCCGGGACAGATATAAATCCAGTGATGCTGCATTTGCTCTGGAAGTTAAAATTGATGCTCTGCAGGATGTCCCGACCAGTTTGGTAGTATCAGGTGCTAAGAATTTTAGTGGTCAGTCATGGACCTGCCCTGTTGTGATTGTGGATGATAACCCCATTGGCGAGCTACCTGCTGACGAGGACCCGGTTCCTGTGGATGGTAACCCTCACCCAAGGCCACATGAACAATTCCATCATCCAAATCAGAACAACCTTATGGTTGGGCCTGTTTCTTTCCATCTGTTGTAGCCTGAACATCAAAATCCACTAGTTATTGAGGAAGCTCCGACCCAAGAAGAGGATGATGAGGGCTGGGGCCATTGGGTGATGCCACAGCAACAACAACTTGTCGATGTGGAAATTCAAGCTGGGGAATTCCTGGAGTTGAATGATCTGATGGCCCCCCTGGAGGGAGAGGTAGAGTAGCCAATGGATGAAAATAGTGGTCTCACCCTTTCCTTGGGTTTACCTAGTACTAATGTGAGCTCTGCTGAATCTGCTAATGGAGTGGCAATTCTGCAAGATCTGGATGAGTTACTGGCACCTCTTGTTCTGCCTGAACCCTAGCCTATGCTGCATGCTGGCTTTGATCTCAACCAGCCTATTGAGCAGCTACCATTGGAAGATTTCATCATTACTAAAGCACCATTACCGCCTGCTGCTGAGAATACTACTTTGGTTGTTGAAGCTCCTCCACAATTGCAAATGGAAATATCAGTGCAAGAGCCATTACTGCAACAAGTCTCTGAAGCTCCCACTGCAACTTTTGTTGCTGAGGCCCCAATCATTGCTGTAGAAGAGAATATTGCCACTACTACTGTTCCTCTTATTGCAGTAGAAGAGCCAGTTGTAGCAATTATAGATTATGCTACAAATGTTTCTACTATTGCTGCACTCGAGACTAATGCTGTCATTGCCCCTGCCCAGCTGACAGACAAGGAGTCTAGTGTTGCCACTCCAGTTCCTCTGGTCAACACAGACAACCCAGCCTCAGGTACTCAGAGAGCGTCACCTCTATCAGATAATTAGAATGCAGAAAACTTCAGCTCATCTGCAGGTAACAGTATGGATGCTCCCCCTGGATTCCCTTTTCCTATCTTCAATGCAAGTTTCTTTGGAAAACATATTCAGTTACAAGCCACTGCATCTTCAGGCCAAGATGATGAATTTCTCTCAAAGGAAGGGCTAGAGCTTTGGAACACTCATTTTGCACCTGTGGCCCCAATAGATAAAGTTACTCAGGTACCTGTTGAATGGTGCAAATTCATCACTTTTGCTCTGTTGACTGTTGAAAATTTTGATTGGGCCAAATCTTTGCTTGCTTCCCAATTATGGACTTACATCATTGAAGGTTTTGCAAGTAATAAAACACTGCCTTTTGTTATACCTGAAAAGTGTCAAAACGAACAGATCCTTTGTTGTAAAAATTCAGTTATAGACCAAGAAGCTTCCTCTAATGATTGTTTGACACCTTAGGCTCTGCACAAAGACATCACTCCTCCTCTGCCAGCTGCCAGCACCACAATTGCACATGCTCAAAAGAAGAGGAAAGATAAAACTCCCATGGTTGAAACTGAGGTAAGAAAAGGCTACAGATTGCAAGCTTTGAACAATGGATTCACGCGAAAATCATGTTCAGACAAGATTGCAGATCCCACGGTGTTGGAGCCGCACACAGACCTAACCTCGAGTGATATCTGTGTCACCGGAACACTAGACTCGTCTTCGGCTATAAGTTTCGAACCGTGTGTGTCCGCACACGACGAGCTAGATCAACCATCGATCGTTGAATTCAGCGCTGAGGACATCTTCCGGCAATCGGCTTTAGGTGATGTGCTAAACTCGTTAAGAAATCTATCCTTAGCGGAAGGCTCACCGCCGAACTATGGTTTGAACTGGAAGTTGATGACGGGGAATTTCACTTCCCATCCGCCACCCACTACATAGCCACTATCGAGGACTTGACTGACATGCTCGATTACGGCTCTGAAGACATCGAGGGTATGGACGACGATGCGGATGAGGAGAATGGACAAAACGCGCTGTTTACCGGGCGCTGGACGGCCACCTCTTCGTACGACGTATACATGGTGGAGACACCCAAAGAGAATAATGGCGAGGACAAGGAAAATCCAGCTAAGGATGAGCCTCCTAAGACACAACCAAAGCACCGGCGTCAACGGGGTCACTCTAAATCCCGCCGCAGCAAGGACAGCAACACCGGAACAGGAGACGATCACACTCTGGTTGGTGCCAAAGACAGAGAAGATCCCGACGAACAAACGGCCAAACAGGACGATCGGGAAGATGGGCAAGTTAGCCCTGAGGAACAGGCCATAAATGACGACTCAGAGGGCAGCACTTATCTTCCACCCTCCAAGGATGAGACGAGCCCTGGAAACGAGGATTTCATCATGCCTGAGGAACCTCTCAAGCAGGAGCGCTTCAAGCACCAGCTAATAGACACTTCAAGGAGCCTGAAAAAGAAGCGGTAGTAGCTTCAAGCTGATCAAGATCTACTCAACGATAGATGGACTAATGTCCTGGCAACTAAAGAATACGACCTCATGTGCCCAGCCAAAAGTTACCCGGAGCGCAAACTACTACCTCAGTTCGATGACGAGGCGCCGGAGCTCGTACCGGCATTGCGCAACACGGCCAATCGACCGCCACACGGTCTGGGTAAAACGACAACTCAAGCCAAACACTAGACCGCCCCACCTCGCCGTAATGGCAGAGATGGAACAGCTCGGGGCTATACATATGACCTTCGGCAGGACCTGGATAGTAGAGCAGGACTTACAACATCGATCTACGGATCACGAGGACGTGCCCTGACACGCGACGACAGCTACCTATTCGGACATGACAAACCTAGTCACGCCCGGGCTGAGAACCGCAGCCGGACTCCATCGGAGCTATGTCGCGACACGGCCCGATATAGAGGCGCCGCACACCCTCTTTGCTTCACTGACGAAGTAATGGATCATGAATTCCTAGAAGGGTTTAAACCCGTAAACATCGAATCATACAATGGAACAACCGATCCCGTTGTATGGATCGAGGATTTTATTCTCCATATCCATATGGCCCGCGGAGATGACCTTCACACCATTAAATACCTCCCATTAAAACTCAAAGGTCCAGCTCGGCACTGGTTAAACAGACTGCCTGAAAATTCTATTGGAAGCTGGGAGGACCTGGAAGAAGCCTTCCTCGACAACTTCTAAGGTACATATGTCCATCCACCGGATGCCGATGACCTAAGCCACATAGTTCAACAGCCTGGAGAGTCAGCTAGGAAATTCTGGACTAGGTTCCTGACTAAAATGAACCAGATCGTCAATGTCTGGATGCCGAAGCCCTAGCGGCCTTTAAACATAGCATCCGTGACGAATGGCTCGCACGCCACCTCGGCCACGAAAAGCCAAAGTCCATGGCAGCCCTCGCGGGACTCATGACCTGCTTTTGTGCGGGAGAGGATAGTTGGCCGGCCCGTAGCAAAAATACAGCAAGTGACATGGGCACCTCCGAGGTCAAAAATAGCAACGGCAAGCTCGAACGCAGCAGACACAAACGCCGAAGTAATGGTGACAACACCGATGATATGACAGTCAATGCCAGATTCAGTGGTTCCAAGTCCGGTCAGCGGAAGAAGCCATATAAAAGAAACAATCAGGGACCATCCAGCTTGGACCGCATACTCGATTGTCCGTGCCAGATCCACGGCACCCCTGACAAACCAGCCAATCATACCGACAGAGATTGTTGGGTTTTTAAACAGGCCGACAAATTAAATGCCGATAACAAGGAAAGGGGATCGCAAAGCGAGGACGATGACGAGGAGCTCCGGCAACCGAACACAGGGGGACATAAGAAGTCCCCCTCCCCCAAGTAAAAACGGTGAACATGATATACGCCACACACATCCCCAAAAGGGAGCGCAAGCGCGCACTCAGGGACGTCTATGCGATAGAGCCAGTCGCCCCAAAATTCAATCCATGGTCGTCATGCCCAATCACCTTTGATCGTTGGGATCATCCGACCAGTATCCGTAATGGCGGCTCAGCCGCGCTGGTCCTTGACCCAGTCATTGATGGATTTCACCTGACGCGCGTCCTTATGGACGGGGGTAGCAGCATCAACCTGCCCTATCAGGATACAGTGTGCAAAATGGGCATTAATCCATCACGGATAAAGCCCACAAAGACTACCTTCAAAGGAGTCATACCCGGTGTAGAGGCCCGCTGTACGGGCTCAATCACACTAGAGGTTGTCTTCGTATTCCCGGACAACTTTCGAAGCGAGGAGTTAATCTTCGATATCATCCCCTTTTGCAGCGGCTATCACGCACTGCTCGGACGAACTTCATTTGCTTGGTTCAATGCGGTGCCACACTATGCTTATCTCAAGCTCAAGATGCCCAGTCCACACGGTGTCATAACAGTCAATGGAAATACGGAACGCTCCCTCCGTATAGAAGAGCACATCGCTGCCTTAGCAGCAGAAGTACAGAGCGGACCTCTCAAGAAGAACCTTAATTTGGCTGCCGAGCCACCGGACACTGTTAAGAGGGTCCGGACTACTCTGCAGCAGGACAGCTCGGCTCGTCAGGAGCTCGACTAGCAATTTGTCCTCCGTCTCAGTCCCGATCAAGTGGTGGCATTAGTATCGTGCGTACATAACTACGCACTCAAAATTCCATGGGCATCGACGGAGGCATAGCTAGCTTGTGATCCATAGTACGGCTTGACCGCTCCCGGACACATATACTTTCATTGCTTCTTTTTTCTTTTCAGGTTTGTTTTCCACAGGCCTTCCCTAATGGCTTGATCGCAGGTCCTTTAAAAGGACAAATACACCAAGCCGGCAGTCAGCTTGGACGTAGAGGGGAATTTCTAGGTGGTTTCTTTAACGACCACTCTACCCGTTTTCAGGATCCACACGCAGCTCTCCCTTGGTCGTGGCATGTTAAATATCCTGTTGCTTATTGCACTATTTGTATCAATGCGCTTTGACGTATTAATTAAATTATAATGGAAACAGTTTGGGCCCAACTTTCAGGGCCCCTGCTTATTGCATTTACTCCTTTTCTGTTTCCCCTTTCTTTTAATAAAATTATCAGACATCACCCGTACACTGTGGTGCATTTCAATTTGCCAGGGGCTTCATAGCACCCCGCACCATGGCAACAAAGTCCGAACACTTTTTATAGTATAGTTCGGCACCCCGAATTTAGCACTATATGCATTGGCTCCAAATCATGTCTTTGGTCAATAGTTGGGTTGCCCGGCTCCTGTGCTTGCTACCTTACGTTCCGCTATATCGGCTAAGGTAGTAAAGGGAGCACTACTGCGGTTGTGCCCTGGTTTACCCGAAGGAGCACCTTAGTAGAGAAAGCCGAAAACTGACTGTCATGATGTGGCTGGAGTCGGTCAGCTCTTCGGAGGTTTCAAATCGATAGAGATTTTTTTTTTTGCATTATGCGAAGGATCGGTAATTATCCGGTCAGGTGCTTATAGCATTCTAGTTCGGATACTAGGGGCTGCGCCCACATTTTTATTGTCAAACTCCAATGGCTAAGTGAGAGTGCTAAAGCCGCATAGTCTGATTGCTTGGTTCGTTGCGCTAAACACCTCCTTCAAGGACCAAAAAATTGGATCAAGAGTGTTTAGATTCCATCCCGAACATCCCCGTACTACCTACTTGGGGGCAGAAGCAGACGACTGACCAACTTTCAGATTTCATACAAAACGGCCGCACAGGAGGTACATTTTTTTAAACATAACAAAAATTATATTACATAACAACTTTGTTTCATCATACATGGCTGAGACAACATGCATGTATTCATTCAAAGATAATGTCTTTCGCACATTGCGTCGTGATACGTCTCCAACGTATCTATAATTTTTTATTGTTCCATGCTATTATATTATCTGTTTTGGATGTTTATGGGCTTTATTAAACACTTTTATATTATTTTTGGGACTAACCTATTAACCAGAGGCCCAGCCCAAATTGTTGTTTTCTTGCCTATTTTAGTGTTTCGAAGAAAAGGAATATCAAACGGAGTCCAAACAGAATGAAACCTTCGGGAGAGTTATTTTTGGAACGGAAGCAATCCAGGAGACTTGGAGTAGACGTCAGGGAAGCTTCAAGGTGGCCACGAGGCAGGGAGGCATGCCTACCCCCTGGGCGTGCCCCTCACCCTCGTGGGCCCCTCGTGGCTCACCTTACCGAATTATTTCGCCTATATATATCCATATACCCTAAAAACATCGGGGAGCAGAATAGATCAGGATTTCCGCCGCCACAAGCCTCTGTAGCCACCAAAAACCAATCGGGACCCTGTTCCGGCACCCTGCCGGACGGGGCGGGGGGGGGGGGTGGTCCATCAACGGTGGCCATCTTCATCATCCCGACGCTCTCCATGATGAGGAGGGAGTAGTTCACCCTCGGGGTTGAGGGTATGTACCAGTAGCTATGTGTTTGATCTCTCTCTCGTGTTCTTGAGATGGTACGATCTTGATGTATCGTGATCTTTGCTATTATAGTTGGATCTTATAATGTTTCTCCCCCCTCTACTCTCTTGTAATGGATTGAGTTTTCCCTTTGAAGTTATCTTATCAGATTGAGTCTTTAAGGATTTGAGAACACTTGATGTATGTCTTGCATGTGCTTATCTGTGGTGACAATGGGATATCACGTGATCTACTTGATGTATGTTTTGGTGATCAACTTGCGAGTTTCGTGACCTCGTGAACTTATGCATAGGGGTTGGCACACGTTTTCGTCTTGACTCTCCGGTAGAAACTTTGGGGCACTCTTTGAAGTACTTTTGTGTTGGTTGAATAGATCAATCTGAGATTTTGTGATGCATATCGTATAATCATACCCATGGATACTTGAGGTGACAATGGAGTATCTAGGTGACATTAGGGTTTTGGTTGATTTGTGTCTTAAGGTGTTATTCTAGTACGAACTCTATGATAGATTGAATGGAAAGAATAGCTTCGTGTTATTTTACTAGGGACTCTTGAATAGATTGAGCAGAAAGAATAACTTTGAGGTGGTTTTGTACCCTACCATAATCTCTTCGCTTGTTCTTCGCTATTAGTGACTTTGGAGTGACTCTTTGTTGCATGTTGAGGGATAGTTATATGATCCAATTATGTTATTATTGTTGAGAGAACTTGCACTAGTGAAAGTATGAACCCTAGGCCTTGTTTCCTAGCATTGCAATACTGTTCGTGCTCACTTTTATCACTTGCTACCTTGCTATTTTTTATATTTTCAGTTTACAAAAACCTATATCTACCATCCATATTGCACTTGTATCACCATCTCTTTGCCGAACTAGTGCACCTATACAATTTACCATTGTATTGGGTGTGTTGGGGACACAAGAGACTCTTTGTTATTTGGTTGCAGGGTTGTTTGAGAGAGACCATCTTCATCCTACGCCTCCCACGGATTGATAAACCTTAGGTCATCCACTTGAGGGAAATTTGCTACTGTCCTACAAACCTCTGCACTTGGAGGCCCAACAACGTCTACAAGAAGAAGGTTGCGTAGTAGACATCACGTTGCTCCAATGCGGGACCCCTCCAGGACGTCTTCAAAATATCGCTCTGGCATGCGGTGCTCCTTGCCATCAGGCGGCCCTTCGGTCACGAGCTTGACGGCGTCCATCTTCGCCCACCAGACTTGACGCGGGCGAAGGCCATGCGCACACCCTCAATGCAGACCGACCGCTTTATGATGTCCAGCCGAGGACAGACGTTCACCAGCCGCTTCACGAGTCCGAAGTAACTGTCGGGTATAGCTTCGGCCGGCCACAACCGGATTATTAAATCCTTCATGGCCAGTTCGGCCACCCTATGCAGCTCGACCAACTGCTTTAGCTGATCGTTGAAGGGCACTGGATGTTCTGGCGCAAGGTATTGCGACCAGAACAACTTCTCCGTTTAGCTCGGAAGAACTCCGCAGCATCTGACACACTGTGCGGAAAATCCGCAAACATCCTTGGAGAACTCTGAATCCGGGTTAGTAATACATACTACTTCTTCACATACTTGCTTTGCATACTAAACGCCTTACCCGCCGCGATCTTCCTGGCCTCGTGGATCTCCTGGAGGGCGCCCTGTGTCTCAACCCGGGCTTCTTCCGCGCTCTGGCGGGCCTTGGTGAGTTCGGCCTCTTGAGCCGAAACATCGCATTCCAAGGCCTCGCATTTCTTCACAGCGTCCTGGAGCTCTTGCTGGACCTCATTGACCCTGGCCTTGATCTTCTTACGGGCGGCCTGCTCCTCGGCAGCTTTCTCCTTAGCTTCCGCCAGGGCCTTTTTAAGGGCCTTGACCTCGGTCGTCGCTCCTAGACATATCAAAACGCTATGGTCAATACATATCATTTATTCTTTCCGAATATATAGCGATCATTAATACCTTGCTGCTCTGCTAGCTGCTTCCTCGCTTGGCCGAGCTCCTCCTCGGCCCGCTCCAGCCTCTGCTTCCGTCCGAAGACTTCGGTAGCATGTGAGTTTGTGGCCAGCAACGACGCCTGCTCATTCATACAAGACATATTTAGTTAGTTTCCTGCAAAAATGAATTGATCCTGTGTCCAGTTTTTCTTTCCGAACACCGGACAGTGTCTAAGGGGCTACTGTCTATATGGGGATTTTCTCCTTTCCGTCGCTTACCTAAAAACCTGTCAGCAGGCCGCTGCAGGCTTCGGTCAGTCCGGTCTTGACGGACTGAACCCTCTCAATCACCGTACCCATAAGGATACGGTGTTCTTCCACAATGGAAGCGCCTCACAACGCTTCCAGAAGATTGTCCGGTGCCCCTGGTTGGACAGAGGTCACCGGTGGGATAGGCACACCTCCGTCTTTCAAAGGAGGACGCACACCGGACTCCAGAGCCGTGTAGGTCTCCGTAACCGTATCCGAACAGGGGCCGAACTGAATACGGCCCCCATCGCCAATCTCCATGGGGGACTGCTCCCCCATGTGCCCGGCGGCCGAGGTTTCGCCCTCTGGCGCCACCCTGACAGCCTCCTGAGACTCTTCCTGGCCTGGGAAAGTCCTTCGCGGCAACACCACGATGTCGCCCTTGGCCGTGGGAGAGTAAGCGTCCGGTGGTGATGCGCTGGCCATCGCCCTTGAATCCAACGAACCTCTTGTTGAGGATCGCTGGGAGCTGTCATGGGCCGGACTGTAATTGCACAATTAACCATGTTAATACAATGAGGAGGAAAGGCCAGATACACAGGCGAGCACGAGTCTATCAGTACTTACGATGCGGCCGGGGGCTTGCTCCGCGGACGTTGCTCTAGACTGCTATCGACGTCCCACGCGGTTTTATCCGCGAGGGAGCCTTTCCCCTTCTTGGGCGCCTCCGCCTCCAGATTTGTGGAGGCCGCCCTCTTCTTCCTTCCCCCATCAGGGGGAGGGTTGCTTTCCTCCTCCTCCTCATCGCCATCTTTAGCGGCACAGGAGTGAGTCTTGTCTTCGGACATCGCGTCCGAAGTGCCCCTGTGGCGGGGGCCACCCCGGCCCCCCTTGGCCTTCTTCTCCGGCGGCTGGTAAGGCGCCGGGACCAGCATCTTCGCCAGAAGTGGGATGATTGGTTCTTCAGGCAGCGGAGCCGAACTGTGAATTCGCTCTGCTTTCTCCGTCCATTCCTGAAAGGATAAGTTAGCAAAGTTTAGTTACCCTCCTTGGACAAGCAGGTAGAGAGTACGCCTTGAGATGTGAAGGACTTACGACACTGGTGGGGTGGGCAAGATCGTGCCCACGATCCGAGTCTATGGCCAGCGGCTTCTCGTCGCCCTTGAAGAGCAGCTTCCAGGCGTCTTCATGAGTTGTGGCGAAGAGCCTCACCAAGGTCTGGTGCTTCTCCAGATCGAATTCCCATAGAGGGGAAGTTTGGCTTTGGCAGGGGAGGATCTGGCGAACTAGCATAACCTAGATCACGTCGACGAGCTTGATGTTTTTGTCCACCATGCTTTGGATGCGCGTTTGCAGCGCCATCAGCTCATCCAACGAAGAACAATTTGGGCCCTTCTCCATCCAGGAGGTCAGCCGCATTGGAGCCCCGGACTTGAATTCGGGAGCCGCGGCCCAGGTGGCGTCGTGGGGGTCTGTGATATAGAACCACAGCTTCTGCCACTCCTTGACTGTCTCCACAAATGTGCCTTTGGGCCATGTGACATTGGGCATCTTGCTTACCATGGCTCCTCCGCACTCCGTGTGTTGGCCATCCACCACCTTCGGCTTCACGTTGAAGATCTTAAGCCACAGACCGAAGCAGGGCTGGACGCAGAGGAAAGCCTTGCACACGACAATGAATGTTGAGATGTTGAGGAAAGAGTTCGGGGCTAGATCATGGAAATCTAGCCCATAATAGAACATAAGTTCGCAGACGAAAGGGTGGAGTGGAAACCCTAGTCCGCGGACAAAATCAGGGAGGAACACCACCCTCTCATTGGGTTTTGGTGTAGGGACGACTTGTCCCTTGGCCGAAAGCCGGTGGGCAATCTCCTTCACTAGATACCCGGCCTCCCGAAGCTCGGCGATGTCCTTCTCCTTGACGGAGGAGGCCATCCACTTGCCTTGCCTTCCAGAGCCGGACATGGTTGAGAGCTTGCTCGGAGTGGAAAATACAAGAACTTGGGCGCTAGAGCTCGAGAATGGAAGGGCAGAGGAAGAAAGAAGGCGTGGGTGAAGAAGGGGAATCCTTATCCCCTTATAAAGGCAGTGAATATCGAACGCCTCCCCACTCGCCTTAAAACTCGCCTATTCCCAAGGGTTGTGTAAACGGCACGGTTGGGTTACCCATGCCCGTATTGATAAGAATCCCGCAATAAGGGGACACGATCTCTGCTTTGACAAGACGTGCCAATGGAAACCGCATCTCGAAACGCGAAATGGCAGACGAAAATGGTTCGACATAATGACCAGGCAGGCGTGTCTTCTTGCGAAAAGTTGTCAGTGGATGGGACTCGTGAAATATTATACTCTCTATGGCTATGTGTGTGGTACTTATGTTGCAGATCTGGACACGTTCGTTGTGTCCGAAGACTATCTTGGAGTATTCGGAATGGGGAACCCGCCTTGCAATGCCGAAGACAATCTGTGTGCCGGACACCTCGTCATTGAAGCCTGGTTCAGGGGCTACTGAGGGAGTCCTGGACTAAGGGCTCCTCGGGTGTCCGGTCTGTTGGATATGGGCCGAACTAATGGGTTGTGAAGATACTTGACCGAAGACTCTCTGCCATGTCCGGATAGGACTCTCCTTGGCATGGAAGGCAAGCTTGGCGATCAAATATGAAGATTCCTTTCTCTGTAACCGACTTTGTACAACCCTAGTCTCCTCCGGTGTCTATATAAACCGGAGGGCTTAGTCCGGAAAGGACACAGTCATACAGGCTAGAATTTAGGGTTTTAGCTATTACGATCTCATGGTAGATCAACTCTTTTAATACTCACATTCATCAAGATCAATCAAGCAGGAAGTAGGGTATAACCTCCATAGAGAGGGCGCGAACCTGGGTAAACATTGTGTCCCCTGTCTCCTGTTACCATCGACCTTAGACGCACTGTTCGGGACCCCCTACCTGAGATCCGCCGGCTTTGACAACGACAACAATAACCTAAGATTGGGCATACCCCAGGGCACCCCAAGATAATATTCAAGGAATATCCAAGCAACTAAGCTTGGGGATGCCCCGGAAGGCATCCCCTCTTTCGTCTCCAACATTATCGCTAACCTCACTTGGAGCTATGTTTTCATTCGTCACATGATATGTGTTTAGCTTGGAGCGTCAATTTATTTTGCTAAAAATTTGCTTGCTGTTATTTAGAATAATGTTTTGCATCTTTTATTTCAAATAAAGTGGCATTGATTGCCTTTTCCATGCTTATCTTACAAGTATACATGTTGCTGTTTGAACATAGAAATTTTATCGATGTTGCAAAAATTCCCGAGGAAAGTCAGAATGTGATAAAATGTTGAAACTTTTTGCATAATAAGATATGATAAACTTTATACAGTGTGGTAGAATTTCATAATGCTTGGAGTTTAATAAGTATTGATACTCTTGCATTCTTTACAGACTGTACTGTTTTGGCAGATTGCTATTATGTTTGCATATGCTTGCTTGTTTAATGAATCTATTTGAGGACATGAGTATTAAATATGCAGAGGCATTTAGTATGCAATGTTGAATAATAATTTTAGTGATTTGCTATAGCAGACATTGATAAGGTTTTTGCATTAGTTTATACTAACTTACCTCACGAGTTCTTGTTGAGTTTTGTGTGGATGAAACTTTTGAGATTTAGGAAACCCGTGATATGAGAAGAATTAAGGAGACACCAAATCTCAAGCTTGGGGATGCCCAAGGCATCCCAAGATAATATTCAAGAAGTCTCAAGCATCTAATCTTGGGGATGCACCGGTAGGCATCCCACCTTTCTTCAACAATTATCGGTTAGTATCGGTTGAGCCTAAGTTTCTGCTTCTTCACATGAGTTGTGCTATTCTTAGAATGTCATCTTATTTTTGTTTTACTTGTTGTTTTAATAAAATACTTAGATCTGAAAGATCTAAAATAAAATAGAGTCCTCAAATAGTTGCCAAGGAGGCTAAGTAAGTGGCATTCACATCCCGTCAATGAAGCTCTTTTCTTTGGAATTGCTCACTTATATCCTATGAGTAAATTGTTGAATAAATTGAATGTCATGAAGTTGAAATCATATCATGCCTAGTGGTAGCTTCACATTGTATTTAGAAAGTGAAATCTTTTGAGGTTTGACAATCACAATTTTGGTCATACAAGCAATTCACGAATAATTAGTATAAGGAAGAGAACTTTCACACGGAAATACATTATATTGGAAATATTTTGTGATTGTGAGCCCCCATCAAAATATTATATGCCAAAATTGTTGACATTGGACGAGGAAGACAATGTAATGATTTATGCTTGTTCATATTCATATAGAACCTATTTTCATAGATCCTTCAACATGTGGTGCTTGCCCCCCATCTTTTCTAGCCAAAAATTCCGCACCAAGTAGAGATACTACTTGTGCATCCAAAAACACTTAAACCCAAATCTTATTTTCAAGAGTCCAACATACCGACCTAAGGATTTAATAAGATTCTTCAAGAAAGTTGTCATCGGTGCAATAAGGCAATAAAAATTGCTTCTAAAAGTGTGAGATCATTTAGTGTAAGAGAAAATTGAGCGTTGTACGAACTTGTGATGGCAAAGAGTAAAAGCGACAGAGTGCATAATAAAGGTTGCTATCATAAGGGGCAATATAACATGACGTTTTTTTCACTAAGGGGTTGAGCATACAAACAAATAAGCGCATGGCAACCTCTCCTTCCTGCGAAGGGCCTATCTTTTAATTTTATGTATTTACTTTTATGCAAAGAGTCAAAGTGTTTCTCTCTATTGTTGGGGAACGCAGTAATTTCAAAAAAATTCCTACGCACACGCAAGATCCATCTAGGTGATGCATAGCAACGAGAGGGGAGAGTGTTGTCTACGTACCCTCATAGACCGAAAACGGAAGCATTATGACAACGCGGTTGATGTAGTCGTACGTCTTCACGATCCGACCGATCCTAGTACCGGAAGTACAGCACCTCCGCGATCTGCACACGTTCGGCTCAGTGATGTCCCACGAACTCTCGATCAAGCTGAGTGTCGAGGGAGAACTTCGTCAGCACGACAGCATGATGACGGTGATGATGAAGTTACCGACGCAGGGCTTCGCCTAAGCACTACAACGATATGACCGAGGTGGAATCTATGGAGGGGGGCACCGCACACAGCTAAGACAACTGTCAACTTGTGTGTCTATGGGGTGCCCCTCCCCCGTATATAAAGGAGTGGAGGAGGGGGAGGGCCGACCCTCTATGGTGTGCCCAAGGGGAGTCCTACTCCCACCGGGAGTAGGATTTCCCCCCTTCCCTAGTTTGGAGTAGGGGAGGAAGGAAGGAGGAGAGAGGGAGAAGGAAAGGGGGCACCGCCCCCCCCCACCTTCCCTAGTCCAATTCGGACCCAAGGGGGAGGGGTGCGCGGCCTACCCTGGCCGCCCCTCTCTCTCTCCACTAAGGCCCATATGGCCCATTATACTCCCCGGGGGTTCCCTCGGTACTCCGGTAATTGCCCGAACTCACCCGGAACCATTCTGAAGTCCAAACATAGCCATCCAATATATCATTCTTTATGTCTCGACTATTTCGAGACTCCTCATCATGTCCGTGATCAAATCCGGGACTCCGAACAACCTTTGGTACATTAAAACACATAAACTCATAATATCGATCGTCACCGAACGTTAAGTATACGGACCCTACGAGTTCGAGTACTATGTAGACTGCTACCTCTTGAGCACTGCGTTGGTTTTCCCTTGAAGAGGAAAGGGTGATGCAGCAAAGTAGCGTAAGTATTTCCCTCAGTTTTTGATAACCAAGGTATCAATCCAGTAGGAGGCTACGTGCGAGTCCCTCGCGCCTACACAAACAAATAAATCCTCGCAACCAACGCGATAAGGGGTTGTCAATCCCTACACGGTCACTTACGAAAGTGAGATCTGATAGATATGATATGATAATAGTTTTGGTATTTTTATGATAAAGATGCAAAGTAAAATAGAAAGCAATGAAAATAACTAAGTGTTGGAAGATTAATATGATGGAAAATGGACCTGGGGGCCATTGGTTTCACTAGTGGCTTCTCTCAAGAGCATAAGTATTTTATGGTGGGTGAACAAATTACTGTTGAGCAATTGACAGAATTGAGCATAGTTTTGAGAATATCTAGGTATGATCATGTATATAGGCATCACATCCAAGACAAGTAGACCGACTCCTGCCTGCATCTACTACTATTACTCCACACATCGACCGCTATCCAGCATGCATCTAGAGTATTAAGTTCATAAGAACAGAGTAATGCCTTAAGCAAGATGACATGATGTAGAGGGATAAACTCATGCAATATGAAATAAACCCCATCTTTTTATCCTCGATGGCAATAATACAATACGTGCCTTGCTGCCCCTACTGTCACTGGGAAAGGACACCGCAAGATTGAACCCAAAGCTAAGCACTTCTCCCATTGCAAGAAAGATCAATCTAGTAGGCCAAACCAAACTGATAATTCGAAGAGACTTGCAAAGATAACCAATCATACATAAAAGAATTCAGAAGATTCAAATATTGTTCATGGATAAACTTGATCATAAACCGACAATTCATTGGTCTCAACAAACACACCGCAAAATAAGATTACGTCGAATAGATCTCCACAAGAGAGGGGGAGAACATTGTATTGAGATCCAAAAAGAGAGAAGAAGCCATCTAGCTAATAACTATGGACCTGAAGGTCTGAGGTAAACTACTCACACTTCATCGGAGGGGCTATGCTGTTGATGTAGAAGCCTTCCGTGATCGATGCCCCCTCCGGCGGAGCTCCGGAACAGGCCCCAAGATGGGATCTCGTGGGTACAGAAGGTTGCGGCGGTGGAATTAGGTTTTTGGCTCCGTATCTGGTAGTTTGGGGGTACGTAGGTATATATAGGAGGAAGGAGTACGTCGGTGGAGCAACGTGGGGCCCACGAGGGTGGAGGGCGCGCCTAGGAGGGTAGGCGCCCCCTACCTCTTGGCTTCCTGGTAGCTTTCTTGACGTAGGGTCCAAGTCCCCTGGATCATGTTCGTTCCGAAAATCACGTTCCCGAAGGTTTCATTCCGTTTGGACTCCGTTTGATATTCTTTTTCTGCGAAACTCTAAAATAGGCAAAAATCAGCAATTCTGGGATGGGCTTCCGGTTAATAGGTTAGTCCCAAAAATAATATAAAGTGTATAATAAAGCCCAATAATGTCCAAAACAGAAGATAATATAGCATGGAGCAATCAAAAATTATAGATACGTTGGAGACGTATCATAGACATGACCGAGACTCATCTCCGGTCAATAACCAATAGCGGAACCTGGATGCTCATATTGGTTCCTACATATTCTACGAAGATCTTTATCGGTCAAACCGCATAACAACATACGCTGTTCCCTTTGTCATCGGTATGTTACTTGCCCGAGATTTGATCGTCGGTATCTCAATACCTAGTTCAGTCTTGTTACAGGGAAGTCTCTTTACTCATTCTGTAATGCATCATCCCGCAACTAACTGATTAGTCACATTGCTTGCAAGGCTTATAGTGATGTGCATTACCGAGAGGGCCCAGAGATACCTCTCCGATACTCGGAGTGACAAATCCTAATCTCAATCTATGCCCACTCAACAAACACCATCGGAGACACCCGTAGAGCATCTTTATAATCACCTAGTTACATTGTGACGTTTGATAGCACACTCCTGGATTACTTTGGTACCTCCCTGCTAAACTAATAGCAAGGCACACATCAGGTCTGGTACACGACATTGCATACATGATAGAACCTATGGCTGGAGCATAGGGAATGACTTTCATTTTCTCTCTATCTTCTGCATTGGTCGGGCATTGAGTCTGACTCAACTTCACACCTTGTAACATAGGCAAGAACCCTTTCTTTGCTTGATCCATTTTGAACTTGTTCAAAACTTTGTCAAGGTATGTGCTTTGTGAGAGTCCAATTAAGCGTCTTGATCTATCTCTATAGATCTTGATGCTCGATATATAAGCAGCTTCACCGAGGTCTTTCATTGAAAAATTCTTATTCAAGTATCCTCTTATGCTATTCAGAAATTCAGTATCATTTCCGATCAACAATATGTCATCCACATATAATATCAGAAATGCCACAGATCTCCCACTCACTTTCTTGTAAATACAGGCTTCTCCAAAAGTCTGTATAAAACCATATGCTTTGATCACACTATCAAACCGTATATTCCAACTCTGATATGCTTGCACCAGTCCATAAATGGATCGCTGGAGCATACACACTTTGTTAGCACCTTTTGGATCTACAAAACCTTCCGGTTGCATCATATACAATTCTTTTTTATGATATCCATTAAGGAATGCAGTTTTGACATTCATTTGCCAAATTTCATAATCATAAAATGCGGCAATTGCTAACATGATTCAGACAGACTTAAGCATCGCTACGGGTAAGAAGGTCTCATCATAGTCAACTCCTTAAACTTGTCGAAAACCTTTTGCAACAAGTCGAGCTTTGTAGACAGTAACATTACCGTCAGCGTCAGTCTTCTTCTTGAAGATCCATTTATTCTCTATGGCTTGCCGATAGTCGGGCAAGTCAACCAAAGTCCACACTTTGTTCTCATACATGGATCCCATCTCAGATTTCATGGCCTCAAGCCATTTTGTGGAATCTGGGCTCATCATCGCTTCCTCATAGTTCGTAAGTTCGTCATGGTTAAGTAACGTGACCTCCAGAACATGATTACCGTACCACTCTAGTGCAGATCTTACTCTTGTTGACCTATGAGGTTTGGTAGTAAGTTGATCAGAAGTTTCATGATCATCATCATTAACTTCCTCACTTACTGGTGTAGGAATCACTGGAACTGATTTCTATGATGAACTACTTTCCAATAAGGGAGCAGGTATAATTACCTCATCAAGTTCTACTTTCCTCCCATTCACTTCTTTCGAGAGAAACTCCTTCTCTAGAATGGATCCATTCTTACCAACGAATATCTTACCTTCGGATCCGTGATAGAAGGTGTACCCAACAGTCTCCTTTGGGTATCCTATGAAGACATATTTCTCTGATTTGGGTTCGAGCTTATGAGGTTGAAGCTTTTTCACATAAGCATCGCAGCCCCAAACTTTAAGAAACGACAACTTGGGTTTCTTGCCAAACCACAGCTCATAAGGTGTCATCTCAACGGATTTAGATGGTGCCCTATTTAACGTGAATGCATTCGTCTCTAAAGAATAACCCCAAAATGATAGCGGTAAATCAGTGAGAGACATCATAGATCGCACCATATCTAGTAAAGTACGATTACGACGTTCGGACACACCATTACGCTGTGGTGTTCCAGGTGGCGTGAGTTGCGAAACTATTCTGCATTGTTTCAAATGAAGACCAAACTCGTAACTCAAATATTCTCCTCCATGATCAGATCGTAGAAACTTTATTTTCTTGTTACGATGATTTTCCACTTCACTCTGAAATTCTTTGAACTTTTCAAATGTTTCAGACTTATGTTTCATCAAGTAGATATACCCATATCTACTCAAATCATCTGTGAAGGTCAGAAAATAACGATACCCGCCGCGAGCGTCTACACTCATCGGACCACATACATCAGTATGTATTATTTCCAACAAGTCTGTTGCTCGCTCCATTGTTGTGGAGAACGGAGTCTTAGTCATCTTGCCCATGTGGCATGGTTCGCAAGCATCAAGTGATTCCAAAAGCCCATCAGCATTGAGTTTCTTCATGCGCTTTACACCAATATGACGTAAATGGTAGTGCCACAAATAAGTTGCACTATCATTATTAAACTTATATCTTTTGGCTCCAATACTATGAACATGTGTATCACTACTATAAGATTTAGTAAAAATAGACCACTCATCAAGGGTGCATGACCATAAAAGATATTACTCATATAAATAGAACATCCATTATTCTCTGATTTAAATGAATAACCGTCTCGCATCAAACAAGATCCAGATATAATGTTCATGCTCAACCCTGGCACCAAATAAAAATTATTTAGGTCTAAAACTAATCCCGAAGGTAGATGTCGAGGTAGCATGCTGACGGCGATCACATCGACTTTGGAACCATTTCCCATGCGCATCGTCACCCTGCCCTTAGCCAATCTTCACTTAATCCGTAGCCCCTGTTTCGAGTTGCAAATATGAGCAACAGAACCAATATCAAATACCCAGGTGCTACTGCGAGCATTAGTTAAGTACACATCAATAACATGTCTATCAAATAATCCTTTCACTTTGCCCTCCTTCTTCTCCGCCAAATGCTTGGGGCAGTTCCGCTTCCAGTGACCAGTCCCTTTGCAGTAGAAGCACTCAGTCTCAGGCTTTGGTCCAGACTTGGGCTTATTCACTTGAGCAGCAACTTTCTTGATGTTCTTCTTGAAGTTCCCCTTCTTCCCTTTAACCTTTTTCTTGAAACCGGTGGTCTTGTTGACCATCAACACTTGATGCTACTTCTTGATTTCTACCTCCGCAGCCTTTAGCATTACGAAGAGCTCGAGAATTGTCTTATCCATCCCTTGTATATTATAGTTCATCACAAAGCTCTTGCAGCTTGATGGTAGTGATTGAAGAACTCTGTTAATGACACTATCATCAGGAAGATTAACTCCTAGTTGAGTCAAGTGGTTGTGGTACCCAGACATTCTGAATATATGTTCACTTGACAGAACCATTCTCCTCCATTTTGCAGCTGTAGAACTTATAGGAGACTTCATATCTCTCAATCCGGGCAGTTCCTTGAAATATTAACTTCAACTCCTGGAACACCTCATATGCTCCATGACGTTCAAAACGTCGTTGAAGTCCCGGTTCTAAGCCGTAAAGCATGGCACACTGAACTATCGAGTAGTCATCAGCTTTGCTCTGCCAGACGTTCATAACATCTGGCGTTGCTCCTGTAGTAGGTTTGGCACCTAGCGGTACTTCCAGGACGTAATTCTTCTATGTAGCAATGAGGATAATCCTCAAGTTACGGACCCAGTCCGTGTAATTGCTATCATCATCTTTCAACTTAGCTTTCTCAAGGAACGCATAAAAATTCAACGGAACAATAGCACGGGCCATTTATCTACAACAACATAGACATGCAAAATACTATCAGGTACTAAGTTCATGATAAATTAAAGTTCAATTAATCATATTACTTAAGAACTCCCACTTAGATAGACATCCCTCTAATCATCTAAGTGATCATGTGATCCATATCAACTAAACCATGTCCGATCATCACGTGAGATGGAGTAGTTTTCAATGGTGAATATCACTATGTTGATCATATCTACTATATGATTCACGCTCGACCTTTCGGTCTCAGTGTTCCGAGGCCATATCTGCATATGCTAGGCTCGTCAAGTTTAACACGAGTATTCTGCATGTGCAAAACTGGCTTGCACCCGTTGTATGTGCATGTAGAGCTTATCACACCCGATCATCACGTGGTGTCTCGGCACGATGAACTATAGCAACGGTGCATACTCAGGGAGAACACTTATTCCTTGAAATTTAGTGAGAGATCATCTTATAATGCTACCGCCGATCTAAGCAAAATAAGATGCATAAAGGATAAACATCACATGCAATCAATATAAGTGATATGATATGGCCATCATCTTCTTGTGCCTTTGATCTCCATCTCCAAAGCACCGTCATGATCACCATCGTCACCGGCTTGACACCTTGACCTCCATCGAAGCATCGTTGTCGTCTTGCCAAGTATTGTTTCTACGACTATCGCTACTGCTTAGTGATAGAGTAAAGCAATTACATGGCGACTGCATTTCATACAATAAAGCGACAACCATATGGCTCCTGCCAGTTGCCGATAACTGTGTTACAAAACATGATCATCTCATACAAAAATTTATATAATCATGTCTTGACCATATCACATCACAACATGCCCTACAAAAACAAGTTAGACGTCCTCTACTTTGTTGTTGCAAGTTTTACATGGCTACTACGGGCTTAGCAAGAACCGTTCTTACCTACGCATCAAAACCACAATGATTTTTCGTCAAGTTTGCTATTTTAACCTTCAACACGGACCGGGCGTAGTCAAACTCAATTCACCTGTGTGCGACCTGTGTGCGAAGCACGTTGGTAGAACCAGAATCGCGTAAGCGTACACGTAATGTTGGTCTCAGTCACTTCATCCAACAATACCGCCGAATCAAAGTATGACATGTTGGTAAGCAGTATGACTATTATCGCCCATAACTCTTTGTGTTCTACTCGTGCATATAACATCTATGCATAGACCTGGCTCGGATGCCACTGTTGGGGAACGCAGTAATTTCACAAAAATTCCTACGCACATGCAAGATCCATCTAGGTGATGCATAGCAAAGAGAGGGGAGAGTGTTATCTATGTACCTTCGTAGACCGAAAGCGGAAGCGTTATGACAACACGGTTGATGTAGTCGTACGTCTTCACGATCTGACCGATCCTTGTACCGAAAGTACGGCACCTTCACGATCTGCACACGTTCGGCTCGGTGATGTCCCACGAACTATCAATCCATTTGTGTGTCGAGGGAGAGCTTCGTAAGCACGATGACGTGATTACGGTGATGATGAAGTCACTGACGCAGGGCTTCGCCTAAGCACTACAACAATATGACCGAGGTGGAATCTGTGGATGGGGGCACCGCAGACGGCTAAGACAACTGTCAACTTGCGTGCCTATGGGGTACCCCCTCCCCCGTATATAAAGGAGTGGAGGAGGGGGAGTGCCGGCCCTCTATGGCGCGCCCAAGGGGAGTCCTACTCCCACCGGGAGTAGGATTTCGCCCCTTCCCTAGTTTGGAGTAGGAGAGGAAGGAAGGAGGAGAGAGGGAGAAGGAAAGGGGGCGCCGCCCCCCTTCCCTAGTCCAATTCGGACCCAAGGGGGAGGGGACGCGCGGCTTGCCCTGGCCGCCCCTCTCTCTCTCTCTCTCCACTAAGGCCCATATGGCCCATTATACTCCCCGGGGGGTTCCAGTAACCCCCCAATACTCCAGTAATTGCCCGGACTCACTCGGAACCATTCCGAAGTCCAAGCATAGTCATCCAACATATCAATCTTTATGTCTCGAGTATTTCGAGACTCCTCGTCATGTCTGTGATCAAATCAGGGACTCCGAACAACCTTCGGTACATCAAAACACATAAACTCATAATACCGATCGTCACCGAAGATAAGCGTGCGGACCCTACGGGTTCGAGAACTATGTAGACATGACCGAGACTCATCTCAGGTCAATAACCAATAGCGGAACCTGGATGCTCATTTTGGTTCCTATATATTCGATGAAGATCTTTATCGGTCAAACCGCATAACAACATAAGTTGTTCCCTTTGTCATCGGTATGTTACTTGCCCAAGATTTGATCGTCAGTATCTCAATACCTAGCTCAATCTTGGTACCAGCAAGTCTCTTTACTCGTTCCGTAATGCATCATCCCGCAACTAACTCATTAGTCACATTGCTTGCAAGGCTTATAGTGATGTGCATTACCGAGAGGGCCCAGATATACCTCTCCGATACTCGGAGTGAAAAATCCTATTCTCAATCTATGCCAACTCAACAAACACCATCGGAGACATCTGTAGAGCATCTTTATAATCACATAGTTACGTTGTGACGTTTGATAGCACACTAAGTGTTCCTCCGGTATTCGGGAGTTGCATAATCTCATAGTCATAGGAACATGTATAGGTCATGAAGAAAGCAATAGCAATAAACTAAACGATCAAGTGCTAAGCTAACGGAATGGGTCAAGTCAATCACATCATTCTCTAATGATGTGATCCCATTAATCAAATGACAACTCATGTCTATGGCTAGGAAGCTTAACCATCTTTGATTCAACGAGCTAGTCAAGTAGAGGCATACTAGTGACACTCTATTTGTCTATGTGTTCACACATGTACTAAGTTTCCTGTTAATACAATTCTAGCATGAATAATAAACATTTATCATGATATAAGGAAATATAAATAACAACTTTATTATTGCCTCTAGGACATATTTCCTTCAGTCTCCCACTTGCACTAGAGTCAGTAATATAGATTACATAGTAATGATTCTAACACCCATGGAGTCTAGGTGCTGATGATGTTTTGCTCGTGAAAGAGGCTTAGTCAACGGGCCTCCAACATTCAGATCCATATTTATTTTGCAAATCTCTATGTCTCCCTCCTTGACTTGATCGCGGATGGAATTGAAGCGTCTCTTGATGTGCTTGGTTCTCTTGTGAAATCTAGATACTTTTGCCAAGGGAATTGCACCAGTATTGTCACAAAAGATTTTCATTGGACCTGATGCACTAGGTATGACACCTAGATCGGATATGAACTCCTTCATCCAGACTCCTTCATTTGCTTCTTGATACGTCCATTTTTCATCATGCTTTTATATCGATATTTATTACATTATGGGCTGTTATTACACTTTATGTCACAATACTTATGCCATTCTCTCTTATTTTACAAGGTTTCATGAAGAGGGAGAATGCCGGGAGCTGGAATTCTGGGCTGGAAAAGGAGCAAATATTAGAGACCTATTCCGCACAACTCCAAAAGTCCTGAAACTTAACGGAGGCACTTTTTCGACTAAATAAAAAATACTAGAGAAAGAATCAACCGAGGGGCCCACACCCTGGCCACGAGGGTGGGGGTGCACCCTACTCCCTGGGCACGCCCCCTGCCTTGTGGGCCCCCTGGCAGGCCTCCGGTGCCCATCTTCTGCTATATGAAGTCTTTTACCCTGAAAAAAATCATAAGCAAGCTTTCGGGAAGAAACACCGCCGCCACGAGGCGGAACCTCGGCGAAACCAATCTAGGTGCTCCGGCGGAGTTGTTCTGCCGGGGAAACATCCCTCCGGGATGGGGAAATCATTGCCATCGTCATCACCATCGATCCTCTCATCGGATGGGGGTCAATCTCCATCAACATCTTAACCAGCACCATCTCATCTCAAACCCTATTTCATCTCTTGTATCCAATCTTTGTCCCAAAACCTCAGATTGGTACATGTGGGTTGCTAGTAGTGCTGATTACTCCTTGTAGTTGATGCTAGTCGGTTTATTTGGTGGAAGATCCTATGTTCAGATCCTTAAGGCATATTAACACCCCTCTGATTATGAACATGAATATGATTTGTGAGTAGTTACCTTTGTTCCTGAGGACATGGGAGAAGTCTTGCTATAAGTAGTCATGTGAATTTGGTATTCGTTCAATATTTTGATGAGATGTATGTTGTCTTTCCTCTAGTGGTGTTATGTGAATGTCGACTACATGACACTTCACCATTGTTTGGGCCTAGAGGAAGGCATTGGGAAGTAATAAGTAGATGATGGGTTGCTAGAGTGACAGAAGCTTAAACCCTAGTTTATGAGTTGCTTCGTAAGGGGATGATTTGGATCCATATGTTTCATTCTTGGGTTACGTTTACCTTAATACTTCTTTTGTATTTGCGGATGCTTGCAATAGTGGTTAATCATAAGTGGGATGTTTGTCCAAGAAAGGGCAGTACCCAAGCACCGGTCCACCCACATACCAAATTATCAAAGTAACGAACGCGAATCATATGAGCGTGATGAAAACTAGCTTGGCGATAATTCCCATGTGTCCTCGGGAGCGCTTTTCTCTATATAAGAGTTTGTCCAGGCTTGTCCTTTGCTACAAAAAGGATTGGGCCATCTTGCTGCACCTTATTTACTTTCATTACTTGTCACCCGTTACAAATTACCTTATCACAAAACTATCTGTTACCGATAATTTCAGTGCTTGCAGAGAATACCTTACTGAAAACCATTTGTCATTTCCTTCTGCTCCTCGTTGGGTTTGACACTCTTACTTATCAAAAGGACTAAGATATATCCCCTATACTTATGGGTCATCAAGACTCTTTTCCGGCGCCGTTGCCGGGGAGTGAAGCGCCTTTGGTAGGTGGAATTTGGTAAGGAAAGATTTATATATTATGCTGAAATTTATTGTCGCTTGTTACTATGGAACATAATCCTTTGAGGGTCTTGTTCGGGGTATATTCACCCCGACTAGTAGAGCAAAGAGTTTCTCCTCAACCTACTGAACCTATTGAAAAATTTTACTTTGAAATTCCTTCGGGTATGATAGAGAAACTGCTAGCTAATCCTTTTACAGGAGATGGAACATTACATCCCGATTTGCACCTAATCTATGTGGATGAAGTTTGTGGATTATTTAAGCATGCAGTTATGCCTGAGGATGTTATCAAGAAGAAGGTCTTCCCTTTATCTTTGAAGGGAAAGGCATTGACATGGTTTAGGCTATGTGATGATATGGGATCATGGAACTACAACCGATTGAAAATGGAATTTCATCAGAAGTTTTATCCTATGCATCTTGTTCATCGTGATCGTAATTATATATATAATTTTTGGCCTCGCGAAGGAGCAAGCATCGCTCAAGCTTGGTGGAGGCTTAAGTCAATGTTATATTCATGCCCCAATCATGAGCTCTCAAGAGAAATTATTATTCAAAAAATTTATGCTCGGCTTTCTCTCAATAATCGCTCCATGCTCGATACTTTTTGTACTGGTTCTTTTATGATGAAGACTATTGAATTCAAATGGGATTTATTGGAAAGAATTAAACGCAACTCTGAAGATTGGGATCTCGACGAAGTTAAGGAGTCAGGTATAACACCTAAGTTTGATTGTGTTTAATCTTTTATGGATACCGATGTTTTTCGTGAATTTAGCACTAAATATGGACTTGACTCTAAGACAGTAGCTTCTTTTTGTGAATCCTTTGCTACTCATGTTGACCTCCCTAAGTAGTAGTGGTTTAAATATAATCCTCCCATTGAAGTAAAAGTACTTGCACCTATTAAATTTGAAGAAAAGACTATCACTTATAATGTCGATCCTATTGTTCCTACTGCTTATATTGAGAAACCACCTTCCCTGTTAGAATAAAGGATCATGCTAAAGCTTCGACTGTGGTTCGTAAGAGTAACACTAGAACACCTACACCCCCTGAGCAAATTAAAGTTGAATCTAGTATTTCTATGGTTAAAGATCTCTTGGATGATAATATTGATGAGCATGTTATTTAGTTCTGTGATGAAGCTGCTAGAATTGCTAGACCTGATACTAAAAATAAACATAGATATGTTGTAGGCATGCCTGTTATTTCTGTTAAAATAGGAGATCATTGCTATCATGGATTATGTGATATGGGTGCTAGTGCAAGTGCAATACCTCATTCCTTGTACAAAGAAATTATGCACGATATTGCACCTGCCGAGTTAGAGGAAATTGATGTCACAATTAAGCTTGCCAATAGAGACACTATTTCACCAGTTGGGATTGTTAGAGATGTTGATGCCTTGTGTGGGAATGTTAAATATCCTACTGATTTTCTTGTTCTTAGTTCCCCACAAGATAACTTTTGTCCCATTATATTTGGTAGACCCTTCCTGAATACTGTTAATGCTAGAATAGACTGCAAAAAGGATGTTGTTACTATTGGTTTGGGGGATATGTGTAGCGACCCGACCCGAATGGATCAAGTCTCTGTGCTTAAGTGTCATCCCTGGAAGGATGACAAAGAGATTGCTGAGGTAAAAGAGAGGATGAGCAAAGGAAAGGTCAAAGGTTTTCGTAAGGATGAGCACGACACCTTATGGTTCGAGTACCGTGTATATGTGCCCAATAATGCAAAGATCAGGAAGTTATTACTTCAGGAGGCTCATGGCTCACCTACTCGATTTGCCCTGGAAACACCAAGATGTATTTGGATTTGAAGGAGTGTTTCTGGTGGACTGGTATGAAGAAGGATATTGCGGAGTATGTATTCATAGGTGAGGTATGCCAGAGAGTAAAGGCAGAGCATCAGAAGCCAGCCGGATTACTACAGCCTATGCCGATACCCGAATGGAAGTAGAATAAACTTGACATGGATTTTATCACCGGATTACCCAGGACCAAATCTGGATATGATTCATATGGGTAGTATTTGATCGCTTGACCAAAGTGACTCACTTTATCCCAGTGAAGACCACTTACACCAGTGCTAAGTTGGCAAAGATATATATGACCAGGATCGTATGTCTGCATGGAGTTCCGAGGAGTATCGTATCAGATAGAGGAACCCAGTTTACCTGAAAGTTCTGGAAGCAGTTGCATGAGACTTTGGGTACCAGGCTAGAATTTAGTACAACTTTTCATCCGCAGAGAGATGGACAGACCGAGAGAGTCAATCAGATTTTGGAGGATATGCTGAGAGCTTGTGCGCTAGATTATGGATCTAGTTGGGACTACAATTTGCCATATGCAGAGTTCTCTTACAACAACAGTTATCAAACCAGTTTGAAGATGGCCCCTTTCAAAGCCTTGTACGGAAGGAGGTGCAGGACACCGTTGTCATGGGACGAAGTTGGAGACCGCCAGTTGTTTGGACCAGACTTGATTAAGGAGTCTGAATAGAAGGTGAAATTGATTCGCGATAGGCTCAAGGTAGCCCAGTCCAGGAAGAAGAGCTACGCAGATTCTAAACGCAAGGAGACAGTTTACGAAGTCGGAGACAGAGTTTATCTTCGAGTATCCCCACTTCGAGGGATTAAGCGCTTTGGAGTTAAGGGGAAGTTAGCGCCATGATTTGTAGGGCCATATCGAGTTTTGGAGCGTATGGGAGAAGTGGCCTACAAGTTGGAATTGCCAGAAGGATTGTCAGGATTTCATGATTTGTTCCATGTTTCTCAGTTGAAGAAGTGTCACGCGGAGATGGCTGACATACCTTTGAGAGACACAGTGCCATTGGAAGCAATTCAGTTGGATAACAATTTGACCTATGAGGAGAAACCAGTTAAGATTCTCGAGTTTGCCAGCCGAGTCACTCGCAGCAAGGTTATCAAGTTTTGCAAAGTTCAGTGGAGCCACCACACGGAGGATGAAGCCACCTGGGAGCGAGAGCAAGATTTGCTCAAGGACCACCCTCACCTATTTTCTAGCCAACCCGAATCTCGAGGGCGAGATTCATCTTAAGGGGGGTAGGTTTGTAACATCCCAAATTTTCAATTTGGAATGTTATACATTAGATCATCATGCATATCATATTTATTTTGCTTTTGGTTTTGATCCTAGAAAATCCTAAGCAACTCAAGGACCCACGGAGAGAGTTGGGGATTTCGTTATTTTCATATTTGAGTTTTCTCAAATTTTGTAAACAGGACCATTTGATTTTATTTATTTTATCGTCAATTATTTCTATTACAAAGATATGAGAGAGGGAATAAAATGACTTTACCAAAATATAGAAACATTGAGGATTTAATAAAGAAATCAAATAAGATTTATTTCGGAGTTTTTCGATATTTTTAATTGAATTTAGGAAAAATGCGCGTTTTTCAAAATTGTATTTTGGGCCCAAATAAATGTTTACTTTGTCGGAATTGATTTTAGAAACCTGGAAAATTTATTTCATGATTTTTGGAGTCCGTTTAGTATTTCTTTTTATTTTTCTTCCGAGCGTAATTATTTAAAAAAAACGAAACCAACTATGGGCCGTACCCGAGCGGGACTCCGCCCGGGGGCGCCTTTAAATAGCGAGGCACCCGGCGCCCCAGCCCATAATCGCGCCCGCGCCCGAAACCCTAGCCCGCCGCCGCCGCCACCGGACCCCGCCGCTGACTCGCCGGAGTTGCACGCCGCCCGAGGTTCGCCGCCGCCTCGACTTCCGTGCCGAAAATTTTCTTAAAAAATATATATTTTTTTTCGTCGGTTTTATTTTCGTTTTTTTATTTTTTTATTATTTTATTATTTTAATTATCTTTGGATTATGTCGGGGGAAATCTGCCTCCACGAACACCTATGGGGACCGAGCCCCTTTCTGGTTCGGCGGGGGGCGGAGGTCGCGCGAAGAGCGGATCGAGGCGATGCACACAAGGGGTTTACCCAGCTTCGGGCCGCACGGATGCGTAAAACCCTACTGCTGCTTTGTGGTTTGTATTGTGTTCTTGTTCGGGAGCGCTGAGTGCTACAGTACACTCAGGCAACTAACCAGACCGAGCGTGACTGGCCTCCTCCCCTTTCGTTGTGCATGGGGCCTCCTTTTATATGCGCAAGGGGTTACCCACAAGTGGCAACGTAGGCGGGGGTAAAATTGGAAAACGCTGTGTTGGGTACAGCTGTTTGCACAGTGCTATCATACCTAACTCTGACTGCAGGGGACAAGGGCATTAAATGCCCGTCTGGGTCGCCCAAACAGTGCAGAAAAGGGACCGTTAGGGGCGCCACCGTTTGCCACGACGGCTACCCTGTCAGCGTTGTTTCGCCACCGCATGCCCTTGGCTGCGCAGCCTCTCACCACGTACGCCTGGAATGGCCCCAGAGCGACGCGTGGGTGGATGAGCTGGAACGCAGGCTCGGGGTGGTGGCTTGCCGCGGCAAGCGCCTTGCCGCGGTTGATGCCTTGTCGCGCCCGGGAGCTTGTTGCTCACCGGTCCTTGCCGGGACGCGTGGCGCGTCGCAGCAAGTCTCTTGTCGTGCCCTGGTCGGCCTTCCCGGTAAGCTCCTCTTGCCGGGGCCTTGTGCTTCGAGCGGCCGTCCCGGCAAGCTCCTCTTGCCGGGGCCTTGCTCTCTTCGGGTGGCCTTCCCGGCAAGCTCCTCCTGCCGGGGCCCTAGCTCAAATACTTTGTTCTTGGATGGCCCAAAAAGGGACCATGGAGAGTTTTGGCGATCGCCTGGCAAGCCTTGCCGCGGGGTGCTACGACTGCCCGTGCACAAGTTCGGGGTACTAAGGTACCCCTACTTTAGTACACCGACAGGAGCCCCCGGGCCTGGGCCATACACGGTGCCGAGCGCTGTTGGGCCAGGCCCAAAACAGTGCACGGGCACACGCGGCCTGGGTCACGCTTCATCTTCTTATGCATCCACCACGTCCTCCCCGAACGGCACGCGTCGAACGCGGCATCGTGGGGAGAGACGTGCGTGACGTGGGCGGCGTGCACGGGGCTGAGCCCCGCGGGCATGCGTCACGTCGCAGGTGATTTGTTTATTCGGAAAGGCGAAACGCCCCCCCCCTTCCCCCTTATAAGCAGGGGAAACAGGGGCAGTCCGCCCACCCGCCAGTTCCGATTCCTCGAAAATCTCCGCCACTTCCCAAGAGAAGCAGCGTTCCGCCCCTTCCGTCGCCACCAGTGCTACCGACGCCGTCGGCCTCCCTCCCTGCTTCCGCCATGGCCCCGAAGGGCGACAAGGGGAAAGGGAAGGCTGTGAAGTCGGCCGAGGCGTAGCGGCTTGAGACGCTGCGAAAGGAGCAGGCAACCTTCCCCCCTGAGCTCGACGCGTTGGACCTGAGGGAGGAATTCTACCTCTTCTGGTCGACGGGGACGCGAGCGCATCCGCGCACGAGGGTTCTTCCCGCCGCCGCCCAGAAGGAGTATCCGACCGGGTATCCCTTCTTTGCTCTATTCTTCTATTGCGGGCTCTGCTCGCCCTTCTCTGAATTTTTCTGCGACATCATGAACACCTACGGGTTCCATCTCCTTGATTTCACCCCCAATGCTGTCCTGACCATGGCAATTTTTGCACATCTTTGCGAAAAATTTGTCGAAGTCTATCCAAACGTAGCCCTCTTCCGCCACTTCTTCACGCCTCGAGTAGAGAGAGGAGAGCCCCTCTTCGGTGGAATCACCTGGATCTCGAAGCCCGGCAAGAAGGATGCTTATCTGGAGGGAGAGCTCCGCAGCAAATGGGAGGAATGGAGAGCAGACTGGTGCCTGATCGTCGAGGAGAACCCGCAGCCATTCACTGCCGTGCGCCGAACTCCTGTGGTGCGCGGCAGGGATTGGAGCGACGTGGCTCTGGACGACGACAAGCTGCAGATTGCCGTTACCCGGATCCTGCGGCTGAGGCGTGCCAGGCTCACAGTTGGCGCCGTTGGCGCAGATTTCCTCCGCCGCCGCATCGCTCCCCTGCAGGAGAAAGGGAGACCCGCCTGGGAGTTCCAGAATGCTGCGGACATCATGAGGCTGCCCCCTGGCCTCAACTTCAATTTCACCGTCTTGGAGCTTGACGGGACGCTCAGGGAGCTGTTCAAGCACGACCCCGACCACCCCGAATGGTTCAGGCTGCCGCGAGGCGTCATCCCGTTGTGCAACAATTCGTCGCTCAGCCGCATCCTTGCAATGATGCCGCTATGCGACTCGCACGGGATCGACTCCACTTGGCAGGAGCCCGCTGGCGATGTCGTGCGGGTGTTCTTCGACGACTTGGTGGAGGTGCCAGTCGACCTCGCCGAGTAGAAGGGCCTCACCCGGGACACCACCGACGAGGAGTTGGCGCGCATCGCCTCCAGGATGGAAGAGGCGGCGGCAGCCGCGGCCGCGGGCGAATTTGGATTCACATTGGCGGAGGCGGACGCAGCGGAGGCGGAAAGCCTTGCCGATGGAGCGGAGTTTGTCGGCGAGGAAGAGCCTGCCGGGCACGGCGTCGAGGCGGACAAGCCCACCGAGGGCACGAGCGCCTTGCCGGAGACGGACGCCTCTTCCTCCCGACCTTTGGGCAGCTCGTCGCAAGCGGAGCCCCCGGCTCAACCACGGAGGCGTCTCCGCAACGCCGGAGACATGGTGGGGCGGCAGACGAGCCAACAGCCGCAACGCCGCATGACACGCTCCGCTGTGGCAGCAGGAGCGGGGTCTTCGCAGGCCGCTGCTTCTGCTCCTGCCGCCCCTCGCGCCACGGCGGCGGCCGGGGCAAGGCCGTCTCGGGCTAGCGCCACCACTGCCTCCGCCAAGCGGCCGAGGGAGCCTACTCCTCCGCCTCCTCGCGCCAGAAGCGGGCCAGTCTTCGACTTCTCCGCGCTTAGCTCCGACGAGGAAGAGGAAGAGGAGTAAGATCCTCGTTGTACTTGTATTTCTTCAATTCTTGCAGTTGTGTCTCGCATCTCATTTGCTTTCCTCTGAATTTACTCCTTTTCAGGACTCTGGCTCAGAGGGCGGCAAAGAGAGCCAAGGTCCCGGTGGTCATCCTTGATGACGAGCCCATCGTGACAGCAGGGGGTGCGCCCGAGATGACCTTATCGGACCCGCCAAATAATCCTCAGAGCAGCCCCCAGTGCAACCCCCAGCGTAAGCATATGATTTTGCTTCCTGCCGTTGGGCACGCCTGGATACTCTTCGTTTTTTGATATCTGACTGTTGATTTGCGTAGGAGCAGAGCAGCCCCACCAGGAATGTCCGGAGACCGCCCCCGATGCGCCACCCGCTACGACTACACCGCCAAGGGGGAGTTCCCCGGCAAGGGAGGAATCCCCGGCAAGGGAACAGTCTCCGGCAAGGGAGCAGTCTCCGGCAAGGGAGCAGTCTCCGGCGAGGGAGTGGTCCCCGGCAAGGGACAGCACCGGCGACCCCTTGGCGACGGAGACCGTGACCGCAGACCCTGGCGAAGGTAACCTTCTTGCCTCGAAACTCCCCTGGGGTTCTTCTCTTTTTTTGGATAGTTGCTTGACTTCTCTCCCTCTTTCGGCCTTCAGACCCGCCTGCCACGGACCTGATGGAGACCGAGATCATCGTCGAGGAGGACGCGCGCGGCCATACCGACGACGTCGCCACCACCGGAGAGGCGGACGGTGCTGAAGATCTGGCCGGCGAAGAGGCCGTCGAGGCTACCGCAGCGGCCGCCGGCGAGGGGGCCGGCGATCGTACAGACGGCCTTGGGCCCGCAGGGGCGCCAGGCGCTGCGTCGACCGCCGATCCTGCTTCCGCCGGAGCGTCGGGCCCCGAGGAGCCCCAGCCAGGCGTCTACCTGAAGGCCGACGATGATATCTTCATCAAGCTCCCCTGGGAGTCGACTTCCAGGGCGCCGGTCGAGAGGGAGACCTTGGATGGAGAGGTGCTCGCCTCCGCCGGGCTGACGCTGGTTGATGCGCCAAGCAGCAGCGGCGGCGAGCCTGAGGAGGAGCGGCTGCTCCGGAAGCTGGTGTCACTCTACCGCGCCCGACAAGCCAAGGTGGAGTGCCGGGAAGCGCTTGTCGCGAAGGCGGGAGTGGACATGGAGAAGCGCGCCGAGGAGCTCCGGGAGCTCAACCAGAAGGCCCTCCGATCCTTGGCGGAGGAGCAAAGGCAACTCGACGAGGCGCGGACGGCCTTCATCCTCGAGAAGGCCGAATCCAAAGAGCAGCAGAGGCTTGCCGCCGAGGGGCTGTCCGCGCGGGAGGGCGAGCTGGTGCAGCAGAAAGCCAGCCTCGCCAGCCACGAGGAGGAGGTCGCCGCGCGCGAGCAAGCGCTTGGCTGAGCCCTCAAGGAAGAGCAAGATGCTGCCGCGGCCGCCGAGGCCGCCAAGAAGGAGCTGGAGACGAGGGTGGCGCAGCTCGACACTGATCTTAAGGCGAGCGGTGAGGAGCTCGCCGCGCTCAAACAAGAGCGCGAGAAGGGTGTTTATACCCTCGGCGAGCTGCAAGGACGCTTCGCCGATAAGATCAGGGAGCTTGACGCTGCCAAGGACTCTAATGCCGATCTTGAGATGAAGCTGGCCACCTTGTCCAAGACGCTGGACAGCGCCAAGGAGCGAGAGACGACCTAGCGGAAGGAGATCGCGGACAACGAGGCGCTATTGGAGAGCGCCGCAGTTACCCAGAATGACTTCAGAGCGGCGGTGGAGCAGTGGACGGAGGGTCTGGTGGACATCGCCGCCTCCATCGACAAGGAGCTGTCGCTGTTGGGGATGGAGGGTCACGAGTATCCCTCCGGCGCAAACCTCCCACCCAGCGCCAAGCTCACTTTGTTCTTTAAAGGCATGGTGACGGCCCTTCGGGAACTCCGGGATGCGATCCCAGAGCGGCTGGCCGACGAGACGCGCGATGCCTGTGCTGGAGCCCTTGAGAAGGTGTTGGTGAAAATCGTCTTCCGCAACCCAGGCCTCAAGCTCACCAACGTCCTCAGATCCCTGCCGTCAGACGCCGACCTGGAGGAGATCAGGGCCCTCGTCGCGCCCATTGTGGAAAGGGTGCCCGGGATCAAGAGGATCGAGGGCGACCGTGTGGATTAAGCCGCCCGTCCTTTTCTTTTCTTGTCGCCGCTAGCCGAGTTATGAAAGCAATTCATTAGGGCTGCGACAAGCTATCTTGTAATATAACTTTATCTTAGGTAGTGAATGTACTATTACTTCCTCTATTTGATTCCCTCCTTTGTATGTTATTGCCCTACGCTTTTAGGGAACTTGCCGGCGTAGGCACACTTGCTGAGTGCGGGACATCAGCAGCCCGCTGGCGGTGCCGTTGCCGGCAAGAAACCTTGTCGTGACTAGCCGCGGTTCACTTAAGTTGTTGAGCAGGCTCGAAGCGAAATAAGGGCGCAGCTGCAGTTGCAGCACACTCAAGTCGCTGAGCAAGCTCGAAACAAAGTAAGGGCGAGAGTCTGGTCTCAACATATTTAAATCGTTGAGCGGACTCAAAACGAAGTAAGGGCGCGACTAGCCACGAGCTGGTTCCTCTGCGCACAGGTTTTCCATACAAAGTACGGTCGTTCGAGGAAGATAACCTTAGAATTTAAAAACTTGATTCCTCAAACTTTGGCAACTTAGCTTTTCCGCGGCTCGCTGCCCGGCAAGGTCGCTTTCTAGCAAGGCGAAACATGAGGCTCGTCATCGCTTACCGGGGGTCAGTGCTGCACAGAGTGTCAGATAATGCATGCAAAGAATAAAGAGCATGAGATCGACAAGATGCGCGGAACACATGAACTCAATCTGTGCACAGGGTCTGCGCCTGGCTCTGTACAAAGGATCACATGCAACAGCGGCAAGACTTTGTACAAAAGGGTGGTTGCCGGACGGGGTCCGACAACCGCGCCTTACGGGCGAAACTTACGAAGATGCCCAACGTTCCAGGAGTTGCTCACTGGAGTGGTATCTTCGGTCTCAAGGCGGACAGCGCCAGGCCTAGCGACTTGTTTCACCCGGTAAGGGCCTTCCCACTTCCTCGAAACTTCTGGCACTAACTTTGCGGCTATAAAAGCAGCGCAAAGCGTGATGGTAGCGAGCAGCTCGCACAGCGGCCTGAAGACGGTCCTCCTCGAGGAGCAGCGCATCATCTCGTCGCAGCTGCTCTTGCTCGAGCTCAGCGTGAGCGAGCACTCAAGGTGGCCCGTATGCGAGATCCGTGGGGCTAACTGTCCCCGCTCCATGGAATAGAGCGAAAGGTTGCCTGGTCATACCAGGGCTTACCTGAGCCGAGAGGTGTCGCCGTATGTTCGGACGCCGTGGCACCATGAGCTCGGTGCATGTCGATGAAGACGATGGAGATCAAGCCTGTGCAGACGCCGGATCAGGTTCACACAACTTCGACGCCCCCTACCTGGCGCGCCAAAGATGTCTGGGGAAATCTGCCTCCATGAACACCTATGGGGACCGAGCCCCTTTCTGGTTCGGCGGGGGGCGGAGGTCGCGCGAAGAGCGGATCGAGGCGATGCACACAAGGGGTTTACCCAGCTTCGGGCCGCACGGATGCGTAAAACCCTACTGCTGCTTTGTGGTTTGTATTGTGTTCTTGTTCGGGAGCGCTGAGTGCTACAGTACACTCAGGCAACTAACCAGGCCGAGCGTGAGTGGCCTCCTCCCCTTTCATTGCGCATGGGGCCTCCTTTTATATGCGCAAGGGGTTACCCACAGGTGGCAACGTAGGCGGGGGTAAAACTGGAAAACGTTGTGTTGGGTACAGCAGTTTGCACAGTGCTATCATACCTAACTCTGACGGCAGGGGACAAGGGCATTAAATGCCCGTCTGGGTCGCCCAAACAGTGCAGAAAAGGGACCGTTAGGGGCGCCACCATTTTCCACGACGGCTACCCTGTCAGCGTTGTTTCGCCACCGCATGCCCTTGGCTGCGCAGCCTCTCGCCACGTACGCCTGGAATGGCCCTAGAGCGACGCGTGGGTGGATGAGCTGGAATGCAGGCGCGGGGTGGTGACTTGCCGCGGCAAGAGCCTTGCCGCGGTTGATGCCTTGTCGCGCCCGGGAGCTTGTTGCTCACCGGTCCTTGCCGGGACGCGTGGCGCGTCGCAGCAAGTCTCTTGTCCTGCCTTGGTCGGCCTTCCCGGCAAGCTCCTCTTGCCGGGGCCTTGTGCTTCGAGCGGCCGTCGCGGCAAGCTGCTCTTGCCGGGGCCTTGCTCTCTTCGGGTGGCCTTCCCGGCAAGCTCCTCCTGCCGGGGCCCTAGCTCAAATACTTTGTTCTTGGATGGCCCAAAAAGGGACCATGGAGAGTTTTGGCGATCGCCTAGCAAGCCTTGCCGCGGGGTGCTACGACTGCCCGTGCACAAGTTCGGGGTACTAAGGTACCCCTACTTTAGTACACCGACAGATTAGGTTAATTAACGATTAATCTGTTCGTCATTTTTCTTTTTCGTCGGATTTTCTGCGGTTATTTTCTGATCGCGATTTCTGATCCGATTTTCATTTTAGTATAATTTTTCGCTCATTTATCGGAATCAGGCGATTCAAGCGCCTGGAGTTTCGTCTCGAAACCCTCTTTCCGAATAATCAACTTAAACAATTTTTTGCTACTGTAAAATTTGACTTAGATCCAGATTACTAGAACGATGTTGATTTCTTTCGCCGTTTGATTTCTTTTGCTTCGTTCGATTTGATTCTTTTTGCAAACCAGGGTTCTTAAGTTGAACTTTCTGGTTAGATCTCTTATTTGAGTTTTACCTGCGCATTAGATGAGTACTTATTGTATGCTTGTTTGTTTGTCTGCGATAGAATACCTGGAGTGCGCCGCCTGTTATTTCGAATCTCTAGGTTTCGTGGATCATCAGCAAGGCACGTAACACTTTGATCATACCTCTTTTACTACCCAGTTTTATTGCATTAGATCAATCCTCAAACACTGCATGATTAGGATCTAATTAAATTGTGGGATGGGAAGTAGATGAGGTAGTACCTATTACCTGTATTATTATGAAACCTTTGGGAGTTACTTCTACGTTTGCTTATTATGCCATGCTATGCTAGTAGACGTGGATTGGATGAGTGATATCCATGACAGATGTGAGTTTGTTAATTTTAATGGTTTACTTAAGGTGGCAACTTAAATACACATCTGGGTGGATTGAGGCACCTAATTTCTATCAGGACTTCCTGTTTCTTTTTGGACCGCCACCCAGGCTCAAAGGGATCATGAGATTATTCAAACTAGAAACTTCCGTGTGCAGCCACAAGCCATTATGGGCTCTGGCGTAGTTGACTAAGTCGTGCGAACTCTTACAGTGGTAGACTAGCTGATGTAGGGGATGTAGGTTGGTACGGTCTATCACGACGTAAGGTGCTAGCACTTCCGAAAGACTATGTCTCGGTCATCCGTTTCTCAAACACCATGTAGTGCGAGAATCCAAACGGAGGCGATCGAGTCTTGTGGGGAAAAGTGCGCAAACCTCTGCAGAGTGTACAAACTAATCATGGTTAGCCGTGTCCCCGGTTATGGACGTTTTGAGTATCTAGTACTTGGATATCATGTGAATCTCATCATGTTACTTCTAAATTAATATTGTTGGGTTATTGATGATTATTTCTAATTGGGATTGAGGATGCTGTCAACAATTCTCAATGTTTAACAACCACCTTGATAGTTAAATAAATTTATTTCTTTGCAGTAGGGAAAAATTGGCTTTACGCAAAACTGTAACCATAGAGCTTTTTCCACCAGCCATATGTGCATGTAGTATAGGCTTATCATTCATTATTCTCTATGTGTTACATTGCCAGCATATTCCATGTGCTGACCCGTTTTCGGGCTGCAACGTTTCATGTTGCAGACTTTTCAGACGACGAGTAAGGTGCCTTTTAGGTCGTGGTTCTATACTCAGTGATGCCGTTGGAGTTGATAGACTCACTTATCTTCCAAGCCTTCCGCTATTATCGTTATATTATGGCCTTAAGCCATATTTATTGTAATAAGTTCTCTTTGAGACAACGATGTAATAAGTGTGTGATTGCTACTCTGTTATAAGTCCTTCGAAGTACTGTGTGGTGTCAGCATTACTGATCCAGGGATGACACCGGAGCACAGAGATCAGACTGTTTGAGGTCTGGTCGCTACAATATGTCTCATGAGTTTAATTTTGCTAAATTTCATAGAGAACCCCATGATAAATAATTGCCTAGTAAAGATGAAATTATTGGTCTTGCTTCTATTGTCGTGCCTCCTAATGATCCTTTAGAGCAATATTTGCTAGACCATGAAAATGATATGTTTATGAATGAAAGAAGAGAAATAGATGAAGTATTCTTTAAACATGGATCTATTTTGATACACAACTTGCCCATTGAAATCCTAGGGGATCCTCCTCCACCCAAGGGTGATCCCGTGTTTGAGCTTAAACCATTACCTGATACTATATGCTTATCTTGATGAAAAGGAGATATATCCTGTTATTATTAGTGCTAACCTTTTAGAGCATGAAGAAAAGAGATTATTGAAAACTCTGAAGAAGCACCATGCTTCTATTGGATATACTCTTGATGATCTTAAGGGAATTAGTCCCACTTTATGCCAGCAAAAAATAAAACTGGAGAAAGACGCTAAACCGGTTGTTGATGCGACGGTTAAATCCTAAGATGAAAGAAGTAGTATGAAAAGAAATACTAAAGCTTCTGGAGGCAGGTATAATTTATCCCATTGCTGATAGTCAGTGGGTAAGTCCTGTCCATTGTGTCCCCAATAAGGGAGGTATTACTGTTGTTCCTAATGATAAAGATGAATTGATCCCACAAAGAATTGTTACAAGTTATAGAATGGTAATTGATTTCCGTAAACTAAATAAAGCTACAAAAAAGGATCATTACCCTGTACCTTTTATTGATCAAATGCTAGAAATATTATCTAAACATACACATTTTTGCTTTCTAGATGGTTATTCTGGTTTCTCTCAAATCCCCGTGTCAAAAGAGGACCAAGAAAAGACCACTTTTACTTGCCCTTTCGGTACCTTTGCTTATAGACGTATGCATTTTGGTTTATTGCAATGCACCTGCTACCTTTCAAATATGCATGATGGCTATATTCTCTGATTTTTGTGAAAAGATTGTCGAGGTTTTCATGGATGAATTCTCCGTATATGGAACTTTTTTTGATGATTGCTTGAGCAATCTTGATCGAGTTTTGCAAATATGTGAAGGAACTAATCTTGTCTTGAATTGGGAAAAGTGCCACTTTATGGTTAATGAAGGTATTGTCTTGGGGCATAAAATTTCTGAAAGAGGTATTGAAGTTGATAAAGCTAAAGTTGATGCTATTGAAAAGATGTCGTGTCCTAAGGACATCAAAGGTATAAAAAGTTTCCTTGGTCATGTCGGTTTTTATAGGAGGTTCATTAACGACTTCTCAAAAATTTCTAGGCCTCTGACTAATCTCTTACAAAAAGATATTCCTTTTGTCTTTGATGATGATTGTGTAGAAGCATTTGAAATTCTTAAGAAGGCCTTGATTTCTGCACCCATTGTTCAGCCACCTGATTGGAATTTACCCTTTGAGATTATGTGTGATGCTAGTGATTATGTTGTAGGTGTTGTTCTAGGACAAAGAGTTAATAAAAAAATTAAATGTTATCCAATATGCTAGTAAAACTCTAGACAATGCATAGAGAAATTATGCTACTACTGGAAAAAAAATTTAGCTGTTGTATTTGCTTGTGATAAGTTGAGACCTTATATTGTTGATTCTAAAGTAACTGTTCACACTGATCATGCTGCTATTAAATACCTTATGGAAAAGAAAGATACTAAACCTAGACTTATTAGATGGGTTCTCTTGCTACAAGAATTTGATTTGCATATTATTGATAGAAAGGGAGCTGAGAACCCCGTTGTAGACACCTTGTCTAGGTTTGAGAATGTCCTTGATGACCCATTACCTATTGATGATAGCTTTCCTGATGAACAATTAGCTGTCATAAATGCTTCTCGTACTGCTCCATGGTATGCTGATTATGCTAATTACATTGTTGCTAAATTTATACCACCTAGTTTCACATACCAGCAAAACAAAAAGGTCTTCTATGATTTAAGACATTATTTCTGGGATGACCCACACCTTTATAAAGAAGGAGTAGATGGTGTCATTAGACGTTGTGTACCTGACATGAACAGGAACAGATCCTACGCAAGTGTCACTGCGAGGCTTATGGAGGACATCACGCTAGAGATAGAACTGCACATAAGGTATTGCAATCCGGTTTTTATTGGCCTACTATCTTAAAGGATGCCTGTAAGTTTGTCTTATCTTGTGATGAATGTCGAAGAATTGGTAATATTAGTAGACGTCAAGAAATGACTATGAATTATTCACTTGTTATTGAACTATTTGATGTTTGGGGCTTTGATTATATGGGAGAGTTTCCTTCCTCTAATGGGTATACACATATTTTAGTTGTTGTTGATTACATTACTAAGTGGGTAGAAGTTATTCCAACTAGTAGTGCTGATCATAACACCTCTATTAAGATGCTTAAAGAAGTTATTTTCCGAGGTTTGGAGTCCCTAGATATTTAATGACTGACGGTGGTTCACATTTCATTCATGGTGTTTTTCGTAAAATGATTGCTAAGTATGATGTTAATCATATAATTGCATCTCCATACCACCGGCAGTCTAGTGGTCAAATAGAATTGAGTAATAGAGAGCTCAAATTAATTTTGCAAAATACTGTTAATAGGTATAGAAAGAATTGGTCCAAGAAACTTGATGATGGATTATGGGCCTATAGAACTGCATATAAAAATCCTATGGGTGTGTCTCCGTATAAAATGGCTTACGGAAAAGCTTGTCACTTACCTATCAAACTAGAACATAAGGCATATTGGGCCATTAAAGAGATAAATTATGATTTCAAACTTGCCGGTGAGAAGAGGTTACTTGACATAAGCTCACTTGATGAATGGAGAACCCAAGCCTATGAGAATGCCAAACTATTTAAAGAAAAGGTTAAAAGATGGCATGACAAAAGGATACAAAAGCGTGAGTTTAATGTAGGTGATTATGTGTTGCTATTCAACTCTCGTTTAAGATTTTTTGCAGCAAAACTTCTCTCTAAATGGGAAGATCCTTACGTTATCGAGGAGGTCTATCGTTCCGGTGCCATAAAAATCAACAACTTCGAAGGCACAAATCCAAAGGTGGTGAACGGTCAAAGAATCAAACATTATATCAGGTAATTCTATAAATGTTGAAACCAATGTTATTGAAACCGTAACCCCAGAGGAATACATAAGGGACACTCTCCAATACGTTTCAGACTCCGAAAAGGAATAGGTATGTGGTACGGTAAGTAAAGCGACTCCAAACCAATTCTAATAGCAATTTTTCTCCGTTTTGGAATATTTAAAAAATAGGAAAATAAGAAGCAGTCCGGGAAGGACACGAGGCGTCCACGAGGGTGGAGGGCGCGCCCTACTAGCTGGGCACGCCCCCTGCCTCGTGGGCACCTCGTGTGCTCTCGGGACTCCATTTTCTTGCACGATACTTCTTTTGGTCGGTAAAAATTCATTATATAATCTCCCGAAGGTATTGACCACCGTATCACGCAAATATCCTCTGTTTTTGTTTTGAGCTGTTTTTTTTTGACAGGTCTAGATCACCATGACGTCTCCAAGTGCCCCCAAGGACAAGTTCTTCGAGAAGGTCATCAACCCCTACCTCACGGAAGTGCTGCAACATCCTCAAACCATTGAGATGCATGAGGGGGTGCTGCACATACGCGATGTTGAGGGACCATGGAGGACCGGAAACATGGAGACAAGGCTTGAAGCAATGGAGCAACAAGTTTTCAAGTGTCAGGAGATGGTGGAGCGTGGACTCGACGCTAATCACATAATGATCACCGATTTCACCAACAACCACAAGCTGGATGCCAAGGACATTGGGGAGGCCATCTTCAAGCTTCGCGAGAAAATCGAGCACCTCCAAGCCTAGATCTATGACCTGCAAAACCAAAGTTGTGAGTATGAATATAGATTCAAGAGAATGAGTTTGGCTGCAGGTTTGAGTATTCCGAAGACTCGATCATCTTTCTATGATGGTGAGCCTATGCCTTGGAAGATGGACGACAAGCCTACATCATCAACAACTCCATCATCACCACCCCCGAGCAAAGGGACATAATCACATGGGTATGGGCACTCGCCTTGGCAACTACCAAGCTTGGGGGAGGTGCCCCGGTATCGTATCATCATCACACTCCTATCTTTACCTTTTTCTTAGTTTGATCCTTTTGGTAATATCTTGATTTAGTAGAATAATGTTTTAGTATGATCTAGTTTGAGTTTTGCTTTATGATCCTTCTATGTAATCGAGTCCGTGAGCTATATATAATAAAGATTAGCGTTGAGCCAAGGGCTTGATTATCTTTCTATGATTGTGAGGGAATAACAGGAAAAGAAAAGATTAAAAAGAAATAAAGAGATCATATTGATCTTATGGAGAGTAATGGCTTCACATATAAAGAGTATGATGAATAAAAGTTGTTGAGAGCTGACAAACATAGTTTTGGTCATCGTTGCAATTAATAGGAAGTAATAAAGAAATAGAAGTTTTCACATATAAATATACTATCTTGGACATCTTTTATGATTGTGAGCACTCATTAAAATATTACATGCTAAAGAGTTGATGTTCGACAAGGAAGCAACGTAATGGGTTATGTTTTCTTATATCTGAAATAAAGTATATTTTCATGGATCATCCAACATGTTGAGCTTGCCTTTCCCTCTCATGCTAGGCAAATTCTTTGCACCAAGTAGAGATACTACTTGTGCTTTCGAATATCCTTAAACCCAATTTTGTCATGAGAGTCCACCATATCTACCTATGGATTGAGTAAGATCCTTCAAGTAAGTTGTCATTCTTGCATGCAATAAAAATTGCTCTCTAAAAGTATGATTTATTAGTTTGGACAAAATAAGCTTTATACGATCTTATGATATGGAAGCAATAAAAGCGACGAACTGCATAATAAAGGTCCATATCACAAGTGGCAATATAAAGTGACATTCTTTTGCATTAAGATTTCGTGCATCCAACCATAAAAGCACATGACAACCTCTGCTTCCCTCTGCGAAGGGCCTATCTTTTACTTTGTCTTATACCTTATGCTAGAGTCATGGTGATATTCACCTTTCCTTTTTACATCTTATCCTTTAGCAAGCACCTCGTGTTGGAAAGATCCTGATATATATATCCAATTGGATGTAAGTCATCATGAACTATTATTGTTGACATTATCCTTGAGGTAAAAGGTTGGGAGGCAACACTATAAGCCCCTATCTTTCTCTGTGTCCGATTAAAACTCCATACCCATAAGTATTGCGTGAGTGTTAGCAATTGTGAAAGACTAAATGATAGTTGAGTATGTGGACTTGCTGAAAAGCTCTTATAATGACTCTTTCCAATGTTATGATAAATTGCAATTGCTTCAATGACTGAGATTATAGTTTGTTGGTTCTCAATGAAGTTTTTGATTCATACTTTACATTGTGAATAGATTGTTTCTTGAGCATAAGAAATCATATGGCAATATATATATGTTGCTGTTATAGGAATGATCATGATGCCCTCATGTCCGTATTTTATTTTATCGACACCTCTATCTCTAAACATGTGGACATATTTTTCGTTATCGGCTTCCGCTTGAGGACAAGCGAGGTCTAAGCTTGGGGGAGTTGATACGTCCATTTTGCATCATGCTTCTATATCGATATTTATTGCATTATGGGTTGTTATTACACGTTATGTCACAATACTTATGCATATTCTCTCTTATTTTACAAGGTTTACATGAAGAGGGGGAATGCCTTCAGCTGGAATTCTGGGCTGGAAAAGGAGCAAATATTAGAGACCTATTCTGCAAAACTCCAAAAGTCCTGAAACTTCACAGAGGCATGATTTGGAATAAATAAAAAATACTGGAGAAAGAATCAACTAGAGGGGGCCCACACCCTGGCTATGAGGGTGGGGCGCACGCCTGTCGGGGTGGACGGCGTCCCCCGCGAGCACCTATGGGGCCGGAGCCCCTTTCGTTGTCCGGTGAGGGGGGCGGAGGGAGCACGGAGAGCAGATCGAGGCGAGCACACGGGCGGTTTACCCAGGTTCGGGCCGTGATGGACGCGTAAAACCCTACTCCTGCTTGGTTGTATTGAACTGGGGAGCTCGGGAGCTTGGAGAGCTAGCTACACCGAGCGTATGGCTGTCTGGATTCCGAATCTCCGAACCCCCTCTACGTTGCACACGGGCCTCCTTTTATAGCGCAAAGGGGTCACCGACAGGTGTCAACGTAAGAGAAAGGGGTAAAAGTGTAAAAGGGGTGGAAGTTGTAACAGTGCGGGAACAGTGGCGCTACAGTGCGGCACAGTGTTATCATACCTACTTCTGACGGTAGGGGACAAGGGCATTAAATGCCCGTCACGGTCGCCTGGACAGCACCGAGGCGGACCGTTAGGTGCGCCACCGCTCGCCACGGTGGTGGCTGCATGCCACCGCATACCCCAGGCTGCGCGGTGCCCCGCCACGTGCCCTTGGGGGAAACCCCGGAGCGACGCGTGGGCGGGTGAGCTGGAGCGCAGTCCTGAGGTGGCGATTTGCCGCGGCAAGTGGCTTGCCGCGGGGGTCGTCTTCCTGTGCCTGATAGCTTGCCGGCTATCAGGCCTTGCCGGGGCGCATGGCGCGCCGTGGCGGGCTTCTCTTGTGGTGCCTGGGTTCGGCCTTCCCGACAAGCTCCTCTTGTCGGGGTCTCGATCTTCTGTCTCGTATACTTTGTTCTTGGATGGTATCACATGGGCTTAGTCGTCCCGGCAAGCTCCTCTTGCCGGGGTCTTGTCTTCTTGGCCCGGCAAGCTCCTCTTGCCGGGGGCCTTGTCTTGAATGCTTGGTCTTCTCTTGGCGCTTCCTGGGCGGGCCTCGCCGCAGGGTGCTACAACTGCCCGTGCACAAGTCTGGGGTACTAAGGTACCCCTACTTTAGTACACCGACAGGAGCCCCCGGGCCTGGGCCACACACGGTGCCGAGCGTCGTTGGGCTAGGCCCTAACAGTGCACGGGCACGCGTGGCCTTGGTCGCGCTGCTCCTTAACTCCGCATCCGTCGCACCTTCCCCAGGCGGCGCGCGCTTATCGCGGCGTCGTGGGGGCGAAACGCCCGTTCCCTCTTTAAGTGGAGGGAGGTGCGGAGGCGCGGCTCGATAAATGAACGGGGGTGAGGCGCGGCTTTCGAGGCGTCCGTTCCCCATAATCACAGGATGGGGAGAGGTCGTCCCACCCGTCGCCTCGGTTCTGCGCGCCCACCACGTGGTCCTCATGCACTCGGAGTCGCGGCGGCGGAGGCAGGGAGTCGGGCCGGCGCGGGTCGATGCAGTGGGTCGGCCCCAGTCGTCTGCCCTTCCTCCGCTTCTATTGGAGGAGCGAGGCGGCCGCGTCCCCACTCCGCCCCTTTATAAGGAGCGAAAGGGGGCAACGGAAATCCGCACTCCATCTCCTTCCTCCTTCTGCTTATGGTTTCCTTCCCCCATCTGCGATGGAGGGGGGGGAACCCTGGTTCTTCTTCGGTTGCCGTGAGGGTGTCTGCTAGGCAACGTGCCCCTCCTCCCCTTGCGCCCGCGGCGGCGGAGCCGGTCGTCAGGGGAAGAGGGAGAGGGCGAGGTCGCGGACGAGGTCGTGGACGGGGCCGGGGCGCTCGGGGCGGACGGATCGGTGCGCCGTCCTCGCCTCCGCCAGCGGCTCCGTTCCTTCCCGCGGCCCATCTCGGGGACGACCCCTGTGAGTTCATTATCAGGCTGCGCCGGGCGCCTCGTCGCCGCCTCCGGCTTCCCGCTCCATTCGCGAGCGTGTTGGAGGTGGAGCAGCCTGAGACGCTAACCCTGCGCATGAGGGGCTGCGGGATCAGTGGGACGCGAGTCCACGTCGAGTCCCGAGCCCCCGGCGTGGTGTGTCTGGGCCGCGGGTGGAAGACGTTCGCCCGGATCCACAGCTTGACGGAGGGGTTCACCCTCCACTTTAAGCTGGTGGGGGAGGACCTCCTCTCCGTCAAGGCCTTCTGGGGCTCCGGCATCCGGGCCCGGTGCTGCGAAGATAGCTCCTCCGACAGCGAAGGCTCCTCCTCGAGCGAGAGTGACGAGGAGGGGAGCGACAGCGACGACGAGGGGAGCAGCCGCCGGGATGACGGGTCCGACTAGGCGTCGGTCGCAGCTCCGTGTGGCACCGGCGGCCCCATCGTCCGCGCCGGGCTCCGTGAACTCCCCGGGGTCGTCTCCTTGGGCGGCTGGCGTAGGGGGGCTGCTGAGGAGGACAGAGGGCGGACGTCGAAGGCCGCGAAGTCGGAGTACGGGCCGACTTCGACAGCTGGCTGACGCTCCGATGCCTCGTGTTCCAGATGCGCCCCAGACGCCGTCATCACCCTTGCTCTCGGTGACGACCACCGGGGTCTTCTCTTCGGCCCGGCAAGCTCCTCTTGCCGGGGGCTTGATCTCCTCGGGCGGCCGGAGCGGCGAGGCTGGGGAAGAGGAAGAGGCTGGCGGCAAGGCCGCTGCCTCATCTTCCAGCTCTGCCTCCGGCGCCTCCGTCTTCTTCAGCCTCCGGAGACCCCCGGGCGGAGCCCCCGGATCTTCTTTTGGTGCCTTCTGCCACCCGTAGCTCGCCTAGGTGCCCCTTTCGCCCTCTTCGCCTACTTGCCCTACCTCCTGAGGAGAGAGACAAGAAAGGGATTACGGGCACCTTATCTCTTTTCAGCTTGTAAGCCTTCGGGCCTTAGTTGCGTTTAAGCCTTGTAATCCCTTCTTTCATGTTTTTCATTCTCTCTGAACTGTACCTGAGTGGAATGTTTTTAATGAAAAGGGGATGTTTGCCGGATCATTTGTCTCGCGGGTGGAAACCGCGGTAAGGAACGAATCCTTTACATCGTTAAGATAGACAGTTTCTCGCCCGGCAACAGGCCCAGCCGCTCCCCCGCACTGCTCGACCTTTCTCACGCCCTTGGCGGAGGCGGGGAGCAGGCGGGTCCCGGCCCCTCGCTTCCCTCCCCCTTGCTGCCGCGGCTGCTATCGAAACGGGCCCCAGGAACGCGCTCTGGGGCTTGCCGCTAAGAGAGCACGGTAGCTTTTCAGGAGGAAAGGAGGCTTCCAAATTCCACAGTCCATAAGAGAATGCATGATGAGGGATGCAAAAACTTATCTGAGGTTGCAGCCCCCGGCGACTCTGGCTCGCCGGGGCGTAGGTGTTGGCTCGTCCTTCTCCTCTTCCTTGTCCTTGAGCGGCCCGGCAAGGACATTCAATTCCTGCGAGCCAAAGGGAAAGGACGGGAAAAAGACGCGGACTCGACCTCTAAGTTAGGGGTTAGCGACAGTTAGGAACTGACAACCCTAACCAAGGACGAGACTCTGACTCAGCATGCATGCTAAAATCTAGGGCGCCAGCGCTTCTTTATCTTCGGCCAGGGGCTTCACCTGGCTTTGTACGAGGGGTTACATGCAACATCGGCAAGGCCTGCACAAACCGGTGGTTGCCGGAGCGGATCACGGCAACCGCGCCTTATGGGCGAAACTTGCGAAGATGCTCTATGTTCCCAGGAGTTGCTCACTGGTAGGCCCTCTTCGGTCTTGAGGCGGACAGCGCCGGGCCTCGCGACTCGTCTCACCCGATAAGGGCCTTCCTGCTTCGGCGTCGACTTGTTATAATTCTTGGCCGACTGAACGTGCCTAAGAACAAGGTCGCCTAACAGGGCAACTTTATCTGATGCTAGGGGCTTCGCCTGGCTTTGTACAAGGGGTTACATGCAGCAGCGGCAAGGCCTGTACAAACCGATGGTTGCCGGAGCGGGTCACGGCAACCGCGCCTTATGGGTGAAACTTGCGAAGATGCTCTATGTTCCAGGAGTTGCTCACTGGTACGCCTTCTTCGGTCTCGAGGCGGACAGCGCCAGGCCTCGTGACTTGTCTCACCCGATAAGGTCCTTCCCACTTTGGCGTCAACTTGTTGGAATCCTTGGCCGACTGAGTGCGCCGAAGAACAAGGTCGCCCTCTTCGAGACTCCTGGCCTTGACCTTGCGGCTATGGTAGCGACGCAAGGCTTGCTGGTATCGAGCAGCTCGTACCGCAGCCTGGAGACGTCCTTCCTCAAGGAGCAGCGCGTCATCTTGGCGCAGCTGCTCTTGCTCGAGCTCGTCATAAGCGAGCACCCGAGGAGATCCGTATACGAGTTCCATGGGGATAACTGCTTCCGCTCCATAGACTAGAGCAAAGGGTGTCTGTCCGGTGGCTCGACTCGGTGTCGTTCTGATTGACCAAAGAGCCGCCGGCAGCTCCTCAATCCAATTTCTTCCGCACTTGCGCAGCCTGTCGAAGGTCCTGGTCTTGAGTCCGCGCAGCACTTCAGCGTTGGCCCTTTCTGCTTGACCGTTGCTCCTGGGGTGAGCAACCGAAGCGAAACAGACCTTGGCGCCGAGATCCTGGGCGTATTGCATGAAGGCGCGACTTGTGAATTGTGTCCCGTTGTCGGTGATGATTCTGTTGGGGATTCCGAAACGGCAGACGATCGACCGGAAGAACTTGACTGCTGACTGCGCGGTCACCTTCCTCACTGGCTCCACTTCTGGCCACTTCGTGAACTTGTCGATTGCAACGTACAAGTACTCGAAGCCCCCGACGGCTCGGGGAAAAGGGCCGAGGATATCGAGCCCCCAGACCGAGAAGGGCCAGGATAAAGGGATTGTTTGGATAGCTTGAGCTGGCTGATGAATCTGTTTTGCATGGAACTGGCACGCTTCACACTTGGTTACTAGTGCAGTTGCATCTTGGAGGGCTTCTTGCCAGAAGAACCCTTGCCGGAAGGCTTTCCCGACAAGTGCTCTTGCGCCAATGTGATGGCCGCATATGCCTCCGTGTATCTCTGCCAACAGCTTCTGTCCGTCTTCCCTGGAGATGCACTTCAATCTGACACCGTTGAGTCTCCTTCTGTACAGCTCGTTGTCCACGAACTGGTACATACTTGACTGCCTGGTGATCTTCTCCATCTCTTCTGGGTCGTCGGGAAGTTCTCCAGTTTGCAGAAAACGGACGATCTGCTGCGCCCATGCCGGAGCCCGGGGCTCGACGGCAAGGACTAAAGGCATGAAAGCCGCTGCGGGGACCCCGGCTTCTACGGCAAGAACCTCTGGTTCCGCCGGAGCCGGTGATCCCCCGGCAAGCTTGCCGGGGCAAAGCTTGTCGGGAACCCCCGCTTCAACTGGACAGATCCTCGGATCCGCAGGAGCGGACTGTTCCTCAGCGTTCAGACTGCTGATCTGCTTGCCGGAGCAAGGCTTATCGGGGACACCTGCTTCGACTGGACGGATCCTGGGATCCGCAGGAGCGGGCTGTCCCCCGGCGTTCTGGTTGTTGATCTTGGGGACCTTGGCGGCGTTCTCAGGAAGGTTCGCCTGCAAGTAGTCGCCGGAGACCAACTTCCTTTTCTTGGACTGCCCAACTGATGGTGTAACGGATGGTTGAGTCAGCTTGAGTAAGAAGGTCCCTGGTTCCACAGGTAACTTCAACGAAGCACACTTCGAAAGGCCGTCTGCTATCTCATTCTGAGCTCTCGGGACGTGCTCCAGTTGCAGCCCTTCAAAGTGTTCTTCCAGCTTCCTCACTTCATCTACATAAGCTTCCATCAGAGGGCTCTGGTAGCTCTTGTTGACTTGCCGGACCACCAGTTGAGAATCTCCCCGCACAATCAGCTTTCTGATCCCAAGTTCGGCCGCAATCCTGAGGCCGGCGAGCAAGCCTTCATACTCAGCAGTATTGTTGGTTGCTTGCTCTCTTGGGAAGTGCATCTGGATAACATACTTGAGGTGCTCTCTGGTGGGCGCGATGAGTACCACGCCAGCACCGGCGCCTTGCAGCGAGAAGGCACCATCGAAGTACATTACCCACTCGCTTGTTGCTTCTTGTACGGGCGCGCTTGTTTCTTGGGCTTCTCCTTCTGGCGTCGGGGTCCACTCAGCTATGAATTCTGCCAAAGCTCGGCTCTGTATGGTTGAAGTACTTTCAAACTTGAGTCCAAAGCTCGACTGCTCCAGTGCCCACTCGACGATCCTGCCTGTTGCCTCGGGATTGTGCAATATCCTCTTCAGCGGAAAGCGAGTGACTACTGTTATCTCATGTGCTTGGAAGTAATGGCGCAGCTTTCTCGAGGCCATGAGGAGGCCGAAAAGCAACTTCTGCACCCCAGAGTATCTTGATCTAGCCCCCTGCAAGAGGGAACTCACAAAATACACCGGGCGCTGCACCATCTTCTTCCGCGCTCCATCCTGTTCCTGCGCAGGGTTGTCCTTGTCGGGGCCAGAGCTTGCCGGAGCAGCCCCCCGCTCGTCGCTGGATTCGCTTGCAGGTGGTATAGACTCCTCGTCGGCCTCCCTCTCCGCCACTAACGCAGCACTAACCACCTGGTTGGTTGCCGCTAGGTATAGCAACAACTTCTCCTGTGGTCTAGGTGCGACAAGTATTGGAGTGGAGGATAGGTACCTTTTCAAATCTTGCAGCGCCGCCTCCGCTTCTGGAGTCCACTGCATGGGGCCTGCCTTCTTCAAGATTTTAAAGAAGGGCAGGGCGCGTTCTGCAGACCTTGAAATGAACCGACTGAGGGCGGCCACACAACCTGCAAGCTTTCTGACGTCCTTGACGCGCTCTGGGGCTTCGATCTGCTCGATGGCTTTGATCTTGTCGGGATTAGCTTCAATCCCCCTCTGTGACACAAAGAACCCGAGAAGCTTGCCGGAGGGGACTCCGAAAACGCACTTCTCGGGGTTCAGCTTGAGCTGTATCTTGCGCAGGTTCTGAAATGTCTCTTCCAGATCTTGGACCAGGGTTTCCTTGCTCCTGCTCTTCACCACGATGTCATCCATGTAGGCCTCCACGTTCCTATGGATCTGTGGCTCGAAAGCAGTGTGCACTACCCTTGCAAACGTTGATCCCGCATTCTTCAGTCCAAACGGCATGCGTATGAAGCAATAGGTGCCGCACGGAGTGATAAATGCGGTCTTCTCTTCATCTTCTTTGGCCATAAAGACTTGGTGGTAGCCTGAATATGCATCAAGAAAAGAGAGTAGCTCACATCCGGCAGTGGAGTCAACAATCTGGTCAATGCGCGGCAAGGGAAATGGATCCTTGGGACATGCTTTATTCACATCGGTGAAGTCTATGCACAGTCTCCACTTCCCATTGGCTTTGCGCACGACGACCGGATTGGCCAGCCACGTTGGATGGATCACACCTCTCACTAGGCCTGCTGCCTCTAGCTTCTTGATTTCTTCGCTGATGAATTCTTGGCGCTCCACGGCTTGCTTTCTCACTTTCTGCTTGACGGGTCGCGCGTGAGGACAGACAGCGAGCTTGTGCTCAATCACCCTCCTGGGAACACCGGGGATGTCGGACGGTTGCCATGCAAACACGTCGACATTCGCCCGCAGGAAGGCAACGAGCGCGCTTTCCTATTTGGTGTCAAGCGTGGCACTGATGGTGAAGGTACCGCCAGTGCCGTCCTCCTTGGCGGACACCTTCTTGGTTGCCGGAGGAGCGGTCATTCCCTTCTTGTACTTGCCGGTGGAGCTCGATGGAACGTCCTCGACGGCGGCGCAGCACTCCGAAGAGGTGCGGTTGCCGGAGTGGGCCCCAGAGCACTTACCGGACTTGGTCCTTGTCTTCTTCATCCTCGTCGCGGCCCCGGGGAGGCCGATCGCCTTGCCGCTGCTTGGACTTGCCGCGGCGTCCTCCCCGGCCGATGGGCGGCCGCTTCTTGCTTGGTTCGCCACCTCCACCCTGGGCCTTCCCCTTGTCGCGCCTCTCGTACTCAGCCTTCTGCTGCACGACGAGGTACTCGACGCTTTTGCAGTTGGAGAGATCGTGGCCCTTGGTGCGGTGGATCTTGCAGTATTGCTTGTCGGAGCCGTCCTGCTTGTCCGCTGCCGCCACGGGGGCAGGCTCCTTGCCGGAGCCGCCAGCCTGCGTTTGCTTGGCGGGAGCCTCCTTGCCGGACTCCTCAACGGCAAGCACCTCTTTCCTGTTCTTCCTCCTATTATTCCGCCGCTGGCTTCTCTTCGCCGGGGCGGTGTCGTCACTGTCGCTTTCTCCTGCGCCAGCATCCTCCCTGGGGAGTTTCCTCCCCTCCTCCGCGCGCGCGCACTTGTCAGCCAGGGCATATAGCTCGCTGACGTCCCGGATCTTGGTCATGGCCATCTCTTCACGCATGCGGCGGTTACGCACGTTCTGGTGGAACGCGCTGATAACCGCGGCAGGGTGAACGTCGGGGATGTTGCGATGCACGCGGCTGAAGCGCTGGATGTACTTGCGCAGGGATTCTCCTTCCTTCTGGGCTAGGATGTGGAGGTCGCTATCCTGGCCATGAGGTTTGTGGCCGCCTGTGAAGGCGCCAACAAACTGATGGCAAAGATCTGCCCAGGAAGAAATGGAGCCTTCCGGCAAGTGCATAAGCCACGAACGAATGTTCGGCTTAAGCACGAGCGGGAAGTAGTTCGCCAATATCCTCTCGTCGCGCCCCCCGGCAGCTTGCACAGCGATCGTGTAGATGCTGAGAAACTCCGAGGGGTGCGTCCTGCCGTCGTACTTCTCCGGTACGTCGGGCTTGAAGTTCTTCGTGCTGGGCCACCGGACGCGCCGCAGCTCACGGGTGAACGCAGGGCAACCTGCCGCGTACGGTAAGTCACCTGGTTCACCGGGCGCGTGCGCGTCGACAGCGTTCCCAGCCCGCTGGTCTGATTGCCGCCGAGTTTCTCGGCGGCGCTCGATCCTTGTTCGAGCGTCTTCTTGCTGTCGCTCGTCGAGGACTCGGCGCTGGTCCCGGCGAGTCCGCGGGTCTGACGACGCTGTAGAGCCGTCGTCGGCGTTGCTCCAGCGGGGCGGCGTCTTCTGCTTCTGCGCCGGGGAGTGCATGGTGGTTGCACCCCCGGCGGTCTTGTCGCCGTCGTCCTTCGTCTTCTCGACCTGCCGTGGCCGTGAGGTCGCCGGCTGCTGCGGCGTGTCGTTGTTGGCGAAGGCGATCATGCTCTGGATGGTGGCCCTCCAGCCTTCGGCCTTGTCAGCCGCTGGAGGGTAGTCGAGGAGCAGTTGCGCTCTCGCGAGTGCTTCTGCCGGAGTGGAGGGGAGCGGGGGCGAGTGGCGCGAGGAGCGGGATACGCTCGGACTCTTAACAATGTTAGAAAGAGCGGGGTCCCTCCCCGGCGCCTTCGCCTTGCCCGTGTCCGGACGGGGGCCCGGGGCGTCCCGTGAACCTCCAGTTTGCCCTTGGTCCAGCAAGCGGATGCCACCTCCTGTGGCATGGCGCTGCTGGGTCGTTGTTTGTCGGGACGGACGCGACGCGTCCTCGGAGGCCGAGGCTCGGTCATCCGCCCTGTTCTTGGATTTGGTGGCGCCGCGAGTGTTCTCGCCGGTGGCCACCCCTCCGACTGTGTCTCCCCCGCCCACCGTTGGCTCCGGTAGCGGTGGAAGAGACGCGGACGGGCCCGCGACCTCCGAAGCCTTCTTCTTCGGGGCCATGGTGTTGATGAAGCTAGCGAATCCGGAGAAGCTGACGAAGAGCGCGCTCGCGCGAACGCCGGATCTGATCCGCACAACCTCGACGCACCCCCTACCTGGCGCGCCAAAGATGTCGGGGTGGACGGCGTCCCCCGCGAGCACCTATGGGGCCGGAGCCCCTTTCGTTGTCCGGTGAGGGGGGCGGAGGGAGCACGGAGAGCAGATCGAGGCGAGCACACGGGCGGTTTACCCAGGTTCGGGCCGCGATGGACGCGTAAAACCCTACTCCTGCTTGGTTGTATTGAACTGGGGAGCTCGGGAGCTTGGAGAGCTAGCTACACCGAGCGTATGGCTGTCTGGATTCCGAATCTCCGAACCCCCTCTACGTTGCACACGGGCCTCCTTTTATAGCGCAAAGGGGTCACCGACAGGTGTCAACGTAAGAGAAAGGGGTAAAAGTGTAAAAGGGGTGGAAGTTGTAACAGTGCGGGAACAGTGGCGCTACAGTGCGGCACAGTGTTATCATACCTACTTCTGACGGTAGGGGACAAGGGCATTAAATGCCCGTCACGGTCGCCTGGACAGCACCGAGGCGGACCGTTAGGTGCGCCACCGCTCGCCACGGTGGTGGCTGCATGCCACCGCATACCCCAGGCTGCGCGGTGCCCCGCCACGTGCCCTTGGGGGAAACCCCGGAGCGACGCGTGGGCGGGTGAGCTGGAGCGCAGTCCTGAGGTGGCGATTTGCCGCGGCAAGTGGCTTGCCGCGGGGGTCGTCTTCCTGTGCCTGATAGCTTGCCGGCTATCAGGCCTTGCCGGGGCGCATGGCGCGCCGTGGCGGGCTTCTCTTGTGGTGCCTGGGTTCGGCCTTCCCGACAAGCTCCTCTTGTCGGGGTCTCGATCTTCTGTCTCGTATACTTTGTTCTTGGATGGTATCACATGGGCTTAGTCGTCCCGGCAAGCTCCTCTTGCCGGGGTCTTGTCTTCTTGGCCCGGCAAGCTCCTCTTGCCGGGGGCCTTGTCTTGAATGCTTGGTCTTCTCTTGGCGCTTCCTGGGCGGGCCTCGCCGCAGGGTGCTACAACTGCCCGTGCACAAGTCTGGGGTACTAAGGTACCCCTACTTTAGTACACTGACAACGCCCTACCCCCCTGGGAGCGCCCCCTGCCTCGTGGGCCCCCTGGCAGGCCTCCGGTGCCCATCTTCTGCTATATGAAGTCTTTTACCCTGGAAAAAATCATAAGCAAGCTTTCAGGAAGAAACACTGCCGCCTCCGGTGCCCATCTTCTCCCATTGCTCCGTATCTGATCGTTTGGGGGTACATAGGTATATATAGGAGGAAGAAGTACGTCGGTGGAGCATGGTGGGGCCCACGAGGGTGGAGGGGCGCGCCCTGGGGGGTGGGCGCGCCCCCTACCTCGTGCCCACCTCCTTTCTTTCTTGACGTAGGGTCCAAGTCTCCTGGGCCATATTCGGTGAGAAAATCACGTTCCCGAAGGTTTCATTCTGTTTGGACTCCGTTTGATATTCCGTTTCTTTGAAACTCTGAAATAGGCAAAAAAAATAGCAATTCTGGGCTGGGCCTCCGGCTAATAGGTTAGTCCCAAAAATAATATAAAAGTGGATAATAAAGCCCAATAATGTCCAAAGCAGTAGATAATATAGCATGGAGCAATCAAAAATTATAGATACGTTGGAGACGTAGCAGAACCAATCTATGGCTCCGACAGAGTTGTTCTGCCGGGGAAACATCCCTCCGGGAGGGGAAAATCATCGCCACCGTCATCACCATCGATCCTCTCATCGAAAGGGGGTCAATCAACATCAACATCTTCACCAGCACCATCTCATCTCAAACCCTATTTCATCTTTTGTATCCAATCTTTGTCCCAAAGCCTCAGATTGGTACCTGTGGGTTGCTAGTAGTGTTGATTACTCCTTGTAGTTGATGCTAGTTGGTTTATTTGGTGGAAGATCATATGTTCAGATCCTTAATGCATATTAATACACCTCTGATTATGAACATGAATATGATTTGTGAGTAGTTACGTTTGTTCCTGAGAACATGGGAGAAGTCTTGCTATAAGTAGTCATGTGAATTTGGTATTCGTTCGATATTTTGATCAGATGTATGTTGTATTTCCTCTAGTGGTGTTATATGAACATCAACTACATGTCACTTCACCATTGTTTGGGCCTAGAGAAAGGCATTGGGAAGTAATAAGTATATGATGGGTTGCTAGAGTGACAGAAGCTTAAACCCTAGTTTATGAGTTGCTTCGTAAGGGGATGATTTGGATCCATATGTTTCATGCTATGGTTAGGTTTACCTTAATACTTCTTTTGTAGTTGCGGATGCTTGCAATAGGAGTTAATCATAAGTGGGATGCTTGTCCAAGAAAGGGCAGTACCCAAGCCCCGGTCCACCCACATACCAAATTATCAAAGTAACGAACGCGAATCATATGAGCGTGATGAAAACTAGCTTGATGATAATTCCCATGTGTCCTCGGGAGCACTTTTCTCTATATAAGAGTTTGTCCAGGCTTGTCCTTTGCTACAAAAAGGATTGGGCCATCTTGCTGCACCTTATTTACTTTCATTACTTGTCACCCATTACAAATTACCTTATCACAAAACCATCTGTTACCGATAATTTCAGTGCTTGTAGAGAATACCTTACTAAAAACCGCTTGTCATTTCCTTCGGCTCCTCGTTGGGTTCGACACTCTTACTTATCGAAAGCACTACGATAGATCCCCTATACTTGTGGGTCATCACTGATTCCAAAGCAGCTATGTACTCCGCTTCACACGTAGATCCCGCCACGATGCTCTGCTTGGAACTGCACCAACTGACAGCTCCACCATTCAATAAAAATATGTATTCGGTTTGTGACTTAGAGTCATACGGACCAGTGTCAAAGCTTGCATCAACGTAACCATTTATAACGAGCTCTTTGTCACCTCCATAAACAAGAAACATATCCTTAGTCCTTTTCTGCTATTTCAGGATGTACTTGACCGCTGTCCAGTGATCCACTCCTGCATTACTTTGGTACCTTCCTGCTAAGCTAATAGCAAGGCACACATCAGGTCTGGTACACAGCATTGCATACATGATAGAGCCTATGGCTGAAGCATAGGGAATGACTTTCATTTTCTCTCTATCTTCTGCATTGGTCAGCCATTGAATCTGACTCAACTTCACACCTTGTAACACAGGCAAGAACCCTTTCTTTGCTTGATCCATTGTGAACTTCTTCAAAACTTTGTCAAGGTATGTGCTTTGTGAAAGTCTAATTAAGCGTCTTGATCTATGTCTATAGATCTTGATGCCCAATATATAAGCAGCTTCACCGAGGTCTTTCACAGAAAAATTCTTATTCAAGTATCCTTTTATGCTATTCAGAAATTCAGTATCATTTCCTATCAACAATATGTCATCCACATATAATATCAGAAATGCTACAGAGCTCCCACTCAGTTTATTGTAAATAGAGGTTTCTCGAAAAGTTTGTGTAAAACCATATGCTTTGATCACACTATCAAAGCGTATATTCCAATTCCGAGATGCTTGCAGCAGTCCATAAATGGATCGCTGAAGCTTACACACTTTGTTAGCACCTTTTGGATCTACAAAACCTTCTAATTGCATCATATACAATTCTTTTTTACGATATCCGTTAAGGAATGCGGTTTTGACATCCATTTGCCAAATTTCATAATCATAAAATGCGGCAATTGCTAACATGATTCGGACGGACTTAAGCATCGCTACGGGTGAGAAGGTCTCATCGTACTGAACTCCTTGCAGTTGTCGAAAACCTTTCGCAACAAGTCGATCTTTGTAGACAGTAAAATTACCATCAACGTCAGTCTTCTTCTTAAAGATCCATTTATTCTCTATGGCTTGTCGATCATCGGGCAAGTCAACCAAAGTCCACACTTTGTTCTCATACATGGACCCCATCTCAGATTTCATGGCCTCAAGCCATTTTGCGGAATCTGGGCTCATCATCGCTTCCTCATAATTCGTAGGTTCGTCATGGTCAAGTAACATGACCTCAAGGACAGGATTACTGTACCACTCTGGTGTAGATCTTACTCCGGTTGACCTACGATGGTTGGTAGTAACTTGATCAGAAGTTTCATGATCATCATCATTAACTTCCTCACTTACTGGTGTAGGAATCACTGGATCTGATTTCTGTGATGAACTACTTTCCAATAAGGGAGCAGGTATAATTACCTCATCAAGTTCTACTTTCCTCCCACTCACTTCTTTCGAAAGAAACTCCTTCTCTAGAAAGGATCCATTCTTAGCAACGTATATCTTGCCTTCGGATCTGTGATAGAAGGTGTACCCAACAGTCTCTTTTGGGTATCCTATGAAGACACATTTCTTCGATATGGGTTCAAGCTTATCAGGTTGAAGCTTTTTCACATAAGCATCGCAGCCCCAAACTTTAAACGACAACTTGGGTTTCTTGCCAAACCACAGTTCATAAGGTGTCATCTCAACAGATTTAGATGGTGCCCTATTTAACGTGAATGCAGCCGTCTCTAAAGCATAACCCCAAAATGATAGCGGTAAATCAGTGAGAGACATCATAGATCACACCATATCTAGTAAAGTACGATTACGACGTTCGGACACACCATTACGCTGTGGTGTTCCAGGTGGCGTGAGTTGCGAAACTATTCTGCATTGTTTCAAACTCGTAACTCAAATATTCTCCTCCACGATCAGATCGTAGAAACTTTATTTTCTTGTTACGATGATTTTCCACTTCACTCTGAATTTTTTTGAACTTTTCAAATGTTTCAGACTTATGTTTCATCAAGTAGATATACCCATATCTGCTCAAATCATCTGTGAAGGTCAGAAAATAACGATACCCGCCGCGAGCGTCTACACTCATCAGACCGCATACATCAGCATGTATTATTTCCAACAAGTCTGTTGCTCGCTCCATTGTTCCGGAGAACGGAGTCTTAGTCATCTTGTCTATGAGGCATGGTTCGCAAGCATCAAGTGATTCATAATCAAGTGATTCCAAAAGCCCATCAGCATGGAGTTTCTTCATGCGCTTTACACCTATATGACCTAAACGATAGTGCCACAAATAAGTTGCACTATCATTATTAAACTTATATCTTTTGGCTTCAATACTATGAACATGTGTATCACTACTATAAAGATTTAGTAAAAATAGACCACTCATCAAGGGTGCATGGCCATAAAAGATATTACTCATATAAATAGAACATCCATTATTCTCTGATTTAAATGAATAACCGTCTCGCATCAAACAAGATCCAGATATAATGTTCATGCTCAACGCTGGCACCAAATAAAAAATATTTAGGTCTAAAACTAATCCCGAAGGTAGATGTAGAGGTAGCTTGCTGACGGCGATCACATCGACTTTGGAACCATTTCCCACGCGCATCTTCACCTCGTCCTTAGCCAATCTTCACTTAATCCGTAGCCCCTATTTCGAGTTGCAAATATGAGCAACAAAACCAATATCAAATACCCAGGCGCTACTGCGAGCATTAGTTAAGTACAGATCAATAACATGTGTATTAAATATACCTTTCACTTTGCCATCCTTCTTCTCCGCCAAATACTTGGGGCAGTTTCGCTTCCAGTGACCAGTCCCTTTCCAGCAGAAGCACTCAGTCTCAGGCATAGGTCCAGACTTGGGCTTGTTCACTTGATACTGGCTCTTCTTGAAGTTCCCCTTCTTCCCTTTACCCTTTTTCTTGAAACTGGTGGTCTTGTTGACCATCAACACTTGATGCTCCTTCTTGATTTCTACCTCCGCAGCCTATAGCATTGTGAAGAGCTCGTGAATTCTCTTATCCATCCCTTGCATATTATACTTCATCACGAAGCTCTTGTAGCTTGGTGGCAGTGATTGAAGAACTCTGTTAATGACACTATCATCAGGAAGATTAACTCCTAGTTGAGTCTAGTGGTTGTGGTGCCCAGACATTAGGAGTATATGTTCACTTGACAGAACCATTCTCCTCCATTTTGCAGCTGTAGAACTTATTGGGGACTTCATATCTCTCAATCCGGGCATTTGCTTGAAATATTAACTTCAACTCCTGGAACATCTCATATGCTCCATGACGTTCAAAACGTCTCTGAAGTCCCGGTTCTAAGCCGTAAAGCATGGCACACTAAACTACCGAGTAGTCATCAGCTTTGCTCTGCCAGACTTTCATAACATCTGGTGTTGCTCCTGTAGCAGGTTTGGCACCTAGCGGTGCTTCCAGGACGTAATTCTTCTATGCAGGAATGAGGATAATCCTCAAGTTTACGGACCCAGTCCGTGTAATTGCTACCATCATCTTTCAACTTAGCTTTCTATAGGAACGCATAAAAATTCAACGGAACAATAGCACGGGCCATTTATCTACAACAAATAGACATCCAAAATACGATCAGGTACTAAGTTCATGATAAATTAAAGTTCAGTTAATCATATTACTTAAGAACTCCCACTTAGATAGACATCCCTCTAATCATCTAAGTGATCATGTGATCCATATCAACTAAACCATGTTTGATCATCACGTGAGATAGAGTAGTTTTCAACGGTGAACATCACTATGTTGATCATATCTATTATATGATTCACGCTCGACCTTTTGGTCTTCGTGTTCCGAGGCCATATCTGCAAATGCTAGGCTCATCAAGTTTGATATCACATCACAACATGCCCTGCAAAAACAAGTTAGACGTCCCCTACTTTGTTGTTGCAAGTTTTACGTGGCTACTACGGGCTTAGCAAGAACCGTTCTTACCTACGCATCAAAACCACAACGATTTTTCATCAAGTTTGCTGTTTTAATCTTCAACAAGGACCGAGCATAGTCACACTCGATTCAACTAAAGTTGGAGAAATAGACACCCACTAGCCACCTGTGTGCGAAGCACGTCGGTAGAACCAGTCTCGCGCAAGCGTACGCGTAATGTCGGTCTGAGCCGCTTCATCCAACAATAACGCTGAATCAAAGTATGACATGCTGGTAAGCAGTATGACTATTATTGCCCACAACTCTTTGTGTTCTATTCGTGCATATAACATCTACGCATAGACCTGGCTCGGTTGCCACTGTTGCGGAACGCAGTAATTTCAAAAAATCCTACGCACACGCCAGATCCATCTAGGTGATGCATAGCAACGAGAGGGGAGAGTGTTGTCTAGTTACCCTCATAGACTGAAAGCATAAGCATTATGACAACGCGGTTGATGTAGACGTACGTCTTCACGATCTGACCGATCCTAGTACCGAAAGTATGGCACCTCCGCGATCTGCACACATTCGGCTCGGTGACGTCTCATGAACTCTCGATCGAGCTGAGTGTCGAGGGAGAGCTTCGTCAGCACGACGAGGGGGGTACCGCACATGGCTATGACAACTGTCAACTTGTGTGTCTATGGGGTGCCCCCCTCCCCCGTATATAAAGGAGTGGAGGAGGGGGAGGGCTTACCCTCTATGGCGCGCCAAAGGGGAGTCCTACTCCCACCGGGAGTAGGACCCCCCCTTCCCTAGTTTGGAGTAGGAGAGGAAGGAAGGAGGAGAGAAGGAGAAGGAAAAGGGGGCGCCGCGGCCTGCCCTGGCCACCCCTCTCTCTCCACTAAGGCCCATATGGCCCATTATACTCCCCGGGGGGTTCCGGTAACCCCTCGGTACCCGGTAATTGCCCGGACTCACCCGGAACCATTCCGAAGTCCAAAAATAGTCATCCAATATATCAATCTTTATGTCTCGACTATTTCGAGACTCCTCGTCATGTCCGTGATCAAAACCGTGACTCTGAACAACCCTCGGCACATCATAACACATAAACTCATAATATTGTTCATCACCAAACGTTAAGCGTGCGGACCCTACGGGTTCGAGAACTATGTAGACATGACCGAGACTCATCTCCAGTCAATAACCAATAGCGGAACCTGGATGCTCATATTGGTTCCTACATATTCTACGAAGATGTTTATCGGTCAAACCGCATAACAACATACGTTGTTCCCTTTGTCATCAGTTTGTTACTTGCCCGAGATTCGATCCTTGGTACCTCAATACCTAGTTCAATCTCGTTACCAGCAAGTCTCTTTACTTGTTCCGTAATGCGTCATCCCGCAACTAACTCATTAGTCACATTGCTTGCAAGGCTTATAGTGATGTGCATTACCTAGAGGGCCCAAAGATACCTCTCCGATACTCGGAGTGACAAATCCTAATCTCGATCTATGCCAACTCAATAAACACCATCGGAGACACTTGTAGAGCATCTTTATAATCACCCAGTTATGTTGTGACGTTTGATAGCACACTAAGTGTTCCTCCGGTATTCGAGAGTTGCATAATCTCATAGTCATAGGAACATGTATAAGGCATGAGGAAAGCAATAGCAATAAACTAAATGATCAAGTGCTAAGCTAACGGTACGGGTCAAGTCAATCACATCATTCTCTAATGATGTGATCCCGTTAATCAAATTACAACTCATGTCTATGGCTAGGAAACTTAACCATCTTTGATTCAACGAGCTAGTCAAGTAGAGGCATACTAGTGACACTCTGTTTGTCTATGTATTCACACATGTACTAAGTTTCCTGTTAATACAATTCTAACATGAATAATAGACATTTGTCATGATATAAGAAATATAAATAACAAATTTATTATTGCCTCTAGGGCATATTTCCTTCACCTATTCCTTTTTATTTTTCTCCTTTGGCAAGCATCATGTGGTGAGGAAAGATCTAGGCACATATGTCCAGTTGAATATGGGTAGCATGAGTTATTATTGTTGACTTCACCCCTGAGGTGAATATGTTGGGAGGCAAAACAATAAGCCCCTATCTTTCTATGTGTCTGGTTGAAATGTTTTGTTCATGTGTATGCAGTGAGTGTTATCAATCATAGAAGACTATAAGATGGTTGAGTATGTGGAGCTCTTACTTAAACTCCGTTGAATAAGTTGAATTGCAATTTCTTGGTGACTAAGAACATAGGTTGTTGAGTTTCAAGAGATTTCATTGTTTGAACCTTAACATGTGAATTGGTTGCTACCGTAACATGAGAATTTTTATAAGAAATAATTGTTGTTATGATGCTAGGAAAAGTTATTGAAATTATCATTGATCAAACTTGTGCACTTTGCTAGCATTCACACTTCATAAATTATTTATTTTGTCATTTACCTACTCGAGGACGAGTAGGAATTAAGCTTGGGGATGCTGATATGTCTCCAACGTATCTATAATTTATGAAGTATTTATGCTATTTTATTATCATTCTTGGATGTTTTACAATCATTTTGTAGCAAATTTATATCATTTTTGGGACTAACCTATTGACCCAGTGCCCAGTGCTAGTTGTTGTTTTTTGCTTGTTTTTTACATCGCAAGAAATCAATATCAAACGGTCCAAACACCGCGGAACTTCTTGGAGATTTTTTATGGACCAGAACACCCAATATGGGCCAGAGCAGCACCTGGGGGGTGCCCCGAGGGGGGCACAACCCACCAGGGCGCGCCCATCTGGCTTGTGCCCACCTCGGTGGCCTCCCGCACCCCCTCTTTGCACTGTAAATTTCCAAATATTCCGAAACCCCTAGGGGTTAACCTAGATCAGAAGTTCCACCGCCGCAAGGCTCTGTAGCCACCAAAAACCAATCTAGACCCCGTTCCGGCACCCTGCCGGAGGTGGGAATCATCTCCGATGGCCGTCTTCATCATCCCAACGGCCACCACGATGAGGAGGGAGTAGTCCACCCTCGGGGCTGAGGGTTTGTACCAGTAGCTATGTGTTTAAACTCTCTCTCTCTCTCTCTCTCTCTCTCGTGTTTTTGCGATGTCACGATCTTGATGTATCGCGGGCTTTGTTAATATAGTCGGATCATATGGTGTTTTCCCCTCTCTATCTTGTTGTGATGAATTGAGTTTTTCCCTTTGAGATTTCGTTGTTATTGGATTGAATACTTTTATGGATTTCAGAACACTTGATAAATGTCTTGTAATTGAATACTCGTGGTGACAATGGGGTATCGTATTGATTCAATTGATATATGTTTTGGCACTCAACTCGTGGATTCCTGAGGTGTCATTGGGGTAATCTATGCATAGGGGTTGATGCACGTTCTTGTCTTTGTTTCTCCGGTAGAAATCTTGGGGCACTCTTTGAAGTTCTTTGTGTTGGATTGAGTATTATGAATATGAATTTGCTTTGGTGTTATTTTAGTACAAACTCTAGGATAGATCGAACGAAAGAATAGCCTTGTGTTATTTTAGTACCAACTCTTGAATAGATCGAACGGAAAGAATAGCTTTGAGGTGGTTTCCTACCCTACAAACAATTTATTCTTATATTCTCCGCTAGATAGGAATTCAGAGTGATTCTTCATCGCACTTTGAGGGATTGTTATATGATCCAATTATATTAGCATTGTTGAGAGATTGCACAAGCGAAAGTACAGACCCTAGGCCTCATTTTCAAGCATTGCAATACCATTTTTGTGCCCGTTTACTATTTGCTACCTTGCTGTTTTTATTTATTCAGATTATAAAAATATATTTCTACCATAAATATTACACTTTTATCATCATCTCTTCACCGAACTAGTGCACCTATACAATTTGCCATTGTATTGGGTGTGTTGGGGACACAAGAGATTTCTTGTATTTGGTTGCAGGGTTTTTTGAGAGAGACTATCTTCATCCTACACCTCTCACGGATTGATAAACCTTAGGTCATCCACTTGAGGGAAAATTGCTACTGTCATTCAAAACTCTGCCCTTAGAGGCCCAACACGTGTCTACAAGAATAAAGTTGCGTAGTAGGCATCAAGCTCTTTTCTGGCGCCGTTGCCGGGGAGGTGAGTGCATGAAGGTATATCTTTAGATATTGCAATTGAATCTTTTAGTTTCTTGTTTTATCACTAGTTTGTTTTATAAAAGAAAACTACATAAAAAATGGAATTGAGGTTGTATCATATTATTGATCATCTTTATAATATCTTTCTTGAATATGATGGTCAGAAAATTATGCTCAATTGCTAGAAGAAGAAGTCAATAAAATGTTTGGCACAAAGTATTTGAATGATGGGCATGATTGCAATGTTGTTAGTATGAATTATTTGAATATCCATGATGCTAACTATGACGCCCCCGATTCAATCGTGCACTAATCATGCACGCAAATGTGTACGATCAAGATTAGGGACTCACGGGAAGATATCACAACACAACTCTAAAAGTAAAATAAGTCATACAAGCATCATAATACAAGCCAGGGGCCTCGAGGGCTCAAATACAAGTGCTCGATCATAGACGAGTCAGCGGAAGCAACAATATGTGAGTACAGACATAAGTTAAACAAGTTTTTCTTAAGAAGGCTAGCACAAACTGGGATACAGACCAAAAGAGGCGTAGTCCTCCTGCCTGGGATCCTCCTAAACTACTCTTGGTCGTCGCCAGCGGCCTCCACGTAGTAGTTGGCACCTCCGGTGTAGGAGTCATCATCGACGGTGGCGTCTGGCTCCTGGGCTCCAGCATCTGGTTGCGACAACCAAGAGGAAAGGAAAGGGGGAAAAGAGGGAGAAAAGCAACCGTGAGTACTCATCCAAAGTACTCGCAAGCAAGGATCTACACTACATATGCATGGGTATATGTGTGAAGGGGCAATATCGGTGGACTGAACTACAGAATGCCAGAATAAGAGGGGGATAGCTAGTCCTGTCAAAGACTACGCTTCTGGCAGCCCTCCATCTTGCAACATGTAGAAGAGAGTAGATGGTAAGTTCACCAAGTGTCATCACATAGCATAATCCTACCCGACGATCCTCTCCTTGTCACCCTGTTAGAGGACGATCACTGGGTTGTATCTGGTACTTGAAAGGGTGTGTTTTATTAAGTATAGGGTTCTAGTTGTCATAAGGTCAAGGTACAACTCCGGGTCGTCCTGTTACCGAAGATCACGGCTATTCGAATAGATAAACTTACCTGCAGGGGTGCACCACATTACCCAACACGCTCGATCCCCTTTGGCCGGACACACTTTCCTTGGTCATGCCCGGCCTCGGAAGATCAACACGTCGCAGCCCCACCTAGGCACAATAGAGAGGTCAGCACGCCGGTCTAAATCCTATGCGCGCAGGGGTCTGGCCCATTGCACACCTGCATGTTGCGTCCGTGGCCAGAAGCGTACCTAACCTTCCTAATACAAGAGCAGGCGTTCTAGTCCAATTCGGCGCGCGCCGCTCAGTCGCTGACGTCAAGAAGGCTTCGGCTGATACCACGACATCGAGTGCCCATAACTGTTCCCGCGTAGTTGGTTAGTGCATATAGGCCAGTGGCCAGACTCATATCAAATACCAAGATCTCGTTAAGCGTGTTATTTTGAAGTAACCGCGGACACCGACCAGGGCCAGGCCCACCTCTCTCCTAGGTGGTCCCAACCTGCCCTGTCGCTCTGCCACAAAGATCCACTCAGAGGGCTGTCGGGACAAATGTCCTTTCGGTCCCAATCCGTGAATCACTCGCGGGTACTCTACGAGCCGACCCGACTTTAGTCACCACAGTCATCATATATTGTGTATATAAGTACATACCCGTGATCACCTCCCGAGTGATCACGGCCCGATAGTATAGCATGGCAGACGACCAAGAATGTAGGGACAATGATGGAATACTAGCATCCTATACTAAGCATTTAGGATTGCAGGTAAAGGTAATAACAGTAGTAGCAAGGACAGGCTATGCATCAAGGTAGGATAAACGGAAAAGCGGTAACATGCTACACTACTCTAATGCAAGCAGTAGAGAGAAGAATAGGCGATATCTGGTGATCAAGGGGGGGATTGCCTGGTTGCTCTGGTAAGAAGGAGGGGTCGTCAACACCGTAGTCGTACTGGGTAGCAGCGGTGTCGGTCTCGGGGTCCAGCGAGAGAAGAGGGGGAAGAAACAATAAATATAATGCAAACATATGCATGCCGATGCATGGCATGATAATGAGCGGTGCTAGGTGTGCCCTAACGCAGTAGGACGTGATACCGGCGAAGGGGGGGAAACATCCGAGAAAGTATCCCCGGTGTTTCGTGTTTTCGGATAGATGAACCGGAGGGGAAAAGTTGAGTGTTTGCTATGCTAGGGATGTATGGCGGACGAACGGGCTACATATCCGGATCCGTCTTGTCGTTCTGAGCAATTTCCATGTACAAATTATTTTCATCCTAGTTACGTATTATTTTATATTAATTTTTAAAGTTTTAATTCATTTTTGGAATTAACCGATTTAATTTATTTAAAAACAGGTTTACTGCATCAGCATGACATCAGCACGATGTCAGCAGTCAACAGTGCATATGACTGGGTCAAACTGATGTGCGGGACCGGTCTGTCATAGACGCATCAACCTAACTAACAGATTAGTTAGTTAACTAGAAGTTTAAATAATGTTAAGCTAATCTCTTAACTAGAAGTTTTAAATTACTTCTTTTTGTTTTTATTCTTATTTTCGTTCTGGAAAAAGAGGGACACGGGTCCCAGGTGGCAGTGGCCCAAGGGGCTAAACGGGCGCATCCAACAGGCGCGGATGCCCGCTATCAGGCGAAGGTCGTAGCCCGGTGCGGCGAGGCACACAGGGCCACAGCGAGCGGCGCCGGCAGCGGTCAAGGTGGCGTCGAGCAGCAGGTGGCGGCGGCTCGACGGAGCAGAGTGGTTGGGACCGTGGAGGACACTGGCGGCGGGCGGCGCGGCGCAGCGGAGCAACAACGCGCGTGGCAGCGCGACAAAGGCGAGAAGGTGCAGCTACGCGCGGCCGGTGGCCGGCAGAGTGTAGCGGGCGCGCATGGGCATGGGAGCAGAGCTCCAAGCGTGGCGGTGCTACAGACGGGAGCGACGAGCTGCGCTAGGGAAAGAGGCGGGTGTGAGGAGGCAGGACACGACCCTGGGTGGCCGTGGCCCAGGCGGGCACGAGCGAACTCTGCTGCGGGTGCGGTGAGCACCAGCCAGGGGTGACGCGGGCACAGCTGATGCGTGCAAGGGGTCGCGGTGACCAATAGGGGAACGGGTGGTGTTGCGACTTTGCAGTGGGAAGGAGACAGAGATAGGGGAGGAAACGGGGGCTCACCGAGCGGCACACACGGTGGCCCTTGGGGATTTAGTAGTAGCAGAGGGCATTGTCGGAGCCGGGGATGAGCGGCAGCGACCAGATATGTGGAAGAAGGGGAACCGGTGCAGCAGCGCCTCCGAGCTCCAGCTGCGGCCACTGGTCGACGAGGAAGACGATGGTGGAGACGGCGGACACGTTGGCGAGGCGATGGCTATGGTCGCGCGTTTTACGGCGGCAGGTCCATGGCGGGGCTCGGATGCAGTGGGGAAGGAGGAAGTGGCGAGGTGGATCTGAGGGGAGGGGAGGCTCAGGGGCCTAGAGGGAGAGCAAGGGTGAGTGGGATAAGGAACCGAGGAGGCAGGGGCTTGGCGGCCTTATCCCCTCCCGGCGTCGGTGCCGGCGAGGTGGTCGGGCGGGAACGCGCCCCTGTTCCTCCCCGGGTCGGGGGAACAGGGAAGGGAGACGGCAAGGGGGGTCCAGGCCGACTGTTGGCTAGCTGGGCCATTTGGCCCACGGGGTTTGGGGGGTTTATTTTCCTCTTTTTTTCTTTTGTTTTGTTTTCTGGTTTTATTCCTTTTCTTTTATTTATTTTCCTTTCCGATTTAATTCATTTTAAAATATTTAGGCACTTTCTAAAAATGAGTTTCCTCCACTATTATTACCTGTGCAATGTATGGCACCAACCGAACATTTTTGTTTCAAATTTGGAAAATTTGGTGTTTGCCATATTTTGAATTTCATTTTTGAACCGGTCTTTGAACTAACGCAAGATTAGAAACAGTAACGCAGGTGAAGTGGCATCATTAGCATAGGTTCACTGTAGCATAATTATCTAGGCATTACACTAATGGTATGCAAAGCCATAAGCTTGGGGATGCTATATTTGATGAATATTAGTCCCTTAAGTTTTGATGAGAAAATTTATTATGATGATTGCATGCCTCCTATTTATGATGATTATATTGATGAAAGTGGATTTGGAGAGGTCGTGACTTTATTTAATGATGAATCCACTATTTTGCCGGAGGTTGCAATTGATTATAACAACAAGTTCCTATATATGATGATTATGGTGATGACATGTATGCTATATTGAATAATGATAACCGTGAAACTTTTCATCATGATTTTAATTTTCAATCCCATGATAGTTATTTTGTTGAGTTTGCTCCCACTACTATTGATGAGAATAAATTTGCTTATGTGGAGAGTAATAAGTTTTCTATGCTTTTGTGACATGAAAAGAATGATTTATGTGATGGTTATATTGTTTAATTTCTTCATTATGCTACTGAAAATTATTATGAGGGAGGAACTTATGCTTGTAGGAATTGCAATAATATCAAGTTTCCTCTCTTTGTGTTGAAAATCTTGAAGTTATGCATGTTTTGCCTTCCTATGCTAGTTGATTCTTGTTCCCATAAGTTGTTTGCTCATAAAATCCCTATGCACAGGAAGTGGGTTAGACTTAAATGTGCTAGTCATATGCTTCATTATGCTCTCTTTGTGTTTCAATTCTTATCTTTTATGTGAGCATCATTGAAATCATCATGCCTAGCTTAAAAGGCATTAAAAGAAAAGCACTTATTGGGAGACAACCCAACACTTTTACTACTGTTTTTGTGTGTTCACATGATTATGCTATTGTATTGATCATGTTTTATTGCTTTTGTTTCAATAAAGTGCCAAGTAAAGCCTGTAGGATCTTGTTGGGTGATAGTGGATTTGACCTTGCTGAAAAACAGAAACTTTTGCGCTCGCGAAAATAATTATTATTTTTAACAGAAGAATGCTTTTGAGTTCATTATTTTTTCAGAAGTTTCATATACAAATTTCTCACCTCGTCCTAATTTTTTCATAATTTTGGGAGTGACAGAAGTATGGTTTAAGTACAGATTACTACAGACTGTTCTATTTTGACAGATTCTGTTTTCAATGCATAATTTGCTTCTTTTCTAGTTTCTACGGCTTATATTGCTCAATATAAATTGTGGAAATGATATGATACAGTAGGCATTGTGTGGAAACAATTATGAATTTTTTCTTTAGTAGTACCAAAAGTGGAATGGTTTGCTCTTTATCATACTAACCTATCTCACAAAGTTCCGTTAAGTTTTGTGTGATTGAAGTTTTCAAGTTTTGGGTGAGATATCGATATGAGGAGAATAAGGAGTGAAAAGAACCTAAGATTGGGGATGCCCAAGGGCGCCCCAATATAATATTCAAGGAATATCCAAGCAACTAAGCTTTGGGATGCCCCGGAAGGCATCCCCTCTTTCGTCTCCAACATTATCGGTAACCTCACTTCCAGCTATATGTTCATTCGTCACATGATATGTGTTTAGCTTGGAGCATCAATTTATTTTGTTAAGAATTTTCTTTATGTTATTTATAATTATGTTTTGCAATTTTTATTTCAATAAAAGTGGCATTGATAGCCTTTGTCATGCTCATCTTACAAGTATACATGTTGCTGTTTGAAAACAGAAATTTTATGATGTTGCAAAAATTCCCGAGGGAAGTCAGAATGTGATAAAATTTTGAAACTTTTTTCATAATAAGCTATGATAAATTTTCTATAGAGTGGTAGAATTTCATAATGTTTGGAGTTGAATAAGTATTGATACTCTTGCATTCTTTACAGACTGTGCTGTTTTGGCAGATTGTTGTTATGTTTGCATTGTTTGCATATGCTTGCTTGTTTAGTGAATCTATTTTAGGATAGGAGTATTAAATATGTAGAGTCATTTAGTATGCAATGTTGAATAATAATTTTAGATTTTCTACGGTAGAGATTGATAAGGTTTTTGCATTAGTTTATACTAACTTATCTCACGAGTTCTGGTTGAGTTTTGTGTGGATGAAGCTTTTGAGATTTAGGAAAACCGTGATATGAGAAGAATTAAGGAGACACCAAAGCTCAAGCTTGTGGATGCCCAAGGCATCCCAAGATAATATTCAAGAAGTCTCAAGCATATAAGCTTAGGGATGCCCGAGTAGGCATCCCACCTTTCTTCTTCAACAATTATCGGTTAGTATCGGTTGAGCCTAAGTTTTTGCTTCTTCACATGAGTTGTGCTATTCTTAGAATGTCATTTATTTTTGTTTTACTTGCTGTTTTAATAAAATACTTAGATCTGAAAGTTTTTAAATAAAATAGATCCTCAAATAGTTTCCAAGGAGGCTATGTAAGCGACATTCACATCCCGTCAACGAAGCTCTTTTCTTTGGAATTGCTCTTGTGCTTCACTTATATCCTATGAGTAAATTGTTGAATAAACTAAATGTCATGAATTTGAAATCATATCATTCCTAGTGGTAGCTTCACATTGGATGTAGAAAGTGAAATCCTTTGAGGCTTGACAATCACAATTTTGGTCATACAAGCAATTCACGAATAATTAGTATAAGCAAGAGAACTTTCACATGCAAATACACTATCTTGGAAATCTTTTGTGATTGTGAGCCCCCATCAAAATATTATATGCCAAATTTGTTGGCGTTGTACAAGGAAGACAACGTAATGATTTATTGTCGGGGCGGACGGGCGTCCCCCCGCGAGCACCTATGGGGCCGGAGCCCCTTTCGTTGTCCGGCGAGGGGGGCGGAGGGAGCGCAGAGAGCAGATCGAGGCGGGCACACGGGCGGTTTACCCAGGTTCGGGCCGCGATGGACGCGTAAAACCCTACTCCTGCTTAGTTGTATTGAACTGGGGAGCTCGGGAGCTTGGAGAGCTAGCTACACCGAGCGTATGGCTGTCTGGATGCCGAATCTCCGAACCCCCGGAACCCCTTCTACGTTGCACACGGGCCTCCTTTTATAGCGCAAAGGGGTCACCGACAGGTGTCAACGTAAGAGAAAGGGGTAAAAGTGTAAAAGGGGTGGTAGTTGTAATAGTGCGGGAACGGTGGTGCTACAGTGCGGCACAGTGTTATCATACCTACTTCTGACGGTAGGGGACAAGGGCATTAAATGCCCGTCACGGTCGCCCGGACAGCACCGAGGCGGACCGTTAGGTGCGCCACCGTTCGCCACGATGGCGGCTGCATGCCACCGCATGCCCCAGGCTGCGCGGTGCCTCGCCACGTGCCCTCGGGGGAAGCCCCGGAGCGACGCGTGGGCGGGCGAGCTGGAGCGCAGTCTTGAGGTGGTGATCTTGCCGCGGCAAGTGGCTTGCCGCGGGGGTCGTCTTCCTGTGCCTGATAGCGTGCCAGCTATCAGGCCTTGCCGGGGCGCTTGGCGCGCCACGGCGGGCTTCTCTTGTGGTGCCTGGGTTCGGCCTTCCCGACAAGCTCCTCTTGTCGGGGGCTCGATCTTCTGTCTCGTTATAATTTGTTCTTGGATGGCCTTACATGGGCTCAGTCGTCCCGGCAAGCTCCTCTTGCCGGGGTCTTGTCTTCTTGGCCCGGCAAGCTCCTCTTGCCGGGGGCCTTGTCTTCTTGGCCCGGCAAGCTCCTCTTGCCGGGGGCCTTGTCTTGAATGCTTGGTCTTCTCTTGGCGCTTCCGGGGCGGGCCTTGCCGCAGGGTGCTACGACTGCCCGTGCACAAGTCTGGGGTACTAAGGTACCCCTACTTTAGTACACCGACAGGAGCCCCCGGGCCTGGGCCACACATGGTGCCGAGCGTTGTTGGGCCAGGCCCTAACGGGGCATGGGCACGCATGGCCTTGGTCGCGCTGCTCCTTAACTCCGCATCCGCCGCGCCTTCCCTAGGCGGCGCGCGCTTACCGCGGCGTCGTGGGGGCGGGGCGTGCGGGGTGAGCGTGACGTGGGTGGCGTGCGCGGGGCTGAACCGCGCAGGCGCGCGTCACGTCGCGCACGATCTCTTGATTTGGAGAGGCGAAACGTCCCCCCCCCCACCTCTTCCTCTTATAGCGGAGGAAAGTAGGGGCGGTTCGCCTTTCCCTCGGTTACCACCTCTCTAAAACCTCTGCCACCTCCTTCTCCCAGAGGCAGCAGCGATCTGTTCTTGGAGCGCCCGTCGTCGTCAGCTTCGACGATCCCCCTCCCCCGCCCCCGCCATGGCCCCGAAGAGCGATAAGGCGAAGGGGAAGGCTGCGAAATCGGCCGAGGCGCTACGGCTTGAAGTGCTTCGGAAGGGGACGGCGACGTTCCCCCCCAGCTCGGTGCGGTGGAGCTGAGGGACAAGTACTCCCTTTTCTGGTCGACGAAGACGCGAGCGCATCCGCGCACGCGGGTGCTCCCCGCCGAAGCCCAGAAGCAGTACCCGACCGGGTATCCTTTCTTCGTCGTCTTCTTCTACTGCGGGCTCTGCCCGCCTTACTCGGAGTTCTTCTCTGAAATCATGAGCACCTATGGCCTCCACCTCCTCGACTTTACCCCCAATGCCGTCCTCACAATGGCGGTCTTCACGCACCTCTGCGAGAACTTCGTCGGAATTCGTCCCAACGTGGCCCTCTTCCGGCACTTCTTTGTCCCTCGGGTGGAGAAAGGAGAGCCGCTGTCCGGTGGGATCGCATGGGTTTCCCGGTCCGGCAAGAAGGAGGCCTACTTGGGCGGGGACCTCCGCGGCAGGTGGGAGGAGTGGAGGGCGGAATGGTGCTTGATTGTCGAGGACCATCCGCAGCCGTTCACCGCCGTGCGCCGAACTCCGGTGGTGCGCGGCGATGGCTGGAGCGAGGTGTCTCCGGACGATGCCAGATTGAAGGTCGCCATCACCCGGATCCTGCGTCTCAGGCTCGCCGGCCTCACCGTCGGCGCCGTCGGCGCGGATTTCCTTCGCCGCCGGATCGCCCCCCTGCAAGAGAGGGGGAAGCCGGCCTGGGAGTTCCAGAATGCGGCGGACATCATGAGGCTGCGTCCGGGCCTCAATTTCAACTTCACCGTGCTGGAGCACGACGCAATGTTGAAGGAGTTGTTCAAGCACGACCCTGACCACCCGGAGTGGTTCCGGCTGCCGCCGGGCGTCGTTCCCTTGTGCAACAACTCGTCGCTCAGCCATATCCTTGCGATGATGCCATTGTGCGACTCGCACGGGGTCAACGCGACCTGGCAGGAGCCGCCGGATGATGTCGTGCGGGCCTTCTTCGACGGCCTGGAGGAGGAGCCAGTCGATCCCGCCGAGAAGGATGGCCTCATCCGAGCCACCACCGCGGCGGAGCTGGCTTACATTGCCTCCAGGATGGAGGAGGCGGCGGCCGCCGCGGCCGCGGGCGAAGCTGGGTTCACCGTGGCCGAGGCGGAGGCGGCGGAGGCGGAGAGCCTCGCCGACCCGATGGAACTTGTCGACCAGGGGGAACCAGCCGGGCACGGCGGCGAGGACGAGCCTGCCCAAGACGCGAGTGGCTTGCCGGAGGTCGGCGTTGCCTTCCTGCGGCCTCCGGGCGGCTCGTCGCAGGCGGAGCCCCCGGCCCGGCCGAGGAGGCGCCTCCGCAGGGCCGGGTCGGCAGCGGGAGCGGGGTCTTCGCGGGCTGGGGCTTCGGTTGCCGCTGCGCCCCGTGCCGCGGCGTCGACGGGGGCGGAGTCATCTACTGCCCCCGCCAAGCGGCCTCGGGAGCCCACTCCCCTGCCCCCCCGCGTCAGGGCCGAGCCGGCTTTCGACTATTCTGCGCTCAGCTCCGACGACGAGGAGGACGGAGGGTAAGTTCCCCATGGAGCTCATATCTTTTTCCCTGATGGTTCGTCCTGTTCGACAGCTCGTTCGCCCTTCCCCTGACCCGGTCCCCTTTTCAGGACCCTGGCTCAGAGGAGAGCAAAGAGATCGAGGATCCCGTGGGTCATCCTTGATGACGAATCTCCCCCGGCAAGCGAGGTCGTGTCGGAGGCGCCCTTACCGGACCCGGCAGGGGACCCTCAGGGCAGCTCGCAACGCAGCCCCCAGCGTGAGCACATGACTCGCTCTTGCTGCTTGGCGCGTACGCGAGCCCTCCCTCTTCTTGTTGTTGATGCGAAGTTGTTGCTTTTGGGCAGGAGCGGAGCAGCCCCGGCGGGCGCGTCCAGAGGGCGCCTCCGCCGTGCCGACCGAGTCTGCTACCCCGCCAAGGGAGAGATCCCCGGCAAGGGAGGACCTTCCGACGGGGGACGCGGCCGACGATCCCCTGGCCGCGGCGAGCGCAGCGCCCGCCTCGGATCCGACGAAGGCTGGGGTCGTCGTCGAGGAGAGCGCGCGTGGCGATGCCGACGACGTTGCCGGCGCTCAGGAGGCGGACGGCGTTGATATCCCTGCGGGCGACGGGGAGGCCGAGGAGCAGCAGAGGCTTGCCGCCGCGGAGTTATCTGCGCGGGAAGGCGAGCTGGTGCTGAAAACGGCCAGCCTCGCCGACCACGAGGAGGAGGCTGCCGCGCGCGAGCGGGCGCTCAGCGGAGACCTGAAGAAGGCGCGGGACGCTGCCGCAGCCGCTGAGATCACCAAGAAGGGGCTGGAGGCGAGGGTGGCGCAGCTCGATTCCGACCTCAAGGCGAAGGGCGAGGAGCTCGCCGCGCTCCGACAGGAGCGCGAGAAGGGTGCGCTCACCCTTGGCGAGCTTCAGGGTCGCTTCGCCGAGAAGATCCGGGAGCTCGACGCCGCCAAGAACTCCAACTCCACTCTGGAACTGAAATTGGAGGCGCTCGGCAAGGCGCTGGACAGCGCTAAGGAGCAGGAGGCGGCTTTACGGAAGGAGGTCGACGGCAACGAGGAGCTGCTGAGGCGAGCCGCCGTTTCCCAGAACACCTTCAGGGATACAGTGGAGCGGTGGACCGAGGGCCTCGTCGACATCGCCGCCACCATCGACAAGGAGCTGACGCTGCTGGGGATCGAGGGCCACCAGTCCCTCACCGACAAGGACGTCGCGCCCAGCGCCAAGCTCACTTCCTTCTTCCAGGGGGTGGTGCAGGCGCTCCAGCACCTCCGAACGTCGCTCCCGAAGGAGCGGGCCGACGAGACGCGGGAGGCCATCTCCGGGGCCCTCGAGAGGGTGCTGGTGAAGATCGTTTTCCGCAATCCCGACATCAGGCTTACCAACGTCCTCAGGCCCTTGCCGGAGAACGCCGACCTGACGGGGATCCAGGCCCTCATCGCCCCTATCGTCAAGAAGGCGGCCGGGGTCAAGAGGATCGAGGGCGACCGCGTAGATTAGGCCGCCTGCCCCTTTTTTTTATCTCCCTTTCCCTGCCGCTGTTAAATACGCCACGGAAACGGCTGGTTAGGGCAGCAGTAAGGCATTTTGTAATATAACTTTTCATCTTAGGCTATGCATCGCACTGTTATCCCCTCTACTCGACCGGCGCCTTGTTTGTTTCCGCCCTACGCTTTCGGGGACTTGCCGGCGTAGGCCTCCGCCTTGCCACGGGTGCCGAGTGCGGGACGTCAGCGACCCGCTGGCGGGGCTGCCACCGGCAAGAAACCTCGCCGCGGCTGGTTGCCGCTCACTCAGATTGTTGAGCAGGCTCGAGGCAAAGTAAACGGTGCGACTGCGGTCGCAGCACGCTTAGGGTGCCGGGCGAGCTCGAAACAAAGTGAGGACGCTACTCGGGGTGTAGCACACTCGAGTCGTTGAGCGGACTCGAAACGAAACGAGGGCGCAACCAGTCTCGTGCCGGTCCTTCCGCGCTCAGGCCTCTCAACCAAGGCTCGGTCGTTCGAGGGAGATAACTCTTAAAAATTAATGGAGCAATTGCTCGAGCTCCGGCAACTTATCTTTTCTTATCGCTTGCCGCCCGGTGGGGTAAAACCTCCTTGGGCAGCATCCAGCCCATCCTGGGGGTAGGTGAGGGGGCAGGGCCTCACGACCCTCCGGAGCTAGGCGTAGCTATGCTTGGGGATCCGCGCCCCTCTCTGCGCCAAGGATCACATGCAACTGCGGCAAGACTTGGGCAGAGGGGATGGTTGGCGGAAACAGGTTCCGGCTACCGCGCTGGAAAGACTCTTCCCACGGTCGGCGTCAACTCGTTCGGCACCCCGGCGGGCGAGGCGCGCCGGGGGAACGAGGTCGCCTTTCTCGTGACTTCTGGCGCTAACTTCTGCGGCCGCGAGAGCGGCGCAGAGTTCGCTGGAGGCGAATCGTTCGCCCAGCGGCCAGAAGGCGGGCCTCCTCAAGGAGCAGCTGCTTCTTGCCCAGTCTCTGCGCGAGTGGATACTCGAGGAGGGCCGCGCACGAGCCCGTGGGAAGGAATGCCAAAGCTCGTCGGGAACCCCCGCTTCAACTGGACCGATCCTCGGATCCGCAGGAGCGGACTGTTCCTCGGCGTTCAGACTGCTGGTCTGCTCGCCAGAGCAAGGCTTACCGGGGACACCTGCTTCGACTGGACGGATCCTGGGATCCGCAGGAGCGGGCTGTCCCTCGGCGTTCCCCCCCTACCTGGCGCGCCAAAGATGTCGGGGCGGACGGGCGTCCCCCCGCGAGCACCTATGGGGCCGGAGCCCCTTTCGTTGTCCGGCGAGGGGGCGGAGGGAGCGCAGAGAGCAGATCGAGGCGGGCACACGGGCGGTTTACCCAGGTTCGGGCCGCGATGGACGCGTAAAACCCTACTCCTGCTTAGTTGTATTGAACTGGGGAGCTCGGGAGCTTGGAGAGCTAGCTACACCGAGCGTATGGCTGTCTGGATGCCGAATCTCCGAACCCCCGGAACCCCTTCTACGTTGCACACGGGCCTCCTTTTATAGCGCAAAGGGGTCACCGACAGGTGTCAACGTAAGAGAAAGGGGTAAAAGTGTAAAAGGGGTGGTAGTTGTAATAGTGCGGGAACGGTGGTGCTACAGTGCGGCACAGTGTTATCATACCTACTTCTGACGGTAGGGGACAAGGGCATTAAATGCCCGTCACGGTCGCCCGGACAGCACCGAGGCGGACCGTTAGGTGCGCCACCGTTCGCCACGATGGCGGCTGCATGCCACCGCATGCCCCAGGCTGCGCGGTGCCTCGCCACGTGCCCTCGGGGGAAGCCCCGGAGCGACGCGTGGGCGGGCGAGCTGGAGCGCAGTCTTGAGGTGGCGATCTTGCCGCGGCAAGTGGCTTGCCGCGGGGGTCGTCTTCCTGTGCCTGATAGCGTGCCAGCTATCAGGCCTTGCCGGGGCGCTTGGCGCGCCACGGCGGGCTTCTCTTGTGGTGCCTGGGTTCGGCCTTCCCGACAAGCTCCTCTTGTCGGGGGCTCGATCTTCTGTCTCGTTATACTTTGTTCTTGGATGGCCTTACATGGGCTCAGTCGTCCCGGCAAGCTCCTCTTGCCGGGGTCTTGTCTTCTTGGCCCGGCAAGCTCCTCTTGCCGGGGGCCTTGTCTTCTTGGCCCGGCAAGCTCCTCTTGCCGGGGCCCTTGTCTTGAATGCTTGGTCTTCTCTTGGCGCTTCCGGGGCGGGCCTTGCCGCAGGGTGCTACGACTGCCCGTGCACAAGTCTGGGGTACTAAGGTACCCCTACTTTAGTACACCGACATTTATGTTTGTTCATATTCGCATAGAAGTTATATTGTCAGAGATCCTTCAACATGTGGTGTGATAACCCACAAGTATAGGGGATCGCAACAGTTTTCGATAATTAAGAGTGTCGAATCCAATGAGGAGCTAAAGGTAGAACAAATATTCCCTCAAGTTCTATCGACCACCGATACAACTCTACGCACGCTTAATGTTTACTTTACCTAGAACAAGTATGAAACTAGAAGTACTTTGTAGGTGTTGTTGGATAGGCTTGCAAGAAAGTAAAGAGCACGTGAATAAAAGCTAGGGGCTGTTGTAAGTAAAGAAGCAATAAAGTAAATATAGCGAGTGTGGAAAAGTGGTGGTAGGAGTTGCGAAATTGTCCCTTAAGCAATTGACTACTTTACTAGACCGATAGCAAGTTTCATGTGGGAGAGGCCATTGCTAGCATGTCATCCCTTACTTGGAATTCTATGCACTTATGATTGGAACTATTAGCAAGCATCCGCAACTACCAACGTTCATTAAGGTAAAACCCAACCATAGCATTAAGATATATTGGTCCCCCTTCAATCCCGTATGCATCAATTTCTATGCTAGGTTGAAGCTTCTGTCACTCTTGCCCTCCAATACATAGTCCTATTAACATACAACTAACCCTATGGTGTGATCCACGCGCATGCTCATATGATGGGCACCAAAGGACAGCAACATAAACACAAGCAAATTAAATCAATCATAGCAATTCATCAACCACCGATAGGACAACGAAAATCTACTCAGACATCATAGGATGCCAACACATCATTGGAAAATAATATGAAGCATAAAGCACCATGTCCAAGTAGAGGGTACAGCGGGTTGTGGGAGAGTGGACCATTGTAGATAGAGGGGGGAAGGTGATGGAGATGTTGGTGAAGATGGCGGAGGTGTTGGTGTAGATCGCGATGATGATGATGGCCCCCGGTGGCACTCCGGCGCCACCGGAAGCGAGGGGGAGATAGCCCCCCTCCTTCTTCTTCTTCCTTGACCTTCTCCCTAGATGGGAGAAGGGTTTCCCCTCTGGTCCATGGTCTCCATGGCGTGGGAGGGGCGAGAGACCCTCCGAGATTGGATCTATCTCTCTGTCTCTCTCTGTTTATGCGTTCTGTTCTGGCTATGTTTCACCGTTTCGTGCATATATGGAGATCCGTAACTCCAATTGGCCTGAAACCTTCACTGTGATTTTTTTCCGAAAATTAGCTTTCTTGCGGCAAAAGAAGAGCGTCAACCGCCTTACGGGTGGCTCACAAGGGTAGGGGCGCGTCCAGGGGGCAGGCGCCCCCCCTGCCTCGTGGCTACCTCAGGCACCGTCTCGCGTGGATTTTTCTTCCAGAATTTTCCAAATATTCCAAAAACAAGCTCCGTCCATTTTTATCCCGTTTGGACTCCGTTTGATATGGATATTCTGCGAAACAAAAAAACATGCAACACACAGGAACTGGCACTGGGCACTGGATCAATATGTTAGTCCCAAAATAGTATAAAAAGTTGCCAAAAAGTATATGGAAGTTGTAGAATATTGGCATGGAACAATAAAAAATTATAGATACGACAGAGACGTATCATGGTGCTTGCCCCCCATCTTTGCTAGCCAAGAATTCCGCACCAAGTAGAGATACTACTTGTGCGTCCAAAAACCCTTAAACCCAAATCTTATTTTCAAGAGTCCACCATACCTACACTACAAAAAAAGACACATCCGTGACATTTTGGGCCGAACGAATTTTTTTTCTGTCATACATATGACACTTCTATGACGATAATTGTGACAAAACCCGGTATCATCATAGATGTGGTGGGCTCCTACTTCTATGACAAAAAATCATGACAGAAAATGGACTTTTCGTCCTGGGCGGGCCGGAGACGTAGCTGCATGACATTCTTTGGGCCGTCCATGACGGAAAAAACCGTGGTAGAAGCGAGGGCGAGGAAAATTTCGGGGAGTTCCCGGTTACGGTGGGAGGTCGGGGGCCGAGTGATGCGCGTTTCTCTCGTACACGTACGTGCGTGTGTGCGAGGCGTTGGCTCTAACTGAACCCGAGCGAGGCGTTGGGCTCTAACTGAACCCGAGCGATTGCACTGCAGGCTACGCGTTACTGAACCCGAGCGATCGATCGATGGCTGTTAAATGAACCCTATCGAGCGATTCCTTCGCTACTGCTGCTAACTGAAGCCGATCGATGCTGCCTCTGGGATGAACAGTGAGCGTTGCGGGGGGGTTTGGATGAACAGTGAGCGGTGGCGTTGCCTCTGGATGAACAGGACCCCGTGGTGTGGTGGAGGGCTGGATGAACAGTAGACGGTGGAGGGGTGGTTGAACAGGACCCCGTGGTGTGGAGGGCTGGATGAATAGTAGACAGTGGAGGGGTGGTTGAACAGGACCCCGTGGTGTGGAGGGATGGATGAACAGTAGATGGTGGAGGGGTGGTTGAACAGTAGCCGGTTGAGTAGCACGTGGTGGAAACTGGATGAACAGGAGCCCATGGAGGCTGGAGGAGGTCGACGGTGGAGATGAACTGTATCCCATGGAGTCCCGTTTTGCTGTACGCCACACCCCACCCGATGAACAGGACCCCCGTTTCGACCGTAGCGCTCCAACACAAGTCTGTTTTGTCCGTTTTGCGGTACGCCACACCCCTCCCGATCAACAGGACCCCCATTTCGACCGTAGGAGGTCCGTTTCCTCCGTTTTGCGGTACGCCAGACCCCTCCCGATGAACAGGATCCCATTTCGAAGTTTGCCGGTCGACTGTTTCCTCCGTTCTGCGGTACACCAGGCCTCGTTTCCATCGCATGTTCCGTCCAAGCCCTCCCGATGAACACGACCACGCATTCCGTTCCGACCCAGCCCGTTGGCTCCCACGCATTCCGTTGCCTCCCGATGAACATTACGCATTTCGTTGCCTCCCCATGAACATGATGCATTCCGTTGCCTCCCCATGAACACGGCGACGACGCTGTTTCTCCGTTCCGACCCAGCCATGTACACGAGTCCTGGCCGTACGTATGCGTGAGTAGATATTCGAGACCCCGCTCGTATGTACACATACGTGGCCGTATTTTCATTCTTGCACCCTGGCCGCTGTATGTACGTGTATATGCTACGTGCGCGCCTCTACTACGACACGTACGCGCCTCTACTACGAAACGTGCGCGCCTCTACATCCACCAATATATATGTACGTACACGTTTGCTACCAGAATGACAACGCTATGTACGCTTCGACCAGGTGGGTCCCGACTGTCAGGCACTTCCTTGCCTGCGAAGATGTAGCTGGTGGGTCCCAGCAATCAAGGGGGCGAATCGTTTTTTTTTGCCCAGACGCACTTCCTTGCGTGCGAAGATGTAGCTGGTGGGTCCCAACAGTCAGGGGGGCGAATCGTTTTTTTTGCCCGGACGCACTTCCTTGCGTGCGAAGATGTAGCTGGTGGGTCCCAGCAGTCAGGGGCAAAAGTTTTTTTTCACGAAATACGGTGGCCCGTCTGATGGGTCCCCGCTGTAAGGTGGAGGAATAATTATTTTGCACGCAATAAGGAGGCACTTCCTTGCTGCGGCCGTGTACCCAGCTGACAGCCTCTCCACGTACAGTCCACGTCCGATGGAAGCCGTTCCTTGACCATGTTGACCACACCGCGCCGAGAGCACCAGGGCGGTGGACGACGGCGAGGCCTAGGAAGGGGATGATGCAGAGCTGGGGAAGACGCGACAGTGGATGCCCACGCGTAGAGGAGTACGAGGGTTCACTGGTTCGCTGCGGTGTGAGGCTGTCGTCGCTGCAGAATAACAGGGGGTGTGGGTGAGTAGAGGGATGGCCTGGCCAGTGGGGGAGTAGTAGGGGCGGTGAGGCCTCCGCCGCATCGCAGCCGACCACGGGAGGCAGGAGCACGAGGCACAACCGGCGCTGGTTTGGGCAGCTGGAGCAAGAAGACCAGAGGTTGAAGAAGCACTAGGCCGTTGGATGGACATCATACAGTCACTAGAGCTAGAATCGTGCATATTGACTAAGTTGACAAAGCCCTCCGTCCCCGTCAACTTAGTAGGCCCACAAGCCAGCCTGCCACTATACTGTGTCCCAGCTAACAGGGGGAGTATTCATTTTTTTGTGCGTAATAAGGAGGCACTTCCTTGCGTACGAAGATATAGCTGGTGGGTCAAAGCTATCAGCGGCGGTAATGTTTTTTCGTGAAATACAGAAGCCCTTTCGGTGGGTCCCTGATGTCAGGTGGAGGAATCATTATTTTGCACGTAATAAGGAGGCATTTCCTTGCGTGCAGCCGTGGACCCAGCTGTCGGCCTCTCCACGTACAGTCCACTTCAGATGCATGTCGGTCATTGACCACGTTGACTAGGCCGCGACGAGAGCACCAGGGCGGTGGACGACGGCGAGGCCTAGGAAGGGAACGACACGGAGGCAGGGAAGACTCGGCAGTTGTTTCCCACGCGGAGGGGAGTACGACTGTACGAGGGTTTACTGGTTCGTATACCGTCGCCGGAGAATAACAACAGGTGTGGGTGAGTAGAGGGATGGCTAGGCCAGCGATGGGAGTACGGTAGGCCGGTGAGGCCTGTGTGGCAGCAGAGCCTGCCGCGGGAAGGAGGGAGCAGGTAGTCCTGTCGGCGCTTGTTTGAATGGGTGGAGCGGGAAGAGCAGAAATTGAAGAAGCATGACGGCCGTTCGATGGACATCCAACAGTCACTGCTTGTGCGTCAACCTTTTTTTTAGCAAAGCCTCTAATATGTGGAAAACAGCATACAACCTATCTGCCACTATTTCTAATAATTTACAGCCCATTTGCTAATTCTTAAGGTTTTTTTGAGCCCATATTCTTTTTGTTAGCATTGCAGCCCATATTGTGGCCACGGTTAAAAAATTATACGAAATTTTGCATATTTCGGTGCGGTCCGAACTGTTTTTAATCCCGAAATTTCGACTCACATTCAAACTGATTTTAAAAATAAATGTATATCAATATAAAATCCAACAAATTCTCCACGCATAAAAATTAATGTAATTTAAAATCTCGAAATGAAAAAAAGATATTTGAAACTAATTGTTGGTTTGATGTGTTTTAAAAATGTATAGCCCATTTCTCATTACTGATAGGCCATTTTCTCGGCCAGCCGAATGAAGCTCTCCTCGTCTTGAAAGATTTACAGCCCAACAGGCCTAACAAAGCGACTTACTTGGCAAATCACAAAAAAACTGGGTTGTGGCCGTGGACCCAGCTGTCAGCCTCTCCACGTACAGTACTCTTCCGATGGAAGTCGGTCGTTGACCACATTGACCACGCCGCGCCGAGAGCACCACGGTGGTGGACGACGGCGAGGCCTAGGAAGGGGACAACACAGAGCCGGGGAAGACGCGACAGTGGATGCCCACGCGGAGAGGAGTACGAGGGTTCACTGGTTTGGCTGCGGTGTAAGGCTGCCGTCGCCGCAGAATAACAGGGGGAGCAGGTGAGTGGAGGGATGGCCTGGCCAGCGGTGGGAGTAGTATGGGGACGGTGAGGCCTCCGCGGCAGCACAGCCGGCCACAGGAGGCAGTAGCATGCGGCATGACCGACGCTGCTTTGGGCGGCTGGGGCAAGAAGACCAGAGGTTGAAGAAGCACTACGGCCGTTGGATGGACATCGTTGACCAAGCCGCGCCGAGAGCACCAGGGCGGTGGACGACGGCGAGGCCTACGAAGGAAACGACACGGAGCCGGGGAAGACACGGTAGTGGCTGCCCATGCGGTGGAGAGTAAGAGGGTTGACTGGTTCGGCTGCCATCGCCGGAAAATAACAGAAGGTGTGGGTGAGTAGAAGGATAGACTGTTGGGGAACGTAGTAATTTCAAAAAAATTCCTACGCACACGCAAGATAATGGTGATGCATAGCAACGATAGGGGCGAGTGTTGTCCACGTACCCTCGTAGACCGTTGCGGAAGCGTTATATCAACGCGGTTGATGTAGTCGTACGTCTTCACGATCCGACCGATCCAAGCACCGTTACGCCGGCACCTCCGAGTTCTTGGCACACGTTCAGCGCGATGACGATCCCCGGGCTCCGATCCAGCAAAGCGTCGGGGAGGAGTTCCGTCAGCACGACGGCGTGGTGACGATCTTGATGTTCTACTGTCGCAGGGCTTCGCCTAAACACCGCTACAATATGACCGAGGTGGAATATGGTGGAAGGGGGCACCGCACACGGCTAAGGAACGATCACGAAGATCAACTTGTGTGTCATGGGGTGCCCCCTGCCCCGTATATAAAGGAGCAAGGGGGAGGAGGCCGGCCCTAGGAGGGGCGCGCCAACTAGGAGGAGGGGGGAAAGGGGGAAAGAGGGGAAGGAAGGGAGAGAGGGGCCGCGCCCCAAACCCCTTGTCCAATTCAGACTGGGCTTGGGAGGGGCGCTCGCCACCTCCTGGTCCTTCCCACTAAGGCCCATCAAGGCCCATTGCTTCTTCCTCGTATTCCCGTAACTCCCCGGTACCTCCGAAAATACCCGAATCACTCGGAACCTTTCCGATGTCCGAATATAGTCGTCCAATATATCGATCTTTATGTCTCGACCATTTCGAGACTCCTCGTCATGTCCCCGATCTCATCCGGGACTTCTAACTCCTTCGGTACATCAAAACTCATAAACTCATAATATAACTCTCATCGAAACCTTAAGCGTGCGCACCCTACGGTTCGAGAACAATGTAGACATGACCAAGACATGTCTCCGGTCAATAACCAATAGCGGAACCTGGATGCTCATATTGGCTCCTACATATTCTACGAAGATCTTTATCGGTCAGACCGCATAACAAAATACGTTGTTCCCTTTATCATCGGTATGTTACTTGCCCGAGATTCGATCGTCAGTATCTCAATACCTAGTTCAATCTCGTTACCGGCAAGTCTCTTTACTCGTTCCGTAATACATCATCTCACAACTAACTCATTAGTTGCAATGCTTGCAAGGCTTATGTGATGTGCATTACCGGGAGGGCCCAGAGATACCTCTCCGACAATCGGAGTGACAAATCCTAATCTCGAAATACGCCAACCCAACATGTACCTTTGGAGACACCTGTAGAGCTCCTTTATAATCACCCAGTTACGTTGTGACGTTTGGTAGCACACAAAGTGTTCCTCCGGCAAACGGGAGTTGCATAATCTCATAGTCATAGGAACATGTATAAGTCATGAAGAAAGCAATAGCAACATACTAAATGATCGAGTGCTAAGCTAACGGAATGGGTCATGTCAATCACATCATTCTCCTAATAATGTGTTCCCGTTAATCAAATGACAACTCATGTCTATGGCTAGGAAACTTAACCATCTTTGATCAACGAGCTAGTCAAGTAGAGGCATACTAGTGACACTCTGTTTGTCTATGTATTCACACATGTATTATGTTTCCGGTTAATACAATTCTAGCATGAATAATAAATATTTATCATGATATAAGCAAATAAATAATAACTTTATTATTGCCTCTAGGGCATATTTCCTTCAGTCTCCAACTTGCACTAGAGTCAATAATCTAGTTCAGATCACCATGTGATTAACACCCATAGTTCACATCGTCATGTGACCAACACCCAAAGGGTTTACTAGAGTCAATAATCTAGTTCAAATCGCTATGTGATTAACACCCAAAGAGTACTAAGGTGTGATCATGTTTTGCCTGTGAGAGAAGTTTAGTCAACGGGTCTGCCATATTCAGATTCGTATGTATTTTGCAAATTTCTATGTCAACAATGCTTTGCACGGAGCTACTCTAGCTAATTGCTCCCACTTTCAATATGTATCCAGATTGAGACTTAGAGTCATCTTGATCAGTGTCAAAATTTGCATTGACGTAACCCTTTACGACGAACCTTTTTGTCACGTCCATAATCGAGAAACATATCCTTATTCCACTAAGGATAATTTTGACCGCTGTCCAGTGATCTACTCCTAGATCATTATTGTATTCCCTTGCCAAAATCAGTGCAGGGTATACAATAGATCTGGTACACAACATGGCATACTTTATAGAACCTATGGCCAAGGCATAGGTAATGACTTTCATTCTCTTTCTATCTTCTGCCGTGGTCGGGTTTTGAGTCTTTACTCAATTTCACACCTTGTAACACAGGCAAGAAACTATTTCTTTGACTGTTCCATTTTGAACTACTTCAAAATCTTGTCAAGGTATGTACTCATTGAAAAAAACTTATCAAGCGTCTTGATCTATCTCTATAGATCTTGATGCTCAATATGTAAGTAGCTTCACCGAGGTCCTTCTTCGAAAAACTCCTTTCAAATACTCCTTTATGCTTTGCAGAATAATTCTACATTATTTCCGATCAACAATATGTCATTTACATATACTTATCAGGAATGTTGTAGTGCTCCCACTCACTTTCTTGTAAATACAGGCTTCACCGCAAGTCTGTATAAAACTATATGCTTTGATCAACTTATCAAAGCGTATATTCCAACTCCGAGATGCTTGCACCAGTCCATAGATGGATCGCTGGAGCTTGCATATTTTGTTAACACCTTTAGGATCGACAAAACCTTCTAGTTGCATCATATACAACTCTTCTTTAATAAATCCATTGAGGAATGCAGTTTTGTTTATCCATTTGCCAGATTTCATAAAATGCGGCAATTGCTAACATGATTCGGACAGACTTAAGCATAGATACGAGTGAGAAACTCTCATCGTAGTCAACACCTTGAACTTGTCGAAAACCTTTTGCGACAATTCTAGCTTTGTAGATAGTAACACTACTATCAACGTCCATCTTCCTCTTGAAGATCCTTTTATTTTCTATGGCTTGCCGATCATCGGGCAAATCCATCAAAGTTCATACTTTGTTCTCATACATGGATCTTATCTCAGATTTCATGGCCTCAAACCATTTCGCGGAATCTGGGCTCATCATCGCTTCCTCATAGTTCACAAGTTCGTCATGGTCTAGTAACATGACTTCCAGAACAAGATTACCGTACCACTCTGGTGCGGATCTCACTCTGGTTTACCTACGAGATTCGGTAGTAACTTGATCTGAAGTTACATGATCATCATCATTAGCTTCCTCACTAATTGGTGTAGTAGTCACAAGAACAGATTTCTGTGATGAACTACTTTCCAATAAGGGAGAAGGTACAATTACCTTATCAAGTTCTACTTTCCTCCCACTCACTTCTTTCAAGAGAAACTTCTTCTCTAGAAAGTATCCATTCTCAGCAACAAATGTCTTGCCTCCGGATCTGTGATAGAAGGTGTACCCAACTGTCTCCTTTGGGTATCCTATGAAGACACATTTCTCCGATTTGGGTTTGAGCTTATCATGATGAAACTTTTTCTTATAAGCATCGCAACCCCAAACTTTAAGAAATGACAACTTTGGTTTCTTGCCAAACCATAGGTCATATTGTGTCGTCTCAACGGACTTAGATGGTGCCCCTTTTTAACGTGAATGCAGCTGTCTCTAATGCATGATCCCAAAACGATATTGGTTAATCGGTAAGAAACATCATAGATTGTACTATATCCAATAAAGTACGGTTATAATGTTCGGACACACCATTATGCTGTGGTGTTCCAGGTGGCATGAGTTTGTGAAACTATTCCACATTGTTTTAATTGAAGACCAAACTCGTAACTCAAATATTCATCTCCGTGATCAGATCGTGGAAACCTTATTTTCTTGTCACGATGATTTTCCACTTCACTCTGAAATACTTTGAACTTTTCAGACTTATGTTTCATCAAGTAGATATGCTCATATCTTCTTAAATGATCTGTGAAGGTCAGAAAATAATGATACTTGTCGCGAGCTTTAATATTCATCGGACCACATACATCAGTATGTATGATTTCCAACAAATCTGTTGCTTGCTTCATTGTTCTGGAGAACGGTGTCTTAGTCATCTTGCCCATGAGGCACGGTTCGCAAGCATCAAGTGATTCATAATCAAGTGATTCCAAAAAGCCCATCAGCATGGAGTTTCTTCATGCGCTTTACACCAATATGACCTAGACGGTAGTTCCACAAATAAGTTGCACTATCATTATTAACTTTGCATCTTTTGGTTTCAATATTATGATTATGTGTATCACTACGATCGAGATCCAACAAATCATTTTCGTTGGTGTGTAACCATATAAGGTTTTATTCATGTAAACACAACAACAATTTATTCTCTTACTTAAATGAATAACTGTATTGCAATAAACATGATCAAATCATATTCATGCTCAACACCAAATAACACTTATTTAGGTTCCACACTAATCCCGAAAGTATAGGGAGTGTGCGATGATGATCATATCAATCTTGGAACCACTTCCAACTCTCATCGTCACTTCACCCTTAACTAGTCTCTGTTCATTCTGCAACTCCCGTTTCGAGTTACTAATATTAGCAAATGAACTAGTACCACATACTGAGGGTTTGCTATGAACACTAGTAAAGTACACATCAATAACATGTATATCAAATATACCTTTGTTTACTTTGCCATCCTTTCTTATCCACCAAATACTTGGGGTAGTTCCGCTTCCAGTGACCAATCCCTTTGCAGTAGAAGCACTTAGTCTCAGGCTTAGGACCAAACTTGGGTTTCTTTACTTGAGCAGCAACTTGCTTGCCGTTCTTCTTGAAGTTCCCCTTCTTCCTTTTGCCCTTTTCTTGAAACTAGTGGTCTTGTCTACCATCAACACTTGATGTTTTTCTTGATTTCTACCTTTGTCGATTTCAGCATCACAAAGAGCTTGGGAATTACTTTTGTCATCCCTTGCATATTATAGTTCATCACGAAGTTCTACTAACTTGGTGATGGTGACTAGAGAATTCTGTCAATCACTATTTTATCTGGAAGATTAACTCCCACTTGATTCAAGCGATTGTAGTACCCAGACAATCTGAGCACATGCTCACTAGTTGAGCGATTGTCCTCCATCTTTTAGCTATAGAACTTGTTGGAGACTTCATATCTCTCAACTCAGGTATTTGCTTGAAATATTAACTTCAACTCCTGGAACATCTCATATGGTCCATGACGTTCAAAATGTCTTTGAAGTCCCGATTCTAAGCCATTAAGAATGGTGCACTAAACTATCAAATAGTCATCATATTGAGCTAGCCAACCGTTCATAACGTCTGCATCTGCTCCTGCAATAGGTCTGTCACCTAGCGGTGCATCAAGGACATAATTCTTCTGTGCAGCAATGAGGACAAACCTCAGATCACGGATCCAATCCGCATCATTGCTACTAACATCTTTCAACACAATTTTCTCTAGGAACATATCAAAATTAACATATGAAAGCAACAACGCGAGCTATTGATCTACAACATAGATATGCTAATACTACCAGGACTAAGTTCATGATAAATTAAAGTTCAATTAATCATATTACTAAAGAACTCCCACTTAGATAGACATCCCTCTAATCCTCTAAGTGATCACGTGATCCATATCAACTAAACCATGTCCGATCATCACGTGAGATGGAGTAGTTTCAATGGTGAACATCATTATGTTGATCATATCTACTATATGATTCACGCTCGACCTTTCGGTCTCCGTGTTCCAAGGCCATATCTGTTATATGCTAGGCTCGTCAAGTTAAACCTGAGTATTCCACGTGTGCAACTGTTTTGCACCCGTTGTATTTGAACGTAGAGCCTATCACACCCGATCATCACGTGGTGTCTCAGCACGAAGAGCTTTCGCAACGGTGCATACTCAGGGAGAACACTTTTACTATGATAATTTAGTGAGGGATCATCTTATAATGCTACCGTCAATCAGAGCAAGATAAGATGCATAAAAGATAAACATCACATGCAATCAATATAAGTGATATGATATGGCCATCATCATCTTGTGCTTGTGATCTCCATCTCCGAAGCATCGTCATGATCACCATCGTCACCGGCGCGACACCTTGATCTCCATCATAGCATCATTGTCGTCTCACCAATCTTATGCTTCTACGACTATCGCTACCGCTTAGTGATAATGTAAAGCATTACAGGGCGATTGCATTGCATACAATAAAGCGACAACCATATGGCTCCTGCCAGTTGCCGATAACTCGGTTACAAAACATGATCATCTCATACAATAAAATTTAGTATCATGTCTTGACCATATCACATCACAACATGCCCTGCAAAAACAAGTTAGACGCCCTCTACTTTGTTTGTTGCAAGTTTTACGTGGCTGCTACGGGCTTAAGCAAGAACCAATCTTACCTATGCATCAAAACCACAATGATAGTTTGTCAAGTTGGTGTTGTTTTAACCTTCGCAAGGACCGGGCGTAGCCACACTCAGTTCAACTAAAGTTGGAGAAACTGACACCCGCCAGCCACCTATGTGCAAAACACGTCGGTAGAACCAGTCTCGCGTAAGCGTACGCGTAATGTCGGTCCGGGCCGCTTCATCCAACAATATCGCCGAACCAAAGTATGACATGCTGGTAAGCAGTATGACTTATATCGCCCACAACTCACTTGTGTTCTACTCGTGCATATAACAGCAACACATAAAACCTAGGCTCGGATGCCACTGTTGGGGAACGTAGTAATTTCAAAAAAATTCCTACGCACACGCAAGATCATGGTGATGCATAGCAACGAGAGGGGAGAGTGTTGTCCACATACCCTCGTAGACCGAAAGCGGAAGCGTTATATCAACGCGGTTGATGTAGTCATACGTCTTCACGATCCGACCGATCCAAGCACCGTTACTCCGGCACCTCCGAGTTCTTGGCACACATTCAACTCGATGACGATCCCCGGGCTCCGATCCAGCAAAGCGTCGGGGAGGAGTTCCATCAGCACGACGGCGTGGTGACGATCTTGATGTTCTACTGTCACAGGGCTTTGCCTAAGCACCACTACAATATGACCGAGGTGGAATATGGTGGAAGGGGGCACCGCACACGGCTAAGGAACGATCACGAAGATCAACTTGTGTGTCATGGGGTGCCCCCTGCCCCCGTATATAAAGGAGCAAGGGGAGGAGGCCAGCCCTAGGAGGGGCGCGCCAGGGAGTAGGATTCCTACTCCTAGTTGGAGTAGGTTTCCTCCTTTCCTAGTCCAACTAGGAGAAGGGGGGAAAGGGGGAAAGAGGGGAAGCAAGGGAGAGAGGGGCCGCGCCCAAACCCCTTGTCCAATTCGGACTGCGCTTGGGAGGGGCGCGCACCACCTCCTGGTCCTTCCCACTAAGGCCCATCAAGGCCCATTGCTTCTTCCTCGTATTCCCGTAACTCCCCGGTACCTCCGAAAATACCCGAATCACTCAGAACCTTTCTGATGTCCGAATATAGTCGTCCAATATATCGATCTTTACGTCTCGACCATTTCGAGACTCCTTGTCATGTCCCCGATATCATCCGGGACTCCGAACTCCTTCAGTACATCAAAACTGGTAAACTCATAATATAACTGTGATCGAAACCTTAAGCGTGCGGACCCTACGGTTCGAGAACAATGTAGACATGACCGAGACATGTCTCCGGTCAATAACCAATAGCGGAACCTGGATGCTCATATTGGCTCCTACATATTCTACGAAGATCTTTATCGGTCAGACCGCATAACAACATACGTTGTTCCCTTTGTCATTGGTATGTTACTTGCCTGAGATTCGATCGTCGGTATCTCAGTACCTAGTTCAATCTCGTTACCGGCAAGTCTCTTTACTCGTTCCGTAATACATCATCTCGCAACTAACTCATTAGTTGCAATGCTTGCAAGGCTTATGTGATGTGCATTACCGAGAGGGCCCAGAGATACCTCTCCAACAATCGGAGTGACAAATCCTAATCTCGAAATACGCGAACCCAACATGTACCTTTGGAGACACCTGTAGAGCTCCTTTATAATCACCCAGTTACGTTGTGACGTTTGGTAGCACACAAAGTGTTCCTCCGGCAAACGGGAGTTGCATAATCTCATTGTCATAGGAACATGTATAAGTCATGAAGAAAGCAATAGCAACATACTAAATGATCGAGTGCTAAGCTAACGGAATGGGTCATGTCAATCACATCATTCTCCTAATGATGTGATCCCGTTAATCAAATGACAACTCGTGTCTATAGCTAGGAAACTTAACCATCTTTGATCAACGAGCTAGTCAAGTAGAGGCATACTAGTGACACTTTGTTTGTCTATGTATTCACACATGTATTATGTTTCTGGTTAATACAATTCTAGCATGAATAATAAACATTTATCATGATATAAGCAAATAAATAATAACTTTATTATTGCCTCTAGGGCATATTTTCTTCATAGACAGGCCAGGGATGCGAGTATGATGGGGCCGTGAGGCCTGCCCGGTAGCACTGCCGGCCATGGGAGGCGGGAGCAGGCGGTTCCGACGGCGCTGGTTTGGGCGGCTGGGGCAGGAAGATCAGAGACTGAAGAAGCATGATTGCCGTTAGATTGACATCTTACGGTTTGACGCTGGTAGAGTTGATTGTTGACTAAGTTTCTTTTTTGAGAAACCTTGTGTACGCATGAACTTAGTAGGCCCACAAGTCAGCCTCCAAATCTGTGGCAAACAACATAAAGCCCATTTGCAATTTTTTATAATTTGCATCCCATTTGCTAATTCTTAAGTAATTTATTACAGCCTATTTTCTGCCCAAGACCACGGTCAAAAAGTTCAACCTTATTTTGCATATTTCAGTGGAGTCCGAACTGTTGTAATCCCGAAATGATAAACATTTTTTAAGAACCTATTCATTTGCCAAAAAAATCGTTTTGTTTTTGCAGGCAAATAAGACGTGGGACAATTGAGTTGGTTTAAGGGAAAACCAGTGGTAAAAAAATCAGCGTTGGGTGGGGAAAAACAACAAAAATAAGGATGTAAATATGAAAAGGGAATTTTATGTGTTTTCAATATAATGATACATGTATATGAACTAGTAAAACTATAGGTAGAGATTAGAAAATGGATGTAGGACATGCGTTTTAAAAGGAAAAAAAGAACTGGTCTATGTGGTTGATTCAGTAAAAAAACTGCCTGCGGATGTTGTAAGACAAAATATAACTAACGCCGGCGGGCTAGAGGCCAGTAGATACATGTTGGATCTTTGTGCCCCGTTGTCGTCATGGGCTGGGCCTATTAAAAAGAAAACCAACCCTGGGCAGTCTACAGCCCAGTTGAAACTTGCTCGACCTAAAAAAACAATATACGTGCTCAATAAACGAGAGAATTCTGCAAGTACAGACTGATAACTGGGATACAACATGGATATTGTTTTTTATCGTGATAATAAGTGGATGCACTTGTTTCCAAAAAAATTGGAGAACTGGGAATTCGAACGGCGGGTGCTTATGCTACCCATCAAATAAAAATCAGGTGCCTGAAAATTCGTTTCGAAACAAATGATTCAGCTTTATATCCACGTCGACCCTCGGCATGATGGTTGGAAGCAAATACAAGTTCATACCAAAAGATCGTTAACAACAATACCAACTTGCGGACGACAAGGTAGTACAACTACCAATACCAAACTAACTTATAATCTTTTTACTCCTGGCCCTAGTGTTTGTCTGGTAGAAAATCTTGCAGAGGACCAGCTCCCGCTCCTTCTCTTGCTCCAGGTCCCCTAGGTGGTACTGGTGCATCACCCAGTTGGTCCTCTGCTGGTCGAAGTTCTTGTTGGTGTGCAGCACCAGAACCTTTTTTGCTGCCCGTCTGCCGGCCGTTGACCATCACCGGCAAGGTATTGCCGGTCTTGTGCCACATCGCGTGCATGCCGCACTCTGACTGTATCTTGCGACGCGTCCATGTGCCCCTTTTGAACGCCCTGGAATTGTGCTGGAAGAAATGCTTCCTTAGGCCACTCAGTGTGATACCTGCAGTATTGTGGAATACAGGTTTTAGTGTACCTAGTTGGCATTTTCATAACATCTTTGGCATGTTGCAGTCACTTGTTTCACTTTTTATTAACTGTCAAATTGTAATTGCTTCACCAGTTCTGCGTCTAAAAAGAAAAATAGAGCTATAAACAAAGGAATATGTTTGTGCAAGTAGACGGCCGATCGGTGTCTTACCTGGAAGTTTCTCAGGTTGGGTGTAGCATATGCCGTGCTCGCTGTCGATGGTTGGTATGAACCAATCGATGAGAGACTGAAATCTCGCGCTGTCAGCACTCACTTTGGCCTCAAGGTGCTCGATCAGCTCCAGATCCGTGGGATCGAACTTGACGCCAACCGGCAGCACCGGCCAATCCTTCTTCGACTTGCATCGGTAATTCCAGTTATATGGTACTCAATGTATGATCAATCGACTGTTCTAAGTGAATGATGAAAGATTTCGATAGATAAGTGGTACTCCAAATCTGAAGTCCAGAATACCCGAACACGCCGCCGGGATCCTTGTGTCACCTCACACGCAGCATGTTGTCACGTCAATTCAATGTGTGGACATGATGAATAATTTGACCGACGTATACTAGTACTGCTACTGTACTACTTACTAGTCGTATTTAGTGTCACAATTTATACATAGGTTTAACTATCAAGTACGCACTTGAAGCCTAACTGATATATATATATATATATATATATATATATATATATATATATATATATATATATATATATATATGGCTTCTGCACAACATCTCCATCATCATTATCAGTACATCCTACGCAGGTGAGTTAGGGTGCACTTGATCCCAGGAAGGTATCTATCCTTCAAACCAGAGGAGTGCTTCAAACTAACAACAATACATAATATCCAACAAAAGAGGGTCGTGCTACAGCAGCAGAATACATGGCTCAGTCTAGATATCAGCACGAATCAAGTTCTGCATATTTGCTGTTGGCATGAATCACATCGCAGCATGTCGGGTTTGCAAAATCCATCCATCGCATTGAAGCTTGATGCCTTTCACACACTGAAGATTATCTGGCAACAAGCTGTGTCGACGAATCTCTGGATATGGTGATTCATGAAACCTATGGTATGATGTGTAAACATAGCCCCCCCTCGCGAATGGAAGTTGCATACACTACAAATAAATACACTTCCGTGATGATACGTGTTTGTCACAGTAGGTCACGTTTTTTGTCATGCATGTACATCCATGACAAATTTATGATAGAATCAAGATAGTCATACCTGTGCTGTCGTAGAAGTGTTCCATGACATTACCAAAATTATCATCACGGAAGTCTCCACTTCCATGATGATAAATCGCGCATCACAGAAGTGCTTTTGTCAAGGGTGACCGACACGTGGCATCCACCATAACGGAACGCCGTTAAGCTATCGGGTCGGTTTTGGATCCGATAACTAGTTAACAGCCCCGACCAATGGGAAATCTCGACGTGTAAAATTCTTATTGGCCGGACGAAACACGTGTCAGCTCGTTAGTGGATTAGATAGGCGCCTATGATATGTCGACACGTGGCACAGCCCAACAGTGGCCCATTTAGCTTACAAAGTCGGCCCGTTTGACTTGGTCAAGAGTTAACGGGCTGGCCCATGAAAAGCCTGTTAACGGTCTCTTTGCAAATAGCCCATTTTACGGACCGTTAACTCACGGCCCGTTAGGCCCTAAAGGAAATCGGCCCAACAACGTCATGTGGGCCGTTGAATATAACACCAGCCCATTTCACTTTCGGCCCATGTATGGCCCACGACGTCTTTCGGCCCATATGAGGCCTTTGTATCTTTCGGCCCTTTTCAGGCCCATGGTGACTCTAGCCCATAATGAACAGTAATTTTCTCTATACCCGTTAATGGCTCGTGATTTACATGGGCCGTTTCCAGCCCGTGTTAGCTTTCGGCCTATTGACGGCCCATACGTTCTTGGGCTCCTTTTCGGCCCTCGATTACTTCCGGCCCGTTACTGGCCTGTTCCCCTAATGGGCCAAATTTGGCCCATGGCAAGAGTCGGCCCGTTACTGGCCTGTTCCCCTAATGGGCCAAATTCGGCCCATGGCAAGAGTCGGCCTGTTACTGGCCTGTTACCCTAATGGGCCAAATTCGGCCCATGTCAAGAGTTGGCCCGTTTCTGGCCTGTTAACCCATTGCGCCGTTTCCAGTCCGTCCTATATTCTGGCCCATTAACGACCCGTTATGCCTGTGACAAAATTAAGCCTTTGCTGTCCTACGGCCTGTTAATGACCTGTTACCGTGCTGGGCCCATACCAATTACGCCCAATTACGGCCCATGTAGACCCATTTATCCGACGGCCCAAGGCCCACCGATTATAGGCCCATTTATCGACGGCCCGTAGGATATCCATGGATCCTACGGCCCGTATATGGCCCATGGTAGTTGTGGCCACTAGCAAATCAAGGAAAAAGAAGACTAAGAAATAAATAAGGCGGAAACTAACGCTAGGCTATTAAGGCGATTGCACAGATTACATCCACTCGGCATCAAAGATCGCCACCACTGCAAATATAGGGAACACCCTACACTATACAAAAATGGCTTGTTGTTTTCTTCAGCCGATGGCTGCACGTTAAGAATAAATTTTGTATCGCTCCAAAACAAATTACAACTATATAACAAAAGGAAGGTTGGCATAAAACCTAACGGTCTAGCAGACAAATGCACCGCCAGAAGTTCAGAAGCTTAGTTCATTTGACCTAACTATTACGTTTTCATGCTGTATTGTCCGATGGAGCACCATAACCCTCGCCTTCATTTCCCCTAGGCTCCTGAACAACATAGCAAATGTCTGATAGTCTGGTTTCAAAACCATGCATATCTTGACGACATTGAGCAATGTTTCTCCTTGTTTCACAAAGGGTCTCTGTTAGGGAATGGACTTGTGTCTAGAGCGCAAATACAACATTGCTTTGAGCTTGCATATCTTGATCATGAGGCAGTTTGGATGATATTGCCTTAACAACCAACCCAGTATTACACAGGAACGTGCTTTTGGCACTGTTAGTGGACAGGTGCTGACCCACTGCAGCAAGAGCTGGCATTGCGGTTATAGTTGCCTCGCCACCTTCAGAAGGTGGCGGTTCCACCATTTTTTCCATAGCTCGCTGAAAAGTTGAGGTTTTACATTAGTAGTACCAGAACAGAAGATATTAAGGAGGCAGCAAAACCAAACAAAATAGCTTTAGTCTATATACAGAACTTATTCTGGTGAACCCATGTAAAATATTAGTTGTATTTTAGTGCAAAGTACATAATAAAACCAGGTTCCAAACATATGACCATGTACCATCGCTAATATATTGTCTATTTCTTCACATTGTATTGAGGGCTAAGGATAAAGAGACGAAGTTTATAATATGGTAAGCATAGTATGACATCATTCATATCACAAAACAAATGAGAACAGACAAACAGGCAATTGTAACGTTGTGTGGGCAAGTCCAGCACGGAACTAGATTACGGGTCAAGATCAAAGGAACATCACTCCTCTCTTTTGAACCTTGTAAGGTGCAATGATACGCTAAGACAATTGTGTATAAAATTGAAAAGAGTAATAGACATTGGCTGCAAACCATGCAGTTCAAGGCACAAGTCAGAGTAAGTAGTAGTTAAAAGGCATGAGGATTAAGGACTTACAACAGCAGCTTTGACTGGTGTAGTCATGCCCTTCTTCTTGCTGGTGTGACAGTCCTTGAAGATTTCCACAGCATTTGGTTCAGGTACTTTTTGGTCCTTGCGGGTTTTCTCTGCATTTGGAACAAGTCAATATAGATCTGATAATATGGTAAAGCGAAAAGAGTGAAACAACAGCTAATTACAAGAGCCTCGCAGTGTGCAATATAGCTACGAGATCCTGTCGTCTGTTGGAATTTCACTTTCGTACGGTTGGCCTTGTTCTTTGAATAATTCACCTACAAGAAGATAGATTTGTGTGGTACATGCGTAAATAGGACTTCAACATGTGATCTGATGACATATATATAATGTACCTGATACTTTGAATCGGACCAGTGTTTAACGAGGCCTCTCCAGTCTTCATCAGATATATTTTCCACTGGAGATGTTTGGGCAAGTTCACTGTTAGCCTTGCCTTCAAAGTGAGTTTTCCTCAAGTTATACCGATACTGTCGCAGAGCAGACTTGAAAACATGGGTGCAAGCTTGTCTGGTTGCATCATCTTGGCATTCCAACTTGAACCTCATCTATTGAAAATTATGGGAGTCTCATTATCAGCAACCTGGAAAGTATTGGACAGAGCAAGACGATATTACTAGTTTCCATACATAACCATACTTACAGATAAATGGTCGAGGAAGGTGTTGAACTGGGTTTCGTATTTGTCATTCCTGTACTGAATCCATGTTGGGAGGATACATACATGACACCTAACAACAACCGCTGCCTCTGTTACTAACTTGGCTGACTCTATAGCATCATGTGGCCTTTTTAAACCTGCCTCAAAATGGATCTCCATTCTTCCTCCTCTATATTTAGTTAACCTATCGAGCATTATCCCTGATGTTTGTTTCCTCTTGAGACTAGGTGCTAGTCCAACAACAAACATAGGAAGTGTTAGTGTACATCAAACTGTGAGACTACATATAAAGAAGCATGCAATTGTAACTTGACTCCAGCAACTACCTTCTTGTTGTTGAAGCTCACAAGGTTCATCTGATATTGCCAAATCGTCTTGTGTCAAGAGTGCTTGGGAAGTAGTGTCAGGTGGTAAGGGAGCTTGGGAACATGCTGCTAGCTCAGTTGACGCACGAGTAAGTCGTGTAGCTGGTAGTACTGTGGTAGGTGTTGCAAGAACTAGGGTTGTTTCTGCTTGTTTGGTGGCAGCTATTTGTTTCTGTTTGGCTTTTTTTGCAACTCGTGTAGCATGGGATGCCGTGTTTGTAGAATTTTCCGCTGGACTTTGACCTTCTATTGCACCATCAGTACTAGCAGAATCTTCAGGATTCATCCGCTTCTCATTCCCTGCCATTCTGTGTTTCTTCCTCTTTCTCTGTGCCATGTTAAGTCAAGCCGACAAGAAAAACGAATAACAACTTAGTTCTTCAGAACAAATTGATGCGTGATGCAGACGAACTGAACTTTGATGTTAGACAACCACATGATAGGAGGATGTAATATGTATGAAAAACAAGACGGGAGAGATAACCAGAACTATGATGTGTAAACTAAGAAGAAGACATTTCACCAAATTAGAAGCAATGCAATGGAAGGTAGACACCATATGAAAGCTGCTACAAATATCGCTCTACCAAGTTAATAGTGTCTCGTCATAAATGGCGTTTAAACAAATGTGAAGCAGTACAAGAAATAGATCATATGCAAGATGCAAACAACATCACACTACCTTGTTAGAGGTCTCTCGTCACTAGTGCCATTGCATATTCACAGCTTATGATGTGTAAACTAAGGAGAAGGCATTTCAACAAATTAGAAGCAATGAAAGCTAGACACCATATGAAAGATGCAACGAATGTCACTCTACCAAGTTAAAGTTGTCTCGCCATAAGTGCCATTTCAACAAATTAGTAGTACAAGCTAGAAAAGAATGTGAGATGTAACCTATATCACACTCCAAAGTGAAACTTGTCTTATGATAAGTGATTGTTGCAGGTTACACAACAGTAGTAATTTGATGTAAGAAAATGGTGTGATAGACAGATATTGTATGTTCTAGAAACAGGAACACGTGTCTTATTCAAGTATAATGTGTAAAGTAAGCAGATGGAATTCAACAAAATTAGAAGCAATACAAGCTAGACATCACACATAACATGCAACCACATATAACAGTGCCAAGTTAGAGGGAGCACCGGTGATGCTGCATTAGGGGAGACATGCTCATCATAAACACAACTTTGTTGAGTGTCTATGCATGTGTTGTCTTGGAAATCATCTTGGGGGTGTGGAGGAGTAGAAACTGTAGAGGCCCTCCGTTCGGAAGGAGCACCTTTATCCGCTGCCTTGCTAACTTCCTTCCGCTTTATTGATTTTGAATTGTCAAGTAAAACCGACAAGAAGAAGCAATAAAATTCTCTCTTCAGAACTCATTCATGCATGATACTGACAAACACTACTTTGATGTAAGGCAAACACATGATACCAGGATGGAATATGTACGAAAAACAGGACGACATGGCATGTTCACAACTGTTTGTGTAAACTAAGCAGAAACCATTCCAGCAAATAAGAAGCAACGCAAGCTAGACACCACATGAAAGATGCAACCAATATGACTCTGCCAAGTTAAAAGCGTCCCATCATAAATGGAATTTCAACAAATTAGAAGCAGCGCATGCTATAAATCATATGAAAGATGCAACTAATATTGCACTGCATATACTAAAGGTGTTTCATCATGTTGATTGATGCGGGATCCAAAAAAACAATAGTTTTATGTAAGGACATGCTTAATAGACAGATGTACTATGTACTAAATACAGGAAGGCATGTCACATTAACAGGTACAATGTATAAGCTAAGCAGACTAGCACATGCAGTTTAACTAGATTGGAAGAATTACAATCTAGACACCATATGCAACATGCAACCACATATCACGCTGCCAAGTGAGAGCAAGCACCTGCGATGCTAGTGTAGGGTAAATGCTATAATCAACTACAGAGCTACGTTCACTATCTTCGTCTAGCATTTCTGTTTCTTGAGAATCATGTCGGGAGGCTGACGCTGCATTCTTTAAATGAGGAGTAGTCCCCTTGCCTGCCTGCCTCATCATAAGTGATTGATGAGGGATACACAAGAACATTAGTTTGATGTAAGAACATGGTTAATACACAGATGTACTAGTATGTACCAAAAACAGAAAGGCATGTCATATTCAAAGGTATAATGTGTAAGCTAAGCAGATGCAATTTAACCAAATTGGAAGCAATACAAGCTAGACATCCGGCTGGAGTGGTGAGCATGATGATCTAGGACCTGAGAGCCTGGTGGGAGGCGGGCTGCTTCGCCACCATCACAGCTTTTTAGTTGGCTTCCAGGTGATGCCTATCTTCGCTGGGCTTGTCACTCGCTCGGCTAGTGCCCTGACTAGCTATTTGTCTTCTGGTGCTCACGGGATGATGGTTCATGTAAAAAAATATCTTTCCTTATCTTATCGACTTTGGTCTTTCGAATACAAGCTAGACACCATATGGAACATGCAACCACATATGACACCGCGAAATTAAAGCAAGCACCTGGGATGGTGGTTCATTGTGAGTGAGGTCATCAACTCCAGAGCTACGTTTACCATCTCCATCTGCTGACACTGCACCCTTTATAGCGTTGTAACGTGTCTTGCCTAGCCGCACACCAAGTTGGAGCGAATTCGCTCTATTCTTTTTGGCTTCTCTCATGGCAGCAGAGTCCGAAATACCCTTGCATAAAAACACAATAGTGAGAGTAAGGGTGAAGTGTGTGCAGAACTAGTGCACTATAAAAGTAGCAGATAGCAGGTGGCTGAAAAATAAATGACAGGAGACATATTATAGCTCTACAACATTGCATGGCAAACAAAATCAGATTCTACTCCGTATGATTTTGTAGTATATGAGCACAGGAAATGCAGGTACTCCTCCAGCACACCACCACATGTGGTCATATCTAAGATAACAGTCGACTGGAAATAAATAGGTCAGTTGATTTTTTTAATGAATCGTCCGATCTATAAGGAACGGGCAGATGGCCTTCGTCTACCTCCCGCCAGTCACTGTTGATGATCTTTCTCGAACCGCCAGCGACCACCGGCCCAGACCCCTTCCTCCGCCGCCCCGCCCTCCCATCGACCTCACACCACTGCCGTGCTTGGCAGCGCCCCCAGGCCATCCCTTTAATCCCGGGCGACCTCCAGATCGGGCGCCAGTAGCTCTAGGACGCACACGCCCCTAAGATAAACACCAAGGCGCTGCTTCCTCGGCGTAATAGGCGTACTAGCGCCTGTTACATTGGGAAATGCTTCCGTTAATTGGGAATCAACTGGCCAGAAATTGAAATTCAAGGGGGCGACGGACCTCTAGCTAAGGTGAAATAGTATATGAGGAGAAACCTTGTGCATCACGAGTTACTAGGAACATCTAGTATCAAGAAGAAGTCGTCAACTAGTGTCTTCTGTGGGATGAATACCGTGCAAGCAGAAACATAAGATTTGCACGAATAAGGGAAGAGGAGTACCATTTTCGGTTGCCGGTGTGGTCACCTCCACATGTCGCGCCGATTTTCTTCTTTTTACCGGGGAAACCGATGTTCTCTCCACATGTCGCGCCGATTTTCTTCCTTTTACAGGGGAAACCGATGTTCTGGAGGGTGCAGGTTTGGACGAACCCATGGCCAAATTGTTGATTGTGTTGTCGTGGCTATATGTCGGCGGAGGGGAAGCAGATCCGAGGCGGCGAAGGACGGCGTAGCAGGAACAGCTCCGGTGCGGTGGAGGGTGGCGAAGTTGGAGCGGCAGCGGTGAGGCGCAGGACGGCGTGGTTGAACTGGCTCGGGTACGGACAGCTCGGCCTCGGCTTCAACTACTAGCCGTGGAGGGCATTGCGGTTGAGGTTGCGGTGGACGACGACGTCGGGGTATCGGCTCCAGCGTGATGGTGGAGGGCGACGGTTGATGGGTGGGATGGGGAGGCGGACGGAGGACGCCGAGGTTTCGCGGCTGGTGGAGATGTAGTTTTGGCGCCCACGGAGTACGAATGGGGAATCGGACGGGTTGGGGGAACCATGTTTCAGTCTAGGACGCGCTTGTTTTTGGCTTTTTTGAACAGAAGATGGGACGCGCTTCTTTGAAATTTGGGGAAAGTACAAACTTTGCCCCCCTCTTAATTTTCGGACCTACTACGGGTCGGGGGTAGGATGGTAATCCCAGGTGTCCCAAATAGTGGGCGGGAGCGATTTCAGCCGCGCGCATGTGTGCTTAGGCGGCCATTGTGTATGAATGTTTTTCGGATGCGGTTGCGTGGCGTCTAGATGAAGCTACAAACCTACCCCGGTTTAGACCTTTGGACGTCGGGCCGGTAGGTTTCACGGGTCAGAGTTATTAGAAAAGTAATTTCCTTGTACTACCAAACATTGGTCTCACACGGTTTCGGGCGAGTAGAGGCTCTTTTGGCGCTTCATTCGAAATTTTGAAACACAAGCATTCACGTTTAGAGTACCCTTGAACAATGAGGATTGACCTAAATAGACAATGTTATATTTGACCTCGTATGTTTGAATACCTCATTAAATTATCCGCTTCTTTTTGAAATTTTGACACTTGAAAATCCTATAACTATGATTATTTTGGAATGAGGAGCTAAATTTGAATCTATTTTGTACACGACTACATATGCTATTATGTACAAAATCAAAGCAAAGATTGGTGCCCCATAATTTAGGTATGGTTTACAAATGCCATGATATCAAATTCAAATAATTGAATGGACTTCATGTTGAATTCGATTTTTTAACCACCTTAAGTTGAATTCAAATGTATGATAGTTCATAGGTAGTAGCTATTTATAATGTCCATTGTGTAACTTTCATATGTATAATGTGCTGTACACACACAACATGAACTATACTCACGTTTAGATTCGATTGCTAAAGCGATGCATTGTCTAGAGTTCAAAATATTAACTACGTGGATCAATTTTGTGTCGGATAATAACATAGACATGCTCAAATTCGATAGAATCTAGATGTCTGATGGATCAACGACCGCTCCTTACGCGAATTGCAAATATCATGATCCCATCCTAATATTTGGATACAATTTATATCTTTAATCAATGTGTAGAGCAGTCTTTTACATGTAGTTTCACTCTCCATCGGTGGTCTCTCACACATGCTCACACACACTCTCCCGAGGTGTCTTTCTCGCACACATGCTCTAGATATAACCCTCCCTCCCTCTTGTAACCATTTACAACTGTTTTCACTAACCTTTATCACAAGCACTCTTCCTCTCGCAAACATACACACGCACAATCCTCATCGACCCTTTCTATATACATGGACCTGCCTACGTGTCTCATGTAAGCACATTATCTTTACGCTTGTCTCTCACGCATTGTCGCACACCTCTCTTCCTAATCGACGAGTATGATTCTAGCAGAGCATTCTGTAGGATGCCCCTTAAAGTTAGGTTGGATGAATAGTAATATCAGAGATAAAGGGGTTACCTTAGTCCGAGAACCTAGGGTTACAAATCCTAGCCGGCTATGTCAGTGGACACAGAGTCCTTCACAATTCTGCTATCTTTGTCTTGTACGACTAGTCATCCATGGGTCTTCCTAAATGCGTCATGGGCCAACCAATGTGGCGCAGGACGGAACCAAACGAAGGGCCTCACCTCGACCCACCGGACCTCACGCGGTGACACACCCTCTGCCCCCACGTCTTATTATCTTCTCACACCAACACATACCAACACAAACACCACACACAAAAAAATTTTCTCCTGGTGCCTCTATTCTCTCCCCCGTTGCATATACACACTCAAGGGACTGGAATCTCTTGTCATGACGTCATATTCGTCTCTCTCTCTCTAGACCACTCTCATTTCTCGTGCTATCTCTCCCACGCCCCACCCCCACCCCCCGTCAGCCCCTCTATCCATGCCTCTCTCGAATACGTAATACACACACATACCTCTCTAGGCCCCGCCAAATGCATCAACTACACATTCACAGATGTTACATCACGTACCCCATTGATCTAAAAAGCCCTCTCTTCACGTTTATTTCGCATACAACATTCCTTTTGAATAAAGCGTGGCCAAAAAAATATTTTAGAGTTTCTACATATATACAACATTACAAAGTTATATGGATGAGTACGAACGCTAATTTGCATTGCATGGTGCCCACAATGATATTTATTCCGCACTGTGAATTTGTATATTTTTATACTATATACAAAGTTAGTCATAATAAAGAGAAACGAAGATCACCTCTCTATCCATCACATACCCCCCTTGTACGCCCCTTTCACGTATGCACACAAAACTATCTCCAGGTCCTCTAAAAGTAAGCCCCCAGAAAAATAACGCATGTTTCATCTTTCTCTCGCGATATATCCAATGACGATCATTGTATTTGAAGCGAAAGCACGATACGTACACTGGACTTCAGAATCCACTCATTACGGTCACCATTTACGTTTAGTGGTTATTATACAGTCACGGGCTCACCGTACAACTCTGTATTTGCTCATGACATGACTAGTTGACCAGTTAAACGCTCCACGTGGCACCTCTAGTGTTGCATCACATTATCTCACTACCATCATGCCCAACTGTCGACTTGTATCTACTCTACATCTACAGTCTTATAAAATACATAAAATACACTCTTATAAAAAATCAGAGTTGGTGATGATGGTGTGCCTGCCATCCTGCAATATAGGCCGTCCGATTTATATCTGGCGGATAGGAAAGAAACTATGGCAATTTTGCAAAAAGGTACCCATACACCTATCCACATTTGCAAATAAGGCCTTCCCTCGTTCATCCTTTTCTCACACAAGATAAGCAATTCATACAAATGCATCTTGATGTTACGTGCAACGCACAGGCATCTTGCTAGTAAGAATGAAAACAAACGAAAAAAAAAATATTTGGACAGTGGTTCGAAGTCATGACCGCGGGCACAGGAGTTGGTGTGGTGGTTATACACAAACACACGCATGCACACGAACTGCATCCACGCAACACTCACACAAACACATGCACCCACGCACGCACGCAACACTCACACGTACACACGCAGCCATGCACGCACGCAACCCTCACACGCACGCATGCAACACACGCACGCACACATGCACACACCAGTACACCACACGACCAACACACACTCTCATGCTCAAGTGCTCAACCTACACGTGCATGCGCACAAATCAGGCCCTGACAGACATATACACAACCAGGTGATTCCCGCGCACGGGTTGGAGCCTTGTCGCGCCTGCGTAAATTTGTGTTTATCTGACCTTTTGCCTATGCAAACTGACAGGTGGGACCCACAAGGAACATGGTCAATTTAACTAGTCAACATGGCGCCACGCAGACTATTGGGCCGGTCAACAGAGTGCAATCCGATGCTGAACTGTGAGAAAGTGACCGTATAATCACCGCAAAATGTATATAGTGACCGTAATCAGCTTATTCTGAAGTTCGGTGACCGTATTACGCTTTTCTCTCTGTAGGCCCTCCAAAACTACATCTCTACACGTTCTCGCATGTTACATCTAACAACTATGCCATACAGCACTACTACTACACTCTAACACAATAAATCATATGTGTTTTTAGTTTTACTAGATATCATATTGTTACTTATAATTATTTAGTTTGCGTACATTAAAATTGCCTTTGAAATGTATGGCCAGTATCATCTACCGCGCGGGAAAATTCCCGCCCTTTCCTGTTTAATCGGGTTTGTATTGATGGATCGTGCGAAACAACAAAACTATAGTACTATACAGTACAAGTGACAGTTCACTAGGCCGTCGTGTCGTCTACTCCTCCGTCGTAAGAGTGGAGCGCTCGCTTTCATAAATCTTCTAGTCCCTTTCGCTGACATGCGGAACATCAAGCTACCGCGTCCACGTGCCATACCGGAATACAGTGCAGAGCAGCCGGGGTGAAGCACCCCAGTCATGGCGCCGGCGTAGTAATGAGCAATGAGGCGTCAAATCACAAAGCTGCACCTTTCTCGCAGTTAAGTTGGAGGGACGAAGCAACCATCATTTCACTCGTTGCTGAATCCGCTTCTCCCTCATCTTCTTCAACTTAACCATGTGTTGCTTCTGCCGTTGTTCTGCCTCATGTGGGACGCGGATCGGTTTGGTAAAGCACTGACACGTGGGATCGCATGTTAGCAAACCGCCAGGACAACGTCCTCCGAAAATAAGAAGCCTAATCCTGGACTTACAAAGGGCTATGTAGCTGCTACGTATACTTTCCATCTAATCTATATATGCCCCCTGATTTTCAGGTGGGGTGGGCCTAATCCTCTCCTTTAATCCAATCAAATAGTCCCACATCACATTAGTTCGTAACTTTACGTAAACCATTACGTGGATGTAGCATTGCTCAAATAATAAACCTCCCCCGCCATCCGCGCGGCAAAATCACCTCCTTTTTACTAATCTCGATTCTATAATTTTTTAGATCAATATAATTGAGATTTGTATAGATAGCACACAGGAGCAAAACCAAGTGGTACGGTTAAGGGCATCCACAATGTGTAGCCAAATGTGAAAATAGCTTTTGGCATCGTGGGAACCATTGTGGACGATGTTGCCAAAGCCAAAAAGATGGAACCGAAGCTCCCTGAATGATTGATTGATTGAAGGAATAGAAAAATGCAATGTCTCTCCTCTTTCTCCCATGCTTGGACGCTTGTAGTACAGTATGGAGCACATAGTCTACTCCCCTGTCCCTTCTATCACAAATCACAAAGCAGTGAGGCGTCAAATCACAAAAAGCACGGACTGAGCAACCATCATTTCACTCTTCGCTGACTCCGCTTCTCCATCGTCTTCTTCGAGAAGCCATCTCACCGCACTAGTACTCCTAGTAGTACTAGTAAAGGATTTCCTGGATGCAAATAAGGCGGTTGTCTCGGCTTGCAGGCGGCACTTGCGAACGACTTAACATGGTCTCCCTCAATGGTGTTTTTCGTCGAACGCACTTCGCCAAACCACCAAAAAAAGATATCGTCGACGTCACCGCAATGGGGAAGGAAGTCAAATATAGTTACTACCTCCATTTTTTACACAAGGCCATTATATCAAAATTACAATTTGCAAAGGGCCACTAACACTAATCGAGGTAAAATTGATGGGGTTAGCAACCAAGGACATTAATATCCCCTGCATGCATGCGGAAGTGAGAAGGTTGGTTTGCATGGCGCTGCATTAATCAAGCGATGAGGAGTGAGATGGTTAGCTCTTTGGTCTTTGGAGAAAAAAATACGCATTAATTGACACGTGAAACGAGCATTTGTATCGATTAAATCCCGTGAAGGAAAACCCCGCCTTTCTTTTTTAACACTAGTACTCCTAGTACGTGCGTACTTATCATGTTTGGGTCTAGGCCTTGCATTGCCAAACTTCGCCACACATTTTTGCCAAGCTTTCCTAAAGGTTTCAAAATGAGAAGGAGGTACACTTGCGCACGGCTGTCGCGGTCGCACCGCACCCTCACACGGTCGCTCCTGCACGCCGCGGTCGCACCAAACCCTCACACAGTCACTACTGCACGCCGCAAACCCAACCAAGGGAACGCACCCTCACTGACACGTGATGTCGCATGTGAACAAACCAAACTCAGCCATCCTATAGCTGCCACATAATTTTCGTTCATAGAGTATGTTTATCCAACCGCATGTTGGGGAGTATCCGTGCGGCCCGTGCGGTTGTCTGTTGGGGAAGAAGAGGAGGTGAGGAAGAAGGAAAGAAGGGTTAGGAGACATAGGATATTCATCCAACCGCCTGAAATGGTAGACTGACCCAAGTCAGGCGACTTGCATAACAAATATATGTTTTTACACAGCAAAAGATCCGTGAAAACAACAACATAAAGAAAAACTATCACTGCTCGCGGAAAGAGACGGCCTCGTCGTATTTGGCTGCTGGCGTGAACCAGCCGTCGCTGCCGATGTGTGTCTCCGCACCATGGTTTTCCTCGGCCTCCAGCTACTCGTTCAAGCAGAGCGTGCGGGCGCTCTGAACTGACGAGAGCACAACCCGATTCAAGTCGAGGACGTCCGGTTCCGCCTGCAGGAGGGCCTCGATGGCAGCAGCATCTGCGCGCTCTGCGTCGAGTCGAGCCTCCGCCGCCCGGTTCAAGTCCAGGACATCCGGTTCCGCTTGCAGGAGGGCGTCGATGAGAGAGGCATCCGCGCGCTCTGCGTTGAGTCGAGCCTCTGCCGCCCGGTTCAAGTCCAGGACGTCCGGTTCCCCCTGCAGGAGGGCCTCGATGGCAGCGGCATCCACGCGCTCCGCCTCAAGTTGAGACTCTGCTGCCCGGTTCACATCCACGACATCTGGTTCCGCCTACAGGAGAACCTCGACGGCAGCGGCATGCGCGCGCTCCGCGTCGAGTTGAGCCTCTGCCTCCCGGTCCTCCTTTAGTATCGCCATGTTGAACCGCTGGTCCGCCTGCACCATGGGGGACTCGGACGTCGGCACAAAGTCGATGTCCATCGTCTCATACCCATCGGGGGCCTTCTGCGCCGCGACCTCCGCCATGAACATTGGATTGGGTTCCTCCTCCTCGTAACTTGGCTCCAGAGAACTCGGGGATTGGCCCGCCGCAAAGCGAGCTTGGGAACAGAGGTCTATGGCGCCGACCGCTGATACGTCTCCGTTGTATCTACTTTTCCAAACACTTTTGCCCTTGTTTTGGACTCTAACTTGTATGATTTGAATGGAACTAACCCGGACTGATGCTGTTTTCAACAGAATTGCCATGATGTTGTTTTATGTGCAGAAAACAAATATTCTCGGAATGACCTGAAACTCCACGGAACATCTTAGAAAAAACAATATAAAATCCTCGCCAAAGATGAAGACCAGGGGGCCCACACCCTGCCCACGAGGGTGGGGGCGCGCCCCCTTAGGGCGCGCCCCCTACCTCGTGGGCCCCCTGGAGACCCTCTGACGCCAACTCCAACTCTATATATTGGATTTCGGGGAGAATAAAATCAGAGAGAAGAAATCTTCGCGTTTTACGATACTGAGCCGCCGCCAACCCCTAAACCTCTCGAGAGGGCTGATTTGGAGTCCGTTTGGGGCTCCAGAGAGGGGGATTCGTCGCCGTCGTCATCATCAACCATCCTCCATCACCAATTTCATGATGCTCACCGCCGTGCGTGAGTAATTCCATCATAGGCTTGCTGGACGGTGATGAGTTGGATGAGATTTATCATGAAATCGACTTAGTTTTGTTAGGGTTTGATCCCTAGTATCCACTATGTTCTGAGATTGATGTTGCTATGACTTTGCTATGCTTAATGCTTGTCACTAGGGCCCGAGTGCCATGATTTCAGATCTGAACCTCTTATGTTTTCATGAATATATGTGAGTCCTTGATCCTATCTTGCAAGTCTATAGTCACCTATTATGTGTTATGATCCAACAACCCCGAAGTGACAATAATCGGGATATGTCGGTGTACTAAAGTAGGGGTACCTTAGTACCCCAGACTTGTGCACGGGCAGTTGTAGCACCCTGCGGCGAGGCCCGCCCAGGAAGCGCCAAGAGAGGACCAAGCATTCAAGACAAGGCCCCCGGCAAGAGGAGCTTGCCGGGCCAAGAAGACAAGACCCCGGCAAGAGGAGCTTGCCGGGACGACTAAGCCCATGTAATACCATCCAAGAACAAAGTATACGAGACAGAAGATCGAGACCCCGACAAGAGGAGCTTGTCGGGAAGGCCGAACCCAGGCACCACAAGAGAAGCCCGCCACGGCGCGCCATGCGCCCCGGCAAGGCCTGATAGCCGGCAAGCTATCAGGCACAGGAAGACGACCCCCGCGGCAAGCCACTTGCCGCTGGAAATCGCCACCTCAGGACTGCGCTCCAGCTCGCCCGCCCACGCGTCGCTCCGGGGCTTCCCCCAAGGGCACGTGGCGGGGCACCGCGCAGCCTGGGGTATGCGGTGGCATGCAGCCACCATCGTGGCGAGCGGTGGCGCACCTAACGGTCCGCCTCGGTGCTGTCCGGGCGACCGTGACGGGCATTTAATGCCCTTGTCCCCTACCGTCAGAAGTAGGTATGATAACACTGTGCCGCACTGTAGCGCCACTGTTCCCGCACTGTTACAACTTCCACCCCTTTTACACTTTTACCCCTTTCTCTTACGTTGACACCTGTCGGTGACCCCTTTGCGCTATAAAAGGAGGCCCGTGTGCAACGTAGAGGGGGTTTCGGGGTTCGGAGATTGGGGATCCAGACAGCCATACGCTCGGTGTAGCTAGCTCTCCAAGCTCCTGAGCTCCCCAGTTCAATACAACCAAGCAGGAGTAGGGTTTTACGCGTCCATCGCGGCCCGAACCTGGGTAAACCGCCCGTGTGCTCGCCTCGATCTGCTCTCCGCGCTCCCTCCGCCCCCCTCACCGGACAACGAAAGGGGCTCCGGCCCCATAGGTGCTCACGGGGGACGCCGTCCGCCCCGACATCTTTGGCGCGCCAGGTAGGGGGACGCCGGGGGACAGCCCGCTCCTGCGGATCCCAGGATCCGTCCAGTCGAAGCAGGTGTCCCCGATAAGCCTTGCTCCGGCAAGCGGATCAGCAGTCTGAACGCTGAGGAACAGTCCGCTCCTGCGGATCCGAGGATCTGTCCAGTTGAAGCGGGGGTTCCCGACAAGCTTTGGCATTCTTTCCCACGGGCTCGTGTGCGGCCCTCCTCGAGTATCCACTCGCGCAGAGACTGGGCAAGAAGCAGCTGCTCCTTGAGGAGGACCGCCTTCTGGCCGCTGGGCGAACGATTCGCCTCCAGCGAACTCTGCGCCGCTCCCGTAGCCGCAAAAGTTAGCGCCAGAAGTCACGAGAAAGGCGACCTCGTTCCCCGGCGCGCCTCGTCCGCCGGGGTGCCGAACGAGTTGACGGCGACCGTGGGAGGAATCTTGCCAGCGCGGTTGCCGGAACCCGTTCCGCCAACCATCCTCTCTGCCCAAGTCTTGCCGCAGTTGCATGTGATCCTTGGCGCAGAGAGGGGCGCGGATCCCCAAGCATAGCTACGCCTAGCTCCGGAGGGCCGTGAGGCCCTGCGCCTTTGCCTACCCCCAGGATGGGCTGGATGCTTCCCAAGGAGGTTTTACCCTACCGGGCGGCAAGCGATAAGAAAAGATAAGTTGCCGGAGCTCGAGCAATTGCCCCATCAATTTTTAAGAGTTATCTCCCTCGAACGACCGAGCCTTGGTTGAGTGGCCTGAGCGCGGAAGGACCGGCACGAGACTGGTTGCGCCCTCATTTCGTTTCGAGTCCGCTCAACGACTTGAGTGTGCTACACCCCGAGTAGCGTCCTCACTTTGTTTCGAGCTCGCCGGGCACCCTAAGCGTGCTGCGACCGCAGTCGCACCTCTTACTTTGCCTTGAGCCTGCTCAACAATCTGAGTGAGCGGCAACCAGCCGCGGCGAGGTTTCTTGCCGGTGGTAGCCCCGCCAGCGGGTCGCTGATGTCCCGCACTCGGCGCCCGTGGCAAGGCGGAGGCCTACGCCGGCAAGTCCCCGAAAACGTAGGGCGGAAACAAACAAGGCGCCGGTCAAGTAGAGGAGATAACAGTGCGATGCATTGCCTAAGATAAAAAGTTATATTACAAAATGCCTTACTGCTGCTCTAACCAGCCATTTTCATGGCATATTTAACAGCGGCAGGGAAAGGAGATAAAAGAAAGGGGCAGGCGGCCTAGTCCACGCGGTCGCCCTCGATCCTCTTGACCCCGGCCGCCTTCTTGACGATAGGGGCGATGAGGGCCTGGATCCCCGTCAGGTCAGCGTTCTCCGGCAAGGGCCTGAGGACGTTGGTAAGCCTGATGTCGGGGTTGCGGAAAACGATCTTCACCAGCACCCTCTCGAGGGCCCCGGAGATGGCCTCCCGCGTCTCGTCGGCCAGCTCCTTCGGAAGCGACGTTCGGAGGTGCTGGAGCGCCTGCACCACCCCCTGGAAGAAGGAAGTGAGCTTGGCGCTGGGCACGACGTCCTCGTCGGTGAGGGACTGGTGGCCCTCGATCCCCAGCAGCGTCAGCTCCTTGTCGATGGTGGCGGCGATGTCGACGAGGCCCTCGGTCCACCGCTCCACCGTATCCCTGAAGGTGTTCTGGGAAACGGCGGCGCGCCTCAGCAGCTCCTCGTTGCCGTCGACCTCCTTCCGTAAAGCCGCCTCCCGCTCCTTAGCGCTGTCCAGCGCCTTGCCGAGCGCCTCCAATTTCAGTTCCAGAGTGGAGTTGGAGTTCTTGGCGGCGTCAAGCTCCTGGATCTTCTCGGCGAAGCGACCCTGAAGCTCACCGAGGGTGAGCGCACCCTTCTCGCGCTCCTGCCGGAGCGCGGCGAGCTCCTCGTCCTTCGCCTTGAAGTCGGAATCGAGCTGCGCCACCCTCGCCTCCAGCCCCTTCTTGGTGACCTCAGCGGCTGCAGCAGCGTCCTGCGCCTTCTTCAGGTCTCCGCTGAGCGCCCGCTCGCGCGCGGCAACCTCCTCCTCGTGGTTGGCGAGACTGGCCGTTTTCAGCACCAGCTCGCCTTCCCGCGCGGATAACTCCGCGGCGGCAAGCCTCTGCTGCTCCTCGGCCTCCGCCTTCTCAAGGATAAAGGCCGTCCGCGCCTCGCCAAGCTGCCTCCGCTCCTCCGCCAGGGACTGGACGGCCTGCTGGTTGAGCTCCCGGAGCTCGGCGGCGCGTTTCTCCATGTCCGCACCCGCCTTCGCGACAAGGGCCTCTCGCCGCTCCACTTTGGCCTGCCGGGCCCGGTAGAGCGACACAAGCCTACGGAACAGCCGCTCCTCCTCGAGCTCATTGCCGCTGGAGTTTGGCACGTCCACCACCGTCAGCCCGACGGAGGCAAGCACCTCTCCGTCCAAGGCCTCCCCCTCAACAGGCGCCCTGGAGCTCGACTCCCAGGGGAGCCTGATGAAGACGCCGTCGCCTGCTTTCAGGTAGGCGCCCGCCGGGGGCTCCTCGGAGTCCGCCGCGGCGGCGGCGGCAGGGTCGCTGGCCGGCGGAGTGCCCGACGCCCCCGTCACCTCGGGGCCGTCAGCACGATTACCGGTCCCCTCGCCCCAGGCGGCCGCGTCGGCTTTGGCGGCCTCGGCCTCCCCGTCGCCCGCGGGGATATCGACGCCGCCCGCCTCCCGAGCGCCGGCAACGTCGTCGGCATCGCCACGCGCGCCCTCCTCGACGACGACCTCAGCCTCTATCGAATCCGAGGCGGGCGGGTCTGAGGAAAGGAGAAAGATCAATCGAACGAGTCAAAGGAAGAAAAGACCAAGGGGAGCTTTTCTGCGCAAGGGAGAGTTACCGGCGACGGGGTCCGAAGCCGCGCTCGCCGCGGCTGGGGGATCGTCGAAGTTGACGACGCTGGGCGCTCCAAGGACAGATCGCTGCTGTCTCCGGGAGAAGGAGGCGGCAGAGGTTTTAGAGAGGTAGCAACCAAGGGAAGGGCGAACCGCCCCTACTTTCCTCCGCTTATAAGAGGAAGAGGTGGGGGGGGGGACGCTTCGCCTCTCCGAATAAAGAGATCGTGCGCGACGTGACGCGCGCCTGCGCGGTTCAGCCCCGCGCACGCCACCCACGTCACGCTCACCCCGCACGCCCCGCCCCCACGACGCCGCGATAAGCGCGCGCCGCCTGGGGAAGGTGCGACGGATGCGGAGTTAAGGAGCAGCGCGACCAAGGCCACGCGTGCCCGTGCACTGTTAGGGCCTGGCCCAACGACGCTCGGCACCGTGTGTGGCCCAGGCCCGGGGGCTCCTGTCGGTGTACTAAAGTAGGGGTACCTTAGTACCCCAGACTTGTGCACGGGCAGTTGTAGCACCCTGCGGCGAGGCCCGCCCAGGAAGCGCCAAGAGAGGACCAAGCATTCAAGACAAGGCCCCCGGCAAGAGGAGCTTGCCGGGCCAAGAAGACAAGACCCCGGCAAGAGGAGCTTGCCGGGACGACTAAGCCCATGTAATACCATCCAAGAACAAAGTATACGAGACAGAAGATCGAGACCCCGACAAGAGGAGCTTGTCGGGAAGGCCGAACCCAGGCACCACAAGAGAAGCCCGCCACGGCGCGCCATGCGCCCCGGCAAGGCCTGATAGCCGGCAAGCTATCAGGCACAGGAAGACGACCCCCGCGGCAAGCCACTTGCCGCGGGAAATCGCCACCTCAGGACTGCGCTCCAGCTCGCCCGCCCACGCGTCGCTCCGGGGCTTCCCCCAAGGGCACGTGGCGGGGCACCGCGCAGCCTGGGGTATGCGGTGGCATGCAGCCACCATCGTGGCGAGCGGTGGCGCACCTAACGGTCCGCCTCGGTGCTGTCCGGGCGACCGTGACGGGCATTTAATGCCCTTGTCCCCTACCGTCAGAAGTAGGTATGATAACACTGTGCCGCACTGTAGCGCCACTGTTCCCGCACTGTTACAACTTCCACCCCTTTTACACTTTTACCCCTTTCTCTTACGTTGACACCTGTCGGTGACCCCTTTGCGCTATAAAAGGAGGCCCGTGTGCAACGTAGAGGGGGTTCCGGGGTTCGGAGATTGGGGATCCAGACAGCCATACGCTCGGTGTAGCTAGCTCTCCAAGCTCCCGAGCTCCCCAGTTCAATACAACCAAGCAGGAGTAGGGTTTTACGCGTCCATCGCGGCCCGAACCTGGGTAAACCGCCCGTGTGCTCGCCTCGATCTGCTCTCCGCGCTCCCTCCGCCCCCCTCACCGGACAACGAAAGGGGCTCCGGCCCCATAGGTGCTCGCGGGGGACGCCGTCCGCCCCGACAGGATACTTCTCGGTGATGACCATAGTTTGAGGAGTTCATGTATTCACTATGTGCTAATGCTTTGTTCCGGTTCTCTATTAAAAGGAGGCCTTAATATCCCTTAGTTTCCAATAGGACCCCGCTACCACGGGAGGGTAGGACAAAAGATGTCATGCAAGTTCTTTTCCATAAGAACGTATGACTATATTCGGAATACATGCCTACAATACATTGATGAATTGGAGCTAGTTTTGTGTCACCCTATGTTATGACTGTTACATGATGAACCGCATCCGGCATAATTATCCATCACTAATCCGGTGCCTATGAGTTTTCCATATACCGGTTTACGCTTATTTACTTTCCCGCTGCTACTGTTACAACCACTACAAAATACCAAAAATCTTACTTTTGCTGTCTTTACTTTTGTTACCGTTACCACCACTATCATATTACTTTGCTACTAAACACTTTGCTGCAGATACTAAGTTTCAGGTGTTGTTGAATTGACAACTCAGCTGCTAATACTTGGCTCCCCTTGTGTCGAATCAATAAATTTGGGTTGAATACTCTACCCTCGAAAGCTGTTGCGATCCCCTATACTTGTGGGTTATCAAGACTAATACCTGGCGCCGTTGCTGGGGAGCATAGCTCTATTCTTTGAGTCACTTGGGATTTATATCTGCTGGACGCTATGAAGAATCTGAAAGACGCTAAGACAACAATTTATCCCTCAACTACGAGGGGAGGTAAGGAACTGCCATGTAGCCTTGCACTTGATTCACCTTCTGTTATGAGTAAGCTAGCGACACCTAAACCTGCTTCTGCTATTTGTTCTGATATGTCGCATGTTATTGATGATGCCACCTCTACTATGCATGATACTTATGATGAAACTGCTTCTATGTCTGATACTACTGTGCCCCTTAGTGAATTTCTTGATGAACAAATTGCTAGGGATAGAGAAAAAGAAATTATTGAATCTGAATACGATGATGATAGTGATGATGAAAATATGCCTGTTATTCCTGAGGGCTATGTTTTTTATATGGAATCTTCTGCCGCTATTTTAGCTTGCAAAGATAGATATGAGCTCAAGAGGTTATTGATTAAATGGAACAAAGAATCACTTAGAGATAAAATGAAACCCGACCCTGCTTTTGCAACTTCACCTATATGTGTTCCTGATAAGGATTATGAATTTTCTGTTGATCCAGATATAATTACTTTGGTTGAATCTGATCCTTTTTATGGCTATGAATCTGAAACTGTTGTGACACATTTTACTAAGTTAAATGATATGGCCGCCCTGTTTACTAATGATGAGAGATCGTGTTACTTTTATATACTCAAAATATTTCCGTTCTGATTATAGGGTGATGCTAAGATATGGTTTAATTCTCTTGATCCTGGTTGTGTGCGTAGTCCCCAGGATATGATTTATTACTTCTCTGCTAAATATTTCCCTGCTCATAAGAAACAAGCTGCTTTGAGGGAAATATACAACTTTGTGCAAATTAAAGAAGAGAGTCTCCCACAAGCTTGGGGGAGGCTTCTCAAGTTACTTAATGATTTGCCTGATCATCCTCTTAAGAAACCTGAAATACTTGATATCTTTTATAATGGACTAACCGATGCTTCCAGAGATTACCTGGATAGTTGTGTTGGTTCTCTTTTCAGGGAAAGAACACCGGATGAAGCTGAAATTCTATTGAATAATATGTTGACAAATGAAAATAATTGGGCACCTCCTGAGCCAGCTCCTACTCCAATTACTGAGCCTATTCCTAAACCAACTCCGAAGAAGTGAGGTTTTCTATTCCTCAGTCCCGAAGATATGCAAGAGGCAAAGAAATCTATGAAAGAAAAAGGTATTAAAGCTGAAGATGTTAAGAATTTACCTCCTATTGAAGAAATACATGGTCTTAATTTACCGCCTGTCGAAGAAACATATGATCTCAATTCTTTATTTACTGAAGAACCTCCTGATCCCGATATCCCGACACAGGTAGTAAAGGTAAATTCTCTCTATAGATATGATAAAGCTGAAGTCCCTCCTACTAAAATTGCTAGTCAGTGCATGGATGAGTTTGATAACTTTATGTTTAAGCAAGACGACTTCAATGCTTATTTTGGTAGACAATTAAAAGAAAATGCTTATATGATTAGACGTTTGGGTGATTATATGGCTAATATTAAAGGTGAACTTAAACTTGTTAGCAAACATGCTTCTATGGTTACCACTCAAGTAGAACAAGTACTTAAAGCTCAAAAAGAAGTGCTTGATGAAATGAATAGTAAGAAGAATGATTATGCTAATAGAGTGGCTACTAGAACTGGTAGAATGACTCAGGAACCTTTGTATCCTGAAGCCCACCCTAAGAGAATCGAGCAAGATTCTCAGAGAAATAATATTGATGTTCCTAGTTCTTCTAAAAAGAAGAAAAAGAAAAATGATAGAACTGTGCAAACTTCTAGTGAACCTATTGCTGAACCACCTGATAATCCAAATGATATATCTATGTCTGATGCTGAAACACAATCTGGTAATGAACATGAACCTAGTGAAAATGTTAATGATGATGTTCATGATGATGCTCAACCTAGTAATGATAATGATGTAGAAATTGAACCTGCTGTTGATCTTGATAACCCACAATCAAAGAATCAACGTTATGATAAAAGAGACTTTGTTGCTAGGAAACATGGTAAAGAAAGAGAACCTTGGGTTCAGAAACCCATGTCTTTTACTCCCAAACCATCCAAGAAAAAGGATGATGAGGACTTTGAGCGCTTTGCTGAAATGATTAGACCTATCTTTTTGCGTATGCGACTGACTGATGTGCTCAAAACAAATCCTTATGCTAAATATATGAAAGATATCATCACTAATAAAAGAAAGATACCGGAAGCTGAAATTTCCACCATGCTTGCTAATTATACTTTCAAGGGTGGAATACCAAAGAAACTTGGAGATCTAGGAGTACCTACTATACCTTGCTCCATTAAAAGAAATTATATTAAAACTGCTTTATGTGATCTTGGAGCCGGTGTTAGTGTTATGCCTCTCTCTTTATATCGTAGACTTGACTTGAATAAGTTGACACCTACTGAAATATCTTTGCAAATGGATGATAAATCAACTGCTATACCTGTCGGTATTTGTGAGGATGTGCCTGTTGTGGTTGCAAACGTTACTATTTTAACGGACTTTGTTATTCTTGATATTCCCGAGGATGATAGTATGTCTATTATTCTTGGAAGACCTTTTCTTAATACCGCAGGGGCTGTTATTGATTGCAACAAAGGCAATGTCACTTTTCATGTTAATGGTAATGAGTATACGGTACACTTTCTGAGGAAACAACCTCAAGTCCACAGTATCAACTCCATCGGAAAAATTCCATCGATTATTATTGGAGGTTTTGAATTTCCTCTTCCTACTGTCAAAAAGAAATATGATATACTTATTATAGGGGATGTGCATATCCCCGTTGAGGTAACTTAGTGTTATTCGAAAATTCTCTGATTTCATGAATATCGGAATGAGTTTGTTAACAAGACTTGATCAACCTTGTTAGTGGATTCTTTTTTATGAGCATGAGATGGATGAAACTAGAAACACAACCTTCTGTACCCTCTTTATACTTTCTGTAATTTAGTTGAAATAAAGTAAAAATAGTATTTTTCTGTCTGTTTCCTGACTTAGCCGTGTCATATAAAAACATCCCGAAAATAAAAGTCCTCAGAATGCCATGCTAATTTAATGTGATTTTTTCGAGAATATTTGAGGATTTACTGTGTAAAAATTATCACGAGAGGAGCTGCCACCTGGCCACAAGGGTGGAGGGTGCGCCCCCCTCTAGGGCGCGCCCCCTGCCTCGTGGGCCCACGGTGGCCCTCCTCCACTTATCCCAGCACCCATCTTCTTCCTCTGTCTCACACAAGCCCGAAAAACCAACTCAAGCACGAGTTCCAGCCACTTTTGCTGTGATTTTTGATCTCCTTGCTCAAAGCACCTCTCGCAAAACTGCTTGGGAAGATTGTTCCTTGGTATGTGACTCCTCCATTGGTCCAATTAGTTTTTGTTCTAGTGCTTTATTCTTTGAAAATTTGTGTTGCACAGGTGACCATGTTCTTGAGCTTGCATGTCAAATTTATATGGTTCCAAGTAGTTATAATGCTTGATATAGGCTTTAGGCACTTGTAGGAGTAGTTGCTATCAATTTTATTGAGGTTGGTTCACTTATGTTTGAAGTTACTAAAAATTTCAGATTATTTCAGAAATAATGAGGAGACTTTTGAGGGGTTCATCGAGCCGAAGCTCCAAAGATAAACAAAATGAAGAAGCTCACATGCCCAAATATAATTTTCCTCGTACCGCGGAAATCCGGCCGTGTGAATGGCCTTCTAATAATTTCTTGAGAGAGGCCAGGATTTATGAGGATTTCTATTCATTGATTGAAAATGTTGGCCTCACCGACTTCGTCCGCGACCAACATCCACAGTATCTTTTACTCACAAATACTTTTGTGCAAAACTTCTACTTTTTCCCTAAAGAATCATCTCCTTTGGTAGAATTTCATTTATATGACATTGTGAAGAAAATGCCATTGACTGAATTTTGCGTAGTCGGCAACATAACCCCTGATGGTATCTTAGAGGAACCACCACGTAAAGAGTTGTAACCATTTATTAACCTTATCTCTGTGGGAGAAACCAGGAAGGTTTCTGATGCGAGAATCACTAGCATACATTTTCCGTGTTACGCTATTTTGCTTTATTTGCTAGTCGATGCTTGATTGGTCGCGGGAACTATGGGAACCTTAGTGTTCCTGATATTGTTATTCTGTTCCATGGTTTATACCGCGACAACACTGTTAGTATGGGCGGAATTATTGCTAGAAGGTTGAGTCTGAACCGTACTAAAGGCCCCATCTTTGGAGGCATTTATGCTTCTCGCCTCGCTGCACATTTTAACATAGCTATTAGGCATTATGAGAAAGAAGAAAAATTGTTGCCTAATGCTTACTTAGATTATAAGAGCATGATAGATCATGATTTTCTTGTTAAGGGCAGGGATGGAGAGCTCAAATATAAGTTATACTTTGATAAACATTATCCTGAAACTATTACATTGCCTGCTCCTTCTCTGTTTAATTTTGTAGGACCCTATCTCGTTACGTGGGCTGCCATCCAAGCTTACAAGAACCCTGCACCAGCCTCGGAACCTGAACCACAAGATGAGGCTCCACGACAATCTGTTTATGCTTGGGATCCAGAGATGAATGTCAGCCAGTGGCAGTCAGAGTCTTCTTCATCACAGTATGATCCCAACTATTGTTCGTCGTAGTATGACACCAGCTACACATACGGGTATCTGCCAGGCTATCCCTGGCCATAGACCAACTTAGGCCAAAAGCCTAAGCTTGGGGGAGTATGTATTTCTCACCGACATTACATTTATGTTCACACACACTCATTGCTAGATGTCAGTGCTCATACTCTTTCACTTTAATATCCATGCTAGTTTTTCGTTTTCCTGCTTTCTTCTTGTGTGTTTGTTAAACCTTAAGAAAAACAAAAAAAATAGTAGTAGTAATTAAAAACAAAACCCAAAAATATTTCCTGTTCTTCTTTTGCTTGTTGGGAGCTTTCCCGTGTAAATAGTTTTTATTTGTTTTCTTTTCTTCGGGGGTCAGTAGGAGAAGACCATAATTAAATTGTTGAAGTGGCTCTTATATTAATTATTGCTGAATTAACCCAGAGCCCATATTGCCTTGTCTTCTCCTATTTATTGAATGCTCGCAGATTCCAGCTTAGTCCAATGCACGTGCACTCTTATTATTATTCACCTCGTTCGGTCGTGTAAGTGAAAGGCAATTATGATGATATATGATGGACTGACTGAGATGAGAAAAGCTGGTATGAACTCGACCTCTTTTGTTTTTGTAAATATGATGAGTCCGTCGTTCTCGATTCAGCTTATTATGAATAAACATGTTTGCAATGACAATTAGAGATCATAGTTGCTTGTGCCATGCTTGATTAGCTATGAGATATAATGATTTACCTTGCATGCCAACATGCTATTGAGATGGTTATGATGTGGTATGATGGGGTGGTATCCTCCTTTGAATGATTTAAGTGACTTGACTTGGCACATGTTCACGCATGTAGTTGAAACAAAATCAACATAGCCTTCATGATATTTATGTTCATGGTGGATTATATCCTACTCATGCTTGCATCCATTGTTTATTAATTTTAATGCATGTACATGACTGTTGTCACTCTCTAGTTGGTCGCTTCCCAGTCTTTTGCTAGCCTTCACTTGTACTAAGCGGGAATACTACTTGTGCATCCAATCCCTTAAACCCCAAAGTTATTCCAGATGAGTCCACTATACCTTCCTATATGCGGTATCTACCTGCCGTTCCAAGTAAATTTGTATGTGCCAAACTCTAAACCTTCAAATAAACATTCTGTTTTGTATGCTCTAATAGCTCATGTATCAACCAAGGCTGTCCTTATCTTCCGTGTTAGGCGGGTTATTCTCAAGAGGAGTGGACTCCGCTCCTCACTCACAAGAAAATGGCTGGTCACCGGGATGCCCAGTCCCATGCTTTATGCAAACTAAATCAAAATTAATTGCAAACAAAACTCCCCTGGGACCTGATGTATGTTGGAGACACTCGTTGTTTCGAGCAAGTCATGGATTGATGCTTGGTGGTGGAGGGGGAGTATAAACTTTACCATTCTGTTTGGGAACCGCCTATAATGTGTTTAGCATGGAAGATATCGCCATCTCTTAGTTGTTATGTTGACAATGAAAGTATACCACTCAAAATACAATTTATCTCTATTTCAAAACCGAGATCTGGCACCTCTACAAATCCCTGCTTCCCTCTGCAAAGGGCCTATCCATTTACTTTTATGTTGAGTCATCACCCTCTTATTAAAAGCACTAGCTGGAGAGCACAACTGTCATTTGCATTCATCACTATTAATCTATGTTGGGTGTGACTATGATTGGATCTCTTTTACCATGAATTACAATGTCTAGTCAGTCCTTGATCTTTAAACGTGCTATGCATTTATGTTTTGCGGTCTCAGAAAGGGCTAGCGAGATACCATCTTGTTATATCATATTATGATTGTTTTGAGAAAGTGTTGACATCCGAGATTTATTATTATGGCTTGCTACTTGATTATGCTATTGATGTGAGTAATTATAAGACCTGGGAATTATTGCAAATGTGGTTAGTTATGATCTATGCTGAAAACTTGAATGCTGGCTTGACATAGTTATAACAACAAGAGCAAATAGAGTTTGTAAAAGTTTTTCTTTCTTTCTTTCAGTTTGTCAACTGAATTGCTTGAGGACAAGCAAGGGTTTAAGCTTGGGGGGAGTTGATACGTCTCCGTCGTATCTACTTTTCCAAACACTTTTGCCCTTGTTTTGGACTCTAACTTGTATGATTTGAATGGAACTAACCCGGACTGGCGCTATTTTCAGCAGAATTGCCATGATGTTGTTTTATGTGCAGAAAAAAAATATTATCGGAATGACCTGAAACTCCACGGAACATCTTAGAAAAAGCAATAAAAAATCCTCGCCAAAGATGAAGACCAGGGGGCCCACACCCTGTCCACGAGGGTGGAGGGCGCCACCCCCCTTAGGGCACGCCCCCCTACCTTGTGGGTCCCCCTGGAGACCCTCCAACGCAGACTCCAACTCTATATATTGGCTTTCGGGGAGAAAAAAATCAGAGAGAAGAAATCATCGCGTTTTATGATACGGAGCTGCCGCCAAGCCCTAAAACCTATCGGGAGGGCTGATCTGGAGTCCGTTCGGGGCTCCAGAGAGGGGGATTCGTCACCGTCGTCATCATCAACCATCCTCCATCACCAATTTCATGATGCTCACCACCGTGCGTGAGTAATTCCATCGTAGGCTTGCTGGATGGTGATGGGTTGGATGAGATTTATCATGTAATCGAGTTAGTTTTGTTAGGGTTTGATCCCTAGTTTCCACTATGTTCTGAGATTGATGTTGCTATGACTTTGCTATGCTTAATGCTTGTCACTAGGGCCCGAGTGCCATGATTTCAGATCTGAACCTATTATGTTTTGATGAATATATGTGAGTTCTTGATCCTATCTTGCAAGTCTATAGTCACCTATTATGTGTTATGATCCGACAACCCCGAAGTGACAATAATCGGGATACTTCTCGGTGATGACCATAGTTTGAGGAGTTCATGTATTCACTATGTGCGAATGCTTTGTTCCGGTTCTCTATTAAAAGGAAGCCTTAATATCCCTTAGTTTCCAATAGGACCCCGCTGCCACGGGAGGGTAGGACAAAAGATGTCATGCAAGTTCTTTTCCATAAGAACGTATGACTATATTCGGAATACATGCCTACATTATATTGATGAATTGGAGCTAGTTCTGTGTCACCCTATGTTATGACTGTTACATGATGAACCGCATCCGGCATAATTATCCATCATTGATCCGGTGCCTACGAGTTTTCCATATACTATTTTACGCTTATTTACTTTCCCACTGCTACTGTTACAACCATTACAAAATACCAAAAATATTGATTTTGTTGTCTTTACTTTTATTACCGTTACCACCACTATCATATTACTTTGCTACTAAACACTTTGCTGCAGATACTAAGTCTCAGGTGTGGTTGAATTGACAACTCAGCTGCTAATACTTGAGAATATTCTTTGGCTCCCCTTGTGTCGAATCAATAAATTTGGGTTGAATACTCTACCCTCGAAAGCTGTTGCGATCCCCTATACTTGTGGGTTATCAACCGCCGCCGCGATTTCTGCGCGGCGCTCCTGCGTCAGCATCTTGTAGTAAGTGATCTTGCGGCACACCATGGCTTTCCGGTGAACTAGGGGACGCTTGACGCGGGCTAGGGGATCGAAAGGTGGGGGAATGGGCTGGAGATTTGGTGTGGTTTTAGGGTAGTGGCTGGCGTAGGCCGAGCAGCGAAGGTTCTGGTGTGAATAGTGGTTCCAGTGACGACCGGCAATCGGTTTTGACTGTACATCGCTCTTGTCGCGTTCGCGTTGCAGCCCGGCACGCTGGACCCTCCACGTCGCTCACCGAATGGAATGCACTTCGTCTTGCGTTTTCGCTCGCTTGTGGGACCACAGTTGAGAGCAAACCGACGTCCCTCTCCCTCCCCTGCCCGCGTCATTTATTATACCACCACTCCCTCCGTTTTATGCGGAGTAAATAAAAACAGAGGGAGTATACTACGCATGAGGATCCCCTGACGTGGCTGAACCCATTGAGTAACTGACATGTGGGGCCTAGCAAGCATGGGGTCCGCCAGTAAGTGACCGAAAGGGAGGGTAAGGCAGGGATACCTACATCAGAGGAACCACTTCCACTATACTACTTTGACCAAATGTTAGAGTAATAATATATGACATGCAACTTACACAAATGTTAGAGTAATATTATATGACATGCAACTTACACAAAGCACACAGGGTCTAATGCATTTTTCGAGGCTAACTTTGACCAAATGTTAGAGTAATAATATATGACATGCAACTTACACAAAGCATAGGGTCAAATTCGTATGTGAAAGGAGTTTCCAATGATATAATTTTCACATTATACATCTCATGTACTATTAATCTTGTCAATAGTCAAAATGGAAACCATCTCGAGTACAAATCTAGGAGTACGTACGAATCTAACAATATTGATTGGGCGTTGTTGAATGTTGATACCTTTTTAGATCAAAGTAGAGATACTTTGACTACACATAAAACTTATATGTAAACTAGAAAGGATAGGAGGGAGTATATTGTACGTTCAAAATCGAAACGAACATTGAATACCCTTTATATATGATTTGCGGATGCTATGATCACCGGTTCAAAATTTTGAATCCGCCTTAGGTATCACGTGCCCCCACTCGTTCCCTCTCGATTTCATCTCGGTGTCCGGAGATCTATTGAAAGAGGACTAGGGTGGGTACATGCGAATGATACTCGGCGGAATGTTCAAATGAGGCATGCAGGAGGATGGACTCGACTGGAGGGTGACATGATCGATGGAGAAGTGGGTTGGAGAGGAATGAGAAATAAGCAAACACCACATGATTATACTTGAACGGCTCAAATAAACAATAAGTTGTCTTGCTTGGCCTACATAGTGAAAGGCCTAATGCACAACGCGGATCACTGACGCTCGAATATGGCCGGGAAAACAGGGAAACCGACATGTGGGGCACACCTGTCGGGACGACGTAGCGCAGACTAGTCCAATGGAGGAGCTGGCCCACAACCTCCTCGCCACCGACAACCGTTCATGTGGGTCGTTGGGGCCAACAATGGGGCGCAACTCCAGCACCACCTCTCGACACGTCGACCGCGGTGAGCGGCACGCTCATATCGTCGCTAGACACGGTCGGTTTCAGTGTGCCGAGGGTGGCGTTAGTGCCGTGGCACGACCAACGGTATGTTTGGTTTGTGCCCAAGGTTGCCCCACCAAAGCATTGGGTAGCCAAAATTTTGGTTGAGGTATTGGTTGCCCATGATTTGGCCGACATTGGCAAGAAAAATGAACTAGAGTAGGCTAGAGTTCATTGGCATGCCAAAGAAATGGCAACCATCCAAACAAAGACCAATCTTTCGGTCATGACCAAACTTTTGGTTGAGGTATTGGTTGCCCATGATTTGGCCGACATTGGCAAGAAAAATGAACTAGAGTTGGCTAGAGTTCATTGGCATGCCAAAAAAATGGCAACCATCCAAACAAAGACCAATCTTTGGGTCATGACCAAAATTTTGGTAAGGTGCACTTTGGCCACAATCCAAACACACCCCAACACCCGGCTCGTCAAGGATGCACGGGGCGCCGCGACGCGTCCGCGGAGTGGTGTAGCGTGGCCAACTGCATCCTCTGGACCTGAGACCATGCCTGGTCGTCTTACTTTTTCAATGACATGCATCGATCGCATGTGAGCAAAGGGTATCTCCAACGTTGCCACGACCACAGCTGACTACCCTGGCACACCAAAAACCCTCGTCCCTCGCGCCGTCGCGCGGTGCGTTCCCAGCCGGCGCCAGCTGCCCGCATTCATGCCATCCGTCTGTATGTCGTCGTTAAGAGGCTGGGTGCCCGAGGAATCAACCCCGGTGACATAATGACGCACCAGGACGCTTGGCCTCACCGGAATGCACTACTTAAAGCGGCAACGCCCAGCTAACCTCCACACCATAGCGCATCATCCTCCTACCTAGAACCACATCCGCCATGACCGCAAGCGTGAACACTCTACGGGAGAGCTTGTCTTCGGGGATGGAGCTCTAGGTCGCCTCCCTCACTCAAGTCGCCGCACAAGCGGTGGCCACGCAGGCAGCCGACGACGGGAGCACCGTCAGCCATGCATCCTACTTGCACCGCCGTCCAGCGTCCGGCACCACCGAGGTCGGGGACTCCTCCGAGGATGAGTAGGGCATGGGAGGCGGCAGGTCATGGTGTGCCAACTGGCCGGTCTGTCTCCCGTGTTCTACTTTTCCTTGTCGGGGACCGCACCTTCACTTCACGGGTCTTGAACCCCGCCCCCGTACATGGAGATCACAAATGGAGGACGTCGGTCGCCGCCGTAGAATAGGTTTAGGGTCGGGTTTCTTTTATTTTTTTGTCCTATAAAAGTTCGAAATGTAATGAAAATCTGCCGTGTTTGCATTAATCTCGGCCGGTGTATATGAACTTTCACAATAATATACATATTGTAGGAGTACTGGCAAGATGCATGTGCGTTGCACGGAAGATCAAGATCTTGTGGGAGAAAAGGATGAACGAGGGAAAGCCTTATCTACAAATGTGGAGAGGAGTGCGGGTAAATTGTCATAGTTTCCTTCCTATCCGTTAGATATAGATCGGACGGCCTATATTGCAGGATGACAGGCACACCATCATCACCAACTCTGCTTTTTATTGAACCGAGACAAATCTAACATGCGAAGTAAAATAAACACATAGGGTCTATACATACACAAATTATCTTAGGCACTCCAATAGTACGTCCACTACACATTCACGCATTTCACATCTTTCTACATCTACGGGAACCTACGAAAGGGTTAATGTAAATTGCCTCTCTCTCTCCTCCCCTAATTTTCATGGTGGTGGGCCCCTCCCTCCCCCCAATCTACAATCAACAGCCCACACGTTTCACATTACGTTAATTACATAACTGGGATTATGTAGGTGTAGCATTACTCGTCCTAAAAAACCCAACTAAGCCAACCTCCCAGCATATCGCGCGGGAAAAGACCCGGCCGCGCCGTTTTAGTCGGGATTACCGGATTACTAGTAGTAGTATCGATGGATCGCGCGAAGCAACAAAAATTTTTTTGAGGGGGCGAAGCACCTAGTTTAAAAAGGAAAAAAGGTGGTACACTCACAGCACTCCTGTCGCGGTCGCATTGCACCCCACACACGTTCGGTCCTGCACACGGCTCACGCAAACGGAACGCACTTCGGCTTGCCTCTTCACTGACACGTGGGACAGCACTTGGAGAAATCGACCATGCGCCAAACTCCCCCCGCCCACCACGCGAAAATCCTCCCTCCCCACACACCCAAAAATTCCCCCCAAATCTGATTCAACCGCCCTTCGGCCAACTAGCCAATAATATTCCCCAAACCCCCCTCCCCCATGTCCCCCTCCACTCCATTCGCTCCGCCAAAGCCGCCCTCCACGCCGCACTGATACATCGGCGCCGCGGTTCGGCGATCCTCTCGCTCCCACAGTACGCTCTCGTAGACTGCCGTCCTCTAGCCGCGCCGCCACCTCTCGCTACATTCTTGTGGAGGCGCACGGCGGTCAGCGCCGCCACCGCTGGCGATGTTCGTGTGGAGACGCACGGCGGTCAGCTTATCCCACGGTACGCGCATTCTAGACTGAGGCCCCGTTCATGTCGGTGTAGCGCTGAATGTTAGCTGATAGACGCTGTTAATCGCACTGTTTGCCGAAGTAGTTTACTCTAAATATGCTCTGCTTAAGAAGCTTCCTTGCCCTGTTCTGCACTCAATCTGCTTAGCTGAGATGGCACCAAGGCCGATTAGTTGCTAAAATATCCTGCCATATATTTATTATGACGTAGATTGCCATGGTCTAGTAGCCAATCTGTTAGGTGAAATAGCTCTACACCGTTTTATACTCGATCTTTGTTGCTGCGATGGCCTTCGATAGTTTGATGGTTGTGTGCTCGGCCTCATTGACTGCTGAAACAACCTGCCATAATTTGGCACTCAAATCTGTTTGCTGAATTAGCTTTACATATATTTCGTTACTTAGATCTGCTCGTCCAAATATCTTGCCATAGCTTTAGACATCGACCTAGGTATTTTTTTCTGGACTTCATAAAAAAGCATATATGTTTTTCCTGTAATATCTAGTAGAAGAACTAATTTGTATGTCTAACAAATGGATAGGACTTGGATAGCTTCTGCTCGAAGATTCTCCGCTGCATATGTCGAGGGGGTTGAAAACTTCATGAACTTTATCAGAGCTAAGTACGGTGGTCCGAAATCATATTTGCTCTGCCCGTGTAGCAGTTGTATGAATTCAGTTACAAGACCCCAGTCAACTGTGCAAAATCATCTACACTTGTATGGGATGTCAGTCACATATACTAGGTGGGTTCATCATGGTGAAGCTGTGAACGTCAATGTTATTGACTACGTGGAAGCAGAAGATCACCATCTTGATCTGCCTGATGCTCAGGTGGAAGAGGAGGAGGAGGTGGTAGTGGCGGAGCCAGTGAGTTTGACCAACATTGAAACAATGCAACGAAATGCTCGTGCATTCCGTGAACTTTCACCTGCAGAAGAAAAATGGTGGGCCCGCATGTTGGAACAATGCAACGTTGATGTCACCCCAGGAAATAAGTTGTCAGTATTCTCAGCTATGGTCACCTTTCTTCAGGTGAAGACATCTGAGCGGATGACCAACAAATCATTCAATGCGATGTTGGCTGCTTTCCGCGAATCTTTCCCAGATGCATCTGAGCTGCCACACACCTACAGTAAAATGAAGAATTTCCTTCATGCAGTTGGAATTGGATATGATATGATCCATGTTTGTAAGAATAATTGTGTTCTTTTCTGGAATGATTATTCCAACTTAAGTGCATGCCCGGGATGCAAATCATCAAGATGGAAAGATGGCGATGTTGTGAAGAGGATTCCTCATAATGTTCTGAGACATTTTCGAATTACACCAAGATTGCAGAGGTTGTTTCATGATGCTGAAACAAGAGAGGATGTACTGTGGCATTCTAGGAACCAGGAGTACAGAGACCAGAATGTAATGAGCCATCCATCTCATGGTAGTGAGTGGAAAAGCTTCAATGATAAACACAAAGAGTTTGCTGCTGACCCGAGAAACATTAGACTTGGCTTAGCTTCAGATGGATTTAACCCATTTGGCCACCAGAGCGCCACATGGTAGCATGTGGCCAGTGCTTGTTACCCCTTACAACGTGCCTCCAAATGTCTGCACCAAAGAATTAAACTACATGATGGCCTTGCTCATCCCAGGTCCAAAAAGTCCTGGAAAGGATTTTGATTTGTTCATGGAGCCTCTTGTGGAAGAACTTCAATGGCTATGGAAGGGTGTTCTCACTCGAGACCTATATAGCAGCCCACCAGCTGATTTCTTTCTGCGTGCTGTTATAATTGGGTGCATCCATGATTAACCAGCTTTGGGCACTATGTCAGGGAAAACGACACATGGTTACAATGCATGTGTTCACTGTGATAGGGAACCGCTGTCATACGCAATACTTAGTAAGATATGTTACATTGGACACCGCCGTTTCCTTGCCAAGGACAAGCCGCATCCTAGAAAATACCGAAGACATGTGTTCAATGCAAAGCATGAAAACCGTGATGCGCCAAAGAGGCTCACCGCCGATGAGTTGTAAGTGGAATTAGAGAAGGTCAGGCATATTACACCAGGAATTCATCCTGGTAATGGTAGCGGGAAAAGGAAGCATGGCAGGGTAGAAGAGAGATTATTGTTTACCCACAGGTCCACTTTTTGGGACTTGGAGTATTGGAAAGATTTGGATCTGCGGCATAATCTTGATGTGATGCACATCAAGAAAAATATATGTGACAGCATTATCGGCACACTTCTTAATATTGAAGGCAAGACGAAAGATACCTTAAAATCTAGGATTGATTTGACACACTTGGGTATCAGAAAGGATTTGCAGGTGCAAGATGAAGGTAAACCACGGGATATGGCACCAGCTGTGTACATATTGGACAAGGTAAAAAGAAAAAGAATTCTGCGAGGTCCTGTCACGTGTGAGATTCCCACATGGATTTGCTTCCAACATTGAAAGGAGAGTCAGTGCAGATGGAAAAAAGGTACAAGGGTTGAAAACTCATGACTGCCACGTCCAACTTCAAAGGGTTTTACCTGTTATCCTTAGAGGATTGGGCCGCCCTGACTTATACAGAGCAGTTGCAAAGTTGGGACAATTCTTCAGGGAACTCTGCAGTAGGAATATCAGGATAAATGCTTTGGAGCATCTTAGAGACAAGATACCAACTATCCTATGCGACCTTGAGAAGATATATCCTCCAGCCTTCCTTGATGTGATTGTGCATTTGGCTGTTCATCTACCTGATGAGGCACTACTTAGAGGTCCAGTACAGTATGGCTGGATGCACCCAATTGAAAGGCGGCTAGGCACTTTCAAGGGCTATGTTAGGAACAGAGCTAGACCCGAGGGTTCCATTGCAGAGGCCTACATTGCTATAGAAGCGTTGACATTCTGCTCAAAATACATTGAGACAGCTAATCAACTTAGCAAAGAGGTGGGTGAAGACAATCCCGGGCTCAATGTTTTCGATTATTCTGTTTGAGTTACATGGAAGAGTCGACAAGAGGACAAACCTAAAGATTTGGAAAAATGGTTTGGTATGTGTTGAATAACTGTCCCGAGATACTAACTTATATCAAGTAAGTGCAGTACTGCAGTTTATACATCGTAATCTACTAAACTTGCAGCACATTATTATATATTTAGATGTTTGACGCGATCACTATGTTGTGCAGCATATACAAAGAGGAGTTACTGCCGCAAAATCTAAGAAACATTGCCAAACTGGTTATGGCAGGATTTGCGAAATGGTTCTAGAACCATGTAAGCTTTTGAAGTGCACTGTTAGTTTTTTTTAATATATTGAGTACATAAGATGATCAACTTGTCTATTTTCTAACCATAGGTTAAGAAGATGCGGGAGGATGGGCAGGCAGTTGATGATACCCTTTACTCACTAGCAATGGGTCCTGATACTCGGGTAAGACATTATGAATCTTGCGTTGTTGGAGATGTGCGCTACAACACCCTTGCACGAGACGAAGGCAGGAAGACACAAAACAGTGCCATCATGAGCACGGATACGTATGACAAAGAGACAACTGAAATCTATGCTAACGTAATAGACATTGTTCAGTTGCAGTATATCTCCAGTTTCGAGGATCATCGGTGTGCAGTTCTATTGTGATGTCGTTGGTATAACCTGTTTTCCAGGATCGCAAAACCCAGAGCTGATGATTATTTCAAATCCATCAATGTCAAGGCGGCGTACTAGACCAACGAGCCTTTTATTTTTGGCAAATCAAGCAACACAGATATTTTTCTTGGAAGACACATTTGCATGTAGCGATGACTGGAGAGTATTGCAAAGGTTTGAGCAGAGGAAATTGCTTAATGAAGTTGCACAACAAGATGATGCTTACACTGCTCCTGATGTACAAGATAACACAGATGTTCCTAATATCTTTGAGAACCATCACGTCAATGACGCCGGCGAAAAGATTGCTTGTCGTGTTGTGGACATACAAGAGTTGATCAAGAAGAAGCCAACGTTCGAGGACGTTGAGGACGAAGAAGAAGATGACACCGTGGGGAATTACGATTCAGACTGATACACATGGCGAAGATGTTGACGCTGCTGCGGCGGATGATGATTACATTGCTTTGGTCGTATTTTCCTGTCAGAAGACGTTTTTTTATCTACTATGTGAAATTGTGTTTGCTATGACAACTGAAACCTGATGAACATGTTGTTTAGTATTTTGCTGTGAGAACATCACTTGTTATGTATGCTGATTTGTGTTTGGTGATTGTATGACAACTAAAACATGATGACACTGTTGTTTAGTTGTACTCATATTTGGCTGTGAAACTTGAATTTGATGACATAGTTTGTTGTCGGACTGCAATTTGCTCGACGTCTTCGAATGAGAACAAAGCTGACCCGACAGGGCCTCTGCTATTTATTTATTTATATGAGCAAAAGGGGATACCCCCTGATTTTTGTTAATAGAAATCATTAGATGTTCACAACACTACGCCCAGCCTGCTACATAGGTTTCATTCATTACTAGTTTCAGCAAAGTGCTCATGTCGTAGCCACTGAATACATCACGAGTGCTACACACACTGCAAATAAAGAGACAATCATCCTACAGAGCACATCGATTTTGCCCATTATCTTCACAAGCTCTTTCATCTCCTCATTGCTGTCAAGGTCATTCAGCAGCTGTTGATTGGCCATGATCAGAGGAACTGCATCTTTAACCTTCTGCTCTGCATCTTCCTCTTCTATCATTCCTTCAGTTACTTGTCCAACACCCCAACCTGCTGGTATTGGGATTCCTCGGCTAACCAAATAATTAGCATAGTTGCATTCCCCCACATCAGCAACTTCCCAGAAATACAAATCACACGAATCTTCCCTTTTCTGAACGAATCAAATTGGAAGATCATCAACCAAACTATTAAAAAATCATCAACTAAAAGCAACAGAACAACACTTAAACATATTTTTACCCCATGATCCGGGCATTTGTAGAAGAATCGGCCAGGGTTGTGGATTGTGGTTGAGACGCGATGGATGACTCTGCGTGATTTGCAGTAGTGGCACCACACCAACGGCAGCGGGTTGCGATGAGCAATCGGCTGCGGTGTGCGTGCCGGTGGGGGTGTGATGAGACCCACAGGCAATGGTACGAGTGGCGACTTGGCGCATATCTGGTTGTTGCCTACTAAAGAGCAGGTGGACGAGCAGCCAGCGGACATGGTTGTTGCGGCTAGAGCTTCTGATGCTAGGCAGAGTAAGACAGTAAGTAGAGAAGAGGAGAAGCGAACATTGGATATGTCAGTTTCATTACTTGTAGAGTAGCATAGCACCATATATAGTCATAGTCTAGGTTTGGATTCCAACCAGCTATAGGAGCACGTCTTTCTTTTTTCTAAAACTCGGCAATGTCTCTTTACTGGTACACTAGCTTGTTCTGTACGCCTTACCAAGTCTTTGATTTTCTTTCCCTTTTATGCGAGGAAGGAAGGAGGACAAAATTGAGAGTTCCTGGGACTCGAACCCAAGACCTCTCGGTTGAAAACCAAGGGTGCTAGTCACTTATGTGGCGAACATTCCCTGTGAGGAGGACGGCAGACGAACACATTTTCCTCGCAGTTTTCTTCCTATATATAAAAAAGTACGCTACTTGGTGTCCGCTTAGTCAACAAACGATTGTGCCAACCTTGACCATTGGATTGACATTCAACGTCTGTTACGTTTCTTCAGTCTCTGCTTCCTCGAGCCTCCAAAGCCAAACCAGCGCCGGCGGGACCGCCTACTCCCGCCTCCCATGGCTGGTTGTGATCTTCCCCGGCTCCTGTTCGTTCCTGTTCGAGGCCTCACCATCGTCCTCCGCCTTGGTTCGCTCGTTGCGGCGCCGCCCTCCGGTGTTGTCAACATGGTCAACAACCGAGAGGAATAAGGAGATGACTGTACATGGTGAGGATGACAGTAGGGACCCAGCAGCGCGCGCAGTAATTTTCTTTTTTGGGACGGAGAAGGGTATCAACTGGGTTGTGCGGGACCCGTGGCCCATCTAGCCCAGGCTTTTATTTCATATGTTTAGCACATGACCAGCCCAGTTTGTTTTTTTCCTTTCTAAAAATGGCTAGCCAGCTTTTTTTTGCAGAATAACCAACGTAGGCCTACTTGCTTTTCTACGCCCTGCTGGGCCGGAAATCTTTCAAGACGAGGAGGGATGCATTTTGCCCAGTAAATGGGCTATAAGTAATAAGAAATGGGCTATAAGTAATAATAAATGGGCTGTAAAATGAAAACATACAACAAACAGGCAATTAGTTCCAAAATAGTTTTCTTTCGGATTTTGATATTTTAAATTTCATTGTTTTGTGCGGGTAAAATTTCTTTGAATTTAAATTAAGGTATATTTAGATTTAAAATTAATTTGAATCTGGCTAGAAATTTCGGGCTGTATGCTGTTTGGGACAAATTTGGAGGCTGACTTGTGTGTCTACTAGGTTGACGTGTACTTTGGCTTTGTCAACTTAGTCCACAAACGTTTCTAGCAGCAGTGACCGTTGGATGTTAATCCAACGGTCGTGCTGCTTCTTCAATATCTGATCTTCTTGCTCCAGCCGCCCAAACCAGATCCGGTGGGACTGCCTGCTCCCGCCTCCCGTGGCCTACTGTGCTGCCGCACAGGCCGCACTGCCCCACCCTACTTCATTGCTGGCCAGGCCATTCCTCTACTCACCCACACCTCCTGTTATTTTCCGGCGACGGCAGCCGGACCAGTAAACCCTCGTACTCCCCACCGCGTGGGCAACCATTGCCGAGTCTTCCCCGGCTCCGTGTCGTTCCCTTCCTAGGCCTCGCCATCGTCCACCTCCATGGTGCTCTCGGTGCGGCCTAGTCAACTTGGTCAACGAACGACATCCATCGGCCGTGGACTGTAGGCGCAAAATAATGATTCCTCCACCTGACAGTTGGGACCCACCGGAAGGGCCTCTGTATTTCGCGAAAAAAACGTTCCCCCTGCTGACATGTCGGACCCACCAGCTATATCTTCGCACGCAAGGAAGTGCCTTCTTATTACACACAAAAAATGAATACCCCCCTGCTAGCTGGGACCCACCATAGTGGGAGGATGACTTGTGGGCCAACTAAGTTGACGGGGAAGGAGGGCTTTGTCAACTTAGTCAATATGAACAATTCTAGCTCCAGTGACCGTACGATGTCCATCCAACGGCCGTAGTGCTTCTTCAACCTCTGGTCTTATTGCTCCAGCCGCCCAAAGTAGCGCCGGTCGTGCCGCATGCTCCTGCCTCCCGTGGCCGACTGTGCTGCCGTGGAGGCCTCACTGCCCCCTACTATTCCCACCGCTGGCCAGGCCCTGCGGCGACGGCAGCCTCACACCGCAGCCAAACCAATGAACCCTCATACTCCTCTCCGCGCGGGCTTCCACTGCCGCGTCTTCCCCGGCTCCGTGTCATCCCCTTCCTAGGCCTCGCCGTCGTCCACCGCCGTGGTGCTCTCCATGCGGCATGGTCAACGTGGTCAAGGAACGATTTCCATCGGAAGAGTACAGTACGTGGAGAGGCTGACAGCTGGGTCCACGGCCACAGCCCAGTTTTTTTGTGATTTGCCAAGTCGTTTTGTCAGGCCTGTTGGGCTGCAAATCTTTCAAGACGAGGAGAGCTTTCATTCGACTGGCCGAGAAAATGGCCCATCAGTAATGAGAAATGGGATGTACAGTTTTAAAACACATCAAACCGACAATTAGTTTCAAATATCTTTTTTCATTTCAAGATTGTAAATTACATTAATTTTTATGCGTGGAGAATTTGTTGGATTTTATATTGATATACATTTATTTTTAAAATCAGTTTGAATGTGAGTCGAAATTTCGGGATTAAAAACAGTTCGGACCGCACTGAAATATGCAAAATTTCGTATAATTTTTTAACCGTGGCCACAATATGGGCTGTAATGCTAACAAAAAGAATATGGGCTCCAAAAAACCTTAAGAATTAGCAAATGGGCTGAAAATTATTAGAAATAATGGCAGATGGGTTGTATGCTGCCTTCCATAGATTTGAGGCTTTCCTAAAAAAAAGGTTGACGCACAAGCAGTGACTGTTGGATGTCCATCCAACGGCCATCGTGCTTCTTCAATCTCTGCTCTTCCTGCTCCAGCCGCTCAAACAAGCGCCGGCGGGACTGCCTGCTCCCTCCTCCCCGCAGCCGGCTGTGCTGCTGCGCAGACCTCACCGCCCCACCATACTCCCATTGTTGGCCTAGCCATCCCTCTACTCACCCATACCTGCTGTTATTCTCCGGCGACTGCAGACGAACCAGTAAACACTCGTACAGTCGTACTCCCCTCTGTGTGGGAAACAACAACAACTACCGAGTCTTCCCTGCCTCCGTGTCATTCCCTTCCTAGGCCTCGCCGTCGTCCACCGCCCTGGTGCTCTCGGCGCGGCCTCGTCAACATGGTCAACGACCGACATGCATCTAAAGTGGACTGTACGTGGAGAGGCCGACAGCTGGGTCCATGGCCGCACGCAAGGAAATGCCTCCTTATTACGCGCAAAATAATGATTCCTCCACCTCACATCAGGGACCCACTAAAAGGGCCTCTGTATTTCGCGAGAAAAACGTTACCGCCACTGACAGCTCGGACCCACCAGCTATATCTTCGCACGCAAGGAAGTGCCTCCTTATTACGCACAAAAAAAAATGAATACTCCCCCTGTTAGCTGGGACCCAGTATAGTGGCAGGCTAACTTGTGGGCCTACTAAGTTGACGGGGACGGAGGGCTTTGTCAACTTAGTCAATATGCACAATTCTAGCTCTAGTGACCGTACGATGTCCATCCAACAGCCGTAGTGCTTCTTCAACCTCTAGTCTTCTTGCTCCAGCCCCCAAACCAGCGCCGGTCGTGCCTCGTGCTCCTGCCTCCCGTGGCCAGCTGTGATGCGGCGGAGGCCTCACAACCCCCTACTACCCCCACCGCTGGCCAGGCCATCCCTCTACTCACCCACACACCCTGTTATTCTGCGGCGACGGCAGCCTCACACCGCAGCGAACCAGTGAACCCTCGTACTCCTCTACGCGTGGGCATCCACTGCCGCGTCTTCCCCGGCTCCGCGTCGTCCCCGTCCTAGGCCTCGCCGTCATCCACCGCCCTGGTGCTCTTGCCGTGGCATGGTCAACGTGGTCAAGGAACGGCTTCCATCGGACATGGACTGTACGTGGAGAGGCTGATAGCTGGGTCCATGGCCGCATCAAGGAAGTGCCTCCTTATTACGTGCAAAATAATTATTCCTCCACCTGACAGCGGGGACCCACCGGACGGGCCACCGTATTTCGCGAAAAAAACGTTTCCCCCTGACTGTTGGGACCCACCAGCTACACCTTCGCACGCAAGGAAGTGCGTCCGGGCAAAAACAAAACAAAACAATTCGCCCCCCTGACTGCTGGGACCCACCAGCTACATCTTCGCACGCAAGGAAGTGCCTGACAGTCGGGACCCACATGGTCGGAGCGTACGTAGCGTTGTCATTCTGGTCGCGAACGTGTACGTACATATATACTGGTGGAGGTAGAGGCGCACACGTGTCGTAGTAGAGGCGTGCACGTAGCATGTACACGTACGTACAACGGCCATGGTGCAAGAAAGAAAAATACGACCACGTATGTGTACATACGGGCGGGGTCTCAAACGCCTACTCGCGAATACGTATGGTGAGGGCTCGTTGACATGGCTGGGTCAGAACGGAGAAACAACGTTGTCGTCGTGTTCATGGGGTGGCAACGGAATGCGTCGTGTTCATCGGGAGGCAACAGAACGTGTGGGAGCCAACCGGCTGGGTAGGAACGGAATGCGTGGTCGTGTTCATCGGGAGGGATTGGACGGAACAGGCGATGGAAACGAGGCCTGGCATACCGCACAACGGAGGAAACGGCCTTGTGTTCGACCGGCCACGTTCGAAACGGGATCTTGTTCATCGAGAGGGGTCTGGTGTACCGCAAAATGGAGGAAACGGACCTCCTACGGTCGAAACGGGGGTCCTGTTGATCGGGAGGGCTATGGCGTACCGCAAAACGGACGAAACGGACTTGTGTTGGAGCGCTACGGTCGAAATGGGGGTCCTTTTCATCGGGAGGGGTGTGGCGTACCGCAAAACGGGACTCCACGAGATACTGTTCATCTCCACCATCGACCTCCTCCAGTCTCCACGGGCTCCTGTTCATCCAGCCTCCACCGCGCGCTACTCCACCGGCTACTGTTCAACCACCCCTCCACCATCTACTGTTCATCCAGCCCTCCACACCACGGGGTCCTGTTCAACCACCCCTCCACGGGCACCCCTCCACCATCTACTGTTCATCTAGCCCTTCACACCACGGGGTCCTGTTCATCCACCCCTCCACGGGCAACCCTCCACCATCTACTATTCATCCAGCCCTCCACAACACCACGGGGTCTTGTTCATCCAGAGGCAACACCACCGCTCACTGTTCATCCAAACCCCCTCCCCCCCCCCCCCCGCAACGCTCACTGTTCATCCCAGAGGCAGCATCGATCGGCTTTAGTTAGCAGCAGTAGCAAAGGAATCGCTCGATCGGGTTCAGTTAACAGCCATCGATCGATCACTCGGGTTCATTAACGCGTAGCCTCTAGTGCAATCGCTCGGGTTCAGTTAGAGCCCAACACCTCGCTCGGGTTCAGTTAGAGCCAACGCCTCACACACACGCGCGTACGTGTACGAGAGAAACGCGCATCGCTCGGCCCCTGACCTCCCACCGTAACCGGGAACTCGCCGAAATTTTCCTCGTCGTTGCTTCTACCACGGTTTATTCCGTCATGGGCGACCCAAAGAATGTCATGCAGCTGCGTCTCCGGCCCGCCCAGGACGAAAAGCCCATTTTCTGTCATGATTTTTTGTCATAGAAGTAGGATCCCACCACATCTATGATGATACTGGGTTTTGTCACAATTACGTCATAAAAGTGTCATATGTATGACAGAATTTTTTTTCGTTCAGCCCAAAATGTCACGGATGTGTCTTTTTTTGTAGTGATAGCATAGTAATCATTGACAGTGATATGATTGATGATTGGTTGGATGATCGAATAATTGAGCCCGAGGAACAAGGAGTGGTTGCCGAGGCTGTAAACCCGCCTCCAGTTGAATACGCGTGGCCCAACGGAGCTGGGATCTTTCTCGAACACGAAGCAGCCATATCCATCAATTTCACGAACGCCCCACGCATTATACTGCATGTGGTTTGATGTAATGGTTTGGTCAATTTGGTACGTGCGAATGAGCATCAAATGACCGCCGTCAGCTGAACGAGCGATAAACCACCACCCATCGACTGGTATGATTCCAGGTCCTGGAATCATGAAGGCCAGCGCATTTGCGTCTGCTGCAACAATTCAAATTGGAGACCAAAAGGACAAAAATAAACAATCATGTTCAGAGTATGTGTGGAATTAAGATTATTATAACAGTGATACATATCATAGACAGAGAATTACAATGTCATGGTCATAATCATACCCCAAGTTAAAAAAATAAGCCAATGGCTTTCATATTCTAGCAATATGTCATGGTTCAAACATCATGTAACAATGAGAGGAAAACAGCTATGACAGCGCCTACTCATATTCTACCATAGCACTTACTACTACTGTTCTCATATCAACTCTAAGCAATAACATGTGTTGTTATAAAAATCTTGTAAACGAGAGTAACATATAGCAATCATGATGTTATGCTCATAATATGTATTCTAACAATCATTAGATGCCAATTGTTCTCATATCAACTCTAACAATAACATGTGTGGTCATAAAAATCTAGGAAATGAGAGGAACATATAGCAATGATGTGGTTATAGACATGCTATGCACTCTCAATTTGTAACAATTGAACAGGCGGTCGTATTCATAAGGTAAAGATGAGATGAGATAGAACAATTACACGACGATAAATTCCACCAGTGTAGGCAGCCAATCTGTGCGTCGACCATGTAAACGATGCCATCGTGCACTATAGCATCAGGCAGAAATGTTGCCTCAAAAGGATTGATGATGAGCCATAACCATGTATGGCGACCGGATTCTAGATAGACTAATCCCATGTTGAACAAGGCAATGAGCTTGTAATCCATGTAGTTTTCTGATGGTGTGGGCACTTCGCAGATTACAACTTTGTGCAAACAGAGGTCGAGCCAAAAGCTTGACGCGTCTCGTGCGTAGTAGGCAGGAGTGTCCGGCGGGCCGCGAGGCTCGATGGCGGCGGTATCCAACGATGGAAGGGTGATATCCACGAGACGCCACGGACTACCGGTGTGGTGGATGGGGACGATCCAGTTGGCCTTCATGCCCGCCCAGTAGTGGCCGCGCATGAAGGACGGGTGGACGGGTAGTGGTAGCATGTCGAGGGGCACCACGACAACCTTCGTAGGATCGTCAAGTCGGTGTCGGGGCCACCTGTGAGGATCGGGCATCAGCAAGCAGGGTGTCTTGAAAAGAGCCGGCCGGTTGTAGACGAGTAGACGGTACAAAGACACCGAGCATGTGGCCAGACGGACGGTGCTCAGTAGGTCCATACGACTACAGATCTGCTCCAAGAGAACATCGGGGAGGGAATTCCAATCGCGGCTCTGCGCGTCAGTCGGTTCTGCCATTGGGGTTTTCGGTGCCTGCGAGCCAGCAGGGAAGTGGATTCGGGCGGGCGAGCGAAGAAGCTTCTCCTCGTGTGGCCGAGCAGTGAGTGGGGGGATATGGTACGCGTGAGCTACAAAGGAAGATGGCGCGGGCGGGCGAGCAGTGAGCGGGGCTAAATGGTGTGCGTCCGACAATGGGGAAGAGAGGAGGAAGAAGAGGACAGGAGGAAGAAGAAGAGGGGAGGAAGAAGAGTGAAAGACAGGGAAGAAAGTGCATTCAATCTCAATTCTACTAGTACTACTATCAGGATATACCGTCCTTCGGAGTGAAAATAGATACACCGATGACATGTGGGTCTACCACAACCGGGCCCATATGTCAGTTAATGGAGGACAGAGGTGCGTAGGCGTATTTGCGGAAGCGTGCTCTACTGGCAAACATGATGGCAGTACTGGGTAAGGCTGATTTAGTAACACCAACACGCTGGTTCAGCTTATTAATTATGTGTCCCATCTGCTGCAGCGTGTATTGTCACTTCACTGCGAAGACTAGTTGAATAGTTCTCTCTGATCAAGATGGGGAATAATGGATTGCGAGGACTTCCTTTCTACAGTATCCCTATGCCTCTACGCTCACTTCATTCATTTTGCTCCGTACCTAGTCACTTGTTGAAATCTGTAGAAAAGACAAATACTCCGTATTTGGGAACAGAGGGAGGCTTTTACTCCGTACTATTTGGGAACAGAGGGAGTATCACCATATGGAGGGAACAGAGGAAGCTTGAAATATGAACATGTCAATGGGAGGGAGTAAGCCCCATGCATGCATGCAACATGCAACACTCACACGTACACACGGACGCACGCAACACTCACGCACCCATGCGGCAAACAGCACACGGCGCAACACACACGCTCACGCTCAAGTGCTCAACCTACTCCCTACGTCCATGAAAGACTGTACATTTAGAGATTTACACATTGACCAGGGCATAATTAACGCCCAAAAGTAGCAGACTTATGTGTGCATGCGACCATTGAGATAAGAAGATTAAATGAAGGCCGTTGCATGCTGTAATTAAGGATAGACATGTAGCCTATACCTACAGCACAAGTTGGTGCATTAGTCAATCAATATCGATTTAGATTAAAGGCTAAATGGATTGGAAGTGTAGATGTACATCATGTACTACACTCTTTGTTCTATAGCCGATGTACACTCTTTGTTGGAAGACCGAGGGAGGACACGTGCATGCACTCACATACACAGCCAGGGCGGTTCGCGCGCAAGGGTTGGACTCGTGTCGCACCCGCGTAAAGTTTTGTTTAACTAATTTCTTTGCTCTGGCAACTGACAGGTGGGACCCAGAAACCAGGTGACAATTTAACCAGTCAACAAAGTGCCACGTCGACTATGTGGCCGGTCAGTAGGGTGCAGTACGGTGCTCTACGATGAGCTAGTGATCGTATAATCACCGCAAAACTATATATAGTGACCGTAAAGAGCGTATTGTTACATACGTTGACCGCCACTGTATTTTTCTTGTTTCAAATTAAGCCATATTAATTGGAAAGGACGCAGTATGGACTACTACTACTAGTACTAGTACTGCTTTGATGTGTCCCGTCAACTCGCCGAACGAAGAGAAGCTTGCTTACTATGCCTCTCCCTCGCCCACGCACGCGGTGGTTCGCAGGACGAGGAGAGGGTATTAACTATAGCACCCTCTCCCTCTCCCCCTCCCTCTCCCTCGCCCTCGCCCTCGCGGTGGACGTGCAGTAGTTCAATCGGTGTCAGATTGCCAGAAGCATATTGTACTATAGTATCATCATTGTTGGACCTTCCGAAGAGGCGAAGAGCCAAGTGCAAGGTTCACACGAGTACGATCTGTTGAACCTCCCGAAGAGGCAAAGAGCCAAGCACAAGGTTTTATAGGAGTTGTCGTCCTAGTAGGAGTGTACTAGTACAACTATAGCAAACGATGCTACTGTATGATGTCGCCATGTCACGTATATCCAAAGTTGTGACACCTTTTTTTCTCAAAGAGCGTGTTGGAGCCCGTGCAACAACCACACAAGTTGCACGTACACATAACACATTTACTAGTAATAAATTCTAAAGGACAAATGCCAGTATGCCACACAAGTTCATCTCCAATTCATGTGATAAATTTGTGCACGACTAGTCTACATATATTCACAGTGCTACCGTTCATAATTACCGTACTCCACTTACACGTTATAGATGGGATACATGTCCTCCTCCAGGTTCCAGTCCCAAGTGTTCTTCATGGATGGCACAATCCATAGCGGTGGGCAACGGGAGTCATTGTTGTAGCTTTCTAGTCCGGTTCCACACAATGGAGGCTCATCCAAGCTGAAGCGGCATAAATCAGGGATAGCGTGTCCCAGCATGTCGTTCATCCGGTGGTGCGCACTGAAGACACAACCATGCTTGATGAACGGTAGGCCTTTCGTGTCGTGCACGGAAGGTGGCATCCGCTTCACAATGGGGTAGTTGTCCCCGATGAAAAGCGATTACTCTCCAAGAGTGTTCCTCGGCACCCACGTAGCATGACGGGGGTTGAACTCGGTGTCATTCATCTGGTACACGCGGCATCCCAGATCTGGACACATGGTGACGTACATAGTCAAGGTCCATGCATAATAATGTTGTGCTCAAATATGGCGGTCAGTAATACTGTGCAGCAAATAGTACTACTCCGGTATAGAGGAAGTAAAATAACCGGCTTATTATATATAGCCACTCTTGGCTACATGGATGAGATTGTAAGACAAGGAAAAACAAAAATGGTGGCAGCTAGTGGGTTCAAGTCTTCAAGGGCCTAGCTAGCTATATGCGTCATCCAGGGTAAAAAGTACTCCTACTAGTACTACAAAGTATACTGCTAGTACAACAATGAAAGAGAAGGCGAGAGGGTTAAAAAATGGAATACCTGGGTAGATGGTGACGGTCCGATCGTGGTAGATTGTGTGACCATGTTGCACATCAGTGGTACCATGGGTAACGACTGCTAAGATAGTTGATCCCAATATGCCAAAGTCAGCTACAAGATTCCAAGTTAGACTGAACCACGGATGCAAATGCACATCCAGGATCGATGACCTTATTTTGATCGGGGGATGACTGGTCCCTGCAAAATAATGGAGTACCGTTAGGGATGCAAATGATGGTTTGTGCATTCCGTTTGTAATCTCCCGTACCGTAGATGTCAACCAGATGAAACAAGTCCCCTGGCTTGTCACCGCGAAGATGCGGCCTAGATGGCGAGCGGCGTCTTCTAACGTGTAGGGGTACAAATCTGCCGCCGCCAACATGCGCCAGCCTCTGCTATTACTGCCTCCTGCATTGATGGCAATCCTTATGTCGAACACCGCGATGAGATAGTAATCGTCGTAGCCGCGTCGCTTTGTCGGCGGTTCCGCAATTGCTATCTTCTTCAATCTCATGTAGGCATCATCATACGTATTCTTGCCCAGTGAGTCTAGAAGGCCTATCCCAATGGTGGAGAAGGGGTCTACCAGAACGGCCGCTCTGCAGTTGATGTTGTGCAAAATCATGGTGGTATCCGGCCGGAGGTATGCAAGCCAATCTTCGTTGGCACCGACCCAGACCTATATATAAGACGGTGGGCAGCGGAGAAATTACGGGATGGAAATGGAATAACTAAGTACTACATGATCAAACTCCATTACTGACCTGCTCATCGGACAAAATCCGACTACCTCTCAACGTCGTCAACTCTAGCGGAGTCAACGTGCAACCATGGCTAGGGAGCGGTGGACTGTTCGAAGAATTGTCCCATAGAAGAACCTTCTCCTCGAGGACGCATGGAATACCAACAAGGATGGCCTTTTCCCAAGCCTGTTTAAGCAACGTCTTGAAAAAGTTGGTGCAGGAAGCACCGAGTCTTGCGGCGGTGAGGACGTCGGAGCAGCGTGCGATTTCTTCCAGAGGATCGTCGTCCAAGGTCTCCCAGCCCCGGCGAGGAGGAGAACCGCCTGGCGAATCCATGGGAGCAGTGACGAACTGCCTTCTCTTCGGGGGGAGGGGAACTGACGAGGAGGAGATAAGAGCGTAGTAACCACAGGGCCTCGTCCCTTCCAACTGTAGATCATTCCTCAGCGAAGGGGTGAGGCTATTATTTACTACTAGTACTAGCATTATGGAACGTTATGGGATTGGATTATACTGTAAATAATAGCACTAGTAAGAAATTTTTGGCACTAGGTTGTAGTTTTTGGCGTGGATTAAGAAATTTTGGGTATATTTTTGCCATTTTTTGTACACGCCAACTAGTGTCAAAAAATATCTTACATTATGTTACGGAGGAGTACGTACTCGTACTGTAGCAGTACCAGTACTACTTTTCTCAACTAGTAGTGTTATTTACTGTACTTCTAGTTTAGTCTAGTATAGTGCACCAGTTTTGAACTCTTGAATCTCAGGGCCAAGGAGCTACAGTTGGAAATGGAGGGTACTACTGTTCTCTAGAACCATCGTTGTACTATCAATGCAGGGGAAGTACACCTGCGTAGTGGCCTAGTGGGTACTCTCGGTGCTCTATTCAGCCGCTCCTCTCACGTAGTTGGCCTACTCAGACGCTCCTCTCACGCACGCACTAGCAGCCTGTTTATCAGCGACGGTTACTGCGGGGGCAGAACATTTGAGTTATTTGATACAACAAGACTAGGCTTTTCGCTTCCATTTGTGGAGGTGTAATGGATCTCGTCGAACTTTGTTAGTAGCTCCTTCTTTATGAATGAGATGAAGCAAAGCTTTTGCCTCCGTTTAAAAAAAACACGTCAAGAGGAATTTCTTTTATAGTAGAGCCGATAATGGAGTGAAGTCCATGCGTGCAACGCCACAAGCTATAGAGTAGTAGTAGAGCACTTTACGTACATAGCCATATTGCACAGTTCCTAATGCCCCGCCAGGCTTTTCTGGCTCCTCGGGCTTAATTGGGAGGTGCTAGTTTAAATATGCTACTAGCTGGAAGCTGCAAGCGAGGTGCGGCTAGGGCGAGCACGCGAGCCACGGGATGCTGGGAAGGAAAACCCGTTCACGTGGCTAGGCTGTCTAGTTGTCAGGACCCCGATCCTAAGCCACATCGATCCAGCATGTAACACTTCATATCACTTTGCGGCCTCACGCACGGTACTCCCACGGGTGCCACCTTACCTGGCCCGGGACCGTTTGCGCCTTTTGGCTCACGTATATGATAATGTCGCTAGCATCCATATGACAGAGAACCCGGGCCGACATGGCTAGTCGTGAACCCAAAGCGGCGCTAGCCTATGAGGACAGGCAAACATGAATCACATCGAGCATGTCGGTCATCAACGTATCTATTCGGGCTGTAGCACTGGGCTAACAGGACTCCGGTAACCCGGGCTGTAGCAGGCTAGGCAGGACTCCGAATATCAGCGCGTGACATTTCCCCGAAGGGACAGACATAGGAACAACGTGAAACACATGCCGGCCAGTCAAGTGTCCAAGCAGTAGTGCTGGGCTAGCAGGACTCCGGTGAACCGGGCTGTAGCGGACTACTATCGCTCAGAAGCACAAGACTTACATTTCCCCATATGAAAGGCTGCCAAGGATAAACAACTAGATAGTCGGATCCCACTCATACCAAGCATTTCAATCATACACACAATATGCCCGATATGAGTAAATACAACATGGCATCACAACAGTACTCTACGACTCAAGTACTTTATTTAGAAGGCTCCGAGGAGCCATACATATCATCCATACAGATAGGGGTCACATGACCCAACACTCAAGTCATACAAACATACAAGCACATGCGGAAGCAAACTAGTCTGAGTACAGACACTAGAAAGAAAGAAGGCTTGATGAAGCCTGTCTATCTACAACGACCCTTCACAAGTCTTGGATCACCACCTGGGTGATAAGTCACTCGTCAACGTCGAGGTCTACATAGAACCCATCAGAAGGGTTGGTGCAGTCGTCTGAAAAACATGATTAAAGCAACATGAGTACGGAGGTACTCAGCAAGTCTTACAACAGGAACCTACTATACATGCACATTCTCAAGAAGGTAGTGGGGTTATTGCAGCAAGCCAGCTTTGACCCTTGGCTAAGCTATCCTACGATAGACACCACTTGTAAAACATTTGTCGCACACGAGTCCACTAACACCAACACAATACTCCACCGTGGATCCTCTCTCGCCATCCCACGAGAGGGCCATCCGCGGTACTCACACTTATCTTGAGATTTTTAGCAGTATCCATTTAACTTGTCTATGAACTGATATAGGCAACCCAGAAGTCCATTACCGCGGACACGGCTATTCGAATAGATGATGTTAACCCTGCAGGGGTGTACTTCTTCACACACGCTCTCACCACTTATCGCCGTTTACACGACATGTACTCGGCAACCTTCAAGCGGAAGCCCAGCGAGGGTGTCGGCCACGGCCTACCTAAACACTCAAGTCTCTAGTCCAGGTTTATCGCCTATTCGGGTTCCATCCGCAGGGAGTCCGGCCGAGGTTTCCTCTAACGGCCCCGAACGATGTGAACAGGGTTCCCGAGACACCAAACGGGCGAGTCGGTACACCGTGCCACGTGCCTACCGCAACACAGCCCACCCCGATGGTCAGCACCGCGTGCGGCCCCCAGCATACTACAAACACCAGAAACTACTTGCAACTCCTGGACAAGGACAAGCGTGATCAAGAAGCCGAGAGAGTCAATTAAGGATCCCAATGTGTGGTAGTAACTGTATCATGGATCACAAACACAGAACTCAGTTCCTAAAGACGGCCTCAATGAAACAACCCACCATGTACTCCTACATGGCCTCTCATCGATTCCTTTACCAAATCGTGTTCAACACCTCACTCTTATCACCGACACAACCTTTCACTCCAGTTCATCATCCCGATGAGCCAGACCTGACACAACTCTAAGCATAGCAAGCATAGCATGGTAGGAACACTCACACACATGTATTGGCTCAATCAACTCCTACACATGCTAGTGGGTTTCATCTAGTTACTGTGGCAATGACAGGTCATGCAAAGGAAGTGGGTTCAACTACCGCAACACACAGCAGTTTGAAACGCGTTGTCTTAATGCAGTAAACGAGAGCAGAAGCGAGAACATGGGTTTGTATCGGAATGATCAATGGTTTGCTTGCCTGATGGAGTGGTCGTGGGATACTGCCCTTCAGTTGGATACTCGGAGATATCCTCGGAGGCAGAACCTACCACGGATGACACATTGCAACACAATCAATACATGACGATATGCAACAATATGATGCATGCAATGACATGGCAATATGAATGTGTCCTGGTCTTGTGCAAGTTAAACCAGAAGGAAATGACCCTATTTGAACCAAAGATTCAAATGGTAGTGCATTTATAAGATCATATTAGTGCAATATCTTACAATGCCTAAACAGTGGGTTTAACTTGTTTTAACATGCATGAAACTAGTTCCATTGGATAGATTGGATTTTTCTGATAATTTTTCATATATAAAACTTTGCATTTGGAGTTACAGATAATTTTCTATGAATTTTTGAAGTTTGAACTATTTTCTGGAATTTCCTGTATAAAAATAAATCCAGCAAAATAGATTACTGCGTCAGCCTGAAGTCATGCTGACCTCAGCAGTCAAACCAGCTGGCTGGTCAAACCTGACGTGTGGGGACCACACGTCAGTGACACAGGGCTAATCCCGGTCAAACCGCGCTGACTGGGGTTTGACTGGACCCTAGGGCCCACTGTCAGTGACCCAGGGTGGTTATTAGCTGGTGGGGTTAGTTGCTAATGACAGCCACGTCGACTCGCCGGAGTTTCGCCGGCGGCGACCATCCAGTGCGGCGGAGGAAAGTGCAAAAACGTGCTCAGGCGACCAAACGAGCGGCGGAGCCTATCTACGTGATGCGGGAGGCAACCCGCATCTATTGGTGGCGGTAGCTTGCCTCGGGGTCGCCGGAAACGACGCCGGCGACGTGTTTGGCGGCGCCGGAGCTCGGGTCGAAGTGCGAAACGAGCTACGGGGCACGGCGAGGTTCGTGCGGTAGTGCGTTGGCCTCCTAGGGTTGCGGTGAGGCCGTTGGACAAGGTGGGGTGGCCAGTGGTTAGCCGGAGACACGTCGGCGACGAGCTCCGCGGCGGTGGGTGCGGCGAGCTTCGTGCAGTCACTACAGGGCTCGAGAGAGGAAGCAGAGAGGATGGGAAGGTGGCCAGGCTCTCACCGGTCGCGATGGAGCTGATGGCGGGGTCGGGGACGAGCTGGTGCGGCGATGGCGTTGAAGGGGATCTCCGGCGGTGGCGGTGTCGGGCGAGGTTGGTGCGGCAGTTTCGAGGCACGCAGGCGCTGTGGGCTCGGCCTGATCGACGGAGAGGAGGATGGCGGAGCTTGTGGACACGGTGGTGCGGCGTGGAGACGACGAGGGGCACGACTATGGCGGCGGTGCGGCGACGATGGCGTCGGCCATGGTGCTGGAGAGCGAGAGAGAGAGCCAGGGGGAGAATGGACGTGTCCAGGGCGTCGGGGGCACGACGTGGAGCTCGTCCAGCGCGTCGGGCGGCGAGGGAGGTGAAGCAGGGGGCAGGGCGTTGCGTGGCGAGCTCCTGCTCCGGCGTCGAGCACCTGCCTGCCTGGCTGGCGAGGCGAAGCAGCTCGCTGGCGCGGCTGGCGGGCTGGGCCGGCCAGGTGGGCCGCCAGGTAAGTTAGTTGTATTTTCTGTTTAACTGTTTTCTTTTCTATTATTTCTGCAACTTTGTGGACTTATTTAAAATACTTAAACAACTCCAAAAATCCCCAAACTGCTCATGCTTGCTATTTAAAATATAGACAACATGAAACATTTCTGTTTGAGAATATTTGAACATTTAAAATATTTTTATAAATTTTAAATGCCCAAATTCAAATACTTATGTGTTAAATCAAAAACCTTCTGTTGACCTAGAAAATTGTGCACCACTTTTGTCAAAGGTTTAAACCCAAAACAAAGGGGGTGAACATTTCAGAAGGCCATTTCAGGTTCATTGAAAAAGATTTTAGTAAACCCTAGTTATTTCCAGGGGGGGGGGGGGGAAGTGTGTGTTGGGGGTTCTGGCATTTCCCATTTCAGAATTAAAAGAATGTAAACATGATGCACACTCTAATGCATGGCCTAGCTATTGATGTGACAACTCACCCCTACTCAAAAGAATCTCGTCCCGAGATTTAGGTTCCTCCGGAAAGAAGGCGGGGTACTCAAGTCGAAGACGATCCTCCCTTTCCCAGGTAGCCTCTTGCTCGGAATGGTGTGACCATTGAACCTTGAGAAACTTGATATTGTGGCGTCGAGTGGTACGCTCGGCTTGATCAAGGATACGAACGGGGTATTCCCGATAAGTGAGGTTATCTTGGAGATCAAGCGTTTCGTGGTCCACTCCACGGATAGGATCCGCGAAGCAACGCCTGAGTTGAGAAACATGGAAGACATCATGAACTCTGGAGAGATGCGGAGGTAGTTCCAGTTGGTAGGCAACTTCCCCTCGTTTGGCAAGAATGCGAAAGGGTCCAATGTAGCGAGGAGCCAATTTGCCTTTGATACCGAATCGATGGGTTCCCTTTAAAGGTGTAACCCGAAGGTAAGCCATCTCGCCGACTTCATAAGCCATGGGCTTATGCTTGCGGTCATACTGACTCTTTTGCCGGGATTGGGCGGTTTTCAACTTCTCACGAATAATGCGAACCTGCTCTTCTGCATCCTGGATCATGTCCGGGCCAAAGAGTTGTCTCTCGCCGGTTTCTGACCAGTTAAGAGGCGTCCGACATTTTCGTCCATAAAGAACTTCGAAAGGGGCTTTGCCCAAGCTAGCTTGATAACTGTTGTTATAAGCGAACTCGGCGAATGGAAGGCACTTCTCCCAATTCATACCGAAAGAGATGACAGAAGCTCGGAGCATATCCTCCAGAATTTGATTGACTCGTTCTACTTGACCACTTGACTGAGGATGGAAGGCGGTGCTAAAGGAGAGACGAGTCCCCATAGCATTTTGGAAACTTTCCCAAAATCGAGAGGTGAAAAGACTTCCACGGTCCGAATTAATTTCTAATGGAACACCATGAAGAGACACAATTCGAGAGATGTATAAGTCAGCTAGCTGGCCAGCGGTTATACTCTCGCGAACAGGTAAAAAGTGGGCTACCTTGGAGAGACGATCGACAATAACGAAGATAGCATTATTCCCTCTTTTGGTCCTGGGAAACCCGGTGATGAAATCCATACCGATTTTATCCCATTTCCATTCAGGAATCTCCAATGGTTGAAGGGTACCAGCAGGCCGTTGATGCTCTGCTTTAACACGACGACAGACGTCGCAATTAGCAATGTATTGAGCGATTTCTCTCTTCATCCTAGTCCACCAAAACCTCTGGCGTAGGTCTTGATACATCTTAGTGCTACCGGGATGAATGGTGAGAGGGGATTCATGAGCTTCCTTAAGAATCAATTGTCGTAAATGTTGCTTCTTGGGAACCACCAAGCGGTTCTCGAAGAAGACAACACCTCGTTCATCCATGGAAAAACATTTAGCAACTCCGCTAGCGATGTTTTCCTTAATCCGAGATATCCCTCTATCATACCGCTGAGCGGTAATGATTTGATCCGTAAGGTTAGGTTTCGCCACCAGGGTGGAAAGGAACCCTCGAGGAACAATGTGAAGGTTAAGTTTATGAAATTCCTCGTGGAGAAGGGGTTGACCTTGTTGTAACATCAGGTTGTTACAATAAGATTTACGACTTAGTGCATCAGCCATGACATTGGCTTTGCCTGGGGTGTAAGTTATTCCTAAGTCGTAATCCGAGATCAACTCGACCCAACGTCGTTGCCTGAGATTCAAATCCGGTTGGGTGAAGATATATTTCAAACTTTGGTGATCAGTGTAAATTTCGCAACGGTTACCCAAGAGGTAATGTCGCCAGGTTTTGAGTGCATGGACTACCGCTGCAAGCTCTAGATCATGAGTAGGATAATTATCCTCATGTGGACGCAACTGTCGAGATGCGTAGGCAATCACATGACGATCTTGCATGAGTATGCAACCTAGTCCTTGTCGCGAGGCGTCGCAATAGATAACAAAGTCCTTAGAGAAGTCTGGTGGTACCAGTACGGGAGCAGATGTCAGGCGTCTTTTCAGTTCCTGAAAGCTGAACTCGCACTGTGGGGTCCACTCGAACTTTTTATCTTTCTTAAGGAGTTCAGTTAGAGGCTTAGCAACCTTGGAGAAATTCTCGACGAAGCGGCGGCAATAGCTCGCTAAACCAAGAAAACTCCGAACTTGCTTGACCGTCTCAGGTGGAGTCCAGTCAAGGACAGCTTGAACTCGCTCGGGATTGACAGCAATGCCCTTGCCAGAGATTACATGGCCCAGATAGGTCACTTCTGGCAACCAGAATTCGCACTTGGAGAATTTGGCATAAAGGCGATGCTCTCGAAGTTTCATCAATACTAGCCTTAGATGTTCGGCATGTTCTTCCTCATTCTTGGAGTAGATGAGTATATCATCGAGGTAAACCACGACGAATTTATCCAAATACTCCATGAAGATCGAGTTCATTAACCGAGAGAAGGTGGCTGGAGCATTGGTTAAACCGAAGGACATGACGGTGTACTCGTATTGGCCGTAACGAGTAACGAAGGCCGTTTTGGGAATGTCCCCGTTCTTGATTTTGATTTGATGGTAGCCCAACCTCAAATCCATCTTGGAAAAGACTGAGGATCCAGCGAGCTGATCATACAGGTCGTTGATCCTGGGGAGCGGATACTTGTTCTTGATGGTGACCAGATTGACAGGTCGGTAATCTACAACCATCCGATCCGTTCCATCCTTCTTCTTGACGAAGAGGACGGGGCAAGCCCATGGAGATGAACTAGGACGGATGAAACCTTTTTGCAAGGACTCATCGAGTTGTTTCTTAAGCTCAGCTAGTTCTAGGGGTGCCATCTTATAAGGTCTCCTAGAGATTGGGACGGTTCCTGGAACAAGGTCTATTACGAACTCGACATCTCTGTCAGGTGGAACACCTGGCAGTTCCTCTGGAAAGACATCCGGGAAGTCACGAACTACCGGAATATCTTCGAGGTCTGGAAGGGGATTGGCATTTAGAGAGTAGAGCTGACGCTCCGATACTCGGGTCAAAACATTAACTGTCTTGCCCGATGGATGGGTAAGTTGAACAGTTCTAGTTGAGCAGTCAATCTTGGCGTAATGGGCTGACATCCAGTCCATACCCAAGATGATGTTTATGTCCGAGGACTTGAGAGCTATTAGTGACGCGAGAAAAACCAATCTGTCGACAAGGATTTCATTTCCATGGCTGATTCTAGAGGTTTGCCACTTAGAACCAGGGGTTTGAATTACCATGGAGGTAGGCATGTCACAAAAAGTGGTGTTGTGCAAACGAGCATAGCTCTCAGAGATAAATGAATGAGATGCTCCAGTATCAAAGAGAACAGTTGCCGGATGGCAATTAACAAGGAGCGTACCGAGAACGACGTTGGGGTCCTCTTGAGTTTCCTCAGCTGACACGTAGTTGACATGGCCACGAGCAGTGGTGGCTGGCTTGGCGACAAGCACTTTTGCTGTTGACTTACCACGGCCAACAGACTTTCCGAACTGGCTGGGGTTGTTCTGGGGACACTCACGGATGTAGTGGCCCGGCTCACCACACTTGAAGCAAGTTGTTATATTGGGACGTGGAGCAGCATTGGCAGTGGGGCCACCAAAAGTCTTGGGCGGCACATACTGTTGATTGGGGCGAGGCGCCTCAAAGGATGGCCTCGGGGTATACCTGGGTGGCATAGCAGAATTTGGAATCCAGACCCGGCGCTTCTGTGATCCAGAACCGGATGAAGATCCATAGTCACGGGAGTGTTTGCGTGAAGCTTCAAAATCATTCTGCCCCGTCTCGGCACTGATGGCCTTATTGACTAGCTTCGGAAAAGAAATGCATTCATGCAGACGAAGGTCACGTCGGAGCTCAGGGCTAAGTCCCTTGCGGAACCTTGCCTGCTTCTTGGCATCGGTGGATACCTCTTCGGGAGCATAGCGTGCAAGCTTCCCAAACTCGCGACTGTATGCATCCACAGTCAGCTTCCCCTGGGTGAAGTTACAGAACTCCTCCCTCTTGCGGTCCATAAGACCTTCCGGGATATGATGCTCACGGAAAGCGGCACTGAAATCAGCCCAAGTAGTGAGTTGGCCGACCGGACGCATAGCCTCATAATTCTCCCACCAAAGGCTGGCAGGGCCTTCGAGGTGATAGGCAGCAAAGGTGACTTTATCATCTTCAGCCACGTTGGCAGAACGTAGCTTGTGGGCGATGCTGCGGAGCCAGTCATCCGCATCGAGAGGTTCGATGGAATGATTGAACTTTGGCGGGTACAGCTTGACAAAGTCATTGATGGACACTGGGTTGACCCTTTGCTGACGTGCAGTGTTTTGTTCAATCCGCTCTAACAAGCGGTTGGTGTCGCGCCTGTTGCGCTCTGCCTCCAGCATCACTTCGGCCAGAGAAGGTGGTTGAGGCAGACTTTCCTCTCTAGGTGCACTAGCTTCTCCCTGCTCCGGAGCAGCAGGGTTGCTGCGGGTGTTGACCATCCTGGGAAAACAAAACAATGATTTAAACCAGGATGGCAGAATCTGGTCAAGGAAGTGCGGAATGTAATGGATAACAAGGAATGCAGAGATGATCATCCGTATGACATGGTAATATAGAAACTGCCATATATATACCAACGGTCATACACATCATACATAGTTTAGTACAAGCTCAAGCTGAAGTACAACTAAGACGACAGACGTTACATCTCATCGGAGGCATTCCAAGCTCCTAAACATTATTTTTCTACACCTCCGGAATTGATACACACTAAGTCATATTCCACGGGTCGCGCAGGACGGTGGACATACAACTGTTACAATACTAGCGAGACTACTACCAGCTCAGGCGGCTCCGTAGAAGTCCTCATAGAAGTCACCACCCAGACCTGGAAGCGGAACATGGTCATCTGGAAACAGACGGTGCTGCGGTGCTTGTGGACCATAGGGACTTGGGTGCGGCCTCGGTCCAACAGATGGTGGTAGAAGAGGCCCACGAGGAGGGGTGATGCCTCCCACCTCACGCCATTCCATAAAGTCTGGCAGACTAGCCCGCACAGGATACAAGTCTCTCGTATCCATGTATCCGGCTTGCACAGCAGGTGCAAACCTCGTCAAGGTGGCCCAATGATCGGCACGAGCATTAAAGAGCTCCATACGCAAGGCCCGGTTTTCACGGTCCTTATCTTCCAACATCTCAGTAGTGGTGCAAAGGAGTGAGTCCTCATGGGATGCATCACTGTACATGCCCTGGAGGTAACCATGCGCCCCAGGGAGGGATGCTGGCATGTAGCGAAAATCAGTGTTGCTCAACAAGGCAGTTCTAGCTCGCATAATGGTCATCATCGAGTAGGCTGCATCTTGAACGGACATCCCGATAGTGATCCCGAGTCCATAAGAACAATGGAGTGGTTCCGTGGCTCCGGGATAAGACGGATATATTCTGACTGTGCACAGATATTGGCTCTGGTTGAAATCTCTAAACTGCTCTTCGACGGTGTATTCAGGGTACCATCGGTAACCTGCCTCAACCATCACTCGAACCAACATGGCGGTATGACCACATACACCGATGCAACGGGTCAGACGAACCACTTGGTTTTGGGGACGGGTAGCCATCTGAAAGCACAAAATAGTGCAAAGGCATTAGAATTTCTGGATGAAATTGGACAGCATAACGGCTGTAAATGCTCAGGAAAGGAATTGAGACATCCACAACAGTTTGCGAAACCATTCAACAACAACATATCAAGGTTCTGGTTCAATTGGCAACATACTAGACTTTAGTAGAGCTGAACTGGGTTGTATCCAACAATCCTATAAGTTACTACGGATTTAGTAACACGTGAACCTGATAGAGAGAAGAGAGCCTAGTTCCTTAACCCACGTAGAATGAGAAGAGAATGACTCAGAATAGAGGCATAAGGTAAAGGAGTAAAAGAGCCTTACGTTCCCTCCCACAATCAATTCCCCTACATATAACTAAAGCATTTCTAGACTCGACATCGACCAGTTTGGCTTAGCGAACCTACAGGCAGTCCGGCTCTGATACCAACGCTGTCAGGACCCCGATCCTAAGCCACATCGATCCAGCATGTAACACTTCATATCACTTTGCGGCCTCACGCACGGTACTCCCACGGGTGCCACCTTACCTGGCCCGGGACCGTTTGCGCCTTTTGGCTCACGTATATGATAATGTCGCTAGCATCCATATGACAGAGAACCCGGGCCGACATGGCTAGTCGTGAACCCAAAGCGGCGCTAGCCTATGAGGACAGGCAAACATGAATCACATCGAGCATGTCGGTCATCAACGTATCTATTCGGGCTGTAGCACTGGGCTAACAGGACTCCGGTAACCCGGGCTGTAGCAGGCTAGGCAGGACTCCGAATATCAGCGCGTGACATTTCCCCGAAGGGACAGACATAGGAACGACGTGAAACACATGCCGGCCAGTCAAGTGTCCAAGCAGTAGTGCTGGGCTAGCAGGACTCCGGTGAACCGGGCTGTAGCGGACTACTATCGCTCAGAAGCACAAGACTTACATTTCCCCATATGAAAGGCTGCCAAGGATAAACAACTAGATAGTCGGATCCCACTCATTCCAAGCATTTCAATCATACACACAATATGCCCGATATGAGTAAATACAACATGGCATCACAACAGTACTCTACGACTCAAGTACTTTATTTAGAAGGCTCCGAGGAGCCATACATATCATCCATACAGATAGGGGTCACATGACCCAACACTCAAGTCATACAAACATACAAGCACATGCGGAAGCAAACTAGTCTGAGTACAGACACTAGAAAGAAAGAAGGCTTGATGAAGCCTGTCTATCTACAACGACCCTTCACAAGTCTTGGATCACCACCTGGGTGATAAGTCACTCGTCAACGTCGAGGTCTACATAGAACCCATCAGAAGGGTTGGTGCAGTCGTCTGAAAAACATGATTAAAGCAACATGAGTACGGAGGTACTCAGCAAGTCTTACAACAGGAACCTACTATACATGCACATTCTCAAGAAGGTAGTGGGGTTATTGCAGCAAGCCAGCTTTGACCCTTGGCTAAGCTATCCTACGATAGACACCACTTGTAAAACATTTGTCGCACACGAGTCCACTAACACCAACACAATACTCCACCGTGGATCCTCTCTCGCCATCCCACGAGAGGGCCATCCGCGGTACTCACACTTATCTTGAGATTTTTAGCAGTATCCATTTAACTTGTCTATGAACTGATATAGGCAACCCAGAAGTCCATTACCGCGGACACGGCTATTCGAATAGATGATGTTAACCCTGCAGGGGTGTACTTCTTCACACACGCTCTCACCACTTATCGCCGTTTACACGCCATGTACTCGGCAACCTTCAAGCGGAAGCCCAGCGAGGGTGTCGGCCACGGCCTACCTAAACACTCAAGTCTCTAGTCCAGGTTTATCGCCTATTCGGGTTCCATCCGCAGGGAGTCCGGCCGAGGTTTCCTCTAACGGCCCCGAACGATGTGAACAGGGTTCCCGAGACACCAAACGGGCGAGTCGGTACACCGTGCCACGTGCCTACCGCAACACAGCCCACCCCGATGGTCAGCACCGCGTGCGGCCCCCAGCATACTACAAACACCAGAAACTACTTGCAACTCCTGGACAAGGACAAGCGTGATCAAGAAGCCGAGAGAGTCAATTAAGGATCCCAATGTGTGGTAGTAACTGTATCATGGATCACAAACACAGAACTCAGTTCCTAAAGACGGCCTCAATGAAACAACCCACCATGTACTCCTACATGGCCTCTCATCGATTCCTTTACCAAATCGTGTTCAACACCTCACTCTTATCACCGACACAACCTTTCACTCCAGTTCATCATCCCGATGAGCCAGACCTGACACAACTCTAAGCATAGCAAGCATAGCATGGTAGGAACACTCACACACATGTATTGGCTCAATCAACTCCTACACATGCTAGTGGGTTTCATCTAGTTACTGTGGCAATGACAGGTCATGCAAAGGAAGTGGGTTCAACTACCGCAACACACAGCAGTTTGAAACGCGTTGTCTTAATGCAGTAAACGAGAGCAGAAGCGAGAACATGGGTTTGTATCGGAATGATCAATGGTTTGCTTGCCTGATGGAGTGGTCGTGGGATACTGCCCTTCAGTTGGATACTCGGAGATATCCTCGGAGGCAGAACCTACCACGGATGACACATTGCAACACAATCAATACATGACGATATGCAACAATATGATGCATGCAATGACATGGCAATATGAATGTGTCCTGGTCTTGTGCAAGTTAAACCAGAAGGAAATGACCCTATTTGAACCAAAGATTCAAATGGTAGTGCATTTATAAGATCATATTAGTGCAATATATTACAATGCCTAAACAGTGGGTTTAACTTGTTTTAACATGCATGAAACTAGTTCCATTGGATAGATTGGATTTTTCTGATAATTTTTCATATATAAAACTTTGCATTTGGAGTTACAGATAATTTTCTATGAATTTTTGAAGTTTGAACTATTTTCTGGAATTTCCTGTATAAAAATAAATCCAGCAAAATAGATTACTGCGTCAGCCTGAAGTCATGCTGACCTCAGCAGTCAAACCAGCTGGCTGGTCAAACCTGACGTGTGGGGACCACACGTCAGTGACACAGGGCTAATCCCGGTCAAACCGCGCTGACTGGGGTTTGACTGGACCCTAGGGCCCACTGTCAGTGACCCAGGGTGGTTATTAGCTGGTGGGGTTAGTTGCTAATGACAGCCACGTCGAATCGCCGGAGTTTCGCCGGCGGCGACCATCCAGTGCGGCGGAGGAAAGTGCAAAAGCGTGCTCAGGCGACCAAACGAGCGGCGGAGCCTATCTACGTGATGCGGGAGGCAACCCGCATCTATTGGTGGCGGTAGCTTGCCTCGGGGTCGCCGGAAACGACGCCGGCGACGTGTTTGGCGGCGCCGGAGCTCGGGTCGAAGTGCGAAACGAGCTACGGGGCACGGTGAGGTGCGTGCGGTAGTGCGTTGGCCTCCTAGGGTTGCGGTGAGGCCGTTGGACAAGGTGGGGTGGCCAGTGGTTAGCCGGAGACACGTCGGCGACGAGCTCCGCGGCGGTGGGTGCGGCGAGCTTCGTGCAGTCACTACAGGGCTCGAGAGAGGAAGCAGAGAGGATGGGAAGGTGGCCAGGCTCTCACCGGTCGCGATGGAGCTGATGGCGGGGTCGGGGACGAGCTGGTGCGGCGATGGCGTTGAAGGGGATCTCCGGCGGTGGCGGTGTCGGGCGAGGTTGGTGCGGCAGTTTCGAGGCACGCAGGCGCTGTGGGCTCGGCCTGATCGACGGAGAGGAGGATGGCGGAGCTTGTGGACACGGTGGTGCGGCGTGGAGACGACGAGGGGCACGACTATGGCGGCGGTGCGGCGACGATGGCGTCGGCCATGGTGCTGGAGAGCGAGAGAGAGAGCCAGGGGGAGAATGGACGTGTCCAGGGCGTCGGGGGCACGACGTGGAGCTCGTCCAGCGCGTCGGGCGGCGAGGGAGGTGAAGCAGGGGGGCAGGGCGCTGCGTGGCGAGCTCCTGCTCCGGCGTCGAGCACCTGCCTGCCTGGCTGGCGAGGCGAAGCAGCTCGCTGGCGCGGCTGGCGGGCTGGGCCGGCCAGGTGGGCCGCCAGGTAAGTTAGTTGTATTTTCTGTTTAACTGTTTTCTTTTCTATTATTTCTGCAACTTTGTGGACTTATTTAAAATACTTAAACAACTCCAAAAATCCCCAAACTGCTCATGCTTGCTATTTAAAATATAGACAACATGAAACATTTCTGTTTGAGAATATTTGAACATTTAAAATATTTTTATAAATTTTAAATGCCCAAATTCAAATACTTATGTGTTAAATCAAAAACCTTCTGTTGACCTAGAAAATTGTGCACCACTTTTGTCAAAGGTTTAAACCCAAAACAAAGGGGGTGAACATTTCAGAAGGCCATTTCAGGTTCATTGAAAAAGATTTTAGTAAACCCTAGTTATTTCCAGGGGGGGGGGAAGTGTGTGTTGGGGGTTCTGGCATTTCCCATTTCAGAATTAAAAGAATGTAAACATGATGCACACTCTAATGCATGGCCTAGCTAGGGATGTGACACTAGTGCACCCAGATTGTGGGGCCGCACGTCCGTTTGACTTCAAAACTCAAACTACCCGTGTAAAATATTGGCTCGCGGCGAAGTGTAGTAGTACTATTTAAAAAAAAGGCTGCCGTCCGTTCGGCTGGGATCGAACCCACAAAACGAGGTATACACTCCCGCGACCACTAGTAGTACTCGTTGGAGTATAACGCAACCTAGAATCGCCTTTTTTCACTAGTAGTGCGTACATTGTTCCTTACAAGAAACCCCTAAGAGCATGGTTAATAGTATAGCCAGCTGTTGGCTATAAGCCAGTGCCATGTCATCTACAGCCCATCTTATAGCCAACATGTACAATAATAGATCAAAAGAGTGTACTACTTTTTTATTATGTGGCCCACTTCTCATTCTCACAAAGTGCCTAGGAGCACGTGCTAGAGCTGGCTCTTCACGAAGAGCCCGCTTACCTTCTGTCTCCTCTTCTCTTTCCTCCAACTAAGCAGAAATATACTACTCAGCTTATTACTTATAGCCCGCTGACTCAACTCTATTGTACTTGCTCTAATAATGCAAGAAACCACTAAAATGCCAAGAAACTACTACCACTTGCATACGTGGCAGACTTAAGATAAGACTACCTTATCAACCATTGTACATGCTCTTACCAACAAAAATCCTCGAGTGACCTCCTACCTCCGGCCCGTCCACCTAGTCATCCTCGGCCATGGGACGCAGCTACCGCCGCCGGCAGAAGGCGAGGTCAAAACCGTCGGCGGTGCGGAGCCCATGTTGCGGCAGCCCGGATGCCAGCTCCGTCTAGCTCTCGCGGCCGCTAGCTAGCCAAGATAGCTCCGTCGAGCTCCTTGTCTGCAAGGTTTGCTAGCTAGATTGGCACGGCAGCGCGGCGGCTTGCTCGCGCGCGCCGCGCTAAGGCCAGCCATCTAGCTCGAGTGAAGGCCAGCGCGGTGGCTTGCTAGCTCGTGAGTCACGCTCGGGCCAGCCTGCCAACCCGTGCGAAGGCCAGCGCGGCGTCCGGCCCGTTCGGCGGAGCGGCTGCCATCTCGCTCATCACTGGCGCCACCGACGACCACGCATCAGTACTATTTGAAGTAATATTTAGAAAAAATAATGATTTGAGGGGGAATAACAGGATAGAATGTCAGATGTGGGTCCCTCGTGTCAATGGTCAAACAAAATGTGTTGGTTTAAGCTGCCTCGTCAGCACGGACGTGTGGGCCAACCCTGTCATAAATGGGTTTAAACGAACCTAATCGATAGGAGTTCTAGGTAGTTTTTGGCGTGGATTAAGAAATTTTGGGTATGTTTTTGCTATTTTTGTACAATAAATTCTTCCTAGGGATGATTGAAAGTGGTAGTTTTTTGTTAAATACTCTACATATTGTAAGTAGGAGTGAAAGTTAAGCTTTGGAAGCCAATAAGCAAGGCTAGTTACATAGTGAATATGTGTACATGATTGAAAGTAAATATCAACCATGAGTGACTAATATCTTGATGGAAAACTCGAAACTATGGAATACTACGAAAAAAATACATGGTTGGAAATACTAGCAATGCTCATGTCTGTTGCAAAGAATCATAATTAGAATAATACTTATTCACAAACTTGGTACAAAACACTCTAATTTTGATATACATATGTCACTAGAGATATATTATGTTTCAATTAGAATATATTCCTTGGGCTGTTTTGGTGAGGTCAAGGAGGGACGTGGTTGGTTTTAAGATACTAATTATGGGTTTTTTTGCAAATTGGTAGACAAGTGGGATGTTGGTGAGAAAAGGCAACAACTTACCTCACAATCGTTAGATGTAGATCTAATGGTCAGAAACGATGGATGGCAGACACACCAGCATCACTAACTTAGTCTTGTGTAGGAGTACTAGCAAGATCCGTGCATTGCATGGAACATCAAGATGCAATTTTTTATAAAACACTTGTTGTGATTGACCCTTGCGGGAGTAATCCCATGAGTATAAACTAATGATATCTCGAGAAATATGAGATAAGGTGAAGAGGAGTGGGGTGTGGTGGTGGTTAGTGGTCGGACTGAGCAGAGGCATGGGGATTGACGACGCCGGCAGCGGCCACCAGGCCAGTTTGTTCCAGAGGCTTCCTTTCTTAATTGCTCAACAATGAGGTTTGTTGGATATAAGGATGAACGAGGGAAGGCCTTGTCTGCAAATGTGGAGAGGGGTGCGGGTATCTTTTAGTTTAATTTCCATCCGTCAGATATAGATCAGACGGTCTATATTGCAAGATGGCACACGTACCATCATCACCAACTCGGTTTTTTATAAGAGAAGAAATATAAGTATGGAGATATAAACGTATTATCGATACTTGCTTCCGTAAACTAGCATCTACATTCTATTCAACGCCTCAGCATGTGGGGCCTTAGCACAATAACTTCTCGACTGTGTAAAACAAAGATTTTCCCGTCGCGGACAAGGAGGGGGTGACGGCGGCGCGCTTTTTGGCTTGCTCTAGTCCTAGTAGTCATACTAGGTGGTCTAAGCACGTGTAGATTTATTCTTTTTCACATCTCGTGTTCGCCGTACTGCCACGACTGTTGATGAATAGACGGTAAGTTATTCACGGGGAAACCCTTGTTGAGCGTGTTTGAGAGAGAGAGAGAGAGAATGTGCGTGTGTGATATGTTAGAGGCTGAGGCAATGATAACAGATTCTTTGTGTCTATGTGTGTGGACGATAGAGAGAGACATGTACATGGGGCTTTGTGTTGTGTAACGTGGAGACACATATACATAATTAGAGAGTGAGTGTGTGAGATACACATGCGGACATGAGGAGAGATGAGGATCCAGATAAATGGGTGTTTGTGTGTGTCTGTGTGTGTTTGTGAACGCGTTTGTGTGTGAGAGGGAGAGAGTGTATGTGGAGTAGAGAGACCACCGATGATGTAAACCTAGTACAAGGGAAGGGGGAATGGTGTGACATGTGTAGTAGCGAGATAGCACGGGTGCGGGCGGGGGGAGCAGACTATTTGGAAGAGACATGAAGTGTGTGTGTGGGAGAGGGGTGTGAGAGCGAGAGAAAGAGAGAGCTAGCGACGGAGAGAGAGAGAGAGAGAGAGAGAGAGAGAGAGAGAGAGAGAGAGAGAGGGAGAGAGAGAGAGAGAGAGAGAGAGAGAGGAAGAGAGGGGGCGAGAGGGGTCATTTGTGTCCATAAATGGCGTATAGATAGGGAGACAATGTTGATGTTGTCCGAAATTGGCCTATGAACGGAGACGCAAGGGAAGCGAGTCATCGTGTGTGTGATAGGGACTTCATGAGAGATCTAGAATAGATGGTGTAGAGAACAATGTGCGAAATCGAGAACGATTATACATTAGGGAGCTATGCAAAGAGTCACGACATATATGTATACAGGGAAGGAGTTGGGGCGGGTATGCATGTGGGAGAGATAGAAAGAGGAGAGTGGTGCACAAGGAGACAAAGTGTGCTTGTTTGTAGTGGGGGTGGTGTGTGAGGTGAGTGCGCGAGAACCACATAACTACGGAGATAGACGTTTGGGGGCGACGTTTTGTGTGTATGGGAAATATAAACTCTACATAGTGTGTGTGCTTGGGTAAGAGAGATAGCGGGAGACCTAGAGAGTGAGGGAAGAGATGTGTGCATGCCCGAGAGACAAAGTGATAGAGACCTATGCTGGGGTCCGGACTTTACAAGAGAGAGGGGTGTTAATGTGCTCGTGTGTTGGTGTTTGGGGGAGAGAACGACTTCTCTATGTGTGTGTGTGTGTGGTGGGGGGGTTGACTTTAGATAAAGAGTGAGGTGTCTATATTTGAGGGACTTTAGCGTAATAGAGATATTGTGCACTCATGGTTGATCAATTTGTTTCACAGTTTGTACTATGAGATAACGATACATTTGAACAAGCTTGATATACCTTGATGTACCAGAATTACAAACCTAAGATTGGAATTTTGGAATTCGACTCCATCATTAGCTTTTGTAATTCATTTAAACGGAGGTACATTTTGAAGCCGGGATTTCATGATTTCAAATTCATATATCAAACCTAGAGATATACACATACGGGCATGTTCAAACTTTATAATCATCCACTTTATTCATACACATACACATTTTTGCTTTTGTCATCATATTTAGGATAAACACATTTGGAATTTCATTTGAGTTGGACCGTATGATTGTATTTGCTTTTAGTAGCTCAATGATCCATATTTGAATTGAATGGACAATCTAAGTTTCGAGTTGGAGACATTGGTTTTCAAAACTTGCACATTTTTTTGCATGCAAAACAAACAAATTGTCGGCCATGATATCATAGTCAGCCGTACGAGAGCAGAATACTTATAATTTTAGGCGCCAAAAGCTTTCAAACTTCCCGCTCACATCAAAATATCACGCGCCCGAAAGTTTAGCCCTGCGATATTCCTGTTTTACCCCTGCCACATGAACGGAAAAGGGCTGCTTTGGTAACTCCATTGTTTTCCACTCTTTGCCCCCAACATTCTTCCCCAGAGCCCCTCCCCTTCCCCTCCCTGACCCCCCAACCACGGCAAGCCGCCGAATCTAGTCCTCCGCCGCAGCGGTGGACCTCACACCCCGCTGGATCTACCTTCCGCACCTTGGAACCCCCAACTGCCAACTCACCACTTCACCGGAGCCGCTTCAGCGACTGGCTTGTCCACCGCTCCAGATCTCCTTGACCGCCATCATGGTCCACCGCACTGGATCTGCTTAACCGGCACCCTCATCCACCACAGCGTAGGCCCTTCACTGACTCCCTCGTCCGCCCCTTTGTTGGCCCTTCATACAAGCCCTCGTCCGCCGCAACAGATCCGCCTCACCCAAAGCACTGTGCAACGTGCCTGCCGAAGCCTACGTCCACCGCACCGGAACCGCTCCACGGACGCCATATTCAACTCCATCGGCCCTGCTTTACCGACGCCGCAGCCTCATCAGATTATTTCGATTTGTACACCTTTGGTTTTTCTCTTTATCGTGCAACTGTTCACTTACCACAGATGAGCTTTCTTGTATGTCGACAGGCGCCGCAACCGTAGCATCGGAGCCACTTCAGCGATGGCGACAGCCGGCCCAAACTCAACCGCAACACGGGCACCATCGACGATCCTTAGCTATCAAGTATGACAACGATGCCCATACGTCGCCGAGAATCAAGTACTATTATCCAACGGCCGGCGCCTACGTTCACTTTCCTAGCATAATCACCGCACCTTTCAATTTCTTCAGGGCATCATTCAGTTTTTCATCTGACGCGTTATTCTGCTTGCACCTATAGGGCCATACTTCTGGCAGTGAACATGTTACATGTGCTAAATTACATACCAGTGCACATATAGTTAATATGCTTTAGTTTTGTTCTGATGCCACCAGTTGGTTCCATCAGACTGCTTAATGTTCTCTATGCTTAATTACACATCAGCAAACTAGCATGTGGTTCCACTGCTTTTTGTTCGTTTTACCCTACATTTTCTAATGCTAGCATTACATCACTGCTCCGAGCCTCTGTTCATTACTTGTTTGTGTGTTCTTGATCTTCCCAAGTTGCATGACTAATTTGATGCTTCTATTAATTAAGGAGCTGCCAACCCCATCAAGCAAAATATTTGTTCTTTTGGGGCTGGCACCTCGAACAAGCAAAAAATAGAGGGAAGCAGATATATTGTCGTGTATGCACACACCCTTCTTTCATTAGTTTAGATGAACGATTGATGATCAATTCGGACCAGTGCATGCAATTAAAATTAATTTTACCTAAATAGATGGTGCAGAATAAACTACAACAACTAAATTTGCAACCACGGGATGCTAGCGATATCTTCAAAGAACATTGCAACAGCAGCTAGGCTTCACAACAACATATGGTAATCTAGTGTATTTTAGTACATGTGAAATGTAATGCGAGTGGGCTGCTTTCTTGGCTTGTGCCCTCAACGTGTAATTCTACCAAATTACAAATAGTTCAGTTGTCTACTTTGTCGTATTGCTTGATTCGAAAGCTTATTTGTTGTTACGCTATACCTGAGTTGGCCAATATGTCAGCAGTGCCTGTTGTACTATCGTAAAGAAATGCATGCCTATTTCGTTTGAGTCCTTAACTTTTCCTCTCAACTTCATCACAAGGCTGTCTTCGTAGTTTATATGAGGCCACACTGTTAAGTGCTTTCTTAGATTATTTCAATTGCTTAGATGCCTTGGCAACTTAAATATAGCAGTTGTACACTCCCTTTCAACTAGGGATGTCAACTGGGTCCGGTTTAATCCCGATTAAAGTCCACTAGTGGTATGATAGTTCAAAAGAGTTTTTGTTTTTTGAGGAAAATGAACTAGGGAGGTAGCAAAAACTAACTAGTTGGGACTGGTGGATGTCGTTTATTTGCCACTTACATCCCTAGTTTCATCTTACCATTTTAATTTCTTTTCGGCTAATGCTGCTTCGAACCATTTAAATATAATTTGCCATCCTCGGCAATAATTCATCCGTCGTTTACCATGTAAGCTTACTGCCTGGATCATATGATAACTATCTCTTACTCATGTCCAGCAGAAACCTTTCAGGATGCCGTTCACACTAGGACACAATGTACAACCCCAGAATCTATTTGTGGAAGTAGTGCGCCATCCATGTAACCAGATGGTAGAATTTCAGAGGCAACACCGTCGGAGAGCAGTCTGAGCACAGATATTATAGTGCTTGAGGCTCTACTAGAGGCAGAAAGAGATGGTGTGGCTGCCATGAATGAGGTAATCTTTATCTTGAGGCTGGAAATTACGGAATTAGCGGCACGCATTATGCAAGCAGCCCAAGAATTTGAGGAAGTAAGAATGTTGCATTTGAAGACGGAGGAGGTCCTCTTGTTTCTGCTATCTGAAGCCCAAGGTAATCCCGGTTCTTCTTTAGATACCAGTTGAAATTGTCATTAGATTTTTGTACTTGCATGTTGTGTCATGTCTCTGAATGGATTATGTTGCAAGACCCCCTATGTTGTCCATGTGTTGTAATGATCCGAATTTTTGAGGCGAGGTAATCCTCAGTACTTGTATGATTGACATAAGGTGAACTGTTTTTCGTGTGAGCATATTGTATTGGATGAAATAACTGTTTGACTCAGAGTGTATCTAACCTACTGAATTCGAAGATCACGACATTTCTAAATCATAATCATATATAAAGGTGGAATAAATCTTTGTTGTGGTTTTGAAGAAATAAATAACAAAACATATAATTATCTATGGATATTCGTAATCGAATACAAATTGGATTTGAATTTAGTTTGCCAGGTCCTAGGGCAAACGTGAATGCTAATTCTCCCAAGTTTTGAATGAAGCGGCTAAACACCCACTCTAATTTGTGGGTTGCCCGAAGCAAGTGTTTGCTAGATGGAAATTACTGTCTACCCCTGACACTTGACATCCTTATCGACCGGATTTGCACTGCTGTCGATAGGGGTAGACTAGTAACTTCAATCAGACGTGACACGACGGCCTCTGAGCCCATTCAGACACGGTGGGTGCCAAACGTGGGCGAAAAAACACATTTGATTCAAGCTCGTCCGAAAGACATGTGTCTCTTCCTCGATTTCCCCATTCATACACGGTGGGCGGCCAAACAAACTCTCCTCATCCGAAATCGATGTAGGCTAATATTTTAAATAGGGGCAGATGTGTAACTTCCATCAAACGTGACACAACCGCCCTACCTGTAAGCCCCGTTCATACACCATGGGCGGCAAAACACCCTCTCCTCGCCCGAAATAGTTACCGGTAAATATTTGGGAGATGCGAGATTACCGTCCTATCCCCAACCGACTCGATGTCCGAAATTTTAAATGGGGGATAAGTTCGTAACTTTCCCCCATTTCAGAGAAGCGCGTCCCAAAGTATGAGATCCCCCTCCCCTCCATTTCCCCATTCATAGACCGGCGGCGGCACGGCAACCTCCGCATTGCGGCCCGCCTCCTCCGTCCGCCACCCCATCCTCCACCTTGCCGGAGCCGCTACCCCTACCCTGTCGTCCACTGCAAGAGATGGATGTCTCTCATCCACGGCGCTGGACCAGGATCCTTTCATCGCCTCCTCTCGCTTCATCGGCGTCGTCGACCACCTTGCCGTTGCCGCTCCTACGACCGCCTCCTCCACGGCAACAGGATATATCCCCCGACCCGTGCGTCTGCCGTCTAAAGTCTTCTTCCCGCCGCCGACAGCCATCGCACCCGCAGCACCCTCAACGTATCAGCATAGGCCTACACGGCGTCGCAAGAGAGGTGGTACTCTTCCATATGTGCATAAGTTATTGATATCACTCGGAAAATAGATCGTAATTTGTTTACTGTACTTTTCTTGTCCGTACCAAATCGTAGTGGCTAGTTGAAAGCAAACATTGGTTGCAACATAGCTTTGTCCGGCTTGCACCTTCAGATCCGCCATGGCACGGGCACTATACTCGTAAAGCTTATGGTTTCCCCCCTTTATATTCACTACCATCATCGTAGGTGCTTCGTGTCATGCTAGCGCTGCTCCTCAAGACCTCAACCCAAAGCTTACGTGTTGAAATATGAATCTGATATGATGCTCATATCACTAAAACAGAGAATGTTTAATTGGTCACCTAATGTTCCTATATTCGTTTCAAAAAGCATGTGCGCCACCCACTGGTCCAGCTAGTTCCACTTTCCTGATTTTTCTCTTGATGCTTAGGGTTTTCCCCTTTTATCACTCTACTATGATCTGCGTAGGTGCTTTCTGTCGTACTAGCATTACTCAACCCTTCAAGCTGAACAACACAACACTCAGAATTCGAAAGCTTAGTTGTTCAAATATGATTGTGATATGATACTGATATTAGTTAACCGACACATTATTTGGTTAGCTAAAGGTCCCACTTGAGTTTCCAAATGCATGTCGCGACATATAGAGAGACAGCATAATTGCATTTCTTTGTCACTTGTTCACTGTCCTTTCTTTATACCAAATCTTAGTTATTATTTCAAAGCAAACATCGGTTGCTAACTACCCTTTGCGCGGTTTGCAGCTTCAGATCTGCCATCCCACTGCCACGGTCAACACTGTACTCATCATGCTTATGTTTCCCCATTTTATGATGACCACAATCAGCCTACGTGGTTTGTTTCATAATAGCACTGCTCCACCCATCGAGCTAAACAAGCTTAGTTGTACAAATTCATATCTGATATTATTGCTGATATTAGTAAAACTGAGAGATGTTTAATTGGTTAGCTAAATGTTCCTACTTTAGTTTCGAAATGCATGTGAGCCACATATGGAGAGATCGGAAAGAATAGTATTTCTCTATGCGCTCTGGTTCATCATGGGTGGCCAACCGACATTGTATTGAAAGACTTGTAATATCTTCAATCTGCTTGCTCTTCTGCTCTTCTTTAAGATGATACTCTTCTCTTGTGGTCGACTGGTCAGGTCGAGTTGTTCTCCCTTAGTATATTTTGAATCTGTCAGGTCAGGTCGACTTGTTCTTCTTTACTTTATGTTGAAGCTATCATCTACGAAGTGTCATCACTTCTGGAGCTCTCATATTTTGAGTAGTAGGCCACATTATATTAATGCACACAACAAATTACAGCATGCATGGCATCTTTTAAAAGAATTGCAGAGATAGCACAAAGGGGTTTACAGGGAGGCAGTATTGGATTAGAATCACTTCTGCATTACAAAGAAAATCTCACTTCTTTTTATGTTTTCATGCATGTCAGATATTGAACATTATCAAAATGAATATGAGAATGGGCGCATGAGAGGAATATTGCGGAACGATCCACTGGCTAACAAACTTGGCATGGTGGAGGATGGCCTATCTTATTCACCCATCAAGGTGCTTGCTCTAAATTTGCAAAGTTGTATTGGTCGGACATCTTTTGCATCTAACCTCTTGCATTACTTCTACTTTGTTACACCATCTGCTTAGTTTAAGCATCATATATGAGTATATGCCATACCTATTCATTTTCTGTACCTATTCCATGTGTCGTCACACTATGTTTTTCCAGTCAAATGTTGTTCTTTTGTAATAGATGTCCAAAAGGAAGAGGGTGAGTGCAGGTCCTCAAGGAGTACAAACTAGGTATTTGGTAAAGGTAGTGATACCTGTTAAATCAGATAGATCAGCAGCCACACAAAACACAGGCCCAACTGTACCACACTTTACCCCTACTCCAGTGGCCAAACCCCTATTCGAACTGCTGGGAGCCCAGCGTCAGGTACTGTCTATGATATCAATTCAAAATTTGAACTCCTAAATTTCTGCTTGTGCCTTACCTTCTCTCTTGTATGAAAACTAATTTCAGATGAATCTCCTTGCTCAAAGGATCATACGATCGCAAAACAATAATGGGCTCTGCATTGCTCTTGTCAGTACCTCTCTTCCTTTTGCCTTGTAACATTGTACTTAATTAATTGCTATTTGATTATGTATCATCAGTCTGCACCTGAGCTTCATTATCCTCTATTTCTTCCAATATTATTTGATCTATATTTACTCTTTGCAAAATGTCAATGCTTATAAAGTATTTTCTTTGGGGAATTTATTGAATTATCCTTCCATCAACATGGAGAAGGGCTTTGTCCAGCCCGTGTTAACATGTAATGTAAGTTCATCCTTCTCAAGCCTTCAAACTTTGTTCTAGTATAGATTTGGATAAGCATCATTTCATCCACTGCTGTTTGCTTTGCGGTTTACATTTGATTGGATGTTTGCAACAACTACCAGTTTCAAATTGTAGTTGTAAAAACATGTTCCTTATGCAGAACAGATCCATTTAATTGCTTATATAATTGTGAAACCTGTTACGTGTCTCCTTGTTTATCTTTCAGACTCGTATCTCTTACGCCAGGCAGAACTTTAGGGAAGATAGTGATCCAAACCATCTTGAGGACAGCGAGATAACCCCAAGGTCCTGTCTTGATGAAGACATTGAGTTGAAGCTACTCACCTGCAGGTGTGAGACAACCTCTGTGCAGTTGCTGCCTCAATCAGTTCAACTTCTTCAGTCTCAACTTAAAGCGGAAAGGCTTGCTTCAGCTTAGCTCCAACTTGAAGTCAAAGATGCAATGAAGATGTCAGAGGACTGCCGTGCGAACCATCATGCCTTAAATCTAGTGTTGATGCATCTATCGTTGACACAACTGAGGTCTACTCAGCTTCTTCAGCTGTTTGGGGGGGCCGACCTGGCTAGGCCTAGTGCCTTCTGAAGTGCTCTCAGTTCAGTATATTCTTTTGTTGGCGCGTTTATTTGCACTGGTGGCGAACTTTGATGCCCAGTGGATGTAATATGTGTGATAGCCGTGATAGCCTAGCGTAAGTTGCTTGCTTATTTATTTCCTTGTTGTCTTGTTTATTTGTTTTCTTGTAGTCATTGAAGTTCTTTTTCCACGAGTTGCTAGTGGCTGCAATAACCTATTTTTTAAAACTAGGCCACAATAACCATGGGCTAATATTTACTGTAGTGACACTGGGCCTCCTACGGGTCGTAGAAACAGTGGGCCTTCTATAGGCCGTAGAAACAGTGGGCCTTCTACGGGCCGTAGAAACAGTGGGCCTTCTACGGGCCGTAGAAACAATGGGCCTTCTACGGGCCGTATCATCAATGGACCTTATACGGGCAGTATGATCGATTGGCCAAACATGGACCAATAATAGGCTGCATTATGGCCGTAAACGGGCTAGAGTTGGAATCGTCCGTTCATGGGCCGACCATAACGAGCCATCGTTAATAGGCCATATTTGATGACACTATGAAAACGGCCCAACGTATTAACGGACCACAAACGGGCCTACTGTAACCACGGGCTGAATTTGGCCCACAAACAGAAATTGACAGTAACGGGTCATAAGTAAATGAATGCTGGAACTGAGCCCAAGAATAAATGGGCTCTGAGAAGGCCGAAAGATAACATGGGCTGGAAACGGCCCAACGGAATAATGGGCCGTTAATGGGTATAAAGTGATACATTGTTCATTACGGGCCAGTTTCACCACGGGTCGTTAATGGGTGTAAAGTGATACACTGTTCATTACGGGCCAGTTTCACCACGGGCCGTTAATAGGCCAAGAGTTACATAGGGCCTCATATGGGCCGAAAGACGTCATGGGCCATACATGGGCCAGAAGTGAAAACGGGCTGGAATCATATTGGGTGGCCCAGATGACGCTACTGGGCCTAATTCGGATAGGGCGTAATGGGCCTTGGCTTACCGGGCTGTAAATGGGCTATATGCGAACAGGCCGTTAACAGGCTTTACATGGGCCGGCCCGCCACCTTTTGACCAAGTCAAATGGGCCGGCCTTTTCACAGGAATGGGCCTCTGTTGGGTCGTGCCACGTGTCGATGTATCATAGGCGCCTTCTGTCCAATGAGTGGATGACATCTGTCCCAACGATGAGCCGACACATGTTTCCTCCAGCCAATGATGATTTTACACATGGAAAATCCCCATTGGTTGGGGCTGTTAACGGGTTATCGGATCCAAAACCCGACCCGATAGCTTAACGGTGTTCCGTTACGGTGGATGCCACGTGTCGGTCACCCTTGACGAAAGCACTTCTGTGACGCGCGATTTATCGTTATGGAAGTGGACACTTCCATGATGATAATTTTTGTAATGTCATGGAACACTTCTACGACAGCACAGGTATGACTATCTTGATTCTGTCATAAATTTGTCATGGATGTACATGCATGACAAAAAACGCGACCTACTGTGACGAACACGTATCATCACGGAAGTGTATTTTTTTTGTAGTGCTACCTAAGGGTTAAATAAGATTCTTCAAGTAAGTTGTCATCGGTGCAATAAAGCAATAAAAATTGCTTCTAAAAGTGTGAGATCATTTAGTGTAAGAGAAAATTGACCGTTGTACGAACTTGTCATGGCAAAGAATAAAAGCGACAGACTGCATAATAAAAGTTGTTATCATAAGGGGCAATATAACGTGACGTTCTTTTGCACTAAGGGGTTGGGCATACAAAAAATAAGCGCATGGCAACCTTTGCTTCCCTCTGCGAAGGGCCTATCTTTTACTTTTATGTATTTACTTTTATGCAAAGAGTCAAAGTTTTTCTCTCTATTCCTTTTTATTTTTCTCCTTTGGCAAGCATCATGTGGTGAGGAAAGATCTAGGTACATATGTCCAGTTGAATATGGGTAGCATGAGTTATTATTGTTGACATCACCCTTGAGGTGAATACGTTGGGAGGCAAAACAATAAGCCCCTATCTTTCTATGTGTCTGGTTGAAACTTTTTGTTCATGTGTATGCGGTGAGTGTTATCAATCATAGAAGACTGTAAGATGGTTGAGTATGTGGAGCTCTTACTTAAACTCCATTGAATAAGTTGAATTGCAATTTCTTGGTGACTAAGAACATAGGTTGTTGAGTTTCAAGAGATTCATTGTTTGAACCTTAACATGTGAATTGGTTGCTACTATAACATGTGATGAGGACATCACTAACAAAGTTACACCCACAGCCCCTACTAATACATATACTAGACCAATTACTAGAGCTCGCGCACGCCAATTAAATTACCAGGTACTTTCGTTTCTTGGTAATGATTCTAATGTTCGTGAGAATATGATGTTGCCTAAATTAGATACATTTGTCTTGCTTACAAATGAAGGGCCTAGCTTGGA